>CM070546.1:33652537-34395037 GCA_036346405.1 Phyllostachys edulis
TCATCTCCTATTGTGTGGAAGAGAAGGATAGATTGAAACAAGATAGAACAGAAAGTGCTCATTTGGCTATGACCCCTAAAGTCAATAATAACAAGAGGAAGAGCAAAGAAGCTGCAAGTGTGCCATCCATTAAGAAGAAACAAGGGCCTGAATTGGCATATTTCTTTTGTAAGAAGGATGGTCACGTAAAGAAGGATTGTACCAAATATCATTCTTGGTGTGCTAAGAAAGGTGCAATTCTTGCTATGGTCAACTCTAAGGTTAACTTAACTTCTGTACCTGAACACACTTAGTGGTTAGACTCCGGTGCAACATCTAACATCAGTGTGTCAATGCGGGGTTGCCTGAATTGCCAAAAGCCAAGTGATGCTAAAAGATTCATCTATATGGGCGATGGCAAGAAGGTAGAAGTTGAGGCTATAGGCACATTTAGGTTGCTGTTAATGACTGGATATTATCTGGATTTGAAATAGACTTATATTGTACCGTCTTTTAGGCGGAATTTGGTTTCTATTTCTGTATTGGACAAATCAAGTTATAATTGTTCTTTCAGAAATGGTTTATTTAGTCTTTTTTAGAATTCCAATAAAATTGGTACCAAATCTTTAATTTGGCATGACAACCTGTATTTGCTTGATACTATTGCCTCATATAATGAAGTCCAGCATACGATTTCTCGTGGTATAAAGAGGAAATTTACAAATGAGAAATCGAGTTCCTCGTGGCATAAGTGTTTAGGTCATATCTCCACGCAAAGAATTAAGAGGCTTATGTCAGAAGAAATTTTAGATCTCCTAGATTTCACATATTTCAACATTTGTGTTAATTGTATTAAGGGGAAACAAACAAACATAAGGAAGCTAAGTGCTAATAGAGCTTCAGATACATACGGATATCTGCGGCTCATTCCCTACGGCTTCTTGGAACAGCCAAAGGTATTTTATCACGTTCATAGACGACTTCTCGCGATATGGTTGTATTTATATTATTCATGAGAAGTCACAGTCCCTGGATGTGTTTAAAAAATTTAAAGCTGAGGTGGAAAACCAAATTGGCAAAAGAATTAAGGCCGTTCGATCTGACCGTGGTGAAGAATACTATGGCAGAAATGACGGATCAGGTGAACAATGTCCAGGACCTTTTGCTAAATTCCTATAGGAATGCGGGATCGTCCCTCAGTATACCATGCCAGGATCTTCTAGCATGAACGGTGTTGCTGAGAGGCGAAACAGGAATCTTAAGGATATGGTGAGGAGTATGATTAGTTATTCTACCTTATCAGAGTCTCTTTGGGGAGAAGCGTTGAAAACTACAGCTTATTTACTCAACAGAGTACCAACTAAGGCGACTAACAAAACCCCGTACGAACAATGGATATGCAAAAAGCCTAGCATCAGGCATGTACGTACATGGGGATGTCCATCTAAGGCAGAGCCATACAGGCCTAATGAGAGAAAATTGGACTCAAAAATTGTTAGTAGCTATTTTGTTGGCTATTTTGGAAGATCTAGGGGTTACAAATTCTATGATCCCATTACTAAGACAATTTTTGAAACGGGAAATGTCTGGTTCTTTGAGGATGTTGAGTTTGAAGGGGAAAATATGGTTAGGAATTGATTTTGAAGAAGTTTTTGAAGGAGATTTATTTCATCTTTCTTTGGTTATTCCCAATAATGATAGGGATCAGGTTATTTTACCCGATATTATTGAGAAAGATGCAAATCAAAATAATTTCCATGAGATTCCTCCACAACATGATGTTCTTACACAAGAACACACTCATCGACCTCAAGAACCAGTGCTATTTAGAAGATCCACTAGAGAAAGAAGAAGCGCAATCTCTGATGATTACATTATCTTTCTTCATGAAAATGAGGCTTGTAATGAAATTTTGGGAGAAGATCCTATCAATCTCCAAAAGGCTATGCAAAGCCCAAATTCTGTTAATTGGATCAATGCCATGAATGAAGAGTTAAAATCCATGAAGGACAATGATGTTTGGGATCTTGTCCCATTGCCAAAAAGAAAGAAACCCATTGGTTGCAAATGGATATTTAAGACCAAACGGGATTTGAAAGGCAATGTGGAAAGATATAAGGCTCGTCTTATTGCAAAAGGATATACTCAAAAAGAATGCATAGACTATAAAGAGGCTTTCTCTCTGGTTTCTTCGAAAGACTCTTTTAGGATCATTATGGTACTTGTGGCATATTTTGATCTTGAGCTTCATTAGATGGATGTAAAAACAATGTTTCTAAATGAAAACATTAATTAGACGATTTATATGGAGCAACCAGAAAACTTTGTGGTCGGTGACCCGAAGCAAATGGTATGCAAATTAAAGAAATCCATCTATGAGCTCAAACAGGCTTCCCGACAATGGTACCACAAATTTCACGAGGCTATTATCTCTTTTGGTTTTGAGGTAAATACAGTTGAAGATTGTGTATATTATAAATTCAGTGGGAGAAAGTTCATATTTTTTGTTCTGTATGTTGATGACATATTGCTTGCTTGTAACGATATAAGTCTGTTGCATGAAACCAAGATATTTCTCTCTAAAAATTTCGAGATGAATGATCTTGGTGATGCTTCTTTTGTATTAAGAATTCAAATATACTGAGATTGCTTTCAAGGTGTACTTGGATTATCACAAAAGAACTATATCGATAAGGTATTGCAAAGATTTGGCATGCAGAACTGTAAACCTTTAGATACCCCTATGGACTTAGAGGTGCCCATGAGGCTAACTCATAAGCACCTTGAAAATGTGCCCTTGATAGTAAGTCATGGGCACACCGGTGGCGCCCACGATGCTAAGTCATGGGGCACTGAATGGCCACTAGGGGTGGTAGCCCCCGGTGGACTTGGAGGTGCCCATGAGGCTAACTCATGGGCACCTTGGAGGTGTGCCCATGATAGTAAGTCATGGGAAAACCGGAGGGGCGCCCACTAGACTAAGCCGTGGGGCACCGAATGGCCACTAGGGGTTGTAGCCCCCCAGTGGGCTTGGAGGTGCCTATGAGGCTAATTCATGGGCACCTTGGACATGTGCCCCCGACAGTAAGTCACGGGCACACCTGTGGCACCCACGAAGCTAAGTCATGGGGCACCGAATGGCCACTAGGGGTTGTAGCCCTCTAGTGGGCTTGGAGGTTCCCATGAGGCTAAGTCGTGAGCACCTTGAAGGTGTGCCCACGACAGTAAGTTATAGGCACACCGGAGGGGCGCCCACGAGACTAAGTCGTGGGGCATCGAATGATCACTAGGGGTTGTAGCCCCCAGTGAGCTTGGAGGTGCCCATGAGGCTAATTCATGGGCACCTTGGACGTGTGCCCCTAACAGTAAGTCATGGGTACACCGGTGGTGCCTACGAGGCTAAGTTGTGGGGAACCGAATGACCACTAGGGGTGATAGCCCCCAGTGGACTTGGAGGTGCCTATGAGACTAACTCATGGGCACCTTGAAAATATGCCCTAGACAGTAAGTCACGGGCACCCCTATGGCGCCCACGAGGCTAAGTCATGGGGCACCGAATGGCCACTAGGAGTTGTAGCCCCAGTGGGCTTGGAGGTGCCCATGAGGCTAATTCATTGGCACCTTGGACGTGTGCCTCTGACAGTAAGTCATGGGCACACCGGTGGCACTCACGAGGCTAAGTCGTGGGGCACCGAATGGCCACTAGGGGTGGTAGCACCCAGTGGACTTGGAGGTACCTATGAGGCTAACTCATGGGTACCTTGAAAATGTGCACCCGACAGTAAGTCATGGGCACACCTGTGATGCCCACGAGGTTAAGTCATGGGGCACTGAATGGCCACTAGGGGTTGTAGCCCTCCAGTGGGCTTGGAGGTGCCCATGAGGCTAATTCATGGGCACCTTGGACGTGTGCCTCAAACAGTAAGTCAAGGGCACACCGGTGGCGCCCACGAGGCTAAGTTGCGGGGCACCAAATTATGAGGGCGATGGCTCCCTTTTACCTCGTAGGCGGGTTTTTTTTGTGGTGATCAGAAATGCATGAGAATGGTTAATCCTTGCCAAGAAATGGGGCTAGACGTGTGGGGACCCGGAGGTCGTTCGGTGCGTGGCCTGGAGTCTAAGGGGGATGAGTCCTTAGCACATCCTGACGAGGATTGTTGACTAGTCAAATTATCGGATATATCTTTATTTGAAAGTAATTTGGATCCTCTATTGGGCCCAAATTAGCTTGCTGGGCCCAGAATTATTTACACGGTCGGAAGGTGGTCCCAAGAACCTTCCCTTTAGACCGCTCCAGGACCTCTCCCCTGGAGGTCTTTTTGGACCACTCCAGGACCTCTCTCCCGGAGAGGTCTCTTCGGACCATCTCAGGACCTCTCCCTAACAGAGGAGGTCCTCGAAGGCAATTACCCACGTGTGGTTAATTACAACCCACATGGAGAAGATATTGGCCGTTATATTCGGAGACATAACAGTCACCATGAAGAGACGTGGTGATTGGCTTAAAGGGACGCGACCATTGATGTGAAGAGGTGCTAATGCAATCAATTGCCGACGCTTGTAGAACTATAAAAGCTCGGCCTATGTATCTTTGTAACATAGATTCTCATCCAAGCCCTAATCAACGTGTATTCACAGCCATTTTCCCTGTAATCAGAGCATACTCTTTACAATATATATCACCATTTCGAGTCCATTGGTGAATAAATAGTAATCTCTATTTTTTCCTTTATATTCCTGTTTGTCTGTTCTGTGACGAGAGTCCCAGACGTCGACAGCTGGCGTCGTCCGTGTGGAGCGCTGTCATCATTTTCGTCGACATAGTTTTGGTAATGTATTCTTTGCTTTGCTCATGAATCACAACTTGCCTGCGTGGAGAGAAGAAAGCATCCTCGATATTTCCGACTACGATGACGACATGGAGGAACACTTCGTCCTCGTATCCGACAATGCCCATGGTTCCTCTGCGGCCATTGTTGAGGCACCATCACCCACCAAGTCTGCATCCGTTGGCTCTACGCCGGCCGTGCCTCCGTCCACAGGTACCGCTGTGGACGAGTACCATCCCGAGGCTGTCTCCCTTGGAGCAGGAGATTCAGAAGATTCCTGGAGCCTAGTGAACCATGATGATCTCACTGGCAGCCTCCACACTGAAGGCCTGGAGAGAACATCTGGGAAGAATCTTCTATTCACCCTACAATACAACTCATCCTCTTCCTCAAAGGACAATGGCATGTTCACTCCTTCTGCCTGTTCCGATAGTCGTCAGGTCGCCATTGTCGGTGACAATCAACCCATTCCCAGTGATAATACCGAAGCATCAGGGCAACGCCAAGAGAGGGACGAACGGGAACGCCTCCAACACGAGGAAGAGGCCTGACAAGCCGAGATATGTGCCGCCACACAAGCGCACATCTCGCAAGTTCGCGATAACTACTACCGAGATGCCCCTGGCTCCTCAGTGAGGGCGCCGCCACAAGCGATGCATACGCCACCCCCATGTGCAACGATGGTAAGAGATCCAAATGCCCTACCAACCCCCATGCAAGAGGATTCCCTTGCAAAGCGCATTCGTTACTTAGCAAGCGTCATTGTGCGCCCTCCAGAAGGATTAACCCCGAAGCAAGGAGTGCAAGTAACACGTGCTATTGCACAAGAGCTACAGGATGTGACGGAGAATATTTCTGCCCGATCGCCTACTGTGCTTTCCCAAACGGACTCACACCTAGACAGGTCCTCGATTGGACACCGAAGGCAAAGCCGAAATTATGGTGCTCCTGGCCGCCATATTCAAGGCCAAGGTGAGCATGACACCCGTTTTTTGGGACGTAGTAGACGTCCCAGATCTCCTATTGGTCATAATAATCATTGTAATATACGACAATGTGTTGGACCTTATGCAGGTTGCAAGGCTTTTTCTCCTGGATTAAGAGATGTTACCTGGCCGGAGAAGTTCAAGCCAGGGAGTATGGAGACTTTTGACGGAACACAAAACTCGTCAGAGTTCCTCTAAGTCTACACTACCGCTATTCAAGCTGCTGGAGGCGATGATAAGGTAATGGCTAATTATTTGCCTACAGTTTTAAAGGGTTCCACAAGGACCTAGTTATTTAACCAGCCTGAGGGATCCATATATAACTGGAAAGTGCTTTGTAATGCATTGCAAAACAACTTGAAAAGTTGTTATGCAAAGCCGGGGAAGGAGGATGATTTGCATCGGCTCCGCCAAACCCCCGATGAAAATTTACGACAATTTGTAAAGTGTTTCATAGAAGTCTGTAACACAATTCCAAATGTTTCTGATGACTCTATGATTCGAACTTTTAAACAGGCGATGAGATATCAAAGGTTCATAGAAGACCTCAACATCAACCCGCTCAGGTCCATGTTAGAACTCTTCAACATGGCCGATCGGTACTCCGATGCAAATGAGGCAGTGGAGTGGAACCAAATGGTGGATAAGGGGACCACCCCTCCTCAGCCAAGCCTCGAGGATGTCAAAGATAATAAGTCCAAGAGGTCCGAAGGCTCCACAAGCAACAGAGGAAAACCCAAGCAGAAGGAGAAGGGGACGTCCAAGTAGTCCACTAGGGAGGTCACAACAGTTGATCAGCGATCACCCTATGAAAAAAATAAAGGTCCTTGGACCAAAAGGAGGCGAGGAGGTCGTTCAAACGACCAAACTGCCCCACGATTAGCGAATACGTCTAGGAGCAATGAGCGCTCGTGCCCGTTGCATAAAGTTCCTGGTCATGACCTCCGCAACTGCCGTACTTGGCAGAAACAGATGGAGGATTATTACGATGGGAAATGTCCAATGCCTGTCCCACCAAAACATGGTGGACCACCAGTGGTCCAAGGTAATGACAAGGATACGAAAATATCGTTTCAAAGGACGGATCACCACATCAATGTCATTTACGGGGGTTCAACCGCCTACGCCTCCAAACGGCAGTACAAGGCGGCATGGAGGGATGTCAACAACGTTGAGGTCCCACCTGGTCATCCGGAATACCCCAAGTGGTTAGAGACCTCCCTGACCTTCACTAAGGAGGATGTCCCTAAAGCTACACACCACGCCTACCAGAAGATCACGATCCCTGGGCCAAAGGGCGTAATTGTGGTACAAGGTGACCAGGCTATCGTGCTTTCATGTGATCATAAGTCATTAGAACTTGTTGATCAATTATCTTTGAAAGATCTTACTTTAGAGGATAAAATAGGGAAGGCCACGAAAGTCAAGGCTACTCCTCAACCCAATAAGCAGGTAAAGATAGTGCCACTCAGCCCCGAAGACCAATCCAAGATAGTCCGAATTGGCGCGGGATTAAGTGAGAAATAGGAAGACAAGCTCCTAACCTTCCTCCGAGCAAACTTGGATGTCTTTGCGTGGAAGCCATCTGATATATCTGGGGTCCCAAGGGAGGTGATTGAGCACAGGCTAACCATTCAGCCTGAGACAAAACCAGTCAAACAAAGACTGAGACGCTTCGCCCTGGATCGTCAAGAAGCCATCAGGGCAGAGCTCGATAAGCTCCTTGAAGCTGGCTTCATTCGGGAGGTAGATCACCCTAAATGGCTTGCAAATCTGGTCCTGGTCAAGAAATCTAACGGTAAGTGGCGCATGTGTGTAGATTTTACCAATTTAAATTTTGCTTGCCCAAAGGATGACTTCCCTTTGCCTCGCATTGATCAGTTAGTTGATTTTATTGCGGGTTGCGAACTGATGAGTTTTCTGGATGCTTATTCCAGATACCATCAGATCAGCATAGCAAAAGAAGATGAAGAAAAGACTGCCTTCATCACACCCTTCGGTGTCTACTGCTATGTCAAGATGTCGTTCGGGTTAAAGAATGTTGGAGCCACGTACCAGCGTTTGATGCAGACCTTTAGCAGTCAGTTGGGGCATAATTTAGAGGCCTATATAGATGACATCGTTGTGAAAAGTAGTACTAAATATGACCATTTGAAGGATCTCATAGAGACCTTCGAAAATGTAAATAAACATGGAATAAAGTTTAATCCTGAAAAGTGTACTTTTTGGGTTAATTCTGGCAAGTTGCTTAGTTTCCTTGTTTATTCTCGTGGGATTGAAGTTAATCCCGAGAAAATTCGAGCCATTTAACAATTACAACCACCTTCCGCTGTGAAGGAGGTCCAAGTCTTAACTGGTCGAATGGCGGCTATTAGCCGTTTTATTTCTCGATCAGGAGAACGTGGTTTACCTTTCTTTAAGGTGATCCGTAAGAGTAATAAAAGGTTTCAATAGTCCAAAGAAGTTGACAAAGCCTTTGAAGGCTTCAAGGCTTATCTTTCAAATCCCCTAGTATTGGTTTCACCTTTAGAAGGGGAGCCCTTACTAGTTTACTTGACAGCAACGCCAAATGTGATCAGTGCAATACTTATCGCAAAAAGGGAAGGGTCTCAACGACCCATCTACTATGTAAGTGAGGTCTTATATGGACCGAAGGAAAGATATCCTCAGTTCGAAAAGCTAATTTACACTCTCCTGATAACTTCCAGAAAACTGAGACATTATTTTCAATCTCATAAGATCACAGTGTCTTTGTCTTACCCTCTTCGAAATATACTTCATAACCAAGAAGTAACAGGTCGCATAACCAAATAGACAGTAGAACTTGGGGAGTTTTATCTTCATTTTACTGCCCGAACAACCATAAAAAGCCAAGTCCTGGCTAACTTTGTGGCTAAATGGACAAACACCGAGGATCAACCTCAAGTAAGTCCAAAGCCAAACGATCATTGGACACTGTATTTTGATGGCTCCCATGAACTTAAAGGCTCGGGGGCTAGATTTTGTTGATAACACCACAAGGTGATCAACTTCAGTATGTCTTACAGTTTTTGTTCCCTATCACTACTATCACTAACAACGTGGCAGAGTATGAAGGACTTTTATCCAGGCTACGGGCAGCCAAATCCCTCGAAGTTCGTCGGCTTTTAGCGAAGGGAGATTCACAATTAGTCGTAAACCAGTTATCAAAGGAATATAGCTGTTCTGATGAGATAATGGCTCAATACCTGGGTGAAGTGAGGAAGTTAGAAAAACACTTTAGAAACTTCGAAGTCCAACATATACCGCGCAAGGAAAACTCCTTAGCAGACCAATTATTGAAATTGGGTTCCTCACGAACGCCTGTTCCAACAGGTGTTTTTCTCGAATACCTTACAAAACCTTCAATAAAAACGGGTTCGACAACCTCAGAGGTCGGAGTCATCGAGCAAGATGCGGAGTGGATAAAACCATTGACCACTTATCTCGCGTCAGGGAAATTGCCCGATGATCCTCAACAGAAGGATGGGTCAATTTGAAGAGCACACATGTACAAGCTGGTCGAAGGATCATTGTATAGAAAAGGAGCACATGGTGTTCTTATGCGTTGCATATCCCAAGACTCCGGGATAAAATTACTAAAAGAAATCTATGGGGGCTTGTGTGGTACACATGCATCCTATAGAACCTTGGTTAGCAAAGCTTTTCGGCAAGGATATTACTAGCCCACTGCTCTACAAGATGCCATGCACTTTGTTAAGATCTGTGAGCAATGTCAATTTCATGCTAGGCAAGTGCACCAGCCATCTTATCAATTACAGACCATTCCCTTGTCATCGCCTTTTTCGACTTGGAGTATTAACATAGTTGGACCACTACCACAAGCACCCAATGGGTATAAATTCTTGTTCGTGGCCATTGATACATTCACTAAGTAGATAGAAGTCGAGCCACTGTCAGATAAGCAATTTGCAAGAAAGAAATTCTTCATACGAAGCATTGTTACAAGATTTGGAGTACCCAATCGTCTTATCACAGACAACAGGAGCCAGTTTATTAGTGACGTGTTTCAAGATTATTGCGATGATATTGGCACTAAAATCTATTTTGCTTCCGTAGCACATCCACAGAGCAATGGAGCAATAGAAAGGGCCAATGTTCAGATTATGCAAGGTATAAAAAAGAAAGTTTTTAATCGCCATAAGGCATGCTCAAAGAATTGGATGGAAGAGCTTTTCTCTGTCCTATGGGCATTGCGCACTACTACTAGTAAAGCAACTGGTGAAACACCATTCGCACTTGTCTATGGTGCAGAAGCAGTGCTACCTAGCGAGATTCAGCTTGTTTCAACATGTATAGACCTCCTAGATTAAATAAATCAGGGAGATTTGCGTGAAGACGACGTCAATATGCTGGAAGAAAGATGTGATCGAGCACTATTAAAATCGGCTACCTATCTACAAGGCCTGAGACGCTACTATAATAAAAGGGTTCGTCCAAGAACACTTCATGTGGGTGACCTGGTCCTGAGACGAATCTAGAACCAAGCCAACTTGAACAAGTTGTCCTCTAGATGGGAGAGTCCATGTACTATAGTTTTTGTTACTCGGCCAGGATCAGTTAGATTAGCCATGGAGGATGGTCATGTTTTATCTAACACATAGAACATTGAACATCTTCGGAAATTCTATGTATAAGTATCTTTTTTCTATATTATATAAATTCAGTTGTCATTTTACTGTCAGTGTCATATTAATTTTTTCAGCATAAATTTTCTCATATCATTTCGCAAACATGATCACCATGTTTTCTGTCATTTACATAAGTGCCTACGGTTGATCAATTTCGCTAATAGGTCATAGTGTCTTTACTTATCAAATGGCCATCGGTATACATTTGGAAAATAACATCTGTTTGGGACCTCTTCTATAAGCCAATTCTCATTGCATTAGAACCCAACAGTTTGACTTCATCTTCCTAAATACACACTGGTTCGGATCATCGATTTTGTAATAAATATCCTGATCCTAAATCATTTGCTCGCCCGAAACACTTCTCCTATTGTCGGACACAGTGTTCCAGGCAGGGGGCTATATATAGCAACATAAATAAGGAATTCAACTTGCAAAAATATTTTAAATTACAAAAGCATGTTAACTTCCGACAAGCAATTACCATTATCATACATCAAACCTTTTCATTATTCCATACAAATAAAAAATGTGTATCATTACAATGTCATTTTTTAATGTTTGAGCCAGGAGCACTTGAGGGAATGGCAGGAGCACTAGCTTCAATATTTTTTATGATCTCCACCACCACTGGTGTAATCTTGGCTTGAGCCGCAATACCTGCTTCTTTTGTCTTGAACTTAGGCGCAGGGACAAGCTTCTGAAGATCAACAGAATCCCCACAAAGGAGATCAATCTTCAACAAGACTCGTTTTGAAGCTTGACTCATTACTCTTGTCAAAGATTGATATATAGTAGTCTTCATAGCAGGTATGTGTTTTGGAATGAATTTGATTTGAGTGTAAATATCATTCCTAAGGTCGTCCAAGGTCATTTTTGTTGCGAGAGGAGTTACCGGAGCCTTCAGATGCTCTGCGATTCCTTGTAGAGAAGCTGAGATTTGAGAAAAACTATTTCCCGTAACTATTGTAATTTCCTTGCCAGCCTTCATCACAGTATCCACCTTATTTTCAAGTTCTTGTACGGTAGTGCAACTTCGTTTTTCCACTTCTTTCAAGTCTTGAATTTGAAGATCTTTGTTAGAAGAGGTCTTCTGAAGATCCTCTTTTACCTTTTCTAGTTCTAAGAAAGAACGAAAAAAGATAATAAAATTCATGTTTTGCAAATAATAGGTCAAATACTCTATAGGAAACAAAGAAAGGTTATTTACCTTCCTTTTCCTTAATGACCATTTTGTTCTGTTCAAAGAGATTATGACTTTCTTTAGATTTTCTGCCTAAGATCTCTTGTAACTTTTCATTCTTCTAAGTTATGAGGTAGATCTCTTTGGTTTTATCTGCCATAACCACAACACTCTTCTCAGATCTTTTCTCCGCCTCAGACAATTTTAATTTGAGAACATGAAGTGCAGATTCAGCATTTTCTTGTCCGGCTTTCGCTAGTAAGCACTCCCTATGAAATAAATGAAAGCATAAGTTAATTATTTAATTAGAATCTTACGATTGGATAATAACTTCATGCGCTTACTTCTCTTTCTCCTCTGCAAAAGTTTTAATCTCCGCTATCATATCAACATTGACCTTCCAGCATCTTTTGACAGATGTCATGAGGTCCCGGAGGTCCTTCTTTTCAGTTCTGGGAGGAGAACTTTCCAGAGGACTCTCATCCTCAGGTTGATCCAATTGAACTAGACAAAAAAACTCCTCTGGTTAGATCAGTGCTAGTATCTTGCGACTCCTAAAGATATTCTATGAGTCAGGTCTATACTGGTAAATTCATATAAAATTACCAAGATATGATCATCTTCATCTTGAGTTTCAATGGTTTCATGGACCACCTCCTCTGATCGTGTGGTCTCATGGACCACCTCTCTCGTCTGATCCTCTAGGGAGGTCCTTTCAGTTTGGACCTCCATATCCTGTTGTGTCTCTTTGGATGTCCCAGCAGCCGTCGTGGGACATCCATCTTCAGGACATCCTGGACCACTTCCTCAGTGGTCCTAGGAGGTATTTTCATTGGCAGAATTTCTTCTCCTGAGGATTCCTCTGTTGCCAATACAATTGGTGGCGAAGATTGTTCCTAAGTTGTCAGTTATCCCCTTTTCGGGTCCGACGGCAAAGAAAGGCTAAAAAGAAAAGAGAGGATTGGTCATTTTAAGCCAAAATTGTAAGGTTATTATCGTATTATCGAAGAACTTACTCGATCTCGAAACCACTTTCGCTAAAAAGCGACATAAAGTCCTCATTTACAGTAAAAGTAGGTTCTCTCATTTGCTCTGACGAGGAGGGAACCAAGGCCGTAGAGGTCCTTGACCTTGGAATCCTCTGAAGAGGGACCTCCTCTTCAGACTCTTCTAATGATCCTTCACCCTGGACCACCCCAGCCAAGAAAGTTGATATAGAAGACATTGACCGGGGGTTAGAGACATATCGAGAAACTGAAGTCTTAACTTTTGTTTTCAATACCTCATGGGTAGAAGGTCTCGAAGGAGTTGAAATTGAAGCAAGAGGTCTTGGGGGAATTGAAACTGAAGCCGGTGTGGGTTTCTTTTTCTTTGGCATAATATGAGGTCTGGAAGTAATCCTTGCGCTCTTTGCCAAAGGAGGAGAAGAACTTGCACCGACATCTGAGATAGAAAGTTTCTTTGGTGTCGTCTATTCAGAAATATACAAATTAGACATGGACAAATTTACTTCTTATGTCTAGTTATTTCTATGAATACTTACCACTATGCGATCTTCCCTAAGTGATAAGGTAGCCCCAATCAAGTTTGGGGTTGCACTTTTATATCGATCGGTTCTTTTTCTAGAACCCGATCCTTTAACAGGACTGAGGTCCTAGCTAGGACCTCATCATTTGAAAGAGCTGCAATATATTAAAAAAAATTATTAATTTACTTTAACTATGAAATTCAATTTAAGTAAAAAGATAAATAAATTGTTACCATTTTCAGGAACATCATGATTGCAGGATAGTATTTCCCTCGTCTGGAGGGGGAAGATCTTGTTCTTGAGGGAGTCATGGACAACCTTTCGTCCAGTTAGACCTCCTTTTACCAGATTGTTGATCACTAGGACTACTTTCTTCTCATTATCTGAGAGCTTGATCTCCTTGTCAGCAGCTCAGTTCTTTGAGGACTACTCTGGTGGTGCATTACAATTGTAAGTAATCCTACTCTCTTTCGGAACTTCGGAATAAAACCATTCCTTGCTCCATGTTTGGCTGGCATCTTTGGTAGCCAAGAAGGGAAACGCTCGCTTGTTGGCATCTTAAAATTTAAAATAAAAAGAGGCCAAAGCACCAACATCTTTCTTGTTGTGAATGATTTGGTAATAAAATCTAAACAGACACAGACTAGGGGCTATCCCCAAAAATGCCTCAAACATGTGAGCAAAAACGCTTAGTACCAGAACTGAATTTGGTACCAGCTGAACTAATTCAATTCTATAATGATAAAGAACTTCAATCAGGAAATCGCTCTTGGGCAAACGGAGGCCTGCCCGGAGATAGGACACGAAGAGTACCGTAAAACTGGCCAGAGGGTTTGGCTTAATCTCCCTCCCTAGTGCACGCCACTCGATAAGAGCCTTCTCTGGCAGATGCCCGTCTTGCTCCAGTCCTTTGAGTTCCTCCGCAGACAACATTGACGATTTCCATCCCACCATTGTTTTGGTTCATTAGTGGATTGAGGATCCTTCTCTTCGAAGGTTCGTGGCGGACGAAAGACTCTTGGTGAATAGGAAAAGTGAAAACGATTGGGGTAAAAAGTGCCTAAGGAGAGGGAAAAAGATCCATACATATACCCTTGGCACATTTAAAACCCACTACCTCAAGGATGTAACAACTGCACCTCGATTAGTGGTGACATGACAACTCACATCCGGTCAAGGAGGTTGCTCCGCACGTCAGAGATGTGTAAGAAAAAGTAGTTAAAAAGTTTTTCTCTTTTTCCAAAGTTATCTTCATCCCGTAATCATCGCGAATGAAAAGATACAAAACCGTTCAACATAGAGATTTTTTCAACATACGCTCCGAAAAGTATTCACTTGATCGTTAGAATTTTTTCCTTACCAATCCCTTGAAGTCCTTAATCCATAGAGCAAACTAACTGTCCGACCACCTTAAAATAAAGGTGATCGAAAAGTCAATTTGGTCTGTGGATATTGTATGTTGTATGCTCCAATCATAGGAAGAGAAATGCCAAAGCAATATGAGTTCATACTCAAGAGAAACTTTGATGATAGAAATCTGATGAAAGTCTCTAAAGGAATGCCTCTTGTTCTTACCCTTCTGGTGGTTATTTATAGACCAGTAACTTACGGTAGAATTAAATAAACTAGATGGAAGTTTAACAGATAAGATTTTATTAGAGTTTATTCCTAATAAATAGCTGAAGACTAAAGCATAAACGTCCCGTCGGGAATTGCTTTCATAAATATATACGGCTGACGCTCCTGTTTCTTAAGGAAAATAGTTATTTACAACTCAAGTAAAACTATTTTTTTGACCAAGTCTAAGTTCTGGTCAAAACCCTCTTCAAGTAAGTTATTTTCACTTCAAGTTGAGGGGCTAGCTGGCGAGGATTGTTGACTACTCAAATTATCGGATATATCTTTATTTGAAAGTAATCTGGATCCTCTATTGGGCCCAAATTAGCTTACTGAGCCCAGGATTAATTACACGGTCAGAAGGTGGGCCCAAGAACCTTCCCTTTAGACCGCTCCAGACCTCTCCCCTAGAGGTCTTTTTGGACCACTCCAGGACCTCTCTCCTGGAGAGATCTCTTCGGACCATCTTAGGACCTCTCCCCAACAGAGGAGATCCTCGAAGGCGGTTACCCACGTGTGGTTAATTACAACCCACATGGAGAAGATATTGGTCGTTATATCCGAAGACATAACGGTCACAATGAAGAGACACAATGATTGGCTTAAAGGGACGCGACCATTGACGTGAAGAGGCGCTACTGCAATCAACAGCCGATGCTTGTAGAACTATAAAAGCCCGACCTATGTGCCTTTGAAACACAGATTCTCATCCAAGCCCTAATCCATGTGTATTCATCGCCATTTTCCCTGTAATCAGAGCATACTCTTTACAATATACATCACCATTTCGAGTCCTTTGGCGAATAGATAGTAATCTCCATTTTTCCTTTATATTCTTGTTTGTTTGTACTGTGATGAGGGTCCCAGACGTCGACACATCCATCAACTTGGTACTGGACCTAAGTTGTCGCTTATGCCCTAGATTTAGTAGGACACGAGCCGCCATGGTGGAGGCGACGGACGCCCAAGCCACCGTGGACTTTTGCTAGGGGAGACCGTGGAGGTCATACGCCCTATGCACCACAAGGGTGGTCGCTCATGCCCTAGGTCCAGTAGGACACGAGTCGCCATGGTGGAGGCGACAGACGCCCAAGCCGCCTTGGACTTTTGCTAGGGGAGACCGCAGAAGTCGTATGCCCTGTTGGTGATATGCCCTAGAGGCAATCATAGAGATGATTGTATCACATCTATGTTTATGAGTTATTGAATAAATGTTATTCTGTTCCTTGAATGAATCGTTGGTTATGAAGATTAACAAGTACGTGACTTGTTGGTGAAACTCTTTAACTTATATGATGTCGTTCTAAATGTATCCCTAGTCTAATGTCACTAGTCGGAACACCAATGACTCTACGACCAGCACATGTATTGATTGATGACCATGTTTCACCGGTCATGGATATAGAGATATCAAATCGATAATGTGAACACATGTTAGAGAACATGGGGTTGGATAGACCCATCTTGAGACACTATTGAGATTGTTATGATTCTATGTGTCATTAGTTGGTCTCAAGCAATGATGATGTATAATCCTTAGACCTAAGATCAGCATGGTTCCCTACATGTGTAATAACACTTTTAGGGGTTGCCAATGCTACTCGTAACTGGGTAGTTATAAAGGTAGTTTTCGGGTATGTTATGAAACATGCAGAGGGATGTGAATGGTCGGATATGGAATTTGCCCCTCCTAACATAACAGGAGAGATGTCTCTGGGCCCCTCGAAGTGGTCGAATAAAGAAAGTGCATGGCCATGCCGCTGGTGGTCGAAGAGTTCAACCACATTAGGTTATCCGACAATCGATCGAGAAAGAATTGAACAGTCCATGGATGACATGATATCTCACCTGGAGTTTAACCAGACATCGTGAGGCAAAAGGGGGAATATACGAGTAGGTCGCTTAGTTCAATCAGTTATGGACTGGTCGTATGTAGATACGAGTTGGTCGTAGACTGGTCGAATGTAATCACATAGTGGTCGAAACCTGATCGTAAGGAGTTACGAACTGGTTGTGACCAAATATGAACTGGTCGTATAGAGATATGACCTGGTCGTAAGTGATGAGGACCTAGTCGTATATCATATTGCATTAAGGTTCGTCCGATATAATTTGTGTGTATTCGAGAATCGTTATGTTATGCTAGGAACCGCTAACGACTCATGATCGGAAAGGGTTTCTGAGTCACAACTGACTACACATAAACCTAACGGGTCACACATTTAACGGGTTAGAATAAAACGTGTTCGAATAGGATCCATCATGGGCAATATATAAGGAGATGCTTGAGGCTATCGGGAAGATGTGATTGATGTGAGTTGCTCCACCAAAACTCTAGCCGCCATCTTCCTAAGAGCTCTGTCGTGCGAGTTGGTGCTAGCACACCGGCGTACAGTTGTTCCTTCCTTGGACGTGTGGATACCGTAGAGGCGCTACTGCGGTTGTTGTTGCGCTTGAGGACGATCCGCGATTTTCATAAGGAACTGCAGAAGTTGCTGGAGGATACGATCGACTCGCGAGGACGCTGGACGATCGACTACGACCACTATATCGACGCGCTCTATGTTGGACCAGACTACTCCAACTCTTCTTCCGCCGCTCTGCGCGTCTGGTGCTAACGATCTGTGATCATCTTCTTACTTGGCTTCCTGGTTTACATGGTAGAATTTTTGAATTGTTGCTATCGTAGCCTACCAGTATCCCTTCACGCCCTATGCACCACGAGGGTGGTCACTCATACCCTAGGTCTAGTAAGACACGAGCCGCCATGATGGAAGCGACGGACGCCCAAGCCACCTTGGACTTTTTGCTAAGGAAGACCGCAGAGGTCGTACGTCCTATGCACCACGAGAGTGAAATCTCTTGGAGGAAAAGGGTATCAAGAGCCTATACAAGATTTATATGTCAGGACTGTCCTCTAACAGTAGCGTGTTAGGGGATAGCCCTCGTAGCGAGCCTTCATCGCTCGTGTCGCATGGACGTCATGCGTCCTGGGGGTGATGGTTGGTCTCAGAATCTTTAACCTTCTGGTTGCGAGGATGCCTTGAACTTCTCGCCCTTGGCTGGGCCTCTCATTGACCCGCACAAAGGAGGAGGACGCGCGTGAGAGTCCCAGGTCATGTAGGACGTTGTCCATCCCGAGGTGGATGGCTCTGATCTCCGACGAAGGTGCTCGGCTGGGGCTCCTTCAAAGAGCGGATGGGTCATCCACGAGATCATTGCCCTCTAGAGCCGGTGGAGGCTTCGTGGACTTAGAGTATTTTTTGGTAGGAGACACGGCCTTTCGTCAATTAGCTATGATCCCCACGGACGACGCCAATGTTGTTGATGTAAAAACCAAATACAAGTGAGGAGATGGACGTCAGTCGTCTAATGGGCTATCGTTCACGAGAGTAAAAAATGACGTCGGTAGCTTTGTTCTTCTCCTTGCTGTATTATATACATTTATATTGGCTGTCGCCATTGCTGTCTTTTGTATGTTCTTGTAGACTAAATAGCAAGGCATCGCTGCCATCGGTGACCTCGACCGTAGGAGCCTACACGGCCCGCCACTAGAGATAAACATCAATGCACCAAGATATGCCGCATCATTACTTCTTCACCCACAAAATATATCTGTGAATGCGAGGGTGTGAATATACTCGAGCGGATAACAAATCCCATGGGCCATGTTTGTCTTATAGTTTGATCCTTTCTTGCAAGATTCTCCTTCCTCAAGATCAATCTGATTCATACTGACACCTAATGGTCGTAATCTGCGAATTTGTTTTGGCATGAACAGAGATTGATATCCTCTTCTTCCTTTGATGATCTGGAGAAGCTCAGACTGGTCAGCCCATCGGCGAAGCTAGAGCAAGGAGGCACTCTTGGGCCGGTCTTGCGACTCAAATACCGGTTCAAATAAGCGTGTTAAGAGGAGAAGGGCGAAGGATGGAGTTTGGATAGTCGAGGGCAAAATAAGTAATTCGCTAGTGAATACATGGAAAATAAGAAGAAAAATAGAAGAAAAGTAGAGGTAATGATAAATTTCAAAGGAAAAAACTATAGTGATATATCCTCAAGTGATATGTTTCTCATCTAAGATATATCAAATTTTGCTAAAAATCAAAACCACATATACATGAAATAGCATACACTATCTGCACCACTCAAAGTGCATTGAGACTCACTCGTCTTTGTCTTCTTCCGTCCATTTTGCACAAATAAATATCCTCCATTCTTTTTTTTACCCTCCCCACCGCCTCACCTCTCTCTCTCAACTTCTCTTACTCCCTCCATGAGCCACGAGCCACGGCCGTCGTCCTCCTCTTCGCCGCCTCGCACACCGGGCAATGATCCAAGATATGCCGTGATCATTACTTCTTCACCCACAAAATATATCTGTGAACGCGAGAGTGTGAATATACTCGAGCGGATAACAAATCCATGGGCCATGTTTATCTTACGCTTGATCCTTTCTGCAGATTCTCCTGCCCTCGGATCAACGGATTCATATGGCACCTAATGGTCGTAATCATGAATTTGTTTTGGCATGAATAGAGATTGATATCCTCTTCTTCCTTTGATGATCTAGAAAGCTCAGACCGGTCGTCCATCTACGAAGCCGAGCAAGGAGGCACTCTTGGGCCGGTCTTGCGACTCAAATACTGTTCAACAAGTGTTAAGAGGAGAAGGGGCCGAAGGGATGGAGTTTGGATAGTCGAGGGGCAAAATAAGTAATTCGCTAGTGAATACATGGAAAATAAGAAGAAAAAATAGAAGAAAAGTAGAGGTAATGATAAATTTCAAAGGAAAAAAAACTATAGTGATATATCCTGAAGTGATATGTTTCTCATCGGCATATATCAAATTTTGCTAAAAATCAAAACCACATATACATGAAATAGCATACACTATCTGCACCACTCAAAGTGCATTGAGACTCACTCGTGCTGTCTTCTTCCCGTCCATTTTGCACAAATAAATATCCTCCATTCTTTTTTTTTACCCCCCTCCCCACCGCCCCCCCCCCCTCACCCCTCTCTCAACTTCCCCTCTCTTCCCTCCCGGCTCCGGCGAGCCACGCTGCCGGTCGTCCTCCGCGCTCGCCGCCTCGCGCCGCTGGCAGCGATCCAAGGTTCCGCGCGGCAAGCCCCCGCCGGCTCCCCCTGCCGCGAACCCGCGCGCGCGCCGCCGTCCTCCGCACCGAGCCGCGCCGCCGAAGAGGAAGTGGGAGGGCGGGGAAAGAGCCGCGCCGCTGAAGAGGAAGTGCGAGCCGAGTGCTCTCGTTCCCTTTTCTTTTCTTTTTCCACTTTAAAACCTTCTTGGTTCACTGAACATGGGGCCCATGTTATTATGCTGAGATTACCAGGGCCGGGAGCCTTGTGCTGCTGTGGAATCGTGTGGTTGCGCGGCGCTCCACCCGTCTTCATCCTTCGAGAAGAAGCCGCGGCGGCGGCGGCCGGCGGCACTGAAGCCGGTAGCAGCGACGACTAACAGCCCAACAACACCTCATCTCTTCTTCCTCTCCTACCAGGTGCGCTTCTGGCTCTTCTTTCCGTATCCAGTGGGAGGGAACGAGAGGAAGTGACAAAGCTAGAATTTTTGTTGTATATATTGTTTCAATTATCCTAGCCTGCTACATGCGAGACCCTTTTTTCAGTTCTGATCTTTTTCTTATTTCGTCGACGAATCATCACTGTCGGTTGCTTATCTGCTTACTGTGATATTTTTTTAACTGTCTGCTGGCTGCTGCTACAGATTACAGAATGTTTTGCTTGAGATATGGGTCGCCTACATTTGGTTTAGCATTGGAGAAATCTGCTGTTCCACGTCCTCAAAAGTTCAATTCTTTAGTGGTGAGCTTAATCCGCCTGTATAGCGTGTGCTTGTTGCAATTTTGCTGGTGCTGCTTATCCTGATCCTCATACTTGGTGATTACAATCTGTGGCACAGGTGTGTGGTGCCAGGGGTCCAAGACCAAGATATCCTCGCGTGTGGAAAATTCGTAAGAGAATCGGAACCATTTCCAAGTCACAAAAGCTTGTCCAATGTGTGAGGTTCTTCTACATTTCGCTTTTGTAACTACAAGTAGAGTCTATACTCCTGTTCGAGATGCTAAATTACCTGATTACTTCATGCGTACTCGTAAAGGATTGTTCTCCAGTTCAGTTTCCTGCAGCAACTCTTCAGCTTTCAATAGTTGTGGTCATTTCAAAGCTTTTAACAAATTTAAAATATGTGTTCTCTATGATGTCTCGCACCAAAAGATTACACAGCCAGTATTTCATTTTTACCTTTTGGAGGACGCCTTTTGAAGTTACATATTGCTTTTGCCTCGAGTGGTTTCAAACTTGTAAGTCTTTTGTCATCTCCTGCAGATCAAAGGTTTGTCTAATGTAAAGGAGGAAGTTTATGGTGCACTTGATTCATTTGTTGCATGGGAACTGGAGTTTCCCTTGATAGCAGTAAAGAAGGCACTGAAGACTCTTGAAGATGAAAAGGAATGGAAAAGAATTATTCAGGTATTAAATGGGTGTTCATACTTTTTGGTGTGAACTGTTACATTGGCTCGGTTATTTTGACTGATGTGTTTCTATCATGTATTTCTAGTGACATTCTTGATGAATTTAATTTGTCCACTGTAGCCACATGCTAGGATAAGTTAGTCCTTGACTACCTAGGATTAGCTCTTCCCTTTTAATAATACATTCTTTCTCTGTATCAAGACAATAACTACATGATCTGTGATTTAGGTTATTAAATGGATGTTCAACAAAGGTCAAGGGAAAACCATGGGAAGCTATTACACTTTGTTAAATGCTTTAATTGAGGATGGACGAGTTGAGGAAGCAGAAGAACTATTTGGAAAGATATTCTCACGATATTTGGAGGGTTTGCCCCGTACTTTTTTCATGAGAATGATCTCCTTATATTACAGTTTGGGATCGTACCAGAAGATGTTTGAGGTAGGAAAACCAAATATAATGTACAATCTTATAGATGTAGATTTGGCACCATTTGGTCTTTACTTGCATGGAGGGGCTATAACTATACTTCTGAAAAGTGCCTATCTGCTAATACCATGGTTACCGGATTCGCGGCAACCACCTTTGAACCCCGATCTAGATCACGCGATCTGATTCGGGGTTCGCTCGCGATCTAATTCGCCAAAAAATGGCGAACCCATAAGTGGAGGGGAGAGGGACAAGAGGAGATGAAGGGGAGTGGGGCTGCCACCGCTGTCGCTTCTCGTCGCTGCTTTATCTTGCTGCAGATCAGCCACCGCCGCCACGCCGTGCCAGGAGGGTGCTGCCACCGCCGGCCATCCCTAGCCCCGTCACGCCGCCTCTGCCGCTCATCACAGCTTGTGGATGAGGTGGAGGATAGGATGAGGCATGGAGGCGGCAGCTTGAGAGGATGAGCCAGAGAAGCTCTCTCTCTCTCTCTCCCTCTGTGTGTGTGGCTGTGTGTTGTGTTGCGTGAGAAGCCCTAGTAGCTAATGGAGGAGCGGAAGGGATTTGGGCTGGCCTGGTTCTCGCGGGCTGGACCGACTCACTCTCTTCCCCTTCTCCTTTTTTCCCTTTTCTTTTTTTAAAGCTACATATGGATCATTTGCACACAAAATTATGTGGTTTGCTTATTGTTTTGACCTTTGTATAGAGAAAATATATTGCGTACTAGAGTTGACGTACCCGAACAGTTGGGTACACGAACCCCGTCTCGGATTCACGAACTAAAGAGGTATACCCCCTGACGAACCCTACTTTTGTGAAGTGGCGTACCGCGAACACCAAACCCAATGCACCGTGAATCTGGTAACTATGGCTAATACTTAGCTAACATAGTAAGATGCAAAAGTTATCTTACGTTTTCTTAATTTTCTTTGCTGATGCTTTTCTTTTCCACTTAACTGTACGCTGGTCTTAGAGATTTGGACTTTTATCAGTGAATTTCTCAGGATCCAGCTTGTGATATACCATATACCATATATATATATATATATATATATATATATATATATATATATATATATCATCAGTGGGTAGATCTTTTATGTTGTTGTATTCTACATGGGATTCAACTTACACTGGATGTTCTTATCTCAACATATCTTGTGGTAGAAAAGCTATGCTTAAGACAAACATAGGTAGAAGAATGATAGTTATCTCAAAGGCTGATCTATTTCTAACCATTTAACGTTTGTTTAATGTATTCCTCATAACTCATCCAGATTTTTGCTGATATGGAAGAGTTGGGTGTTAGACCTGATGGTTCAATTGTCAGGATGCTCGGTGAGGTATTTCAGAAGCTAGATATGTTGGACAAATACGAAAAGTTAAAAAAGAAATACCCACCACCAAAATGGGAATACCGATACATCAAAGGCAAGCGCATCAGGATAAGGGTTTACCCAGATAATAGTACTGGAGAGGCAACAAAGGGAGACCCTGACACAGACGAACTGGAAGAGGCAGAAAGCATAAACCTTGACAATGAATTGGAGGAAGAAGCAAGCACAGGCCTGGACAGGAATGTATTGGACGATGTAGCTTGTGGAGACCTAGCCTAGAATCTGTACAGATCAGAGCTTCCATATGGTGTTTTTGTGCCTGCTTCATCAAAGCAGGTAAGAGCAAAATGAACTGATAAGAAAGTGACTAGTTAGCTTCGTCTAGTTTTATGTCATGAAGTCATGAAATGCCGAATTAAAGAATGGCTGAGATTACTCCAGTAAGAAATCGGGGCACATCAGTACATGACATCATGCTTTTTGAAAGTAAACAAATAATAGTATCATAATATCACTGCCGTTTCCCCAGTTCTTTCAAGCAGGGAAGTCATAAAATAGGTTTGAGAATTTGTTCAGAATGCAAGTGGCCAATTGCTTCATCATCAAAATGTAGCGTATAAAAATATTAGCTCATAATTATGTCTTTAATCTAAGGTGTTTAACATGGAATGAAATTATATCATGTTTGTTCTGAACAAAAAGTTACTTCACAGTTTGGACTAAACCAGCATTCATTCTGCTTGTATAATGCTTCTGGTTGGATTTACATATATATGTAGATATGGTGGGACTACGGGATGTCATGGCTAGGTACTGTTCACATGCGTGAACAGTGACACGGATACTGTAGCAGCCGGGATTAGGAAGGGATTGCTTTCCCCAATAAAATTATATATTTTCTTAAATAGTTGATTAGTTTCCTTGTATGGGGATTAGGTAATTGGAAAGGTTATCCGCGTACTGTTTATGGCGGGCCCACGGATGCATTAGTGGTTGGAAATAGAGATAAGAATAGTTAGTTTCCTTGTTAGTTGGGTTTACTTCCTTAGAGATATATTCCATCTAATAGAGATAGTTTCTTTAGAAATAGAGATTGTTTCTTAGGGGTCAAGTTGGGTCGTCCCTATAAAAGGGATAGCATGTATAAATTATCAAGGAAGTAAGAAGAATTAATCTAGTCTCCCTCTCAAGATTCTATCATCCCAGTCTATAGTCTAATCTCATCCCATAAAGCCGACGCCGTCCGGCCTTCTTCCTGGCGGTGTTTACCCCGTTATGAACTAAGGTTCATGACAACTTGGTATCAGAGCCAACACCATGACTTCTGCTGTCGAGAATTTTAAGGCCATGAGGGCTACCCTCAACGAGATGAGTACCGGCGTAGATGACATGAAAGCCATCTTGGCAGACATAGCGGCTATGGTGGTCAAGCTGATGGAAAAGAAGAAGAAGAGTGCACAAGCAGCAGCCATTGCGCGATCTGCGCCACCGGAGGCGTCTCTGATTTTGCTGATGACTTCCGCATCGTCGACTTCGCTGCCTGTGATTGCACCAACGGTGCCCTCGCCGAGGAAGAAGGCCGCTGCTCAATGATTGTCCTCTCCACACACCCGACCGACGTCGTGCCTTCGTAGGTGCGGGGCGTGGCAGGTGTCAGGACCACGACGATGTTGCGTTGCTTCCTCGCGCAGCTTGTTCATGCCACCAACGTCTCCTGCAACGTCAAGACACGCCAAGGGACCGCAGTCCTCACTGCTGTCTATTGGAGCGTTGCGGATCATCTTTCATGCAATGTTCCGCCGGTGCCACGACCTCTCGTCAACATGGGATCTCCTAGGGCTTCAGCCATGGCCGCCACCACAGCTCGAGGACGAGCTGTCGCGAAAGGAGGGGAGTAGTGTCATGGCTAGGTTACTGTTCACGCGCGTGAACAGTACATGGATACTGTAGCAGCCGGGATTAGGAAGGGATTGCTTTCCCCAATAAAAATATATATTTCCTTAAATAGTTGATTAGTTTCCTTGTATGGGGATTAGGTAATTGGAAAGGTTATCAGCGTACTGTTCATGACGGGCCTACGGATGCATTAGTGGTTGGAAATAGAGATAAGAATAGTTAGTTTCGTTGTTAGTTAGGTTTACTTCCTTAGAGATATATTCCATCTAATAGAGATAGTTTCTTTAGAAATAGAGATTGTTTCTTAGGGATCAAGTTGGGTCATCCCTATAAAAGGGATAGCATGTATCAATTATCAAGGAAGCAAGAAGAATTAATCTAGTCTCCCTCTTAAGGTTCTATCATCCCAGTCTATAGTCTAATCTCATCCCATAAAGCCGACGCTGTCCGGCCTTCTTTCTGACGGTGTTTACCCCGTTATGAACTAAGGTTCATGACACGGGAGCACAAATCTATCTCGTATTTCTGATACGTATAATATGTCAGTCTTTCTGCTTTTTTCAGCAACTGCTGCTGGCCTGCTGCTGCTTATGTATATTTCCTCAATCTAGCAAGTTACTCTAGTCTTGCCATATTTGGAAATGGAAAAGGCAACTATCCAGTTCAGTTGGCTGTCTGGCAATTTAACCGCATATATTCTCCGAATAATTGCTTCAGAAAGAATATGTACTTAATCCTTAAAGGCGATGTCTTGGACATGATGCAGGACTTAATTGATGTCTTTGCCTTCACACATCTAGTAAGAGCTCTGCATCTGTGTTATAAAGGGAGAGAGACTCATCTGAGATCCATGGCAAGCTTGCACCATGTGCTACATTCATCAGCGTGCAATGTTATTAATATGTAAGTTGAACTGGTTGGTTGTTGCTGAGACCGATGCTGTTGAAATCCCAACTGCCATCACATGCGATGCTGTCCCTCTGAAGGAAGCTTTGAAATTCATGGGTAGGGCCGTATTGTTCATCCATTTTCAGGTTGAAAGAGCGTGATTTGTTGACAGAGAAACATGTATTATTATTTGTAGCACTACCAGTAGTATACATCTTTGGACTCGTTGTACTAGAAACCTACACAGATATGGCAGCACGATGGTTGTGGTGTTCCAGATGATTCTATGTCGCTTTTAATATCATCTGGCGCAACTGACGGTAGCTCTTTTGTTTACAAAGCATGAAGACTGAAGAGACTTGAGAGAGTAGCATATCTGTCACATAATTATGGATTTGTAGTGAATCAGGATTATTGCTCTTGCATTGCAGTTTGCACTGTTTCGTCGAGCTTCTGCATTTTTCCAAAATTCTGAAGTTGAGACCTAAATTCTCAACATGACCCAAAATATTAAATACCTGGTGATATAAACGGACTTCAAATATTAGTTTTATCCAAGGGCTCTTCAGTACACTTGATAAGTACTCCATGAACTTTCAGTAGTCGATTATATCGGATGGATGTTATTTATGTTGGCTTCTAACCGAGCAAATGGATTTAAGGGACACTTTCTGTCAAAGACATACAGAATATAGATATCACATCGTGACAACCATCTTAGAACATTAAAGTCGCGCATGCTCCAGTTGGTTCAGTCACATGCACATGTCTAATCCTAACGGAAGCCTATACGAAACGGAATCACATCGAAGGTGAACATTTCCATGCGTTTAGGTGATTCTCAATCGAGCGAATCGCTAAAGTAATTGTGCTACTGTTAGAATAGAGTTTTGTGCTTCATTGTTTTTTTACACGGTAACTTGTTACAGTTAAATGCCTATCTATCTCACACGGTTCTGTTTGGAACATATGATTTTCTGAAATGGAAAAAATGCAATCCAAAAAAGCTCTCCAACGTATTCAAGGGAAGTCTAATTATTTCAAGGTTGAATGTTGGAACAAATAATAGATTCATTAAGCTACAAGAAATATCCAATGCACTGCAATCGTTAATACGAGCATACACCAACAATTTCTTCTGTTTTGTTTTCTAAATCAATTTGTACCAGTTTGTTCTTCTCCGATGAGTTATCTTAGCCTGATTTTCTTTACCCATGCTGGGTTTTATCAGACCGTGTGACCTAGACGATGATGGCAACGTCTACACCGGAGATCGACAGTGGATCGTGTTGGTTATAAATAAATGTACTCTTATTTTCCTTCGACAAACAACACTATTACTGAGGCGTAGTTCCTACACATCAATGGAGATCATCAATATTATAAAACATGCTATCATGATTGTCGGCAATCATGACACCGTTGCAAGATATGGAGTTTATGACAAGGAAGATAAAAAGTCCAGCACGAAGATATGGAGTTTATGACAAGAAAGATATAAAGTCCAGCACGTTGATGGTAACACGTTGTTCATCCAAAATCTTCAATATAAAAGTTAAGTACTAATGTATTTTACCTATGTTTTTAATATAAATCACTAGGGTTCGTTTTCTTTTAAAAAAAATATGATAAAGAATAAAGGCAAACCAACTGCAGGTATGTACTGGTACTTATTAGAGCCTTAGGGCATGTACAATGGTACAGGCAACTGTTGTCTATAGTAACTCTCCATGTCACCTATAGACAGTACTAAAGACAACTCATACAATGGATTGTGGTGATACAGTCGGCTACAAGATTGTAGACAATACATAATCTTTTAATGATTTCCTTGGTTCTGGTGATACAGTCGGCTACAGGATTATAGACAGCTCATTTCTCTCTCTTTATTCTCTTTCATCCATGTCAGCTTAAATCCTACGTAGCAGAGGCTATAGATAACTGATGTAAGCCCATTGTACATGACCTTATAAAACATGTTGTCATGATTGTCAGCAATCATGACACCGTTACAAAATATGGAGTTTATGACAAAGAAGATAAAAAGTCCAGCATGTTGATAGTAACATGTTGTTCATCTAGAATCTTCAATATAAAAGTTAAGTACTAATGTGTTTTACCTATGTTTTTAATATAAATCACTAGGGGTGTGTTTGGTTTCCTGCATATCTCCAGCCTGGCCCGTACGGGTCATTCAGATCGAACTCACCAGTGAGTGGACGCAAGATGGGCTGTTTGGTTGGTTGTTTCATTGGGATGGACTATCTTTGAGATATTGTTTGGTTGGTTGCATCAGGAGAGTGAACGCATGATTGGATGCAATGTTGGATTGTTTGGTTGCCTGCATGTGGGTGTGTGTGGTCACCTCTTGTATTGGGTGGTAAGAATACCCCTTAGGCTTTAGCATTTTCATTAATCAGGTACAGTAGGGTTACAAGTCCACAACTAACGGGTTGAGTTTTGTTCGAATTTTTTTGGAAAAATCATTTTAATTCATGATAAATAATGTAATATTTGAATAAATTGTTCGCAGAAGATTATGACAAGTTTTTATTTCCATTTTTGTTTAAAGCTTCGAAAAGAGTTGTAGATAATCTTTGATTCGAAAAACACATTTAACGATATGTGACGACATTTAACGATATTTGATGACATTTGACGACATTTAACAATATTTCACGATATTTAACGATATTTAACAATATTTAACGACATTTGACGACATTTAACAATATTTGACGACATTTGAGATATCCTATAGACTACTTCTGAGCAAATTTCACTAATCTCAGAGATATCAAGTACACCTTACCAAGTCATAAACCGATCAAGCAATCAATTGAAGTATGTTGCACGAATTTCTCCGCCATGTGAATCAAGGATTAGCGATTTAACGACAATTATTACAATAAACATGCTCAAAACCTATTTTACCAGCAAGTTCATTAATAGAGGAAGCCAATAAAGTTGGTTTCACTCAAAAAAGGGGTTACAGAGAATTACTTATGTATTTTTCAAGTTAAATGAATTTGTAATGCAGAAAATAAACCTAAACAGGAATTAAATCCATTCTCATATATTTCTGGAGCAAAACTAAGCTTAAAACCATTTTTAGATTAAAGTTTAGCTGAAAACAGAATTATCAAATTTTATTCCACCCGAAAAGGACTTAAAATGAATTACTTATGCATTTTTAAAGTTAAAGGGAATTTTTGATGTAATGAATAAAGCTAATGTGAAATTAAATCTAATACAACAATTTTCTGGAGCAAAATTAGGCCTAAAAACAATTTTAGATTAAATTTTAATTAAAACCAGTATTAACAAAATTGGAATCAACCGAAAATAATTTAACATGAATTAGTTATGAATTTTTGAAGTTAAATACAATTTCCAGTTGATAAATAAACCTACCGGGAATTAAATCCAACTTAACCAAGAGGAAAAGGACTTGCGGTGGCTGACAGTGGGCCCCGCGTGTCAGCTGATCCTGTTCAAGTCGGGATTGGCCCAATCACTCACAGCCGTTCATTTTCGATCAGCGGCCGAGATCAATTGGGCCGTTCGGACCGTCCGCATCACAAGATTGATCTCAAATTCTCCATTCTCGGATCGACTACGACGCTCATTGGGCCATTCAACCATGAACAAAGGCTTGGTGAATCTCGATCGTCCATTTCAATCCGAAAGTATGTTGCTTTTGAGCTAAGGCGCTCTTGTATGGCGCCGCGCTGGGTCAATCCATCTTCAGATTTAGGGCCCAGATTTAGCCACGTCATTTATTTCGGTTTAACTCATTTCCTTTTGTCGGTAAGAGTTATTTTGCAACTGAAAAATGAATTAAACTTTAGAAATTCATATCTAATTCATTTTAAAATCAATTCGGTTGATTCAAATTTTGATAATTCTGCTTTTAACTAAAATTTAATCTAAAAATAGTTTTAAGCTTAGTTTAACTACAGAAAAATTTGTAAAAAGGTTTAATTCCTTTTAAGCTGTGTTTAATACATTAAAAAAATTCCAGTTAGCTTTAAAAATGCATAACAAATTTATTTTAATTCCTTTTTAGTTGAAATAAATTTTGATAATTCTGCCTTGGGCTAAACGTTAGTCTAAAAATGGTTGAACTCAACCAGAACTTGACTGGAAAGTCTCTTGCACAACAAACTTGATAAAAATGACCAACTTTTGGAATGACCAAATAAACGAATACATACACATCTGGATAAAAATGACCAACTTTTACCCCCATTAATCCCTTTTTTGTTCAGAAACCGGCAAAAATACACTCACATGACCATATACATTAGCATGCTGCAGAATTGCTAAGACCAAAATGGAACAAACAAATACAAGCACCTCCTTTCTTTTTAAAGTTAAAGGGAATTTTTGATGTAATGAATAAAGCTAATTTGAAATTTCTAATACAACAATTTTCTGGAGCAAAATTAGGCTTAAAAACAATTTAAGATTAAATTTTAATTAAAACCAGAATTAACAAAATTGGAATCAACCAAAAATGATTTAACATGAATTAGTTATGAATTTTTGAAGTTAAATACAATTTCCAGTTGATAAATAAACCTACCGGGAATTAAATCCAACTTAACCGAGAGGAAAAGGACGTGGCAAAACCTGGGCCGCTGATTACAAATCGGACGGCCCACGGCGCCAAACGCACGTGCTACTGACATGTGGGGCTGCCTTTTTCTCTCTCCCGCGCATGTGTCCATACCGTGCGCGTGACTTGCGGTGGCTGACAGTGGGCCCCGCGTGTCAGCTGATCCTGTTCAAGTCGGGATTAGCCCAATCACTCACAGCCGTTCATTTTCGATCAGCGGCCGAGATCAATTGGGCCGTTCGGACCGTCGCGCATCACAGATTGATCTCAAATTTCCATTCTCGATCGACGGTACCGACGTTCATTGGGCCGTTCGGACCATGAACAGTGCCGGTGAATCTCGATCGTCCATTTCGAATCCGAGCGTATGTTGCTTTTCGTGAGCGGGCGCTCTCAGGCGGTATGTCTTGCGTGGTAGTGCATCTTGATTTAGGGCCCAGATTTAGCCACGTCGCTTATTTCGGTTTAACTCATTTCCTTTTGCTCAGAAGAGTTATTTTGCAACCTAAAAATGAATTAAACTTTAGAAATTCATATGTAATTCATTTTAAATCCAATTCGGTTGATTCAAATTTTGATAATTCATTTTTTAACTAAACTTTAATCTAAAAATAGTTTTAAGCTTAGTTTAACTCCGAAAAATTTGTAAATAGGTTTAATTCCTTTTCAATTTGTTTTAATACATTTGGATAAAATGACCAACTTTTACCCCATTAATCCCTTTTTGTTCGAAACCCAAGCATAAATGGCACATACATACACATCCGGATAAAAATACAATGACAGAGATGCATAGCCAATGTAAAATTTGATAATCTGTGATAAATAATCTAGTATTTTATGAAATAACTGTGATAAACCATCGGCAATTCAAATTCAACATAATCTGAGCACAACCTCAGCTCCAGAATGTCAGCACAACCACAGCTCCAAAATGTAAGCAGAAACATGCACAAATCAAGTAATTTCAAACATGACAAGCGAGATCTCCTTTCTTTTTCCTCCTCCCAACATCATCACACAAAATATCTTGAGGTAATCGCAGAATCAGATCCTCCCGAGTTGCATCAACCTCGACTCTAGAATCTCAAAGACAAACACGCACTAATACATCCAGTTGCTAGTAATCAATACAAGACATGACAAGCAATCAAAGCACATGGAATAATCAATACAAAGACATGAAAACAATTTTGGAATCCAAACGACAATATGAAGCAAGAGTGTACAAAGATAAGTATTAGTTGGAGGTGTAATTACAAAATTTGAGGGGTTTTAAAGCACCACCTCTGGGATGTTTGTCATCCACAAATCTAGCCTAGGTGTGAGTGGCTAGGTAAGAACTAACCCACATCGCACGCCTAGGCTCACTCATTTGGATAAAAATCAGGCTTAGAGCTTTGTTGTTAGTCAAGTAGGTAAGAACACCCAACAGTGCTTCCTCATGAAAGCCTTGGAGATCCATGACAGCATTATACAGGTCAGGATGACACTCGGCATGCACGGTGTACTTGATGGCATTGGCCATCTCACGTCTGACAAAGATCGACATGTTGTTCAAGATCACAGCTTCCTCCTCAGTCACAAGAGGAGTTCTCTTCCTCTTCCCACATGAGCTCGAGGCCTCTTTGCCACTAAATTCAGCACCACTAGCACCTCCCATGCCAAGAGCAAAGACTAGCACCAAGAGCACCTCCAACACCAAAGAAGAAGACCTCCAACACCAAAGAAGAAGACTAGCACCTCCCAGCCCATCACCAAAATCATCAGTTTCGATACCTTTGTTGAAGGAGGTCTCAGAAAGCTCGGAGGGAACCCCAAGAGCTTCACTGGAGCCCATGGCATACCTCCCTGTGGCTTGTCCTGAACCAAAGATAGTTGCCATCTGAACGTAGTTCTCCAGCGGGACATTGAGGTAGTCCACATCCTTGGGGTGGTCCTATAAGATTATAAGTTGGATTGGAGGTTACATGTTAGTGTTAGAGACAAGCAAGTAAGTATTGGAGGTTAGTTGTTACTGCTGTATTGACAACAACATACCTTGATGTATCCCTTATAGTGCTCTTCATCAAGCACTATCATGCATTGGTTGTCATCCCAAAGTGACCCGCTAATGTCTCTAAGTCTAGTAATCTTCACCCACTTTGCACGCCACTTGCGAAGATGGTTGTAGACACAGGTTCCATGACCTCAACACTGTGTCCTCACCAAAGTCCTAGCAACTGGTTTAGGTGAACCTCTTTGAACCCCTTATCGGTCTTAATACCTTGCCCTATGAGCTCAACCATGCGTCGAAGCATGAAGCTAGACATTGCAGATGTCCAAATAAGAGCGTGTTTACCCCTTGAGCGACTACCCCGCCCATTGTTTCCCCAAATCATCACCCAAGTCAGCCATCCCTTTAGTGCAACAAGGACCAAGTTAGCACACACAATAATAAAAGTAGGAATCAGATACAATGTTGGAGAATATATACAATGATAGAGGTAATACGGAAATCATCACCATTGCAACCAATAGTCTCAGTTAATGCAAATGACAAAGTACAAATGACAATGTGCAAATGACAACGTAGAAATGACAAAGTACAACACCATCACACACGAGAGGACCCCCTATTCTGCCACATCTCCCTAGCCAAGTCATCCCTCATCTGAGCCCATGCCCTATTATCTTGTGCAATGTCGTTGTGTCCTTCCTCATCGATAGGGTTCGCATCCCACGTGGACTCCGGTGGGACACACTCGTCCATTCCATATTGAAGGATCCAATTGTGTAGGATAGCACATGCAAGAACTAACTTGACTTGGGTCTTGAATGGGTGGAAAGGTTTGTTGTAAACAATCTTGAACCGGTTCTTGAATGTGCCGAAGGCCTTTTCGATCAAACCCTAAGATAAGAGTGTCGAGGTTGAACAACTCCTCTCGACCGAGGGTAATTCCTTTCACTATACTCTCTCAAGTGGTACCTAGTGGCTCGGTATGGTGGAAGGAAGCCGTGTCGGCAAAGATAGCCCGCATCCACAAGGTAGTATTTGCCTACCAAATAATAAGAGAACCCTAAACATTACTACCATAAGTCTAACAAAATTTTAACCAACATAAACTTCTCGTAATTATCTAGTATACCTTGGGGACCCTTAGGCCACCGTCCTCTCCAATGCATCGCAAGTATGAGAGCATCATGGGTGACCCTTCCCAACCAAAGAAGGATGTAAGTAAACTTAAGATCAAGTCAACAATGACCATAACATTCGGGTAGTAGTGCCCTTCCTACCCCTAAAGGCAAGAGACTTTTGTAGGAACCCTTATGAGCACATGGGTTCCATCAATTGCACCGATGCGCCCTAACATACATGCAAGCAATTTAGGCCACTCAAACCTCTCTACAAGTTGAGTAAGCATATTGTTACCTTGAAATAGGGATTGAACCTCCTATTTGTTTGGATTTTAGTAGGGATTTCAGTGGAGGGTGGTCGGATCATCTCGTTACGCAACTCCCCAACAGCAAATAGAACATCGTGAAAGTACCGGCTAATGGTCTCAATGGATCTCCTAAATGTTGGTCAAAGCCCTAAACCTATGGTTGTGGCCAACAATCGGAGAAACATGGCCACTTGTTCCTCAACACAGTATTAATGCCGTCTCGAGCAAATTGCCTTGCACGAAACAAATTACAGAGATGGAAAAAGGGAGCCCTCCTCATTCTAAGCTGCTCTAAATAATGTGTGTCATCAGAATTGTAGATCCATTGGAGGTTCGATTGCCGAGCTATGTCCCTTTCTACCATAGGACCATACGTAATCACAGGAGTGGACTGTCTAGCACTAGCTCTTCTAACTATGGCAAGCATGTAAGCACACAAGGCAGCAACTAGACCAGCACCCCTCACAATTAGGAGTTGTCGTTTACGCGCCAAGTCATCCATCTACTTAACCAAATACGTAAACCTTGATATCGCTTATGCATGTTCTACTACTACCGCCACATCCTAAGGATGTTTCATATTAAACAAGTATGCAGACCAAGAATGCAAATTACCAGGAATGCCTAACAAGATCAAGTATGCTGTTTGGTTCCCAAAAAATGACTAACAATGGTGTAAACAAGAATGCTTCATATTCACTGTTATGCTGTTTGGTTCCGAAAATGACTAACAATGGTGTTATATACTCCCAGTTCACATCATTTTTTTCTGTCAAAAAAACCTTCAGGAACAGAGCTTGGCATTTGCTTCAATTTAAGCTTATCAGAATGTGAAGGCGAGAATTCCACAAGAACTCTGCACAAATTTTACAAGAATCTAGACAAATTTCTGAGTACTAAACGGGGTCTTACTATAGTAGAGGAAGGATTTAGTGGCATAACAGCATAACAGATGAACTACACAAATATTTGCTGCTTCATATTAAACATGTATGCACATCAAGAACGCTCCAGTGGCATACCATCCTCACAAAGTACATTAAGAACTAACAAGGTTCGAATCAACTAAAAATAATTCCAGATCCAGTCATTCCAGCATGCAACAAGTATAGATCTAGGCACAACAAGCGAGAGGGAGAGGAATAAGAGGAGAGGGGCACTGGTCGGGCAATGGCGGTAACTCATTGAGCACCGTCCACCGGTCTTACCTCCGTCGGCGAGAGCAGTGAGACCAGCGAGGATTGCGCCCTTGCGCCTGGAGGAGAGGAGGAGCCCGAGGATGCCCGCCACCGGAGGGAGACGGAGGCGGCCATGGAGTCCTCGCCAACGATCGGAGGCGCTGAGGGAGGGGAGGTAGCCCTAGCGCTCGAGAGGAGGCGGCTGCGGACTCCGAACTGCACGCGTAGGGCCAAGTTTGGGGCGGAGAAATGCTCGAGCGAGGCCTGGCTCGTGAGGAACGCTCGGAAGTGGCGTTTCCGTCGGGCCAGGCTCCCCCTGGACTTTTGCACGCGTGTGGCCAGGCCAGAGCGTCGATGCAGGGAACCAAACAAGCTGCAAGTTGCATCCACAGGTGCGAGTCAACCTAATACAGGGAACCAAAAACACCCTAGGGTTCTTTTTCTTAAAAAAAATGACAGCAACAGTGCAGCCAGCTGCAGGTACGTACCCGTACTTATTAACACGCCTGCCGCGGATCCAAATCTAGCGCATCAGCCGGTGAAAAGAAAATGCAAAGTCCCCCGACACGGCTCGCGCTGCCGCAACCAGCCATCGCTATTCCAACATGGGCGGACGGCACGCCCGTCCCCTTCCCATCATCCCATGCATGCCATTGAACGGCGCGGCCGGCCGCACGTGCGAGCGCAGCGTGAGCTCCGGCCGATCGGGTCCCCACCCCCTCGCCGGCGTGATCGGACAAAGATTCGCCCGCCTCCCCTCCCCTCCGTAATCCGTAAGCCGCACCCACGTCCACATGTATGTACTCCACCAAGGAATCAAGGATCAGCCCAGCCCGCCTCTGCTCGGCACGTACGTTCCCACCGACGACGGCCGCAGTCCCCGCGTTCTGGACCACGCGTCAGGGACGGTGCGGCGCGTGACCCGCAACACCAACAGCCTTTGCTCCAGCATCCAGGCCTCTATAAAGGCTGCTACTACGTGCGAGCTACTATTACGACTGTACTAGTTAGTACTACTGCACACTAATTTAATTTTTACTATTAGTACTCCGTTCTTTTTTAATTAACATTTTTAATTTTCAAGGTTTCGAGACTACGGTTATTTTTTATCTTTATATTTAGATATGCTAATGAATCATAATATTATAAAAGTATTTTTAACGATAAATTTAAAAATATTTTGTTTTATATAGTTAATTTAAATAGTTTCAAATATATTAGTGGTTAAAATTTAGAACGTTCGACGGCACAAAAAAAAGAAAGGCGAAAGTAAAAACTGTGCACGGATCGATAAGCACGATAAAATAGCCGCACGAATTTCGAGGGAAAGTGGGGGGCTTTCCCGCTTGCTTGATGGTAGGGTAGCTGCAGAGGCAGGATTTTTGGAGGGACGGGACGGGGCTGCAGGCACAGGCAGGCAGCAGAGTATTTTACGGGAGTATTGGGTTAAAATAGCACGATTTTGATTTGCCATAGCAAAACTCGTCTTTAAATAACAAAATGTGGTATTTCTATCGAGCTATTTTAGCCTAGAAGTCACGTGCCTCGTTCTTAATCTGCGGTAGATAGTCTGTGCATATTTTTACCGTGCAGCAAGTGGTTTATCACACTTCTAATCCACACAAATCATCTACCGTAGACTAAGAGTACGGTAGATCATCTGCTGTGATATAGAAACGTGTCACATGGCTTCTGCGTCGTCACGTGACTTCTGTGTCAAAGAAAACACGGTATGGATGTTTTTTTATAATTATTTCGGATACGGAAAGCTAGTTTCTCTATTGTGTTTTGAAAAGAAGCTAAGTCCTCTATGATACTGTTTACTCCAGCTAGACTAGTGGAGTACTACTTTAGTAGGAGTTGCATTAACGAAACACCGCCTTACTGCTTTGTAGTACTATGCTGTGCTGCTAGCTCCCGTTCAAGTCCATCAGCACCTTACTTTAATTAGAAAAATACAGGGTAACCAGAGAAAAAAATCCATTTTTTGATACGACATGCACGTGGAAAAAGTTTGCAATGACTCTGTAAGTTTTGGATAGTCATGTTACAATCCAATTATTAGGCCGAGGTTGGAGGGTTTTTTTTTATCGGGAATTTTTTTTAAGGGGCCCGGTAAAGCTGAAAATAAAAAAATTTACGCTAATTTTGGCCGAAAATTTCAAAAATAAATTTGAATTTTAAATTAAAAAAAAAAATCAAATTCGAACAAAAATCATCAACTGAGCTAGTTAGCATGGTAGCAAGATTCAGATAAGTTTGTATTACTTCACTCACTCATCAACTGAACAAAATTCAAGCAAATTTGATTTTTTTAGATAAAATTAATCTAAACTACAAAATTCGGAACCGGTTTGATTGGCTACCGGGAGGCCGATAGAGTCAATAGAAATGATTACCAGCCGATATTTAAATCCCTGAATCAATCGACTGTCCGGTTCGACTCTGCTGGGAACGGTGCGGTTCTATCCACTGGTTACTTGACATGGCTCTCTTCGAAAAAGAACTTCTGACTCACAGTCGTCTCAACATCGCCTCCGACACGTAGCCGCCTCGTCACCGTTTGAGCGTCGGCGAGCTGTCAAACCGTGCGCACCCGGACTAGTGTAGGACCGGAAAGGCGACTAGAGGGGGGTGAATAGGAGCACCAAATCCTTTTTCACTTTGAATGGATTCAACTCGCAAATCACTTCAATCGCCATGAGAGCTATGAAGATCAATGATTAAGCACAGAGGAAGTCTTGTGTTGAATCCACTCCTAACCCTCAAAGCTCAGCAAACAAAATCGAGGAAATGCTGAAGAAATCGGGAAATCGGACAACCGTGAGCAAGCGGGCGGTCGTACCAATGTTTGGTACAACCGCAGTAAACGCAGTCGTCGTACCAATGTTCGCAGACAACCACGCTTATAAGGGTGGTTGTACCGATTGTCCTGGAACAGCCCGACGACGAAAACTAAAATTGGCACAACTTTTGATCCACTTGGCCAAACTCTATGAGATTTGAAACACACCTTCCTAAGGAGGTTAGGAACCTATTCCAAGCAAAGAATCACTAGATCCACGTCAAAGTTCCTACCTTTCTCGAATTGAACGAAGGAGGTTTCAAAACCGAGTTTCGAACCTAAACATGATCTAAGCCTTGCTCGTGGGTAAAGAATGATCTAGATGATCTTAGATGCACTCCCACATGTCACAGCAAGCTAGATCATAGTAAGAAACCAAAGAGAAACTCGCAGATCAAGAAAAGCCCTAAAATCATCAAATAGAAAGGAAGAACACAAAAGGACTCAACTTGCAAACTGATTGGATTGATTTCAGATTGAGGAATGATTGTTGGTTACAGCTACTCCAAACATGGAGGACAAAGCTCTATCAAAGAGCACACACTCAATCCCCTCTAGAAACCCTAGCTCTCCTCTCTTCTCCTCAAACCCTAACACACAATAGGGCACAACACAATAGGGTTTGGCTGGCTCTGTCAAGGCTTCAGCACCAACAACAGCAGCCACCAACCCCTATTTATATGGAGGCTAAGTATCTAGAGAATATTCCATTAGGGCACCCATTAAACCCTAACACACAATGGGTTAACACACGCACGTATCTCAAAGCGTCGTCTTCATCATCTTCTTCGATTGGCCTAAACCGCTTCACCATGCGCCGACCCGCGCCGCGGTTTAGCCAAAGGTCACTAAGGCGGTATTTGGTGAAATTACCAAAATACCCCTTATCGATCCTTCTCCAAGAATTGAGTCCACAGATCGTGAAGCAATCACATGCTTCGCCACGTGTAGGTTGATCAATGGCTCCATGTCGTCAAGTCTCTCTCGTCCGGATCCCACCGGCACCACTGAGCACTTGCAACGACTCGCGCCGCTTGATCCAACCAACAGATCGAATCGCCTGCTCGGTCACTCTTGTCCATCTGCGCCCGCTTGAGTCCTCGACCACCCAAGATCCTTGATCGTTCGGACCTCACTCTCCAAGCTTAGTCCCGATCCTCCTCGCCACGACCGTCATAGACCACGCAACCCACCGCTGACAATAGACCAAGAAACCATTTCCGGGAACAAGTTCTTCACAACTTGACCCACGTTAGCCAAAACATGCATCATGCAACACATATGCAATGATCAACATGAACTTGACTAATCCCCATATTCAATTCTCCAATTGAAACACAATTCAGCACAAATCAAACAACAAGCGGTACAACCGCCAACTAAACCCCTAGATATTACAAACACACTATATCATTAATCAATCAACTGCGGTCGTACCGCAATCTAGAGAAAACCCAAAATCTCCAACGACATTCTCTCTAGAAATTCCAAACCGCTCACACGCAATCATTCCGTCATGCGATACTACCGGCAGCCAAAGCACGGTCGTACCGCTCCTCAAGAGAACCAGAGCTCAATAACACCTTCTCTGGAATTTTCATACCGCCACACAAAAACCGGTATCACCGCATCGCGGTACAACCGCCAACAAACTTGCGGTCGATCCGCCAAGCGGTACTACCGCGGCCACAACGCCGGTACTATCGCAAAACCTGACACTTGCTGAAAACCACAGAATTCAACAAACTTTCAAAGCAATTGTCAATTGTCTCATCACCTAAGATCATGAGCATGTCCACATGACATCCACAATGTCCTCATGACATCCACAACTAGCTTCGTGTCGACCTCTACGGATGCGTCAAGGCTGCGAGCGAGGATGTCGTTGAGCTGCGACAGCCAGAAGTCATGGGGCTTCTCCTCTCTCTCTCAGCATTTCCGGCTTATTTCTTCTTCCAACAAAGACATCCTCGAGTAGTCATTGCTCAACACGGATGAGTTACGCCATGTAAACGGAGACAAGGCTGGTGTTCCTGGCGAAGTCGAAGGAGCACTTGGTGAGCTCAATGAAATTGGCCCGCTTGTAGAGCTTGGTGACGTTGAAGATCCAGAGGGTGAGTGGTGACGAACAAGGACATGACGACGGCACCATGCACGTACGAGTAGATGGGTATATGATCCACAACATGCGGACGACCTCCTTCGAAGGAGTATCCAAAGGAGGATGAGAATAGCGTGCGCCGGTGCGTCCTTGTTGCGGGCCTTGGTGAGCCTGCAGGACATGAAGCATAAAAAGAGTATGAAGGTGGAGAAGATGTGCATCGCCGTCGAGCGCCCCTAGTGCCGGTCGAGTGGTGCGCCAGGAGGCATAGCACGAACTGGCGAAAAGCATCGCGCCGATGACGGTCACGAGCAAATGGCGTTTGGTAGAAAAAGTATCGATCCATCAGATCCATTGGGTCCATCTCTGCTGCAGCAAAAGGGGCGACCCCTTGCGTCCACTAGCGGCTCTGGGCTTCACGGGGCAAGTCCGGTTCGAACCGGGTCGAACCACGCCCATCCCTAGGCGGCTAGGCCGAACTAACGCAATCTGCGATAGGCCTTTGACGGTTGGCTAGCGACGAGCGACGGCACCAACCGGACTAAATCACATGGTCAGATCAAATACGGTTTGACTTCTCAACTACAACATGGTCTTGGAGGGAACGTGAAGATTTGTGGATCCATTTATATACTGCTCTATGTGCTTATACTTTGAAGAACTTAAGTGTTTGTATTTGGAAGGAACGTATTAAGAACTTATAGAGCAACTTCATGATCAAGTCAAAGATTTCAAAAGATCTGTGCTTACATTGATAAACCAAGGGCAATTGCCACTTCACTGTATTAGCAATTATCGTAGGGGCGGCCCACCGACCCCCACCAACCTGGCGCAGCAATACCGAAGCTACGGCAAATACCCTGAAGGTGGCTTCCGAAGGATCAATGAAGGGAGCTTCCACCCGAAGGATCGCCGAAGGGAGTTCCCACCCAAAGGCTCCAAAGATTCTCCCGAGGGGTACAGGAGGTACCCCGAGGATGACCCGAAGCCTTCGAAGAGTCTCCTGAGGGGTACAGGGGGTACCCCGAGGGTGACCCGAAGTCTATGAAGGGTCTTCCGAAGTGACAATCGAAAGAAGCTTAAAGAGCATTCGAAGGGTGTTCGGAGGAGACCTGGCCAAAGGAAAGAAAAGAGATAGGTGGACCAGAAGCTAAGCATAGGGGTAGGAAAAGACCCTGTAGTCCCTACACTAGTGGTACTTTTGCAGGGATGCTTATGTAATCTTATGTATCCTGCCATTTTGTCTATAAATAGCCATCCACCCCCCATGTAATAGCCAAGAATTTTCTAGAGCAATACACAGTGGAGCAATACACAGCACATTTTCTTGACAATCAGTCCCCTCATTAAGGACCCTTCGAATATTTCGAGTGTGCTAGAGGTCGTCCCTCTCTTACTGTTTAGCCCTTTTGCTACGACAGCAATCGAAACTTAGGAACTAAAAAGCTGATTTGATCTAGGAACCCTTTTGACTTTACCAAGTCCTCTGTTATTGAGTCTATTGCAATTTGATACCGTTCTTTTCAAGCGGACGGGTTGATCAGAGCACCTGCCTTAAAGACCAGGCATCAACCATTACAGGATCAAATACCAATAAACTAAACAATACTAGTTCATATGTAAAATGAGTAGTGCGATTTGAACACCGCCATGAGATGGTTGCGAGTGCTTTAGCAGTTGAACCACTGATCTTTACTATTATAGAAGGGGACTTGTGGTGGTGATAGTGAGTCTATCATCTACTACCTTTTCTCCCCCATATTTTGAGTTGGTATGATCTTCTATGAATGGATATGTATATATGCATAAGTCATTTGAAGGATATTGTATAGATAATTAAATTATCTGTGATTGTAGCTTGTAATAAGATTACATGTGATTTGTTGATTATATAAAAATTATGTATGAAACTTTTATTTGTAGGACAATTACCTTATAGATATTGGTTTTCTAAGTTAATAACTTATATTATGTTTATTTGAAAACCGTTGCAACACACGGCACTCGGCTACTAGTTATAATGAATAGGTGAATTGAGTAGGTGTTTAGTGTTCAAGTTGGATTGTACCACCTCGACCTTTAGTATCAAATTGTTCGTTCACATTGAGTTACACCAGTATATACATGTTGGCTCAAATAGTAGAGTTAGCTATTTTACATGAAACGGTGACAAAAGTGTAAACGAGGTGTTATACATATATATATATCCATCCTATAGGTGGGCCAAACATTGAGCGAATTTTAGACCAATATGCTACTTTGATAGGCCTTTTACGTTCTTTCCTGGTGTTATAAATAAGAAGCAAGCTGACTCGTTAGGTAAGCACAAGCTAGCTAGCTTTCTTGCTGTTGGAAAACCATAAGTTTGGTCCAGCAGCTAGTCTATGGGTGGATGTCACATCTAAAACCCTAACAGGGTCTTTAGTCTATAAATAGGGAGTGTTAATCATTATAAAATGCTGATTACTGGATGAAGAAATAAAGAAGAGAATAATACGAATAATACCCCCTACACATTTGTCTCTCTGTGTGTTCATCTATCTTGTGTCCTTGTATGCGATTCATCTATTGTCTACGAGGTGCACAATTGGACTGGACTCGCCAGCGACAGTTTCTCAACACGTTATCAGCACGATCGACTCCAGCCTACCTCTAGGCCTACTCTACTCGGATCGAAAGGTAACCGTCGTAGCACGATGCTCGTAGATCGAATCGCATTTTCTAGATCAATTTCAATTCCGCAAATTTGGCTTTCTATATTATTTCCTACGGTGCAAATCCGCTCTAATCTACCGTGAGCCGACTTGAAGTCGCCGGCACAATGCCAATCGGTGGGTTGCATGAAGGAGTAGATGTCTTTCGGTGTTTTAGAACTGATCTTGCGTAATGATTGTTTGATTCGGGGGGTCTCTAAGACTCAAATCACGCAGAGAGAATAACACATGGATTTTTATATAGGTTCGGACCTTCTCTGGAGAGAATAAAAATTGTACTCCTATGTGGCTATATTGAGTATGTTGGTTACAGATCAAGAGAAAGACCAAAGTTTAATGTCTTGTACTCCTAATTGCGCCCTTTTTTCTGCCCCCTATCGTCTGCTGATTCCGCCCTTTATATAGTGCTCAAAGTGGACAATGGTTTCTCCAGTCCAAAAGGCACCTTAACGCTTCAGATGATGAAGCAATTACTAGAGATTATTGCTGGAGTAGTAACGTTTCCACGTCGCCAGGCGTTATCATCAGGGCAGAGAGTTTAATCGTGCAATTATTCCAGAGAATAACAACATATACTAACTGTTTAGATGGCTTAATCAATTGCGCCTACTTGTCTGCAAGCTCAATCAATTATAGGATGGTCGTAGCTGAGATGGTGGTAGAAGGACTTACGACCATATGGTGGTCATAGAAGAACTTACGACCACGAGGTAATCGTAGAAGGACTTACGTCTATGGGGTGGTCGTAGAAGAACTTACGACCACGCGGTAGTCGTAGAAGGTCTTACGACTCCAGCTTCTCCCTTATAAACATTAAGGGGTATACTCAAGAACCACATGATGGTATTATTATCCATAATAAGAATTATAGATAAATAATTAAATAAGGATTATTAGCTCCTCATCATCTAGCCCCCCAGCTTCAATGAAGGTAACTTACTTGGAAAAGGAGTCGTAGATGATATTACGATCAGAAGGTGATCGCAGAACAATGGTTGAAGGAAAGACTTTTCGACCGGTATTCCATTTGACCAGAAATAAACTTGGTCAAGATGGTTGTAGGAAATCTTACGACTACAAGGTGGCCGTAGAAAATCTTACGACTATAAAGTGGTCATAGTATGGTTAATCGGAAGTAAAATCTTTTCGGCTGGTATTTTATTTGACCAGAAATAAACTTGGTCAAGAAGATAATTTCGCTTGAGGTGTAAAGACAAGCTCAGTTTTCTCGAACAGACAAATTAAAGAATCTCAATCGAATCTTATAGACCTGTCTATTGGAGCGGTTCCCAAAGAGATGGTAACTGTTGGGTTGCTATGTCTTTAACTCAAGTGTGCGGTTATAAAAACTTACCATGGGTGTGATTCTAGGGTTCTTACTGTGGATATCATGGGGATATGCTCATGATCTTAGGATAATGTTACAATTGGCAATGGCGTTATCGGTTTGTCAAATCACGCGTTTTTCGTCAAACGTTGAAAGGTTGTCGAGTCAAGTCTTGGTCGACGGCGCTCAAGGCGCGATCGAGTCGACTGGGTCGAACGCCATTGAATGGCGGTCTGACCGATTTTGTGCTGTTCATCGGCCAATCGGTGGCGATGATTGTTGGGATAGGTCAAGTTCATGGGCTTCAGTGCATATATGTTGTATGATGCATGTTTTCACTAACGTGGGTCAAGTTGTGAAGAACTTGTTCCTAGAATCGATTTCTTTGTCTATTGTTGTGCAGGATGCTTGGAGGTCAATGACGGTTAACGACGAGGATGATCGGGACTAAGCTTGGAGAGCTAAGGTCTAAAACAGTCGAGGATGTTCGGTGAGGTCAATGGATTCAAGCATGGCGCAAATTGGACAAAGGTGACCGAACGGGTAGTTCGGTGCGACAGGTTGGATCAAGCGGCGTGGGAGTCGGTGCAAGTGCCATGGTGGTTTCGGCGGGAATCGGACAGGAGAGACTTGCCGACATGATGAGAGCCATTGATCAACCTACACGTGGCGAAGCAGGCGTTTGCTTCACCAAGATTGGACTTGTCTTCGGAGAAGGATCGCGAAGGGGTATTTTGGTAATTTCACCAAATACCGCCTTGCTAACCTTTTGGCTAAACCACGGTGCGAGACGATGCATGGAGAAGTGGTTTAGGTCAAGAGGAGATGAAGACGACGCTTTAAAATACGTGCGTGTGTGACCCGTTTGTGTGTGTGGGCTTAACGGGAGCCCATTAGGGTTTACTCTTCTAGAAACTAGGCCTCCACTATAAATAGGGGTGGTTGTTGTCCAGCACCCTTAAGCACTTCATTCGGAAAACCCTAGTTTTATTTTAGGGACTTAGAGACGAAAGGAGAGGCTTAGGGTTCTAGAGAGGTGAGTTGAGTGTGTGCTCATGGATTGAGCTCTTGTCCTCTTGGATGGAGTGGCTGTAAACCCTCTCAATCTCAAATCAATCTATGCATGATTTCTCAAAGATGAGTCTCCTTGTGTTCCTTCTCTCTATTTTGGTGATTTTGAGTCATCCTTTGGTTCACGAGTTTTCTATTGATTTCTTGCCGTGATCCAGCTTGCTGTGATATGTGGGAACACATCTAGGATCATCTTGATCATCAATCATCCACGAGCAATACGTTAGATCATATTTCGATTTTGACTCGGTTTTGAAGCACCTTTCGTTCAAACTGAAAAAGATAGGAACTTTGGCATGGATCTTTACGATCCTCGATTAGAATAGGTTCCTAATATCTTAGAGAAGGTATGTCTCAAGTTTGGTGGAGTTTAGTTGTGTAGATCAAAAGTTAGATCGATTTGAGTCTCGGTTTTTGGGTTGTCTGTTCTGTTTATCGTCAGGTCCGGTCAGACCGATTCTATAACGCCGGTTAGATGGTCGATCGCCAGCAATCGACCGCAAGTTTACTGGTCGGTCGATCAACTCGATCCGACCGCCCATTTGACGCCAGTCTGACCGTCCGTAGGAGTTGAGCCTTATGGTTTGATCTTTTGCTTTGGGGTAGATTGGATTCAATACAAGTTTTTCGTTGTACTTGTTTTTTGATCTTCATAGCTTCGTAGCTATTGGAGTGAGATTAGTGTTGAATCTAATCTTTGTGAAAAATTGAGCATGCTCGTATTCACCCTCCTCTAGTCACCTATTCGGTCCTACAATTGGTATCAGAGCACAGTTAGTTCTTCTCATATATCTTAACCGGTCTTTGGAGCCATAGCGACTGGCAAGTATTCAACCAAACCACCTGTGTTTGATGGAGTCGAGATTTTGCTTACTGGAACTCTCGCATGCATGCCTACATCGAGGTTTAAGGGCACGCAATTTGGCTTAAGGTCAAAAACCCTTATGTTGTGCCAGCCAATGACGATGTGATCACTCCAGATGTGGAGGCAAATACCAAGGCTCGAAACTTCTTGATTTAAGGGATTAGTCGATCTGAGTTTGAACGTGTCGCTCATTTGAGGTCTGCTCATGAGATCTAGAAGACCCTCTGTGATTACCACGAGAGCTCTACTGCGATCAAGGAAGTGAGACAGAACCAACTCAAGAAAGAATACTCAAAGATCGAACAAACGTCCGGTGAATCTTTGGATGAGTTGTGAGGAAGATTCTCAAAAATCCTTCATAACTTATGTAACATCCCAAATGTATAAACAGGTGGTTGTTTCAAATGTAATTAAATATGTAGAGATTAAAACTTTTTCTCACACCTTGAAACTCTTGAACTCCTCTAAAAATTCTTATGAAAAGTGGTGGAGTTCAAAAACCTAAACCTCCTGTGGACTAAAGTCCAACCCTTATTCAACTTATCTCAAAATCTTATGCCAAACCCTTGGAAATATCTTTCCTTGGTCCTATAGATGATGTGGGACCCCTCTGAAAAATATCATAATTTCTAAAACTTGTTTGATAATTTTTGGAGGTAAAACAAACTCTTGAACAGCCTTTATGAATTTCCTGAGAGAAATGCAATGCATAAAAACCTCTGGAAAATTTATGTAAGGTTAATCATGATGTCAGCAAGTTGCAGTTAAAATTTCATAAAATTTGGAGTTGATTTGCTATCTCAAATAATTCTGCAAAATCTCAGCTGTTAATTTTGAAATTCAAAACCATACACTGTTCCTTGGGCTGAGCCGCTTTGCAAAGCTGGTCCAACCCAACCACCTCCCTCAGCTCAACAGACCTCCCTTCCACTCTGTTGAGGTCGTAGCCGTTGGATTCAGATCCAACAGCCACGACCTCCTCCTAAACCATCACAGCGAGGTCCTCCCACCCACATGAGGTCATAGCCGTTGGATCAAATCCAATGACCATGACCTCCCTTCATCAGCGCCCAAGTCCTCCACCCATCGAGGTCCTGTGCCATTGGATCAAAGATCCAGGGCCCTGACCTCCCCTCGCTGTTAAACCTCTCTAACCTCCCACCTAGTCGAGGTCGTAACCGCTGGATCAGATCCAACGCTCACGACCTCCCCAACCCTTTTCCAACATCTTGCCCAAGGGACAAGACCTCCCCGCACCTCAGGTCGTAGCCTTTGGATCAAGATCCAATGGCTAAGACCTCCTCCTCTGTTGTGTGCCCTTGGATTTAAATCCAAAGGCCATGACCTCCACGTGCCTTTGGCAGTATCGCGCGCAACTTAAGTTCTCCCAGGAGGTCCGCACCGTTGGATTTAGATCCAACGCCTTGGACCTCCTGTCCCCTATTCCACTTGCGCATCCGCGCAGTCAGATTGGACGGTCACGACCTCCCCAGTCCAAATCGGAGGGCTGTGACCTCCTCTAGTCACTTAAAAACTTGCCGTTTCAAACTCTAATCACATCCGAGGGCCAGGACCTCCCCATCCTCTTTATCCAACGGTGGTTTTAAGGTCCTGTTCTTCTCCTAGCTTGGGCTCGCGTGCAAGAGCTATGGCGGTGGAGAAGGTCAGAGCCGGTCACATCCCAACGGCTCTGTGCAGGCGCATTAAATGCATGTCAGCCCCTTTCCGCCCCCTAGGCCATGCCCTGTCTTAACCTACTCTGTCCCCTCCATCTTGTCCAAGCCATAGACCTCCCGTGGACCTCCCATGGGCTAAGCTCACCATGAGCTTAACCCTTGGTTCACGACCTCCTTGCCCTAGCTATAAAACCTCCCCACTGTTTCCTTGGCTTCCTTTACACACCATTGCTGCCTTGCTTGCACCTCTGTGCTTGCGAGCTCAAAACACCCGTAGCTCTCTTGGCCGCCATTGGAGCACCTTGGAGCTCCTCGGTGGACAAGGGTCCCTAGAGTTTTTCCTAACCCTCTCATTGCTTCATGTTGTGCCATTTCCCTCTGTGACCTAGTCCTAACTTGTTTAGTTTGGGCATTTACAGAGGTGGCCAAAGTGGAGCTTGGTGTTGGAGTTGGCCGTGGAGCTCTTTGTCGTCCCCAGCTCTGGTCCTCACCTTCCTCGACCTCCTCAGCACCTCTGGACCTCCAGGTAATCCTCCTGATAGTCCCTAGTTGCTGGGCACCTGCTTGAATGTCGTTGCGGAGCTTTAATTTTCATATATGTCTTTTGGCCGTGTGGGTCATCTTGTTCCTCTCCGGCTCGCCGGCGATTTAGGCCGCCGTCGCCGTCGAGAGTGGTTCCGGTGTGTGCGCAACACTATTGCGCACACGTTGATATCCTTGGTTGTCGCCGGCAAGGTCTGTATCGCCGGCAATGACCACATCTTTGAGCTCGGGATCTTTGTCGGACAACAGTAAGGCTGTTGTCGTTTTTAGGACAAAGATCCTCCGCTTTAATGCCTCACTCATTGTTAATCATTGGTTTTGCCTTAAACGCCTTTAATCTGTCCTTTGTCGCGCATTTAAGACCTCGCTACTGGACCTCCTTGTGTCCTGCCAAGATAACTCCTGTCACAGCGTCTTGCTTGCGAAGCTGTGATGGCACCTTTGGATCTGGGCCGTCCAAGACATCCTCAGGAGATCTTGAGCGTCCAGACCTCCCCTTTCGCATCTTAGCCGTCGGACCTCCCCGGAGGTCTCGTGGACGATAAGACCTCCAATAGGACCTCCTCGAGGTCATCTCGGCCGTTATGACCTCCCCGGGTTGATCTTGACCGTCAAGGTCCTCCCTTGGACGATCTGGACCATTAAGGTTCTCCCTTGGAATATCTGGACCGTTCAGGACCTCCCACGTGAGGTCTTGACGATGTAGATCTTCCTTGGGGAGATCTTGATAGTTTAGATATTCCTTTGGAAGATCTCAACCGTTGAGGACCTCCCTCGCTTAATCTGGGCCGTCCCGGTCCTCCCCCTATCGTTGTGGTCCGTTGGATGCAGCATCAACAGCCACGACCTCCCCTCTGCTCGCGCGTGCGCGTTGCTAGGAGGACATGGACCGTTGGATCCAAGATCCACGGCCCATGACCTTTGGCCCTTCACGAGCGCGCACGCGCATTATCACCTGGGAGGTCTTGAGCCGTCAGATCCAGGATCTGTGGCTCATGTCCTCCCCCGGTTCTTTTGGTTTTAGAAATTCCAGAGAACTGTTATTTTGTAAACTGAAAAAGGTAATAACTTTGGAAATGCATATCTAATTCATTCTAAATCCAAATAAGGTAATTCAAATTTCTTTAGCTCTGGTTTGGACCAGGCTCTAATCTAAAAATGGTTATGAGCCCAGTTCAGCTCCAGAACATGGTTTTGCAAATAGATTTCAAAACTAACTTTAAATGTTTCTTTAAAAATTCATTTAACTTGTAAAATGCATAAGTATTGCTCTGTAGGTTATTTTTGAGTGAATCCAACTTTGTTGGCTTCCTCTGTTATTGCTCTAAATGTTAGAATAGGATTTAGGCATGTCACTGTTTTAAAAAAAGCTTACTTGTGCATTTTAATTTTGTTCAAGTTCTTGTCTTTGAAAAATTATAGAAAATGCATAATAGCTCCAAATGAGATGAACTTAATTGTGTTATTCATCTCATGAGGTGCTGGTTTTACAGTAAAAATCTCAGTAGCACCACCTCTCTAGAAAATGTTGCCAAATAATTAAATTAGTGAATAGTAGCAGAATGCAATTTTTAGGGCTGAGCAGAATTGTTTTGCTCATATCTTTTGCATTGAGAATCCAAATCAATTGGTTCTTGTTGCTAAATTCCCTAAAATCATCCTCTTGCTTCTGTAGAAATTTCAGAGCATTTGGAGTTTGTTTGCTGTGCTGTCTTTGTGGTTTTCGTCGTTCTTATCGATTCTTTTCGCCTTTTCGTTAGGTGCCGACGAGTACTTTGAACCCGTGAGTGATCCTCAGCAACATATTGAGCAAAACCAGCAAGGCAAGTAGTTTGATCATATCCCATTATTGTCCCACTACTTTAAAGTTTAATACTTTGTTTTACTTGTATGTATGCATGCTACTTTGTGTTCAAATATCGATTAGTTGAGCCTATAGATGCATATCCTGTAGGTAAATGTTCATTCTCTACTACTAAGCCTAGGATTATCTTGCTGTGATTTAGAGTTCGATGGATGGACTCTTATCACTTAGTAGTTTACTTATGATAATGCTTAGCAATGCTTAGATAACGGTAGAAATGGGCGGTTGTCGACATTATGTCGATGACCTTGGTCACACAAAAACTATTATTCCATTATGTCCATCTTGTGCTTGTTACTTTGTAAATAAACAAAAATGAAAACAAAACTATTTGACTTGGGCACAATGGATGTTGGTGTGATTTGTTGGGTGTGAACGGAATGGTGCCTAAGTCCCCAAGGACCGAGTTACTTGCGCCATTGATCCAAGCACTTTTATGCTAACCACACGAGGGGATATGGGACCTCTCTTGACTAAGTACTTTGGGGGGTGTTAATTATGAGCTGGTCGGTGGGTGTGTTAAAAATAAAATGTGTGTGTGTGGTGTTGGGAAGGGAGCATTAGCAGACCGGCTAGGTTGTCTATTGTGTCCTTGTCCTCGTGGGTTGCGGCTCTTAATTAGCATCATCCATTGGAAATATCTCGTAGGACTTAGCCGTGCCAGCACACCAAAGGAAGTGTGTTAAATCATGTGGCGAAAAGGCGGTCTGGCGTGTGGGTACATTGGTACACCCCTGCAGGGTTAAAACTATTCGAATAGCCTCGTCCTAGGTTATGGACACGCTTGGTGATTTCCCGCAAGAACTAGACTAAACACTTAATTAAAACTTGATGGGTGGTATGAATTGGGTAATTCATGCTATTGTTGTGGTGACTTAGGTGAGTCACTTCCAGGTTGTTCTTGTTGTTCTTATCGTTGTATCGTTGTTCTTCAACAATTAAAAATGCTTTGTCAAATTGCTTTCAATCTACTACATTATTGCAAATGAAAGCTTGCTTTATACTAAAATGAGTCCAAAGCCTCATCCACTTAAATAAAGCTTGCATGTAGCTATCTATAGTTCTGTTATACTACACGTCAGTCTTGCGAGTACATTTTTGTACTCATTTGCTTTGCTTAATAATTTTGTTGCAGAGGAGGTAGAGCCTAAAGAGCTTTACTTTTGTGAGATGTGCGGCGGTTGGGAATCGAGCTAGGCGACTTGGTTGGTTGCCTTGTGGGCTAAAGGCAAACCTTGTGGCTCTCTTTTGTTTATCGTCATCTTATGGCTTTTGCTTTCGCTGTGTTTACCTTTCTAAGTTGTATTTGGCCAGTCGGCCCCTTTTGTAATAACTCTATATTATGTATGTCTTTTATTCTAGTCGTGCTTTGGTTCTATGTCTTGAATGGAATTGATGCATGATTTTGTAAAGGGGTGTGTATACTGCATTCTAGGAAGTATACATATCTCGAAGACACGGATTATTATGTTTGTGATGCTAGGGTCAATGGATGACTAAGTATTACAAGCTTAATAAACCGGGGTCCTCACAAAATTGATATCAGAGCCATACTGACCATAGAAACCCTAGCTAGGTCGTTTTTAGGATATTTTGAAAAACCTATGTTCAAAGTATCAAAGAGTTTATGAAAGCTTAAGTAATTCTCAGATTTTACTCCTTACCTATCTTAGCTTTCTTCTCTCATCTTACTCTAATTTGAGTTTTAAAAATTGTTTACCTCTCCTTCCTTCAAAGATAGTTGTTATCGTTTAACTGGTTTCTGGGGGAACTTATGAGAGTCTAAAATTGAAGTCTTGGCTGTCTTTTGGTGAAGGATGGAAGTATTTGGAGCTGGAGTTCAAATCTGGAATTTTAGGACAGCAAGCAAGCATTTTAGGGCAGCAAAGCTCAAGCTAGTGATTAAGGTAGAAAATGAGAGGTTAATTCAACTAAAACTTGTGGGAATAAAAGAGTAAGATGTGATACTAGTTAGCTAAGTATCTAACACTTAATTCGCTGGTTTAACCTTGCTTTTGAGTAGAAATAGAGCTAAAATAGCTTGCTGAAATTTTCCCTTCTCTACCGATTACTCGTTCTTTCAATACGGGATAATTGCATAGAGAAGTTGAGCTTATTTCCAAGAGTTTCCTTGCTGTTTTTAGAGTCTCTTGGGAGCTTTTAAAGTTTATTTACTTGCTGTTTTGGCCTTCGATTAGGGTGATATTCCTTTCCCCTAGTCGTTAGCCCCCGCTTTCTGTAGCTTCTAATTGTTGGGTTATTAGTTGCTAACCTCTTTCCCCTCTCGACAGGATGGCGGGCCGTACTCGTAGTGGCCAAGGCCAGGCAGCTGGTCCGGACGAGGAGCTTCCTCCTCCTCCTCCGACCATGGCCGAGGTTCTTCTTCAGATAGAGCGTAACCGTGCGGATGACAGGAGAGTGCTATTGGATGTCATCGCGCGCAACACCTTAGCCCTTACCGGTGCCTCAGGATCCGGGCAAGGGAATGCTCATCAGTCTCGTGGGGGCCTCGCTGAGTTTCTTCGTACTCAGCCCCCCACCTTTTCCAGGTTTGAGGACCCGCCGTGCACGAGCGGCTTGCCGTCTGGTGGAGCGGAAGCTTCAAGATCGCATGTGATGCAGAGCACGAGAAGGCGCTGTTTGCATCACACCAGTTGGAGGGTGCAGCTTTGTCATGGTGGGAGAGCTTTCTCGCCATGCAGCCCAGAACCACACTTGTCACACGGAGGAGTTTAAGTCTTGCTTTCCGTCGATCTCATATCCCTGCCGGCTTGATGAACATCAAGAAGCAGGAATTTCTCACCCTCAAGCAGGGGCGTAGCTCAGTTGTGGAGTATGTGCACGAGTTCAACCATCTAGCTCGTTATACTCCCGAGGATGTGGCCACTGATATGGCCAAGCAAGCGAAGTTCAGGGGTGGCTTGTCCGAGGAGCTTAAGGACAAGCTATCCATCATCGACTTCCCTGATTTCCAGACCTTGGTGGACAAGGCCATCGTCGCGGAGCATTCTGGTAGGGAGCTTGTGGATTCCCGCAAGCGCAAGTGGGAGGCCCACAAGTCATCCAGGGCAAGCTCGGGATGCGAAAGCCAAGAAGCCCAACTACAGGAAGTTCGTCAACCGGGTCCTTGCCGCTCTTGAGAATGTTGATATGAGCGATGTGAACTCGGGGACGGAGGACGACGTCGATGATTCCCATGGCAAGAAGAAGGCCTAGGACTTCACCGGCATGTGCTTCATGGCCAAGGACAACCATGACATCGACTCCTCCAACGACGACGAGTTCTTCAGCGATCCCGACGAGGTATGCCCCTCACCAAATGAAATGACACGTGCTTTAGTTGTTGCTAAACAAAATCTGAAAAGGCAAGCTAAAATGATTAAAAAACAGGATATCATGATTGACAACTTGAACCTAGAAGTGGTTAGGCTCAAATCCATTAATCCTACTGATGATTGTGATTCTTGCTTTAGCTTGCATGATGAATTGACCAAACTGAAATCTGCTCATTCCTCTATTGCAAATCAACTTAAAGATGCTCTAGATGAACTAGAATCTCTCAAATCTAGTCCTGCTTGCATGGATGCTATTGCTCTAGATGTGACTGTTGTAGATGATATTCCTTCACCTTGCTCAAATTGTGCTTTGCTTGAATTGAAGTTAGATAGTGCTACAAAAGAATTGCTGAAATTTGATGCTAGTCACACTTGCTCTCATTGTGAGGATAATAAAATTAAATTGAAAGAAATGACTGAAATGGTTCTTCATTCTAAGACTGATTCATGCGAAAATTGTTATAAACTCACAGTTGAGAATGATACTTTGAATAAGACTCTAGAGGAGAAATCTAAAATTGAACAATCCATGTCCATGACTGCTTCCAAGAAAGTTGTTGATTCTGCTTCTTGTGCTTTTTGTACTGAAATTGGGACAAATTTAGATGAAATACAAGAGGCGTTTAGAATCAAATTCAAAGAGCAAGTGAGTAGGATTAAGAATGCTTCTTGTGAGGCTTGTGAGGCTTTAAAGGTTGAGGTAGCTCTTGTTAAAGAAAAGCTTGCTAGGACAATCAAGTCGAATAGGTGTGTCACCTGTAAGGACCTAGCCAAAGAAAATGATTACCTCAACATGATCCTTGATCAATCTAAGGTGAGTGTGAAGAATAGTGGCCTGGGATTTAATTCTTTAGAGAATTATAAGAATCACACACCTAAGGTTGTGAGAGCTGTTAAGAGTGGCTTGTTTGAGGTAGAACCCCCTGAGCCATCTAAGATAGTCTTTAGATCTGCAGGTTTTGCCCAAACCCCTTCTAGCAAGACAGATGCTTCTAAGTTAGCAGATCAGACCTCTCAAAAGGTCAAGTATCATTGCATCTTCTGCAAGAAGGATGGCCATATAGTTGAGTTTTGCTTTCGTAGAGCTAAGAGTGAGAGGAAGAAGAGAGTGCATGCTTTGAGGTCCATTAGAGGAGTTCCTTCACCTTCTACTGTCTCTAGAGCCAAGCAGCCTGTCTTTCTTGCTAGACATAGGCCTAGATTTGTAGATGACTTCTTTGACTCTTTTGGTGGCTCTAGGCAGCATTTTGGGTTAGGATATCGTGAGGAGAAACCACGGGTAGCATCTAGACAAGGGGAGTACCGATCTTTTGGTAGGTCGATTCGGAGAGGTCTAGGTGTTGCTCGTGTGCATTCTTATGATTATCCCACTAACCATTTTATTGCTGCTTCTTCTGCTGTTCCTAAGCATCATGTGGCTCAGTACTGGATTCCAAGTCTTTTATCACTAACCCCAATATTGAGGCACAGATGTTCCCTGCTTATGCCTTCTAGGTCCGTCGTGCGAGGAAGGAGGACATATGGCTTGTTGACTCTGGGTGTTCTCGACACATGACTAGAGATTCTAGATGGTTCTCCTCCCTCACACGTGCATCCGGCAACGAGTTGATCACGTTTGGGGATGCTTTTACCGGGACCGTGATAGCCAAGGGCACAGTGCGCGTTAACAATAACTTCATGCTTAAGGACGTCGCTTTGGTAAGTAAGCTGAGGTATAATTTGCTATCTGTTTCTCAGCTTCTTGATGAGGGTCTGGAAGTGAGGTTCAAGAATGGTGAGTGTAGAGTACTAGACTCCTCGGGTGAGCGTGTCTTTGGGATCTCTAGGTTTGAGAAGATCTTTGGTGCTGATTTCAGTATCTCTTCTTCTTCCAGCCCTAGGTGTCTTGTGGCTTTAGACTCTCATGATCTAGTGTTATGGCACCGTAGGCTTAGACATATAGGCTTCGACCATTTGACCAGAATCAGTAGCAAAGATTTGATTAGAGGTTTGCCTAAGCTTAAGAATGTTAGAGACCTTGTGTGCATTCCCTGTAGACATGGTAAGATGGTTTCTGCTGCTCATCCATCTCTTACTTTAGTAATGACTGATGGACCTAGTCAGCTCTTGCACTTAGACACAGTTGGCCCCTCTAGAGTTCAGTCTGCAGAAGGGAAGTGGTATGTGCTTGTGATTGTGGATGACTTCTCCAGGTATTCATGGGTATATTTCTGGTTTCTAAGGATGAGGCTTTTGGCTATTTTAGAGAGTTGGCCCTTAGACTAGCTGTTGACCTTCCTGGAGCTTTGAGGACTATTAGAAGTGACAATGGCATAGAATTCAAGAACTCTTCCTTTGCCACTTTCTGCACTGAGAGAGGACTTGAGCACCAGTTCTCTTCACCTAGAGTTTCCCAACAGAATGGGGTTGTAGAGAGGAAGAACATGACCCTTATAGAGATGGCTAGGACTATGCTAGATGAGCATAGCACACCTAGGAGGTTTTGGGCTGAGGCGATTTCTACTGCTTGTTATGTGTCCAACAGAGTGTTCTTGAGATCTGTCATAGGAAAGACTTGTTTTGAGCTTAGATTTGGTCATAGACCTAAAGTCTCTCATTTCAAGATTTTTACTTGCAAGTGCTTATTTCTTAAACATAGCAACTTGGACAAATTTGAATCAAGATGTTATGATAGCATTTTTCTTGGATATCCTGCTTATTCTCGTGGCTATCGTGTATTTAATTTGGATACTAACAAAATTGTTGAGACTTGTGAAGTCACTTTTAATGAGGCTAGTCCTGGTACTCGACCCGATCTTGGCGGTACACAGGTTCCTGGATATTCGAGAAGCAATCTTCGTCGGCGATGACTCGACATAGAGGATGAAGGTCCAATCCATCCTCCACCATCTCTCGAGATGGTTGGAGAGCACTGCTTCTACCTCTCCAAATTCGGTGGCGACCTCCTCCTATTTTCACCAGCGATTCGAGTGGCTCTGCTCCTACCTCCACAGCCCATGAGGTAGAGGCCACATTTGCACCAGGTCCTCCTCTTCATATTCAGCGAGAACACCCAACTGAGCAGATAATTGGGGATCTCCATGAGCGAGTTACTCGCTCCAGGTTTATCTCTTCAGATTCTCATGCATATTCTGCTTTTGTTGCGTCTTTTGAACCCCGAGATGTCACCCATACTTTATCTAATTCCTCTTGGGTTAATGCCATGCATGAAGAGCTTGAAAATTTTGAAAGAAACCAAGTCTGGACCTTAGTTGAACCTCCACCTAATCAAAATGTTATTGGAACAAAATGGATTTTCAAAAATAAGCAAAGCGAGGATGGGTTGACAGTTCGCAACAAGGCTAGGCTTGTAGCTCAAGGAGTTTCCCAGGTAGAAGGCTTAGACTTTGAAGAGGCCTTTGTTCCTGTAGCTAGATTAGAAGCCATTCGCATATTGCTAGCTTTTGCGACTTCTAAGGGCTTTAAGTTTTTTCAAATGGATGTCAAGAGTGCTTTCCTTAATGGTTTTATAGAAGAAGAGGTCTTTGTCAAGTAATCCCCTGGTTTGGAAAATCACAAATTCCCAAACCATGTGTTTAAGCTCTCCAAAGCCTTGTATGGATTGAAGCAAGCCCCTAGAGCTTGGTATGATAGGCTTAAGAGTTTCTTTCTTAAAAATGAATTCAAATTGGGTATGGTAGATAAAACCTTGTTTACTCTCAGGCATGGCAGTGATTTCTTACTGGTTCAGATTTATGTGGAAGACATCATATTCAGTGGTTCTTTTCATGCTTTGGTGTCCATATTTTCAGATTCTATGAGCAGGGAATTCGAGATGAGCATGATGTGCGAACTGACTTTCTTCCTTGGTCTTCAAGTCAAGCAATTCAAAGAAGGTACCTTTATTCATCAAAGCAAGTACACAAAGGACCTTCTTCGACGCTTCGACATGGGAAGCAGCAAGCCAATGTCTACTCCCATTGCCACTTCTACCGTGCTGGATCCTGATGAGGATGGAGAGCCCATGGACCAGAAGGAGTACCGCAGCATGATTGGCTCCCTCCTCTACCTCACGGCATCGACGCCGGACATACAGTTTGTTGTGTGTCTGTGCGCTCGATTTCAGGCTTCCCCTCGTGTCTCACATTGTCAAGCAGTGCGTCGCATCTTCAGGTACCTCTAGGACACTCTTGACTTTGCACTCTGATTTTCTTCTGATTATACTCTCTCCATTCGAGCTTTTTCTGATGCTGATTTTGCGGGGTGTAGAGTGGATAGGAAGAGTACTTCTGGCACCTGTCATTTCTTAGGCACTTCTCTTATCTCTTGGTCTTGTAGGAAGCAGTTCTCTATTGCATGATCCATTGCCGAAATTTGTATGTAGTTCTTGACCGATGGTTGCTCTCAGGTTCTCTGGATCTTGTCTACTCTGTGGGATTATGGGTTGTTTTTGGATAGTGTCCCTCTTTTCTGTGACAACACTAGTACCATAAACATTGCCAAAAACTCAGTGCAACACTCTAGGACCAAGCCCATTGACATTCGGTACCATTTCCTTAGAGACCATGTAGAGAAGGGTGATGTTGTGCTTCACTTTGTAGAGTCTGAGCAGCAGGTTGCGGATATTTTCACTAAGGCTCTTGTTTCTTCTCGTTTTGCTTTTTTGCGGGGAGAGTTGGGAGTTATTAGTCCTCTTGGCCTGTTTTGAGGGGGAGTTGGCTCTTTTGCATTCATTGTACCATATTGCATTTTAAATCAGCAACTTGAATTGCAATATAATATCACGGAGCCTTGATTATTATCCTTGTGTGACATGATCTCATGCTTTATACCTTGCCATGTCTTGTGCTAGTTTGCTAGATTTATCATGCCTTTTCATGTGTAGCTTAGCTTTTACCATGCTAGCTCTTTTAAATATGAGAAACTTGAATCAAAACATGTTGTGTTGAATCTTGTGACTAGTTTTGCTTTAGTGATCCTCTCATGATTCATGCCATGTAAAATAGGCTACATTGAGTCTTGAATCTAATTTGAGCTCTAGATTGAGCTATGCTATTTCCAAAGTCAAGTAAATGAAAAATGATATTTTCTGTGTGAAAAAACTGATCTCACCAATTCTTTCTCATGGGACGGCTTGCCATTGCACTACGCATGAACTCAGGGGGAGTTTTGGGTGACCTAGACCACTCTCTTAAGCTTCTTGCTTGGGATCTAGCACAAAGCTAAGAAAATAATTTGTGAAAATTGGTTGAAGCTTAGGAGGCAGTTGTGTATGGCTCCTAGTTCAGGACTTTCTTTGCTAAGATAAAACCAAAAATCAATGCTAGCAAGTGCTAAATGTGCTAAGTATGCTTATTTCCAAGTACTTGAACAAAATAATTCATCTTTGAACTCACAGCGCTCTAAATTGGCTCAATTTTAGTTTCTTGGTTCCATTTAGTTTATTGACATGGCTTGACTCATTTTTGGATACCTTTGGCTAAACTATGATCTTGCGCACCTTAACATGCTAAACTTTCATTTAATCACAGATTATTGCTCTTTTGGCTTTAGCTTTGCTATATATGATTTGCCATGATTTACAATAGCTTCTTCACATAATATGGCTTGGTGTATTACTTGTACAGTTATTTTGGATAATTTTCATGGCTCTCTTTGCAAAAAATGAATAAATTGCAGCAATTCCATGTCATTCATGCTCTATCTTCCTCTATGCATCTTGATGAATCCATTGTCAAAGGGGGAGAAATGGTAAAAATGGATAAAGGAGAAATAGGGAGAAAATGAAATTTTCAGGAGGATGATCATAGTGAGGGGGAGCATCTCATTTGCATTTCTTGGTTCCTCACAATAATCAAATGTCAAATTGAACAATTGTTCTTTCATATGGATCTTAAGTGAGATTTTTGACTCCTTTATGGAATTTGAAGCTTTTTTTGCTTTCTTTTTCTCGATCTCACTTGCCTATATTATTCTGAAGCCAGCTTGGTCATTTTCATTGCTTTCTTTTGCATTTGGACCAAGTTGTGTCTTTGCGCGAAAACAAGAGTTTCTTTAATTTGCAAACCTCCAATTTGCATTTTTGAGAAGATTACCAATGTGTTCATCAAGGGGGAGATTGTGGATATCATGGGGATATGCTCATGATCTTAGCATGGTGTTACAAATGGGAATGGCGTTATCAGTTTGTCAAATCACGCGTTTTTCGTCAAAGGTAGAAAGGTTGTCAGGTCAAGTACGATCAGACCAGCGTTCAAGGCGCGATCAGACCGGTTGGCGGTCAGACCGGCGTTCAAGGCGCGGTCGGTCGCTTTGATCGACCGCCATTGAATGGTGGTCGACCGATTTTATCTTGTTCATCGGTCGGTGGCGATGATTGTTGGGATAGGTCAAGTTCATGGGCTTCAGTGCATATGTGTTGCATGATGCATGTTTTCACTAACGTGGGTCAAGTTGTGAAGAACTTGTTCCCGGAATCGATTTCTTTGTCTATTATTGTGCAGGATGCTTGGAGGTCAACGACGGTCAACAGCGAGGATGATCAGGACTAAGCTTGGAGAGCTAAGGTCCAGAACAATCGAGGATGCCGGGTGAGGTCAATGGATTCAAGCATGGCGCAAATTGGACAAAGGTGACCGAATAGGTAGTTCGGTGCGACGTGTTGGATCAAGCGGCGCGAAGGTCGTTGCAAGTGCCATGGTGGTTTCGGCGGGAGCCGGACGGGAGAGACTTGCCAACATGATGAGAGCCGTTGATCAACCTACACGTGGCGAAGCAGGCGTTTGCTTCACCAAGATTGGACTTGTCTTCGGAGAAGGATCGAGAAGGGGTATTTTGGTAATTTCACCAAATACCGCATTGGTAACCTTTTCGCTAAACCACAGCGCGAGACGACGCATGGAGAAGTGGTTTAGGTCAAGAGGAGATGAAGACGTCGCTTTGAAATACGTGCGTGTGTGACCCGTTATGTGTGTGGGCTTAACGGGAGCCCATTAGGGTTTACTCTTCTAGAAGTTAGGCCTCCACTAATAGGGGTGGTTGCTGTCCAGCACCCTTAAGCACTTCAATTGGAAAACCCTAGTTTTGTTTTAGGGACTTAGAGAGGAAATGAGAAGCTTAGGATTCTAGAGAGATGAGTTGGGTGTGTGCTCATGGATTGAGCCCTTGTCCTCCTGGATGGAGTGGCTATAAACCCTCTCAATCTCAAATCAATCTATGCATGATTTCTCAAAGATGAGTCTCCTTGTGTTCCTTCTCTCTATTTTGGTGATTTAATTTGAGTCATCCTTTGGTCCACGAGTTTTCTATTGATTTTTTGTCGTGATCTAGCTTACTGTGACATGTGGGAATACATCTAGGATCATCTTGATCATCAATTACCCACGAGCAAGACATTAGATCATATTTCGATTTTGACTCGTTTTGGAGTACCTTTCGTTCAAACTGAAAAAGATAGGAACTTTGGCACCGGAAATTTGTCGTCGGTCAGACCAACCTCCGGTCCAACCGCCCATTTGCCGTCGGTCTGACCGTCCGTAGGAGTTGAGCCTTATGGTTTGATCTTTTGCTTTGGGGTAGATTGGATTCAATACAGGTTTTTTGCTGTACTTGTTTATTGATCTTTATAGCTATTGAAGTGAGATTAGTGTTGAATCTGATCTTTGTGAAAAATTGAGTGTGCTCCTATTCACCCCCCCCTCTAGTCGCCTATTCGGTCCTACACTTACTTTTTCCAAATCACTCCAATCGTTCATCAAGCTCTTGCATTCTCTGCTGCCAACCAAATCGTGCTCCCTCTAGAGACCTTTCCAAATCCAAATCTCCATTTCTTGAGAAAGTCGCGCCGTTTTTCGCCGCCTCACCTGCCCTCGTCCCGCACGTCGCCATCGCCCCATCGCACGCATTCAAAGCGCGGACGACCTCCGCGCCCGATGCCGCCACACACCCTGTCGCCGCCTCGCCCCTAGTCATCTTCCTCCACACGCCTCGCCCCGCCGCCCAGCGTCACACCAGGCTTGCAGCGTCTTGTAGCGTTCCAAGACTACCCTTGTCCGACGCATCCATACATCCACAAGATTGAAGCGGCGTGCTCCTCCGCACCCGCTGCGCCTCCTGTGCCTTGTCGCCTCCTCGCACCTACTCCCGTCCTGCGTTTGTCCTCGCCGCCGCGAAGTCCGCCGCCGCGCATACCTCCCTCCGGCCTCCCCACGCCTATTTAAGGCGAGCACCAAGAGCGCTAAGGCCTCCTCTCTCCTTCCCCTCTCCTCCCCCTCTCTCTCCCGCTCTCTTTCGGCCGCGATTGAAGCTCCTCGCCGTCGGCCACCTTCGGACGCCATCGTCACGCCTTTCCGCCGCCTCCGACCTCACCCCCGGCATCGCCAAGCCGAGGCCCACCTAGTGCGCGCCTCCCCTTCATCGAGAGCCCTCTGGACCACCGCCGCCGCGTTCAACCACCGTCGCCGCCGCCGGCCTCCCCGTGCCGCCGCGTCCTCAAATCCGTGCGCATCGTGATCCCCTTGCTCCCCTCTTGCCGCCGGTGCCCTCGCCGCCACTAAGACCGTCCGTCCATGGCGACCATCGGGCCGAAGCGCCACCGCTTAGGGCCGACGTGCACCGCCACCGTGGCACCCGTCGTGACCACGTCGACCCTCTATTGATGTGGTTGCCCCTTCAGCAAGCCCACGTGGCTTTTCTCGGTTTTTCTTCAGAGAAATAAATCGGAAAATCAAGAAAATCCTGATTTCATCATTTTATGCAATTTCAAACTTCCAAAGGCCATAACTTCCTCATTCGAACTCCGATTCGAGTGATTCAAATATCTAAATTCATCTAAAATCAAGACCTACCTAGCTATAGTAAAATTATTTGATTTTGAGTTTCTTTGAGTATTATTTGAATTTGGATCCTTTTCGCGTGTAGATTTCGAAGACTCCGTGGAACCTGAATTTTACAAAGAAGTAGATCCTTAAGCATTTGAGTAAGGCAAGTTACATCATTGATCATATTGAATCCTAATATTTTAAATTATTTAAATTCTGTTTTAAATTATTATTGCATGCTTATTGAAATTCAAGTAATTTAAATTCTCGTTTTAAGCTTATATTATTCCATATTCCTTTGTATAGCCAACTTTGTTATTAAATCAATCATTCCTTTATACCTTAGTTAAATATCTAGTTGATACACTAGTATGAGCTAGACCATGTTGAAAAACACCATGCTTAGAAAAAGCTTAGACCAAAATGTTTACTTTGGGGAAATTAGCCAAAAATCCAATTATGATTTGAACAATGTTATGGTATGTCTATACCATACAATCTTTGAAATGTTTAACTTGTTAAATAAAATAAAAAATATTTTGGACTTGGGCGAAATGGATGTTGGATGGTGCATGTTCATGCACGGGATCGATCATTTCTATGATCGAGACCCATGGGTTTATTGGAATGTCGCCCAAGTCAATTAAGAACTGGTCTTCGAGCCGCATCTTGCTAAGCCCCATCGTACTACCACATGTCCTGAGTGGGTGAGACCTAGCTAAATAATTTGTATTCCTTCACCGTGGTCGTGTCATCCGGTTGCGTGGGTGTCTTTTATGACCTACTTTTATGTATTCCCACCTGGCGCAAGTGGGGGCCTGAACCCGGCGGGTTTCTATCCAAAGGGGGCGAAACCTTAGCGGGGCGGGACTACGGTGAGATGATGCATTGTAAAGGCTTTGTGATAATGACTTAGTCGCACACCTTCGGTAGTGTGTTAAACGGACATTATGAGTCAATTATCTCTTGTGGGTAAAGTTGTACAACCTCTGCAGAGTGTAAAACTATTCGAATAGTCGTGTCCACGGTCAAGGACATGCTAAGCAAAGCCACCCCAAGTTAGATTTTTTGTTCTGATTTCAAAATACTTTATTAAATGATTTTGGATTTCTATCCAAATAGGAATTAGACGGTTAGCCATATGATAGGAGAATATCCTTCACCACTTATTGATGAATGTTATCTGACTATAAAACTTGAGATTTAGAAAATAAATTTTAGTTATATGTAAACTGCTTTGGAAACTTAGTATGAGTATTTAAATGAAAAATGTCGCTTTACGCAAATTGAGCCATATAAGCCTCCCTTTGTTGAATCCTCGCATGCATTATAATTCTGTTACATTGGGTGTAACTTGCGGAGTACATTTATTTGTACTCACCTTGCTTAATAAATTGTTGATCAGGAGAAGAGTACTACGAGGATAATGAGGCCTTGGTCGACTAGGCCACACCCTCCAGACGATTGCCTGTGGCGAATCGTGTGGTCTACCTTAATGCTTTTGCTTCCGCTGTATTTTGCTCATTGGCGTTATGCCCCTTTTGTATTAAACCTTGAGTATTTTAATGAATGATGTTGTATGGTTGTGTTATCCACTTTTGTTGACTGTGTACACTAGTTGTTCCCGGACTAGTGTGTGTTTCACAGAGAATCCGGGATCCTTCGCTCCCAGGTTCGACAAGAAGTGGTATCAGAGTCATATCGACTGTAGGTCGAAACCTAGTTAGAATGGTCGTTAGTTGAAAATTTTAAAACTTATTTTATATAATAAGAAAAAAAATTTGTTCTCACCTCATCTTGGTCGTCTATTCATCCTTAGCTTCCTTTAGCAATTCCTTCTTACCTAATTCTTTCTGCACCATTTTATAATGTTAAATGGATCCTCTTTTCCTTGAAATTTTCTATAAATGATCTCACGATCTTTGACCGTGACATTCAAGACCTCAAGACCCGAAGTTGTCAAAGGAGCGTCGTCATGCAAGAACCACCAAAGACTATGAGTATCGAGTAGAACGTTGTATAAAGCTACTAAAGTTATTTGGAAAAGCTTTTTAGTTGGTCGTTTTGTTTGGGTTGGTTGTTTTGCTCTATCCCCCTTAGTTTCCCCTCTCTTTCCTAAGTCTTTGAAGACCTAGCAGATGGTGACTACTCGCAACGGCGGTGGCAGCACCAGCAGTCTAGACAGAGGGAATGAGGGTGACCAAGGGACCCCAATTCCACCACCACCACCCCCGCCAGCTGGAGAACTCGACTGGAACCAGATGATGGCAAACCAAGCTCAGTTGATTTGTCTGCTTGCACAATCAATCGAACACCACGTAACTCAAGCGCGCAGCAGCTCAACCTCAAGGTTACGCTCCACCTCCCCCGAGGACCAACATATCAGAATTCATGAGGATACGTCCTCCAACCTTCTCCAGCAGCACCGAGCCAATGGAAGCTGACAATTGGCTCAGGGCAGTCGGCAAGAAACTGGATATGGTCCAGTGCACTGACCGTGAGAGAGACCCATTCGCCTCTCACCAACTAAATGGACCCGCATTCGAATGATGGGACAACTTCACCCCGTCTCACGAAGATGCTCAGACTATTACCTGGGATGAGTTCATGCAGGCTTTCCGCCGTGCCCACATTCCGTCAGGCACAATCACCCTTAAGAAGAAGGAATTTCGCACCTTGCTAGTGTGCGTTTCACAGTGGGATCATTCGCTCCTGGGTTCGACATAGAAGGACTTACGACCAAAGGATTGTCGTAGAAAAACTTACGACTAGGTACTGGTCGTAGAAAGACTTACGACCGGAGGATAGTCGTAGGAAAACTTATGATTAGGTACTGGTTGTAGAAGGACTTACGACTGCTTAGTAATATTTCTTTTTATGGCTTCTGCAGAAAGTAGGTGCAGGAGACTGTCAAGACGACGAAGAGGTCGAATTGATGGTTGTTGGCACGGAGGCAGAGCAAGTCAAGGCTCAAGTGGCCAAAAAGTGTGGACTTGTAAAGACTGTCGACAAAAAGGAGCAAGCTCGAGTTCGGTAGCTTCGATCTGACCTTTTGAGAAATACGCTGCAGATATGGCTGCAGTAGAGAAAGCAAAGGCAATCGAAGCTGGCGAAGCTCTTAAGCGCATAGCTTCTAAGACCAAGGTACCCTTCTACTACGACAATAAGACTTTCACAGTTTCTACCTCCCGTGGCTTTGTCAAGCAACTAGAAAAGGAGAACTGAAAGAGTTTTATATCTTTTGTGAAGGAAACCGCTGCGCTAGCAGGGCCTATGGTCGAGGGAAGTGTTGCTCTTAGGGTGGTCGAGACAGGTCTCGGCCATCTGGAGAATCAGGAGGTCCAAAGAGCGGTAGTTCTCGCTCAAGACCCACGACCAGACGTGGTCATAGCTGACCCTATTCCTCAACTTGAGTTGCGACTAGACGTGATCGAAGAGAAGAAGTCAAAAAGATCTTCTTTAGGGAAGGTTTCTTCCGGATTCAAGATCAAATCCAGGAAACGAAGGTATGTAAAAAGACAAAAGTGTAAGAATAGCATTTACCTTTTGCTTTCTACAATTTGACGTGTTTTTCCTTTTGTAATATTAGCCCGACTCCTCCAACCCTCAAGGATGTTCCTGTCGAGGAACCCACTACTATTTCTCCGGTAGTCAGAGGAATGACAGTGGCTGTAGTCGAAGGGTCGTCCACCGTCCATGTGGTGGAAGAAGTCGTTGCTGCCGAAGTGACTGCGACCACGGTAGTGGTCACGGAGGCAGAGGCGAAAATGGCGCATGATGCGACAGAAGCATCTGGCTAAGGTGGCAGATCGTCCGACCACTGCCAAATTAGAAGAAGAAGAATACATCAACTTCTTTTCTGAGTTCTTCGGTCCAGCTTTTGTTGTGGGGTCTTCTGCTTTCAAGTCTCATAATCGAGTTCCCCACCCTAAGGACATTCCTAACAGGGGGAATATTTTCGATGACGAGCATCTCAAAAAGGTGTGGTGGAACCGAGTTCAAGAGATCGATGAATTGAAGAACCCTACAAGAGTATTCTCTTCGTTTGCTCGAACGAGAATTAACGTAAGTACCCGCCGCTCAACATTTATATATGTGGATTTTCTCGCTTCTCATTGTTTTTCTTTATGCAAAAAGCTCTAGAACAAATTGTCATTGTTGTGGAATACAACCGACAACTTGTGCAGCTGCGACAGGAGAAAGCGAAACTCTGCGAGCAGGTAGAGAGATGGTAAGTCACTACTATTCGTAGTTGTTTATGTTTCGACGACTTGCACAGTGTTCATGGGGATTGTCGTAGAAAAACTTATGACTAGGTACTGGTCGTAGAAAAACTTACGACTAGAGAATGGTCGTACAAAAACTGACGACTAGGTACTGGTCGTAGAAGGACTTACGATCAGGGAATGGTCATAGAAAAACTTACGACTAGGTACTTAGTTGTAGGACTTACGACTAGGGAATGGTCATAGAAAATGACCACTTATTCTGTGCTCATGTCTACTTTTGTCTTCTGTAGGTTCAAGAGCGACGAAAAGACCTTACTTGATTCGCTCGACTACGAGAAAGTTGAAACGAAAAAGCTAAAGGAAGATAAAGAGGCCCTTCTGAAGAAGCTTCAGGAGGCAAAATACTTAATTCAAAATTTGCAGGGACAGATAAACGGTATATTCTGAACTTAAGACCGCTTATGATAATGACCTTCTTTTATTTTTCTAACTCTTATTTCTTTTTAGAAAAAGAGGTCGAAATGGGGAATCTCAAAATCAAGGACAGAGAAAAGACCTTGATTGTTCACGAGATTTCTTGTATTGCTAAAGAAAAAGATCAGGAGATTAAGTCATGGAAAGAGCGATATGCAAAGAGCACTACCTCCCATGATGATGAAGTCAAGAAGTTAGATTCTCGATTGGCAGGTAAGCAACTCTTTACATGCAACCAGTTTTTCAGTCCTTTAAGGGTTATTTTGTCTGACTAGTCTTACTCTTTTCAGAGCAAGCAGTCGAAATAAAACAACTCCGTGAGGCTTCGACTCGTAAATAGGAGGAGATGAAGTCGATGAAGATCAACCTTCGAGACAACATTTCTCTCTTGAACAATGTACTTAGTGGACTATGTGTTGAGGAGGCCACTTCTCGTGAAGACACAATAATTGCTCACTCGAGTACCATTGGAGAACAAGTCGAGGCTTTACAAGAGTTGGTGACCACTCTGAAGACCAACCAGGATGATTCGATAAGGGAGGCGGTTGAAGGCGCAGTAAGTTATGCTCTGGCAAAACTTAAGGCTCATGACCCCATTCTTAGTCCGCATCCAATCGAAGCCAACTTTGACTGCTCTAAAGCAGAAACAGAGCGGTTGATTGAAGAGATGCAGTCGATCAGCAAGAAGATCACGGAGGAAATGCAAATAGGATCTCCTTCATCAGAGTAGTTTTCAGTAGGGAACTTGTAAAGACAAGCTTTTTGAGTATGAATATATAAATCCATTTTTTCCTGCAAATTATCTTGTCGAGTAGTTAGTAACTCATAAGATAATGAATTAAAAAAGGAATTAAGACTAAGAATTGAAGTCATATTAATAAATTTTTTCTAGCTCCCGACTATTTGCTTGGTTTATTTAGATAAACTAAGCGAATAGTGTGAAAAGGGTTTTCTTAAAAAAGAGAGAGGTTTATGTGACTTATAATTTTCGATCACGATTATCATGCACTGGTCGAAAGAGTAGCACTGGTCGAAAGAGTAGGAACGAGTCGACACTAGAAAGTTCCTTCTAGTGGGCAGGACCACGTGTAGAAAGGAAAGGCTTCGACTAGGTGATTTTACCCTCTCCGACCAGATTAATCAAATCAAGAGCGGCAACTTGAGTTAGGCAAACGTCTGGAGTACCTTAAAAATCCGTTCGACCTATTCTAGTGCGCTCGGTAGGTTTGCTCTAGTAGCTACAGTTAGAAACAGGACGATGCTAGGAGTTCCTTCTAGTGGGCATGACCACATGCGGAGAGAAAAGACTTCGACTAGGTGTTGTGTTTTTCTCCGACCAGTTGGAACGAACCGAGTTTACCAAAAGTAGTCGAACAAAATACAAAAGTGTACTCTGCTTAGAGTATTTTTCAAAATGAATGAAGAAATAAACTAAGACGATAAGAGTTGGCTTGAAAATATTTCAACCATATTTTTTGAACGCAAGCTCTTTATATTGGCAACAAAAGTGAGGATACAATCGACACTAGGAAGTTCCTTCTAGTGGGTAGGACCACGTGCAGAGTGGAAAGACTTCGACTAGGTGATGTTACCATCCTTTCGACCAGTGTAAAGAAAGACTGGGTACTGGTTGTAGAAGGACTTACGACCAGGGAATGGTCGAAAAATTATCAAAGCACTACTCAAAATAAGACAATAAATATAGAAAGAACCCGATACTTTATTGTTAGGATGGTTGGTCACACATAAAATTTGTGTAACTGGTCGATGTTCCAAGAGTTGGAGAGAATCTGGCCATCTTCCATTGCAAGTCGTACCGAACCTGGTCGCATAACTTCGACCACTTTGTAAGGACCTTCCCACTTAGGGGAAAGTTTATTCTGATTAGACTGAGATTGAATCTTCTTCAATACCAAGTCACCTACAGCAAAGTTGCGAGGTTGGATCTTACGATCGTAGTATTTACACAGGGCTTGTTGGTAGACTGCTGAATGGATTAAACCCTGATTTCTCTTTTCTTCGAGCAGGTTGATGTCATCTGCTCGAATTTGTGCCTGTGTAGAGTCTTTAAAAGTTTCAACTCTTGTCGACTGATCTTTAGTTACGGTGGAAGCATGGCTTCAAAGACCAAAACTAAGAAAAGAGTGTTTCACCAGAGTCTGACTAGCGATCGTCTGAATGACCCATATCTTGAGGGTAATTCTTGTACTCAAATTTCTAAGCGCTTGACAAGCTGGTCGAAGACTAGAGTTTTGATTCTCTGCATTATTTGGTCATTCGCTCTTTTGACTGCCCCATTGCTTTGAGGATGGGCAACAGAAGCGTAACACAATTTGGTACCCAACTAGTCGCAAAATTCTTTGAATTTTGCGCTCGAAAATTATTTACCATTATCTGTAATTATTCGACTTGGGACTCCAAACCAAGTAATCACACTTCTCATCATGAACTGTTTTGCTGCTTTCGTTGTTATCCCAGTTACAGGTTCGGCTTCAATTCATTTTGTGAACGTATCAATAGCAACAAAGAGGAACTCGAAGCCACTTGGAGCTTTTGGGAACAGTCCTAGGATATCGAGACCCTAGGTCGCAAAAGGCCATGATAGAAAGATTGTTTGTAATGCCTGAGCTGGTTGGTGTATTTGCCTGCAATGAAACTAGCATTGTACACACTTCTTAACTAGCTCTTTGGCATCATAGAGGACTGTTGGCCAGTAGAAACCTTGTCGAAAGGCCTTTCCGACAAGCATTCTGTAGGAAACATGAGTTCCACGGATGCCCATGTGTATATCGTGAAGGAGGTTTAATCCTTCTTTCTACGATATACATTGCATGAGTACCCCTTGAGTGCCTCGTTTATAGATGATTCCTTCGACCAAAGTATACATTTTGGCCTTTCGGGATAAGAGATCCGCCTCGAGATCATCATCAGGTATTGTACCCATCTGAAGATACTCGTATATGGAATTCATCCAGGTATCTTCGTACTCTAGAAAGGCTATCTCAATAGGAGTTGTCTCTGGTGTTTCAACCAGAGACGGCTTTTGGAGCTGCTCCAAGAAGACTCTTTTTGGTACTTGTGATCGGGAAGAAGCCATACGAGCAAGCTCATCTGCAAGGAAATTATCCTTTTGAGGGATAAATTGTACCTCGAAACCGAAAAAATGATTTTCAAGCTTTCGAACTTCCGATAAGTACCGATATATGGTCGGGTTAGAGCACTGGTACTCTTTTCTGACCTGATTCACGACTAGTTGAGAGTCTCCTCTCACGAGTAGTCATCGAATCGCGAACGCTTTCACGGCTCGTATGCCAGCCAGCAAACCTTCGTATTCTGCCACGTTGTTAGTAGCCTAAAAGTTTAATTGAATGGTATACTTTAAGGTCTCTCCAGTAAGAGATTCTAGGACCACCCTAGCCCCGAGCCACTTAAAGTAAGTGACTCGTCAAAGTACATCGTCCACTAGTCGTGGGTATCGTACTAGGGATCCTGAACAGGTTCAGGATTTGTCCATTCGGCGACAAAGTCTGCCAAGATCTAGGGTTTAATGGCCGTTCAGGACACGAAATGGAGGTCGAACTCCCCAAATTCTACTGACTATTTTGCCATGCGTCCCGCCGCTTGCCTGTTCTGGAGGATTACTCCTAAGGGAAATTTAGACGACATAATTATCTTGTACGCCTGAAAATAATGCTGCAGTTTCCCCGAAGACATGAGGAGGGCATATAAAAGTTTTTGAACTTGAGGGTAACGCTCCTTAGGCCCGTGCAAAACTTTACTTACGCAGTAAACTGGTCGTTGGATGTTTTCACATTCCACGACCAGTACTGTGCTCACTTCCTGTGGCATGACAACTAGATAAATTAAGAGCGTCTCTTCTGGTTTCAAAGAAACCAAAATAGGAGCACTCATAAGATACCTCTTGACATCCTCAAATACAGCATTTGCCTCTTCTGACCACATGAAACCCGCGTGTTTCCTTAGAAATTTGAAGAAATGTCGTCCTTTTTCTCCCAGTCGTGCAATGAAACGACTTAAAGCCGCCATGCACCCTGTGAGTTTCTGGACTTCTTTCTTCGTGGTCGAAGGGCGCATTTGCACGATGGCCTTTATCTTTTCGGAATTTACTTCGATTCCTCATGCAAAGACAAGGAATCAAAACAATTTTTCTGAAGAGACTCCAAACACACACTTCTCAGGATTGAGTGTTAGGCGGTGTTTTATGAGGTTGTCAAATGTTTCTTGCAAGTCGAAAATATGATTAAGTCATTTGATGCTTTTTATGACTAGATCGTCAACATAGGCTTCCAAATTTCGTCCAAGTTGAGGTGAAAAAGTCGATTGCATCAAACGTTGAAAAGAAGCGCCAGCATTTTTTTAGACCAAATGGCATTTTGACATAACAAAATATTCCAAATGAAGTAATAAATACGATCTTTTCTTCATCTTTTAGACACATATTAATCTGATGGTAACCATAATATGCATCTAGAAAACTTAATGTTTCACAACTGGCAGCAGAATCAACCAACTGATCGATACGAGGTAAAGGAAAATTATCTTTTGGATTATTAAGATCAATGAAGTCTATACACATACGCCACTTGCCATTAGACTTCCTAACCATTATAGGGTTGGCCAACCACTTTGGGTGGTCGACTTCTCTTATAAAGCCTGCTTTAAGTAGCTTGTCCAATTCTGATCAGATAGCATCTCGTCGATCAGGTGCAAATCACTGTAATTTTTGTTTTACGGGTATCTTGTCAGATTGTAAAGCTAGCCTGTTCTTGATCACCTCCCTAGGGACTCCGGGCATGTCGGATGTTTGCCACGCGAAGACATCTGCGTTAGCTCGGAGGAAAGTGACGAATGCGTCTTCCTATTTGGGGTCGGAAGTATCCCCGATGCGAACTGCATAGCTTTATGGAAACTTGAATTCGGACATTTATATGAAGGTACCTGAAGGTATCCCTGTCCTGAACCAAGACAGAGCAAATAGAAATCTGTATAATGTGAAACTCATAAAGTCACTGTAAAGACTTAAGCAATCAGGCAGGATGTGGTATAATCGCTTGAGCGACTTTCTATGCAAGAAAGACTACACGAATAATGAGAATTGTCTCTGTGTATTTATACAACAACCCCAGGAGGATTTTTTATAATCTCAGTGTATGTAGATGATCTGAATATCATCGGAACCTTGAAAGATATTAAGGAAACAAGCTCTTACTTGGAGTCAGAGTTCGAAATGAAAGATTTGGGTAAAACCAAATATTGCCTAGGCTTGCAACTTGAGCATGCCCCTGAAGGGCTATTAGTGCATCAGTTAACCTACACTCAAAAGGTGTTAGAAAGGTTTGGCTTTGAAAAGATATATCCTTCGAAAGTGCCAATGGTCGGGAGTTTTTGCAGTACGACAAGGATCCGTACAGACCTAGAGAAGAGGGGGAGTCCTGGGACCGAAATTCTCATACTTAAGTATAGTAGGAGCAATCATATATTTAGCAAACTGTATTAGACCAGACATTGCATTTGCCGTAAACCTATTAGCAAGATATAGTGAAGGACCTACCAAAAGGCATTGGTAAGGAATAAAGGACATTTTTCGATACCTCCAAGAAAGCAAAGATCTTGGTCTGTTTTACAGAAAGAACCAAGACCTAACTATGACTGGTTATGCAGATACCGGGTACCTATCAGACCCACATACAGCCAAGTCGCAAACATGCTATGTATTCCTATGTGGTGGGACTGTAATTTTATGGAAATCGTCTAAGCAAAGTCTTGTATCAACTTTGACGAACCACTCAGAAATAATAGCACCATACGAGGCCTCACAAGAATGTGCTTAGCTTCGACAGATAATTCACCGCATCCAGTAGTCATGTGGATTGAATACCGCACAAACCCCCACTATTATCTATGAAGATAATCCAGCTTGTGTTGCAAAAGTGCAGATGGGTTATGTGAAGAGTCAACTCACAAAGCATATCAACCCTAAGTTCTTCTTACTCTTGAATTGCAAAGGATAGACGAAATTAAAGTACAGCATACTAAGTCAATCTTGCAGATTTATTCACTAAGTCACTTCCAGCATCTAGCTTTGAAAGATGCATACATGGAATTGGAATGATGAGACTTAGAGAAGTGCAGAATTCAGGGGGAGAATCTTCATGAACTCATTATTGAAACTTGATCACGAAGATCGAGTACCCAAAGAGTAAATCCTGAAGATTAAATGAAATTGGGTGGATTGTACTCTTTTTTCCCTTGACGAGTTTTCCTGAAGTTTCCCGACTAAGATTTTTAACGAGGCAATTCATACAACACAGCAGAACGTGTATCATGTACTCTTTCTCCAAATTTTTCACACTGGGTTTTTGTGGAGTTTTTGACGAGGCATAAACATGTGAGGATGGGTGCCCAAGGAGGAGTGTTGGGAAACCATGGGCTTAGCCTAGCAGCCGGTCCATGGGTGGACGCCCTATCCAAAACTCTAGCAGTGTCTTTAGTCTATAAATAGGGAGCGCTAATCATTGTAAAAGGCTAGTCACTAGATGAAGGAATAAAGAAGAGAAGAATACCCTCTACACCTTTGTCTCTCCGTGTGTTCATCTATCCTGTGTCCTTGTATGCGATTCATCTATTGTCTACGAGGTACACGATCGGACTGAACTCACCAGCAATGGTTCCTCAACAGTTGCAAGGTGTTTTCATAAGTGTACATTAGTGCAAAGATATGTAAGCACGAGCTAGTTAGACTGAACAAAAACTAAAGTGATCAAAATATTTTGATCAGGTGTAATTGAAGGAACGATCCTATACACTCTACAAGAATTTCATGTCTGGTTACAAGGTGTTTTCCATGGGTGTACATTAATCCAAAGATTTTTGTAGAGAATTGTCAGTGCGCACCGCCTTTCACAAAGCCTTGAGTCCTCAACCCTCCACGTTTGCGTCGTGCATTGAGCCTTCGTGGTTGTCCATTTGCAACCACTGCATATCTAGGGGGGTGTTTGGGACGGCTTCAGCTTCTTGTCCGAAAAAGCCAGAAGCCGTCCTAAATGTTGGGCTTTTCCGACCGGCAACCGGAAGCCACCTTACACGTGAAAAAGCTGAAAGCCGCCGCGAGGCAGCTTTCCGCGGCTTCCCACCACCCCCTCCAGATTTGCCCCCGAACTTGCGTGGTATTTTCCCGCTTTTGTCATTCAATAAAACCACCATCCCTTCGGCGCCCCCCTCCCTCACCGCCCGCACAACCCCGCCAATGCGCCCGCCTCCCGAGCGCCGCCTACCTGCCTCCCTCCTTCCCACGCGCGCGCTGCCCTCCTCCTCTATCCGTGTTGCCACCTCCCTCTTCCTCCCTCAGCCCCAGCCGGATCTAGATCTGGCGCCTCTGGCTCTCTTTAGACATAAAACAAGTCATTACCGTACTCAGAGGCATTTTAGATATTTCCTATCTCGGAAGCTGCAGTCAGTCTACCTAAAAATCAGATAGCCAAACATCAAACCTCTTCAGCTCAGTCGTGTAGCTGTGTTTTTTTTAAGCTGTAGCGGTGCGTGCCAAAGAGGCCCCTAGTTTAGTTCCCTCGAGACAAAAGGAGGAGAGGGAAGAAAAGTCTAAACCGCTGTGGTGACAGCAAAGGAACCAAACCGCACATGTGCGCAAGGACCCAAGCACGCACACATCCTTTCATGGTTCCCTGGTAATTACTTGTTTAGACGTGCATTCCAACAGAATTTTTTGGCACCTTTATCTCCTCCTTACCCTTCTCCCGTCTTCTCCTTTGTCCTCTCCCACCGCTATCCTGTCTCCAACAACTCAAAAGCTTCCAAAGTTCAAGGGAGCCCTGCAGTTCGTGCACCGTTCTATCATACCTTCTGTAACCTTCCGGCTCCTCTTCCGGTCTAGGTATGCTCTTGTATGCTGCATTGCTGCTCATGTCTTGATCATTCATGTCATCATGTGTAGTGTATATCTAGTTTTCTTAGTGATCTTATTGCTCGTGCTGTGCATATGTTGTAAGTTGGAGTAGGTGCATCTGTCGCAATCATATGTGCCCCTTCCTCTTGGATCCATATGCTTGTAGGTGAGCAGGTGATGTCTCCAGACTTACAAGATATGGATCGATATTGATTTCACCACACTATATGACGATGTTTGTCTTGCGGTAGAAAACATGTAGGGATATGTGATCGATTGCTTTGCAATGTGTGGACTTTTGGTGTGAAAAAAGTTAGCTTTGCCTTTTTCAAATCGTGATTGGACCTTTGAAACTTCAGAGGCTATAGGTACAAGATGCTAACTTGTCATGTGCATTTCAATGCTACTACAGTAACACTTAGAGCATCTACAATAATCTATATCACTTATTATTAAAGGATAGACACATCAGCATTTAGATGATGTGGATGAGAGATAGTAAGAAGAGAAGCTGAACTTGTTTCTAGATAAAGAAACAAACAAATTATTGATATCAAGAATCAACAAAATAGTTATCGGAGACTTGCTTGTTAACTAAAAACTTGTTTTGTGGGTAACAATTAAAGTTTTATATACAAGCTCAAGAAATAATCTATTAGAAGACTTGTTTCTTTTTATTAGATTGAGTATTTTCTCTTCTCTTAATACCAAGCTAAGAAACAAACTATTGTAAATGCTCCTAGTGCATGCTCAGGTAAGAGGTAAATATCTCACACAAAATAGGTGGGAAGCTGCATTCGTTCAAGGTTTCAGCCGCCCGAACCGACCTTGACGTTGGATTTCCGCTGCATGAACTAACCGATCTCGGCATCTGGTTTCTGACGATCACTTTGTGCATGCTTGACGTTTCCACTTTGCAAATCCAACTTCCCTCGCACCCTGCATAAAAACAAAGTTTACATTAAGGCTACCGTACTTATTGTTAATGGGGAACGATTACTCGTCGACTACCTCTCTCTGACAGTCTGACTACATTGATTTCGCCGGTGCTTTCGATTTTCCCTCATTTGTCTCCATTGCTTGTTGTCCTCTTACCGCATGTCTATTCCCTACTTGCCCTTGTCTCATCGATCTTGTCGGTTTGCCTAGCTCGAACCGTAGCGGTGGGAGGAGTATTGCAAAAAGAAAGAGATAATAAAGCGAGTAAGAGATAAATATTGGTAGGAAACATTCTGCAGGATCACAGACTAGTGTAGTAGTATTTGCTAGAGCTAAAAGGTGAGCGTACAAACTACTGCAAAAGTGAGTAAAGCAGGGAGTGCCTGAAGCCTGTGTTGGTTAGGATTGGTGTAAACCAAAGCCCGTGGATTGCCGCCTGATTGCTTCAAGAGTGGAGTTAAACATCAATTCTCTTTATTACTTGTTGCTCCGTCAAGAATTCAAGATAAAAGTCCCTCTGTAGCATGTACCACGATTCAATTGTTGTGCTCCATCTAGTACTGTACACCGCACTACTAGTTCTCCCTTGGCAGTTTCTCAAGCAGCCAAACAGTCACGCAAAAGGCATCTCTTCACGTACAAGCAAAGCGCTTTTTAGAGCAACGAGCAACGGTGTCACCGATGATCAGCTCGTCAGCCTCCCGAGACAGGCAGGGTCTCCTTTGCAAGTTGCCAGCCCATGTGGGCGGTGGCTCACCAAATTGGTACTCTGTACTGCTCGTGCTCGTCCCGACTCGGCGCGACGGCACCAGGAGTACCCAGCCACGCGCGGCGCCACCCGCATTAATACCCGGCCTGCCGGTGCGCCACCAACCAAAACCAACCAAGGATCCCAGCGAGTAACGAGCGCAACGTTCGGTTGCGTGCGTGGCACCGCCGCTCGGGCTGTTCGTGTTGCGTCGCGTTGCTCCAAATCCATTGATTTCAAATTTGAATAACCGGTCCGGTCGCCTCACGGAAGCCGGTGCCTCTCGCAGCCGCAGCCCGCAGCCCGCAGCCCGCAGCCCGCAGCCGCGCCCCCGTTTATTAATACGCAAACAATTCCGTTTCCACTAGAGAGGGGTGGAGTGGAGAGACTGGGCCTCTTTCTCTGCGCCGCTGTGCCGTGCCGCTAGCTTCTGCCTGCCTTTCTATGACCCCATCTCTCTCCTTCTTGCACTTCTGAACCTAGGACGACCGACGCGCTGCGCACGCCGAGACGGGAGGCCGAGCGGACGGAGCAACGAGCGCCGGCCGCTGTTAGCTCGCGGAACGGAACATGCCGAGATCCAGGTGCGCGCCGAGATCGAACTAGTGGAGTTCACCGTCAAGGTTCGTGAGTTTGGTTCCTTGCTTACGTACGTGGTTGGTCCGCATTTAATTCCAGGGGCTCCGAGCTGCCGCAGCGGGCGTCGCCGCGCGCGCCGCTGCACCTCAAGACGACGGCCTGCTCGGAGGCGAATGGCGCGCACCACCGGCCCGTCGTCGACCGGAGCAGCCCCAAGCTCGCCGACCGCCACTCCCCGCGCAGCCCGCTGCATGAGGTAAGCTCTTTAAGATTTTATTTTTTCTCTTTTTGTTAAGGTCAAGGAGGCGTGTGGTTCACTCTTTCGGCGGTGGTCGGATTTGCAGAAGAAGCGCGCGGGAACGCGGGTGATGGAGCTAGAGGCGAAGCTGGGGAAGGTGCACGACGAGCTCAAGAAGCTGCGGGAGCAGCTCGTGTCAGCCGAAGCCGCCAAGAAGGACGCGCAGGTCGCGCTCGAGGAGGCCAAGAAGCGCGTCGGCACTAAGGGGAACCCCGCCGCGGCCGCCTCGCCTCCCTCTCCCCCTACTGTGGCGGTAGAAAGCGAGAATAAGCCCGAGGAGGTGAAGGTTGCGGAACCGGCGGCCGAGGAGGAGAACAGCATAAACTCCCCGGCGACCGATGTGTTTGAGGTCGTCCGGATCGAGTCCGGGGACAAGGAGAACCAGAGCGCGGTCATCGCCAAGGATAGCGAAGAGGTGAGCTGCGGCGAGAAGGCGGCGCTGGCGGAGGAGGAGGTGGAGGTGGAGGAGACCAAGAAGATGATTGAGGAGGAGAGCAATGCCACTGCGGCCATTGACGGCGGCGAGGAGAGCCCGGAGGTATCACAGCTGAAGGCCAAGCTGATGGCTAAGGAGATGGAGGTCGCCGTCCTCACGGCCGACAATGCCGAGCTCAAGAAGCAGGCCGGAGAGGCCGCGGAGGCAGCAAAAAAGGCCGAGGAGGAGGTGGTGGCGAAGGCGGCTCTGACCGAGCAGAACCTGAAGGAGAGCGCGGCGCGGGAGGCCCGGACGGGTGAGCAGCTGAGGGCATCCGAGGCCTCGCGAGAGGCGCTGGAGGCCGAGATGCGACGTCTGCGCGTGCAGACCGAGCAGTGGCGCAAGGCGGCCGAGGCGGCTGCCGCGGTGATCGGTGGTGATGCCCATCTCGTCGGTCACCACGGCCTTGCCGGCAATGGCAACGGATGGGGGTCCCCCGCGACGATGCCCGACGACGGCGACGACGAGGGGTTCGGCGGCAAGCGGAAGGGCGCCGGCATCCGGATGCTCGGCGACCTGTGGAAGAAGAAGGGGAACAAGTGAAGGTGGCTATGGCTTGTGGGGGATCACAGTTCACAATGGCGAGCTTGCTCAGCTCCAGCTCCATGCCTCCATGCAACTAGCTAGCACCAATCGTTTACTGCATTTTGGTTCGGATTTCACTTATGATTGTATGATGATGAGATGATGTTCGTGAGGTTAAACTATGTTCGTAGTGCCGGATGATTGATTCTGCATCGCTGCTGCTGCGGTGCTGCCTACTTGCTACTCACTGTAAGGAGCAACCAAGATGGTTTGGTGTGTTCCTGTAATGCTGTTGATGCTAGTGTGCTGTTCTAGGGGATCTTTTGGGGGTTTTGTTATGAAATTGAGCCATGGATGATGCAGACTTAAAATTCTCGCTGTTTCGAAGCAATTCCAAGACACTGTAACGAGCGCTGCTAACTTCGGTCAGTTCGGTGCGTCAACTCATTGCGAAATTTTCAATCAGCATTGGCGGATGAATGAACACTGAGGAGCTCATTATAACGTTGGGTTGCTTCATGATTGTTGGTTTTTCATGATAGCTTCTGAAGAGAGGATTTTTCGGGGATGCAGCCAAAGATTTCAGCAGCACTTTAGGTGATACTGTATTTTCTGCATTCGTTTTGGAAACCACAAATGACTGAATAAGGCCGTCTCTCGGACAATAGCAACTCTACGTCACCGATTGATAGATTTAAAGACAACACCCTCAAAAAACTGTCTCTAACAAGTTGTCTAACTTTCATGTCAAACTTATAAGGGCATGTACAATGATACAGATATCTGTTATCTATAATAACTCTCTATGTCATCTGTAAACAGTACTAAAGACAGCTCATACGATGGGTTGTGATGATACAGTCGGCTACATGATTGTATACAATACACAAGCTTTTAATGTCTTTCTTGATTCTGGTGCTACAGTCGGCTACATAATTGTAGACAACACATTTCTCTCTCTTTATTCTCTTTGATCCACATGAGCTTAAATTCTACGTGGCAGAGGCTATAAACAGCTGATTTAACCCTATTGTACATGACCTAATATTCTCACTCCTCCATCCTCTCTTACATGTGTTGGTTGCTTTGTCTTGGTTTGTGTGTAGAGATGGTTATTTAAGGAAGAGACGGCTTTTCTTCTCTCATGCTTCTCTACCTTCTATATAGGATTTTGCTGATATAGAAGGGCTAACTGACGGCTGATATGATACTATTGGAGATAACCTGATACTACCAATTTGACTGTAAAAAAGGGCCGGCTGAAAACGTGGAGTTACAAAAAAACAAAAGTGACCCTTTTCCGTTGTGTATTTTGTGCAGCGCCAAACTGCAAAACAATGAAGGGCCAGGCCACACGAGATCTGGAAAAGATATGCATGTGGGGCACATGAATGATCGAGTAGGTTGTTCAGAAAAAAAGGTGTCAAACCAAAAAGGCTCGATTAGGACTCACTATATCAACATTAGCCACTCTACTCATATAGCAAATCGGAAAAATCTTACCAAAATCATGGTACAAAGAAAAGATGGCACACCTAGCTACCAAGCAGTATCAAGTGAAAAGCAAGAACAGAGGGGGAGAGAGAGAGAGGCCGAGCTAGTGGGTAGCAATAGCATGTGTGCGTTAGCCTGAGTTTTCCTCTCGCATGGCACGCTGCTGCATCTCATGAAAACAGTGGAAACTTGCTGCAGGCACTGTGTGCTCACAGAGCAGGGCAAAGGCAAAGTAGCGAGGCGTGCAGAGGTGTAAGAGGAGAGGACGGCACGCAGCACTCTACTTTGCCCGTTGCATGCAGTGGCGGGCAGAGTGGCATGTCGCTGGCTGTTGGAGCTCTGTTGCCGCCTGGCCCACGCGTCCCTCCTCGATCGCTCCTCTCTCCCCATGGGCTCGGGCTCGGCCCGAGGGCCGCGCGCGCAGGCTGCTCCAATCCTTACGTGTCTGGACCCTGGAGACCCGACCCCCCATCGTCGCAGCCGTTGATGAGGACAGCCTGCGCTAGCGCTGCTCCGGGTGCAGTGCGGGTGGTCACGTCGCATGCGTGGCCTCGGAGTTCAGACCGCATGCACGGCGCGCTGCTGCCATCGCCCGTGGATGCGCCGATCCAATGGCTCGGGATGGTGAGACGCCGCGGCCGCGCCGCTGATGATCGATCGAGACTGGTGGGTATGAACCGTGCGCTGCGTTTGAGGCTTTGAGTTTGAGCGCTCGCTTCGATTTATTGTTGGTAGCTGGTCTGGTCGTCCCGTCGTCCTAGTAGTTGCGCCCTTTTTATTGGCGTGGCATCTGCCTGTACGACGGAGGAAATGTGCACTTCCTGCATGTGACGTGCCCACGGTGAGCTATAAGGGCTAACGCCTAACGGAGTAGATGCTCGGCAAGATCTCCTCTTTAACCAAGCGCATGTTGGTGATGTCCGTATGGACCGTATCGTATCACGATGATAAGCTAGCTCTCGCTTCTGCATTTCGTGTTTGTACTACCAGATTATTGTTTTGTGTGTGACAAATGACAAGGAAGTTGCAACTTGCAACAGGTCGTCACAACTAGTCAACTACGGAGAAGAAAAACAAAACAATGTCTTTAGTTGGAAGTGGTTTTTGCACATATACACGTGGTTCCATGCACTATCTATACCGTCAAAAGTGCATCAAGATCCGTGCAAGCAAAGCGAGTGAAAATACCATACGTATTGTGTATCCACCATTACATATCTATACAATATTCTCTCTCTTATTATCTCCCTCCCACCGGTCTCTCTCTGCACCAGTCACCACGGTCTCAATGACACGCAACGACCCCTGGCCCGAGCCACCCTGTCCCTAGCCCCGGCCGTCGCTGTCGTCTTCCTCTCCAACCGTCTGCAGATCCGGCTCGTCTTCCTCGCTGCCTCATCGGATCTCCACTGTCGGCGCCGCACCTCCCCCATCCTCGTCCCCCTCTCCAGCAGACGGATCCGGCGTACGTCCTCTTTGTCGGATCTCCACCGCTGATGCATCGGAAGCGATCCTGAGATCTAGATTCGAACGGGGTCTTCCCTTCCGGCGCCGCTCGTCGCCACCCACCACCCGCTCGTCCTCAACGCCGTCTCCACCACTGTGCCGCCAGCTCCACGTCTGTGGCTACGGGTTCATGTTTTTGCACGTTTTTTTTGTATGAATTCTTGCTGATTCAAATGGTGTGATGCTATGGGGATATGTTCATAATCTCAGTGTGATGATATAATTATCAATAATGATGTGAGTTTGTCGAAACGCTCGTTTTTGGAAAATTCAAGAGTTCTGTCCGGCGTCAAGCGGTTTGACCGACCTGAGAGGCGGTCTGACCGGCCACTCCTGGTGATCAAACCGGCCGTGGGCAGGACGAAGTGCCGGTGGTCAGACTAGCCTGATGAGTGGTCGGACCAGTCAAAAGGTGAACTTTCGATTTTGGGGCCGGGTCAAAAAAATAGAGGGTATAGACAATATAGAGGATTCTTCTGCACTTGGTCACATAATTATTTGAGCTTCAAGCCAAAAGTACTATTCGAATTACATTTCCAGAGATGTTGCAGATTTCCCAAGGGAAAATTTGGCTAAGTCATGTGACCTGGTGGTCAGATAGGCCATGGGTGGTGGTCTAATTGGCTAGGCTCTGATCATTTGCTAGCAAGGCGGCAATGATTGTGAGTTATGTTAATTTCATGAGTTTCAGTGTATATGTGTTGTATGATGCATGTTTTGGCTAACGCGGGACAAGTTACGAAGAACTTGTGCTCGAAATTAATTTTGTGGTCTAATCTTGTGAAGGAGGCTTGGAGACCAACGACGGACAATGACGAGGATAATCGGGACTAAGCTAGGAGAGTGGAGGTCCAGAATGATTGAGGATGCTGAGTGAAGTCATTGGACTCAAGCATGACACAAGATAGGCAAGGATAGCCAAATGAGAAGTTCGGTGCGACGGGTTGCATCAAGCGACACGGGGGTTGGTGGAAGTGACATGGTGGTTTCGGTGGGAATCGGATGGGAGAGACTTGCCGACATAAAAAGAGTCGTTGATCAACCTACACGTGGAGACACATAGGATTGCTTCACGATGATTTGACTCGGTATTTGGAGAACGATCGAGAATGGGTGTTTTAGTATATTCACCAAAATACCACCTTAGTGACATTTGGCAAAACCATAACGCAAGATGGCGTAAGGAGAGCTGGTTTTGGTCAAGTGAAGATAGAGTTCACGAAGAGATAGATTTGGGAAGTCTAGTTCATCATCCACTTTGAGAAGCGTGCGTGAGTGTAGACCCATTTGTGTGTGGGCTTGACGGGTGCTCGTTAGGATTTTCACTCTAAACCTAGCATCTACTATAAAAGGGAGAGGTCCAGATTTGGAGCTTCTCATGCCTTCCAAGTGTAAACCCTAATATATGATTTGGGGAAAGTGGAGTAGAAGAGTCTAGGGTTTGTGAAAGACGGATTGATTGAGTGCTCAAGTGTTAAGCTTTTGTCCTCTATGGCGGAGTGACTATAAACTAACAATCCTCTCAAAGCAATCCAAGCAAGATTCCCTCAAGATGAGTCTCTTGTTCTGACTCTCTCTTTGACACCTTTTGGGATTTTGCTTGTTCCTTTGGCTTTCTTGGTATTAATGTTGTGATCTAGATTGCTAGGACATGTGGTAATACATTTAAGATCATATTGTTCATCATTCACTCACGAGCAAGTCTTTGGGTCAAAGTTTGAATTTTCTCATATCTTGTGCCCTATTGCCCTCATCTAAGAAATTTGTGGGACCTTGGCCTCGATCGTTGAGTGGATAAATTCCTGATCTTCTTGATGAGTTATGGTTGAAATTTCAGGGAATTTGGATCACCGGATCAAAAGTTGAGTCATTTTGTGATCTTCTCGGATTGTTGTGAGGGCACCAGCAGTCAGACCTGCACCTCGGGCGGTCAGATCGCCAGGGCTTCGGTCAGACCGACCCTCATCGGCGGTAAGACCGCAAGGCATCAGTCAGACCGGCCTTTGTGAGGTTCTTGGTTCTTGTCTCGGGGTTCATCGGTTTCATCACAAGACTTCCGATGTACTTGTGACCTCTGATCTTCATAGTTTCCATAGTTGTTGAGGAGAAGAAGAAGTTAAAATCGATCGAGGGTCAAAAAGAGTATAGCTCATATCCCCCTCTAGTCGACGTTTTGGTCCAACAAATGGCTATTCGTTTTTTTCGCGATTTTTTTTGTACGAATTCGGTTTTTGAACAAAATAGGTAGATCTAGCTTCATTATCTCACCTAGATTCAAATGGCTATTCAATTTTTTTGTACATTGTATGAATTCGGATTTTGTATAAAAACTACAAATGTGGATTTTGTAGATATTTGTACACATTCTGTATGTAATCAGAATTTGAATATGAACATGAACCACCATCATGTTGAGCATGACCGGGAACATGAACACGTTTGGATTTTTGAATATGAACATGAGCCCGATCTTCAAAAAATCAGAACCAAGAAAATGTTAAAAAGAATTTGAATATGAATGTGAACCATCATCATGTTGAACATGAACAAATTCGGAATTTTGAATGTGAACATTGTACCAACAAAATAACTTTGTATGGATTATTTTGTACCAACAAAATATTTACAATCCGAATTCTGTACAAAATTTGAACATTTTTTTAATGAGAGAGAGAGAGAGGATAGAGAAAGAGAAGAGAAGAGAGACATACTTATTTGACTCTTCAGGAATTTTTTTTGAGTGTATTATCTCTTCCCATGCGTACCAATCTCGAAGCAAAACGTACAGTGTGGATAGTACATGTGGTCACATGTGTGTGTATATTTATATAATTACTAGTAAGGTGTCCGTGCGTTGCAACGGAATGAAAGAAAGGTAAGAGGTTGATACATAAGACTCACTGACAAACTTGGCAGATCCATCTCAATCTTGAATTCACGCATGACCTCTCTCTTACTCCGACAGGTTTCTGTTTAACATCGTATCAGCAATCTTCAAACTGTACCTCCGCGCCAAGGCATAAAATGTCAGCATCAGCCTGAGAGCCACATATACTTTTTTTTTCCTTTATTAAGAATTATCATTAGTTTTCAAGCTTATATGTAGATGAAACAAAAGGATTGGCTCACCCTCCAATGTCGATTGGCGAGCATGTGGTCACTCCTGCATGTAATGTTTCACGTAAGCTAGCTTGTTGGTGCTCATTGTATTATTATTGAATTTTCACATGCAGAATTTTGCACATATACATATGCTTCCCTACTGTCCAAACCAAGTGTATACTGACGCACACATGATAAACTTCAGGCTAAAAACTAGATTAGCGCCTGCAAAAAACAACAAACATAACAAAAAAAAGCCCATGACATGAATCTGGATGCGCCAGACCACAAGAGTAAACATTAACACCACTGCATATCAACGAAAATCCACACCAAATCGTTGTTGCACTAACAAACAAAAGTCTCATGGTCCAGAGCAGAAATGCAATTATAGTGTTACATGAGCTGGTGCTAAAATATATACAGTTCATGTCACGACCCAAAGCAAGGAGACCACTTCAATCCAGTTACAAAGACTCACAACCCTTCTTTCAAGTTACAACAATCCAGGCACGCCAAACACTTCCACCAAAACAACACCCATGCTCAGATTAGATCAGCAACATTCATCGGCATTTCATCAATTTGCGTGCTATAGTAGTGCTCAATGTCTCTCAGTATGCAGATGTAATATGTGATTATAAGATCTTTGTCATCACGATCTTTTTTTCCCGACAATTGTCTTTGATCTAGGGTTGTTAGTATCAGCGGAAGGATCTTACAGGCAAACATGCTACTTAGAACAACGAGGTCCCTCCTGAGGGTAGGCGACCCGAAGCTTGCAGTTCCTTTAGAGTACTTGCCAGCCAGTCCAAGCCCTTATAAAGACCATCACCTTTGAGGGCACAAGAGCCTTGGATGTGCCAGACGCGGTTCTTCAAATCATAGAGGCCAAGGCCCTCTTCATTGCCCCTTTCTGACAGAAAAAGAAAAATTTCGTTAAGAAAGGAGCAGCATAGATAGTTCTAGAAGGTGTGTCCTAGATAAAATGCACAAGAGAGACATCAAATCTATACGTTGTCATCTATTTGTTCACCTATCATCCTTAACAACAAGTGGCAAACTGCATCCTATAAATGACTTGTTTAATGACAGTGTAACACCCTAGCTATTCGGAAACCAAGATGTCACCCTAAATAAACTAACATACAACCATAATACAGAAGGATTTAACAATATCTCATCTAAAGACATAAAGAGTTCAACATTGAACCGAACAATAGCAGGAAAATAGTATGAATCCAAATAATTATAACGAAGGGATGATCAAAGATCACAAGTAGTACTTAATCAACCATAACATAGCACAAGGTATCATTCACCATCTAAATTTATTTATTATAGTTCATCAATTAACAAATGAAAGATATAAACTAAGCCATAATGTTGAACTTGAATATGGTGAATTGAATGATTAGTGCGTGCCTACTCCCTCCCGATAGAGTCATCATCAATGATCACCTAAAATAAACAAACAAAGTAAGAATGAGTCCGAGAATCAGCAAGTACAGTGAATACATGAACATACAACAAGTATGAACAGAGCACCGAATGGATATATGAATGAATGGATTGAATGAAATGAAAAGGGACTGCACACATACTTATACCGGTATAGCTAGTGACACACCCGTTGGTGTTCACATAAGCCCGTATTTAACAAAATACGGGGATCCAAATCCCGTATGAAGAACGTTTCATACGGGTGTCCCAATTTGCCCACATTGGAATGGTAGGTCTTACGTGCCCATACTAGAATTGATGGGTCTTTATAATCCACTCCCGTGGATGAAACATGAATAATGGATGCATGGAATGAAATATGCACAATGAAAGGCATCATCTATAATCATGGAAATAACACATATGAAAGGAATATAAACATTGAATATTTTCATGTATCATAGAAAAACACAATACGAATATCAAGCATTCAGCATTCACAAATCTTAAGAACATCAAAGTATTTGCCTTCCGCTATGACGCTTGGTAGGCAACGAAGGTGCCCCTAAACCCGAAGCCTCTCCGCCTACACAAGTAATTACTCGAAATAAGAACAACATGACACAAGACACTACCAACAACGTTCTATTACATTTTCTCGACAACCCAAGAATTAAATATTGGACCTATTCTCAAAATGCATAACTCAATCACGTAAACGAATCTAGACAAAGAAGACGAATAACGATAACTATTGATCCGGGACTCGGAACGAGGTGAGCCCAGATCCTAAGGAAACTTAACGAACATAACTATAAAATCCTAGTTAATGAGATCTCCCAATTCGGCCAAATTAAAATGCTAATAGGTGGGAGAAAGAATAAGACAGATTCTGCCTAGACGAACAGAACTCAGTAAAGAATATATCACAACTTTTGATCTACAACTCCGATTAGGGTGTTCTTTAATATTATGGAAATTTTATAAAATTTTATACAATAACCTAGTTGGGTGAAAACCCTGAATCTGCCATTAACATAATCATAATTTAGGAGACAACTTGCTAGTTCAATCTCGTTAGGATTTCAGGACAGTGGTAAAGATCAGATCATAACTTTTGATCCGTACGTCAGAATTATGTGTTCTTGGCGGCCACGGAAAGATAAGAACATTATCTAAATATCTATAGAAGATGAAAAACTCAAATTCGGCCTCTAAGAATCCGAAATCGGCCACGCAACCTACTGGACAGAATTGAAAGTCTACCGGCAGCAAAACAATCCATCCCATTTAATCGATTTCGCAACTAATCCTCATCAAACAGCGGGGAAAGCACTTCGTTATCCTTGAAGACCCTTAGGAAGACGCGGATCAAATCCCCCACAAAGAACTCTCTTCTCCTCCTCCTTTTTCCCCTCTTTTCCCCTCTTCTTCTCTCTTCCTTAATCTTCCTCCTCTATTCTCCTTGGCAGCAACAGGAGGAAGGGATGTGCTACAGTAACCGTGAAGCTACAGTAGGTGGTGCTACAGCACACATGCTACAGTGTTAGGGTTTGCCTCCCCCACCCTCTTAGGTGGTTCCCTACTTGGGCCAAAAAGCTATAGGCCGAAAGCCCGAGTTCTAATACACCTTCCAAATTCTGAATTTTCATTTCTTTTCTAATTCTATTTAATTTCAGTACTAATCACTTATTTGTTTAATTTTTAAACGGGATATTACAGACAGAGAGTGTGGAAATACAAATCTTTGAGGGGGGAGATCCTGCAAGACATTAAGTGTCCCAGATAGTTGATTATCTTGCATGTGCCTGCGAAATAGAAGGTCATGAAACAATGTAAAAAAGATGGGGGGTGGCAAAACAAGACAAGAAAATAGTTGTAGACTTACAATGTAGTCAATGATGACAAGCTTCCCAATGAAGGTGGTAATGGACCATTGAAGTTGTTAGAAGAAATATCCTCTCGATGAAAGCCGGATGTCATCAACCGCTTATCGCTAACCCTTGTCCCCAACCCCTCTAAGAAAAGAAATAAATGAGATACTCGGTGTATGGGCAAGTCATGAAGAGTAAGGAGAAGAGCAAAGAAAAAACTAAAAAGAGAGAGAAATATGAGGATCTTATAGATTTACAAGTCTAGTGGGCGAATCAAAAGCATTTGGCAGTTTTCCATTGAGATGGTTATCATTGAGTGACCTGAGAAAAGACAAATCATGAGTGAGCCAACATATAGAGAAAACAAGTACCGTGTAACTCTTTTGCTTAGCAAGGAAAAACAAGAAATTGCATGTCTGTTAAACTCCGAAGTTTTGATAATGAGGAACAAAAGATCATCCCGTCATCTAATCATAAGAACCAAAGGACCTGAAAAAAGGGGAAGAATGGCACATACAAATGTTGTAGTGTAACTGGTAGATCTTCTGGTATAGTTCCGCCGATATTGTTGTCGCTAAGATTTCTACAACAAAAAGAAAAGTAAATACTTGCAAAGCTTGATCAGGATATGAGTTGGACAACATAACTTCTACCAGTATATAAATGCAGCCATAGAAATTCCTAATTCACTCATGGAACATTATGATAGGATAATTAGATGACACAACCATTAGCCGTGAATGAGGGAATAAAACCGACAATAAAGCCCTTACATTGTGGTTATTGAAGTGAAGTTCCCCAGGCTTCCCAGCTGTCCTCCCAAATTTGCAAAGATTGAAAATTCTACAAACAATGAACCGATAAAAGCACAAAATATAAAAGTTCTACGAGGAAATGAATCACAAAGAAGAATTGACTTACATTGAATATATATATATATATATATATATATATATATATATATATATATATATATGAGTCGATACATACAACACCACCTTAGCGCTCGCCACCGCAGGGTCTCCACCATTTGTAGTCCATCCAGGAAGAGTTGGGGATCCAAGAGCAACATACAACCCATTTATAGCACAAACTGGATGTAAAAGTGAAAGGAAAAAAACAAGTCATTAGTAACAAATCAAATGCTCTCTAACATGATCAAATGTATCTACATGTACAAGTACATGGCTGCATGTGTAAAAGGATCAGTCAATTTGAGTACATGGAAACAGAATCCAGCATTGTACTAAAAACAGTGAGCACATTGCTGTGAAAAACACACTCATTTAGCCGTTCACGTCCACTAACCTCCGATCACTAAGACCCTAGTTGGCATCAACAATTATTAGGGATGAGATTGTAAGTGTGACTAAGATCAAAGGTCTCATCTACGGCAAGTAACCTAACCAATATCCCATCTCCATATCCTGTATTTTCCCACTGCCACCAAATCCTAACTAGAAGCAGCCACCCTCTCCCCCCGTTGCCATCAATAATGATGATAATCCGTAGAGAGCTCGCTCGAGCCACCACATTGCTTCAGACCATAAACATCACTCTTAGTCTCACACAATCAAAAGAACAACCCAATTGTCAGATACCATCACATCGCCGCCCACCCGCCCGCCCGCCCACCCGCCAACAACAAATCGCCGATGCACCTAGTATCCTTAATCCGAACCGACCTCAATGTGCAAGAGCCACATCAAGCAATCATTTAATAGTGCAAATAGAAGTATTGCATCAAAACCAATCCCTTTGCTCACTCCCACGGACAAATTCCTCATTTCTCCTAATGTAAACTCTACACAAACAAGACAACCAAACCAAGCAAAGCTAACACACTGCCGTCAAACTAGCTCGTGGTAAAAAACCAATCAATGGGAGTGGAAGGGCATAGCAGAGCAAGCGTGAGCGTACCATCGGCGGCGGTGGCGGTGATCATGAGCTGGCGACAATCTTGCCACATGCGTCAGCAGCAGCAGGAGAAGCCAAACTGAATAAATAAAAAGGCAGATCTCTTAAAAACTGACATAGGAACCGAGGTCCCACTTGTAATACTCATAGTGCGTGGGATTTTTCTGATCACAAACTTTAGATTGTCAATGTCATCCAACTAAAAATTTCAAAGTAAAACAATTAGAATGGTGCTAGTTATTTTTGCTTGATATGATTGTTTGTGTTGAATTACTCTAGAATACAATGACGGTGCAAATAAAAGCATATCACTATATCATTAAGTCAGCATATGGTTCTGCCCTACATAAAACAATCAAACAAAGAAATTTGGGTACACATAGGGTTAACAACACAAAAGACATCCGAGAACTACATCGACATCACATAGAACCAAGGGTATCAAATGGAACTATCAGAATCAAGTGCCGAAAAAGTTCATACCAAACCTGGGCAAGCTTGGCTCCAGCCGACTCGGCTTGGCTCGTTTCCACCACTATGTGTGGGGGTGGGGTTTGCTTTTTTCCATCTTTAGTTATATTAATATATATCACCGCGCATTGTTCTTGCATGGGTACAGTAGCAACGATCAGAAACATGCCACATTACCACGCTAGTTTTTACCTCAGGTCAAAATCAAATTCCAGAATGCCACATATGTAATCAGAAATTCCGAACTGCGGGAGATCGGGAGACACCTCTCGATGCCATGCATGCCAAGGTGTCGGTTGATTCTTGGCACGACGAGTAGCTAGATTCCTAGCTACCCTGGGGGTAAGGCGCGCACTGTAACATCTGTAGCGGCAGCGGCGTATAGTGTGCGTGGTTGCGACTGTATGTAGTAGTCAAGTCGTACAGGGCCACACATGTTTCAGTTCGTTGAATAGCGTCGTATTGATGTCGCCTTGCGTGGTGTAGCCGTGTAGGGCACAGCCACACACACACAGCGCCCCGCTGCCCCGCACAGGTGGCTCGCTTGTCTCGCTACAGAAGTACAGATCATGCAAGGTTGTCACATTCAAGCGTGGAACGCGGGTGGGGATCGGATCGGAAGGCATCTTCCTCCTCTCTTTCTGTTTCTGAAATGATTGCGCTATCTATCTTCCTGTTGTTTTGCTTGTCCGGAGCTCGCTGCATTTAGAGGGTGTCCAGTGGGCATGCATGTTGCTACCAGTAAGTATAACACTAAGGCCACTTACAACAGTTTTGTTTTTTTAAAGGTTTCAACTTATTTACAGAAAATCTTAAAAACAATGTCTTCAACAAGTTATCTATAAAATCATTTATTTTTAACACAACTTCTCTCTTTAAACACTCATAATTTACGATGGTTTACGTGCCCAGTTTGTCTCTTATATAAGAGATGATGCATTCTCTCTTTTTATATTCCCTCCTTTAATTAGACTTTTAAGTAACATGACAGCTAAAAGACAACTAAGGTGGTTATTATTGAAAATGCCCAAAGCAGTAACCGAGTAAAAATGTACTCTTACATAAACAGAGGAAGTGCAAGACAGAAAAGGCAGGCAGACGAGCACGTGACACCGCAAAACGCTATCTTACACTCCGCGTTACATTTTTCACTTACAACTTACAAATGATACTACAACTTCGTATTTCTGTTCTCTCACTGGTCACTACACTTTGTTCTGTAGTTGTTTCTTGCTAGACACCTTTTTTTTCTTTCCTTTTCTTTCTTCTTCTTTTTTGAGAGCATTGAAGTACCTCTCTTCCAAGTTCCAACATATTCAACTCTTGACTCCTAATGCACTACACCAAATGCTCTAGCACACATACGAAGAAGAGTAAACAATCTCCCAAGTCCTAACAGTCAAAAACCACTCTTTCGGCCCGTAACCGTAACCAAAAATGGGCCGAATTCCAAGCCACGACACCCAGATTTATCTCCTAAGGCTTACCCTTATTAACTCGGCCCGTAATCTCCGACGAGGCCTAAAACCCGACACATTTTCAGGCTCCGGCCTATCGTTCTTCACGAAATCGTCGTCTCCCTGCTCGTCTCGGCTCGTCTCCGCTCCTCTAGAACCTTCTCCTCCCTTCGACCCCAACCTAAACCCTTTATTAGCCCGCAAGAACCGAACCCACCTGCCCATCGGAAAGTAAGGAGAAGAGGAACAGGAAGAGGAAGAGGAGGAGAGAGAGGGATGTCGGCGGACGATCTGTGGCTGGACCGGGAGGAGTTGCGGCGGCTGGAGGGCCTCGCCAAGCGCCCCCGCGTCCTTTCCCTCCTCGCCAACGAGATCCGCACCGTCGACGCCAAGGTTTCGTTTCTTTCCTCGCGCGCTTTCCGCCTGTCGATTCCTTTCGGTGCGTGGGTGGATTCTGATTTCTTCTTTGCTGATGTTTCTCTGTTTACTGATGATAGTTGGCCAAAGGGACTGCGCCGGCGTCGCAGGCGGTGGCGGCGGCTTCGGCACCTGCGGCGGCGGCGGCTTCGGCACCAGCGGCTTCGGCGGCTGTGGCACCTGCTGGTGTGAGTTATGTCACGTTGGGATCGTTCAGCTGGGACCAGGATAATGAGAAGATCAGGGTACGTTGCTGCGAGAAATGAAGCATTTCATTCTTGTAGTTAGTTGGCAATACTGCAGTGCTGATTGATTCCTCTAGTCTCCTTATGCTTTATTTAGACTAGTCCATCTGAGCTCAGTATCCCAGAAAGTTCGTAAAACAATTGCATTGTTAGAAATCACAATGTTCGACTAGGGGCGTATTTTGTTTAGAAATTAGAACCAATAGTTGGAAGATCGCACTGACTAATATACTATAGTGAAACACATAAATAAGGATGTAATATACCTTAATTAGGATTAGTTACCTCGATGGGGGAACAACATATTCTTGTCCACTTTTCTCCAAGAAAAATATCTAGTGTTGCAGAATAACAATTAGATATATGAAAAAGTGATTTCTTGAATTGGTACTGAACAAATTTATTCATTGTGCCCACCTATTAAAATGCACCATCATTTTTTTACTATTTTCTTAATAGTGATCCACAACAAGAACAACTTGTGGCATTATGCTAGAACCCACAATGATGTATCCTGGTACACTTTACATGATGTGTTCAAATCAGTTATGTCATTCATAAGGTTCATCGTTGGTTATAACTGAGTACAATAGATGAATTCAAGTTTTTTCCCCTTTTATCTGTTAACTCCTATGACATTTACTATTGAAGATTTCTCGTGTAGGCATTTACATAACAGTGTTGCTTTGTGTTTTGTCGATATTCAGATTTATGTCTTCCTTGAGGGTGTTGAGCAAGAGAAGGTGGAGACTACTTTTAACACAATGTCAATAGATATTAAGTTTCATGATGTTAAAGGCAAGAACTACCGGTGTGCCATACCAAAACTGAACAAAGAAATATTTCCTGAGAAATCTAAGGTTGTGGTCAAGCCTACGAAGATTGTTGTTACCCTTTACAAAGCTTCTAAAGGCAACTGGTTGGACCTTCACTTTAAGGAAGACAAGGTAATCGCTGTGCCAAGCTATCTATAAGTTTGATTTGTAATGATTAATAATTGACATTTTTTTAATTTATTGAAACCTCGAAAGACCTTTATTTTTCAACAAAAAAAATGCCTCTAAAAATGCCTCTAAGGACCAAAGAGCATGCTTCCAACAGTTATCTGATTCTACTGGGTAAACATTTTATGGTAGTGATAATCTCCCAAGTGATAACCAGAAAATCCATGGGAAGAATTGAATTAACAGGGACATCCTGAAACAACAATCCAAGCAATTTTTTCTACTCCTATATACCAATCCACTGTATTGATTCATCAGAAGGAACTGGCTGCTTACATCCTTCTGTCGCTGGGAGAAATCATATGGTTATATGTTTCAAAATACAGCTAAGACCATTGCTGCTATGCTACTTTAATTCCTTGGCCATCCAGGTTTTGAACCATTGGTACTTCTATACTGTTTTTGCACTTTTTAGATCTTGATCAAGGGGCTGAAAAGGTGACATAGTTAGGAAAAAATTTACCTTATGAATAGATAGCCCCTTTGTAAAATGGCATCGGTACGAATTGTTTTAGATGTCTGTCAACTTTCACGATACTGTTGCTGATCACAAAAAGGTAAATATCCACTCTTGTGTGTGAAAGAAACGTTGCTGATCTCATTTATAAGCCAGTCTGTGCAAATCCTAAAACATGGTTAAGATTAATGTACTATAGCACTTGCCCAGATAGGTTAGCTAACTTTACTTTGCTGACAGTTCAAGCCAAGCATGGATAAAGAGAAGGATCCAATGTCAGGAATTATGGATTTAATGAAGGTAAATATATTTTGATTCTCATGGCTGAATCAGTAAGTATTGCAATCCTGCTCTGATTCTTGCTATTTTCATGTGCAGAACATGTATGAGGAAGGCGACGAAGATATGAAGCGCACAATAGCCAAAGCGTGGTCTGACGCCAGATCTGGGAAGACAGCTGATTCAGTGAGGGGTTTACCTTAAGCTGGCTGTTTGGCTTCAAGAACTGCTTATGTTCTGAGCTAGTCCGTACAGTCAGTGCGTGGTTAAGACAGCATTTAGCTCCAGAGTTTCTGTTTGAAACAAATGCCTGTCTCCTCTAGGTGCTGGATTGTCTTATTTTGCATGTAACCTACTGAAAATCGGTCACGCTGAGTCTATTTCAGTACTCCTTTTAATTAAAAATACGAATGCCTGTTTGTCTACTGCGGTCGCTTTTGCATTTGCTGCAGAATTTCCGTAACAACGATGAATGATTTGCCGATTCACTGTAATGCCTTCCTCGATAGAATATCATCTGCTACAGATTTGCACTTCAGAACCAACGGCTGCTTGCTGTGCGGCCTGTCGTGCTACGTTTGTACACTCGCTCACCCCACCCTCTGTTACGACTAACGCGATGCATGATGCAGCTGAAAGCCTTGAAAAGTGGTCCGCCATTTATGCAGTATTGGGGCTGATTTTTTTTAAAAAATAATACATTATTTTAATAGAATTACATAAATAAATAAATGTTTAATAAAATTATAAAAATAGGTTTATATCGCTATTTAAAATAGCGACATACTCATGTCGTCAATTGGATTGTTGACAGGCCTACCAAACGATAATAAACCTCTCTATTGCCATTTGAAATGCCAGTATGGTATTCATCCAAGCGCAGGTCATGGCTGGATCGATGACAGGCCTACCAAACAATAATAAACCTCTCTGTCGTCATGAAGGGTGAAGAGAGAATGTAGGTGTTGGAGAACATAAGAGAATGGTTGCTTTGAGATCCGTGACTACATGTGGCACAAATCAAGGAAGGGCCTTAAGAGGAGGGGTTCCAGGCTGGTGAGCGGTTACTGGCGCGCGTGGGCCAAGCAATGGTGAACCGATGCTTGTGTTGAGGAACCATCGCTGGCGAGTTTAGTCCGATTGATCACCTCATAGACAAGTGTAGAATCGCACAGAATAATACAAGAACAAATACTAGATTGAACACAGAGATATGGGGGGAATTCTCTCTTCTCTTTATTCCTTTTCTCATGATCAGCCTTTTACAATGATTGACACTCCCTATTTATAAGCTAGAGACCCTGCTAGGGTTTTGGATAGGGCGTCCACCTATGAGCCAGCTGCTGGACCAAGCCTATAGTTTCCTAACACTACCCCTTGGCACCCATCCTCATATATTCATGCCTCGTCAAAACTCTATAAAAACCTATTAGGAAAAATTTAGAGAAAGAGTACATGATACACGTTCTGCTGCATTGCACAAATTACCTTATTAAAAATCTTAGCCGAGAAACTTCAGGAAAACTCAAGGGAAAAATAGTACAATCCACCCAATTTCATTTAATCTTCAGGATTTACTCTTTGGGTACTCGATCTTCGTGATCAAGTTTCAATAATGAGTTCGTGAAGATTCTCCCCCTGAATTCTGCACTTCTCTAAATCTCATCATTCCAATTCCATGTATGCATCTTTCAAAGCTAGATGCTGGAAGTGACTTAGTGAATAAATATGTTGGGGGTATGGGTAGGCTACGATAGCAACAAGTCAAAATTTTCTACTACGTAAACCAGGAACCCAAGCAAGTAGATGATCACAGATCGTTACCACCAGACGCGCAGAGCAGCGGAAGAAGAGTTAGAGCAGCCTAGTCCAACGTAGAGCGCGTCGATGTAGTGGTCGTAGTCGATCGTCCAACGTAAACCACGTCGGTGCGGTGGTCGTGGTCGATCGTCTCCTCCAGCGACCTCTGTAGTTCCTTATGAAGATCGCGGATCGTCCTCAAGCGCAACAGCAACCACAGTAGCGCCTCTACGGTATCCACACATCTAGGGAAGGAACAACCATGCACCGGTGTGCTAGCACCAAGTCGCACGACAGAGCTCTCAGGAAGATGGTGGCTAGGGTTTCGGTGGAACAACTTAACTCACGACTTTCGTGTGTCTCGTCTGTTACGTTCACCACACTCCCAACAGTCTCATGCATCTCCTTATATAGTGCTCGTGACGGATTCTATCCGAACACGTTTGACGAATCGTATCTGTACTGGTTTGTTCCAACCCGTTAAGTGTGTGACCCTGTAGGTTCATGCGTAATCAGTTGTGACTCGGAAACCCTCGCCGATCACGAGTCGTTAGCGGTTCTTAGCAGGACATAACGATTCTCGAATACACACAAATTATATCGGGCGAATCTTAATGCAATATGATCTACGACCAGGTCCTCATCACTTACAACCAGGTCCTATCTCTATACGACCAGTTCGTAACTCCTTACGACCAGATTACGACCACTCTATGATTGTGTTCGACCAATCTACGATCAGCTCGTATCTCCATACGACCAGTCTGTAACTGATCGAACTAAGAGACATACTCGTGTATTCTCCCTTTGCCTCACGATGTCTGGTTGAACTCCAGGTGAGTGTTGTGTCATCCATGGACTGTTCAATACTTTCTCGATCGAGTGTCGGATAACTCACGTGGTTGAACAGTTCGACCACTAGTGGCATGGCCATACACTTTCTTTATTCAACCACAACGAGGGGCCCAGAGACATCTCTCCTGTTATGTTAGGAGGGGCAAATCCCATATTCTACTAGTCACATTCCTCCGCATGTTTCATAGCATACCCGAAAGCTACCTTTATAACTACCCGGTTACGAGTAGCGATTGGCAACCCCTAATAGTGCTATTACACATGTAGAAAACCATACTGATTTCAGGCCTAAGGATTATACATCATCATTGCTTGAGACCAACTAACGACACAAAGAATCATAACAATCTCAATAGTGTCTCAAGGTGGGTCAATCCAACCCTATGTTCTCTAACATGTATTCACATTGTTGATTTGATATCTCTATATCCATGACTGGTGAAATATGGTCATCAATCAATACATGTGCTGGTCGATAGAGTCACTGGTGTTCCGACCATTGACATCCGACCAGAGATTCATTTAGAACGACATCATATAAGTTAAGAGTTTCACCAACAAGTCACATACTTGTTAATCTTCATAATTGATGATTCATTCAAGGAACAGAATAACACTTATTCAATTAACACATAAATATAGAAGTGATATCATCATCTCCATGATTGCCTCTAGGGCATATCTCCAACAAAATCTGCAAGATTTTCACATGTCTTAGTATGCAGTACTTTAATTTCATCTATCCTTTGCAATTCAAGAGCATAGAAGAACTTGGGGTTGATATGCTTTGTGAGTTGACTCTTCACATAACCCAACTGCATTTGTGCAACACAAACTGTATTATCTTCATAGATAATAGTGGGGGTTTGCGCGGTATTTAATCCACATGACTGCTGGATGTGTTGAATTATCTGCCGAAGCCAAGCACATTCTTGTGAGACCTCGTACGGTGCTATTATTTCTGAGTGGTTCGTTAAAGTTGATACAAAACTTTGCTTAGACGATTTTCATAAAATTGCAGTTCCACCACATAGGAATACATAACCTGTTTGCGACTTGGCTGTATGCGGGTCCGACAGGTACCCGGTATCTGCATAGCTATTCATAGGCGTGTCTTAGTTCTTTCTGTAGAATAGACCAATGTCTTTGCTTCCTTGGAGGTATCAGAAGATTTCCTTTATTCCCTGCCAATGCCTTTTGATAGGTTCTGCACAATACATTGCTAATAGGTTCACGACAAATGTAATGTCCGATCTAGTACAGTTTGCTAAATACATGAGTGCTCCTATTGCACTTAAGTATGGGAATTCCGGTCCTAGGACTTCCTCCCCCTCTTCTCTAGGTCTGTACGGATCCTTGTCTTGCTGCAAAGATCTCCCGGCTATTAGCACTTTTGAAGGGTATGGTTTTTCAAAGTCGAACCTTTCTAACACCTTTTTAGTGTATGCTGACTGATGCACTAATATCCCTTCAGGGGCATGCTCAAGCTGCAAACCTAGGCAATATTTGGTTTTACCCAAATCTTTCATTTCGAACTCTGACTCTAGGTAAGAACTTGCTTCCTTAATTTCTTTCAAGGTTTCGATGATATTCAGATCATCTTCATACTCTAAGATTATACAAAATCTATTCTGGGATCGTCATATAAATACATAGGGACAATCTTCATTGTTTGTGTAGCCTTTCTTGCATAGAAAGTCGCTTCAAGCGATTATACCACATCCTGCCTGATTGCTTAAGTTCGTACAGTAACTTTTAGAGTTTCACACTGTACAGATTTCTATTTGCTCTGTCTTTGTTCGGGACATGGATACATTCAAGTACCTTCATATAAATGTCCGAATTCAAATTTTCATAAAGGTATGCAGTTACCACATCCATCAATTTTATTTCTAAATTCAAGTTTACTGTTATTGAGATTAAATATCTAAAGGTAGTTCCGCCTAAGACCGGGGAATATGTTTCTTCATAACCAACTCCTAGATGTTGAGTGAAACTTTGTGCAACAAGCCTTGCTTATTTTCATTTCTCTTTCAAACAAATACCCACTTATGCCACTACGGGGTGCACATGAGGAGGCATGCGGCATACAGGCACAAACACTTATCTTTTATTCAAAGACAACAATTCTGTTTCTATTGCCGCCTTCCAATCTTCTCAACCTGATCTTTTCTTACATTCAACAAGCGATGCAGGCTCTAGATCAAGATCAATGATTGTGGCAATTTTCTTTACAAAATAAATATCAACATTAGCTGTTGTCATATTCAAAGATTCTCCCATGGTCACATATTTTATAGCTATTTCTTCATGGGGCGATTCTTCTAATGCTTCTGCTTGCTCACCACTGCTTCCAATTACGGGGGCAAGTCCCTTTAGTTTTTAAGTTCCGATGTGTGCGCACACATCCATGTTGATATCTCCCTCCGTAGGAATGTTCAAATCCGGTATGACTCTTCCTAAAGTTTCCATACTGGTGATAGGTCTCAACTGGCTTCCCTTCTGGTTCTAGGAAACTTCAGTGATCGGCTGTGTCAAGTCCTTCTTATCCTTTTTCACCAGGCATCCCCGGTTACTTTGGATTCGAGGGGCCAGAGTTCTCGTCCTTTTCTAAGGCCTCAAGACGGGATTAGGGATACCTTTTTCTTTCTTCGGTATTTTATCCCTCTTTGGTGCATTGTGTGCAAGCATATGCGACTTGGTGTAACACCCCAAAATTTTCAATTTTGGTTAAAAATAAAATTTAATTATTTTCCTTGAGTTTTCTAAATTTTATAGAATTTTAAAAGCTTTTTTCCTATTTATGTTAAAGCCAAAATAATTTATTTACAAAATTAATTACCAATATTGAGTCAAAAATATTTTAATTAGGTCTAGAATGTCTCAGGGAATTACTGTGGATTTTTCCAATATTGTTGGACCTTATTTACTATTTTCTAAAGGCTAAAATTAATTTAACCAATTTCTGAAATCATTAAACCAAAGGAAAATCGAAAATTGCTTTTGGGCCGAAACCTTCCCGCCAATTTTCATTTCTCTGCACCTTGGCCCAGGCCTATGGCCTTTCCCTCGCACCGGCCCGCTCTGTCGCGCCCACCCGCACCCCTCTCTCTCCCTCTCACTTAAAGGTAGGACCCACATGTAAGTCTCTCCCTCTACTGCTCTTCTTCTCCGAGCGCTCTGTCTGCGCCCGTGTCGCCACGCCTCCACCTCCTCGTGTGCCACCTCGCCTTGCGCATGCGCCACGCGTCACTGCACCACCTCCTCTAGTCTACTCCTCCACCGCCTATAAGAGCCGGCCACAGCTCTCTCCTCCCCTCCCTTTTTCCTCTCCCCTTCCTTCCCCCTTTCGCTCTCTTCTTCGGCGCCGCCAGCGCCTCCCCATCACCAAGCCACCACTTCAGTGGAGCTCATGCCGCCGGAGCCGTGTCACCCCGCGCCTCTCCTTCTCCTCTCTCCATTCCCCTCTTCCCTCCCCCTCTACCTTTGTTGTATTTTGTCGTAGAAAACACGCAGCCAAAGCTTCTCTCTTCGGTGATTTCACTGCCGCCGGAGGTCGTCCGTCGACGCCGCCTACATCACCGACATCGCGATGTCGTGGTCTCTCTCATGCGTGTGCCATTCCCGTCCAAGACCCACCGGAGCTCCATCGCCGCCCTCACCCGCACCTCGTTGCCAGCCAAGCCTTCGCACCATAGCACCGAAAAGGTGAGCCCTGGACTCCTCGTAGCACCGAAATGGCATTGGCTTATGATATGACATGATCATCCTTAAGCTTGGCTCCAATTTTGCATATGGTGGATTCCACCTCTTCATGTATGAGCCAAACCTCCAATACCTTTCCAAGTACCTATTAATCATTTTAAGCATATTTTGGTACCCAATACTTGGTTGGGTCTATGAATGTTAGTCACAATATTCTTGGGCACCCAAATAGCCCTAGCATTAGTTTTATGTAAACTAACATTCCTAGCAAACACATTGTCATTTTTATCCTTCTTAAGCAAATAATGGTCATTATACATAATGGGCTTAGGAGTGATACCTTTAGGATATTCCTTACTAAAATGTCCTTTTCCCTGGCAATTGTAGCAAGTTGGGCTTTTACTTCCCCGACTTATCTTTTTATCTTGCTCAATGCCGGCTTGCCTCTTCGTTGAATGTTTTGGCTTGACATCCTTTTGATTTGGGCACACCGAGGCAATGTGACCATTGTTCTTGCATCCAAAGCACTTGACATTTTTGAATTGTCTTCTATTTTTCTTTGGGATGCTCTTCACCTTCTTCTTGGTGGTGAAACCAACTCCTCCCTTGTCAATTTTCTTGTTAGGGCATACAGAGGCGAGATGATCCTTCTTGTTGCAACCAAGGCACTTGACAAATTTCTTCATGTGTCTCGCATTGTGCCTTGTTTTGCTATTCTCCCTTTTCTTGGGAGTAAAGCCAATACCACTCTTATCTTGCAAGCATATTTGCTTGCTCAATATTTCATCGAGAGTGGCCTTCCCTTTGTAGCTTCTTTCCAAGTCAATTGTCAATTTCTTGACTTGGGCCTTGAGCTCATTATTTTCCTCTACAAGGTTAGTCTCAACAAGCATGGAAGAAATAGAAACATCCATATTTGAGCAACAAGGCATATCAAGCAAATCATCACAAGAAGTAGATATATTGATTTTAGATGAAATGCAAGGGTTAGGAGCTATACATGGCATATCATCAATTAAATCACATGTAATCGCAATATCCACTTTAGAGCTAGTGAATTCCTTGAGAAGGAGATTCATGTTCTTCTTTGAGTATATCATAATCATTTTGAAGAGATATATGCTTTTCATTTAAAACCTTAAATCTCATTTTCTCTTTTCCAATATATTCATTTAAATCTTCTAGCATATCCATCTATGAAGGCTCATAATCATTTACCTCCTTTTTACCTTTAGCCATAAAGCAATGATGCGATGTTGATAGAGTTGATGTGTCATCATCGTCAGAGCTAGAAGTTGATGTGGAGGGGCTTGTGGACTCTTCATTGTCGGAGTTTGAGATTGAGCATTCTTCTCCCGACATCCTTTCTTCTATGCAATCATCATTTGTAGAAATGGACCTTTCATAATATTCTTGAAGTTGTGTCCACATCTCATTAGCGTTCTTGAGATCGCATATGGCATCAAACACATCTATACTCAAAGCACTAAATAAAATGTTAGTTGCTTGAGCATCGAGATATAAGCATTTCTCTTCCTCAATTGTTAGAGCAAGATGATCCAATGGAGGAGAAAAGCCTACATCTACAATCCGCCATATATTTTGGCCCATAGCCTTAAAATAGCATGACATGCGGATTTTCCAATGTGCATAATTTGTGCCATCAAATTTAGGTGTTTCACCTAGGTGCATTAAATCTCTAGTCGCCATCCTTTACTCTCTAGATGGTTAAGTCTAATTATGAGAGACCAAGCTCTGATACCACTTGTAAGATCGAGGAGGCCAACTAGAGAGGGGGTGAATAATCGATTCTAAAATTCTCTACGGCTAAAACCGATTTCTAATGCGGAAGCTAAATATCAATTCGGTTTAGCCTAAATCAACTGGTGTCAACTAAGAGCCCCAACAACAAGTCTAAAGATAAATATAGCAATCAAGCATAGACTTGAGCAATACTATGATACTATTGCAATCATACACTATGAATAAGTAATTTAATGCAAGGTATATAAATTGCACAATGTAGAGCAAGCATTCATACACAATGAATGTTAAGGCAATAGAGATCAAACCACAATGACACGACGATTTTTTATCGTGGTGTTCGGAGACTTGCCGGTCTCCCCTAATCCACGTTGAGGGAAACCCAAACCAATTGGGCCGGCTCCACAAATTAAGCCTTCCTCTGAGGTAAGTCCAAACCAATTGGACCGGCTCCAAACCGAGCCAACACCTTGCTCCACTAAGGTTGCTCCTTCCTCCACTCCGGAGATGGCGAGCACCACACCACTCACAAACCGCCCGGGTCTTCTCACAATCTTCTTTGAGAAGCTCACCAGCGCACGACGCCATCTAGGTGTCGGCAAACACCAAGAGTAACAAATCCTAGACTCTCACTTGATATGCATCAACACATTATGCACTCTTCACTTGGTCTCCATCAACATATGATGGACCTTCACTTGACTTGATGATCAACTCATGATCATCTCCTCTTCTTAAACATCATCGACACACGATGATTTCCTTCACTTAACTTCCACCAACACATGATGGAACTCCTCTTGACTTGATGACCATCAACACATGATGTCATCCCAAGTCTTCATTACCATGGAACCTAATCTGCTTATCCAACTTATGGAAAAAGTTAGTTCCACAATATGATTATCATTAATTACCACATCATACCATTAACTCATAATGGTGGGACAAGATATCACAATCTTTCCCTCTTTGGTAATTGATGATAATCACTTCAATAACAAATAATTGAATATAGATTGGTATGAATATATAAGCACTACACAAGTTGTATATACTCATATGAATATATATAACTACACAAGTTATATATACTCAAATGATATATGAGCACACATGTCTCATATACACACATGAATATATTGACTACACAAGTTATATATATTCAAGGATATGTGAGTACACATGAACTACACAAGTTATGTTATACTCACATGAATATATTAACTACGCAAGTTAAATATATTCAAGGATATGTTTCAAAGCAAGGATCCTTAATATATGTGGATAAAGGAATATGGATCAATACTAATGAAACCACAAAATATAGAATGAACTCCCCCTACATGTGTGCATACACAAATGTGTAATAAGAACATATGCACATATTTAGGTTAACCTTTTGGTGGAGTTCAACCTATAGTTTGGATCCGAGGAATGCAACAATATATAAGAACTATGAAGTCGAATGCATACCTCTTTTGTTCTTTATATCCAAACGAGACTAATCATGAGATAAGGCAAATAGAAGAGTTAGTCTCACAAATAGATTTATCATTATGAATGCATATCTGTTTGGATTTTTCCTTTTGTTTATCCAATGAATTGGATTTGTCATTAATCACTTGCATGCCTTCATGGTTTTCACCTTTATATCCAAATAAGACTACATAATATGTATATCAATAAAAGTGTTAGTCTCACAATTAGATTTGTCATTAATCACCAAAACCCCATTAACACATAATGGTATGTCTAGATCCTTCACAAGGCCGCCGCTGTCCTCCGTGCCGACGTGGCCACCACGTGGTGCCACGTCAGCGCCGCGTGCCTAACTCAAGATCTATCTTGGCGTGGCGGCCAGCGTGTCGACCGATCATCACGACAGGCATTTTCCTTTTTCAGTTCAAAAATAATTCGGCCGGAAATGTAATTTACTTGCTGACGTCAGCATGACACATTAAAAGAATTTCATTCACAAAAATAATTCCGACAACCCAGAAATTCCCCTTGATCATCATTTCATGTGATTTTCAACTTCCGAGAGCCCGTTCTCCTTCGTACGAGCTCCGATTTCAGTGATTCAAATTTCTAAATTCATCTAAAATCGAGATCTACCTATCTATACTAGAATTTTTCAGTTTGGAGTTCATTTGAATTTATTTAAATTTGGCTCGTTTTCGCGTGTAGATTTCGACGACTCCGGGGAAACCGATCTTGTTGAAGAGTTAGATCCTCAAGCATACGAGCAAGGCAAGTTACATCCTTTGATCATATTTGATCTCAATATTTTAAATTATTATTGCATTCGTATTTCCAGTCAATATAATTTAAATACCTATTTTTAAATTATAGTTATGCCTAAATCCTTTGTACTGCCAATCTTGACATTGAAATAAACCTACCTTGATACCTTAGATCAAAATCTAGTTGATACAATAGTATGAGCTAGAACATATTAAAAAACTTTATGCTTAGTCGTGCCTAGACCATAAAAATATTAAATTTGGGAAATTTAGCCAAATGTTCAAATATGATTTAATCGAGCCTATGGTATTGTTTTACCATAGGACTTTTGCAAATGATTTTTGAAAAGCAAAACAAAATAAAAATTGGTTTGGACTTGGGCGAAATGGATGTTTGGTGGGTGCAGATTTATACACGGGCTCAATCGGGTATGGTTGAGGCCCATGGGTTTTTTTGGAAAGTCGCCTAAGTCAATTAAGGACCGGTCTTCAAGCTGCATCTTGCTAAGCCCCATCGTACTACCACATGTCATGTGTAGGCGGGACTTGGCTAAATAAATTGTATCATTTCACCATGGTTGTGCCATCCGGTTGCGTTGGTGTCTTTTATGACCTACTTTTATATATTCCCACATGGCGCAAGAAGGGGCTTATCCGACGGATGGTTCAATCCAAAGGAAGTGAAACCTTAGCGAGACGGGACTACGGTGGGATGGTGTATTGTAAAGGCCTTGTAATAATTACTTAGTCGCACACCTTCGGCAATGTGTCAGACGGACATTATAAGTCAATTATCTCTTGTGGGTAAACCTGTACAACCTCTGCAGAGTGTAAAACTATTCGAATAGCCGTGTCCACGGTCAAGGACATACTAGCAAAACCACTCAAAGTTAGATTTTAATTTTGTTTTCAAAAGACTTTATCAAATGATTTATCCAAATAGGGAATTAGGCGGGTAGCCATGTGATAGGAGGGTATCCTTCACCACTCTTGTGTGAATGTTATCTGACTATAAAACTTGAGCATTTAGAAAATGAATTTTAGATATAGAATATCTGCTTTGGAAGTATAAGTATTTAAAGAAAACATTGCTTTATGCAAAATCAACCCTATAAGACATCCTTTGTTATACCCTTATGCATTATAATCTGTTATTGGGTGTAACTTGCGGAGTACATTCAGTTGTACTCGCCTTGCTTAATAAACTGTTGATTAGGAGAGGACTGCTATGAGGAGAATGAGAAAGTGGATGACTGGGCTACGCCCCCAGATGACTACCTGTGGCGAATCGTGTGGTCTACCTTACTACTTTTGCTTCCATTGTATTTTAGTTTTAGACTTATGCTCCTTTTGTAATAAACTTGCACTTTTGTGAATATATCGTGCATTATGGTCATGCTATCACCTTTTGTTTAAACTTTGTACTCTAGCTATTGATCATGGGACTAGAGTGGAATACACAGAGGATCCGGGATCCTTCGCTCCCGGGTCCAACACTTTGTCACGCTCTTTAAATCACTAAAGTGGTCAGTCAGTTGATTCGCTAATGCTTGCAAATCAATTATATTTTGAACTTTAATTGTCTTTTGGACTTTAATTATCTTCCGGACTTCTCTTTTTGTTTCACTAGTGCGCGGGTCATGTGCATGGATTCCCATGACTTGCCACGTTATTTTTCGATATTTTTCATCAAGGGGTTGATTTCTTCCCCCTAATGATGGGAAACAATCATCATCAAATATCCAGTCATGAGGTCCAAATACCTTATTATGGATGCTGTTGTTGGAAATATGCTCTAGAGGCAATCATAGAGATTATTATATTTCATTATGTTCATGACATTAGATAATATGTTATTTTGTTCCCAGAATAATATCGATAACATTCTTATCAAGTATGTGACTTGATTGTGAAACTCTATATTTATGCGATGATTAATCTTAAACATTCCTTAGTCGGAAACATATGAGGACACATATGAATAGACTAGCATATGTATTGGTTGATGACTATTTTTCATGAGTCATAGATATGGAGATATCAAACCAATAATATGGACACATGTTAGAGAACATGGTGTTGGAAAAGACCCACCTTGAGACACTATTGAGATTGTTATGATTTCGTGTGTCATCAGTTGGTCTCAAGCAATGATGATGTATAATCCTTAGACCTGATATCATCATGGTTTCCTACATGTGTAAAAGCACTCTTAGGGGTTGTCAAACGCTACACCGTAACTGGGTAGTTATAAAGGTAGCTTTCGGGTATGCTATGAAACAAAGGGAGGAATGTGACTGGTCGGACATGGGATTTGCCCCTCCTAACATAACAGAAGAGATGTCTCTAGGCCCCTCGTTGTGGTTGAATAAAGAAAGTGCATGGCCATGCCACTAGTGGTCGAAGTATCAACCACATGAAGTTATTCGACATTTGATCGAGAAAGTATTGAACAGTCCATGAATGACTTAATCTTACTTGGAGTTCAACCAGATGTCGTGAGGCAAAGGGATAATACACAAGCAAATCGTACGGTTGATATCTGTTCTCTACTCCTAGAAGACCTCCTAAGTCGTCCTAGAGGACCTCCTAGAAGACCTCCCGAGTGGTCCTGGAAGTGCTCCTGGGTTGTCCTGGAGGACCTCCTAGAAGACCTCCCGGGTGGTCCTGGAAGACCTCTTGGGTGGTCCTGGAGGACCTCCTAGAATACCACTTGGGTGGTCCTGGAGGATCTCCTAGAAGACCTCCAAGGTGGTCGTGGAAGACCTCCGGGTGGTCGTGGAGATAACATTATCACCAACTGGTCGTAAGGAGTTACGGGCTGTTCGTAAGTGATAAAGACCTGGTCATAGATCATATTGCATCAAGGTTCGTTTGATATATTCCGTGTGTGTTCAGGAATCGTTATGTGCTGCTAGGTACCGCTAACGACTCATGGTCGGAAAGGGTTTCCGGATCACAACTGATCACACATGAACCTTTAGGGTCACACACTTAAAGGACTGGGATTTGATTTGGATGGTGATCCGAATTCTGGTAGGCTACGAGTTGGATACCTATATATTGAGGGGCGGTGGCATAGGGTGATGTAATCGAAGCTTTGGAAGACTTCCTGAGACCCTATTAGCCACGCTTGCCTCAACCACGCAGCCGGCGCTAGCACTCACTAGGACGATCCACAACTCGTGACGATCATACGACCACTTGGAAGAGAAGACGTGCGGCAAGTACGACTACTACTGCATCAACTCGCCACATCGACTCTACTTCCGCTTCGAGTCGGCGTGTCTAGTGGTAATCTCATAATCTATTACTAGCGGAGGTTTCTTGGTTGCGCGGTAAATTTTTGTTTTGTGCTATCGTAGCCTTCCCGCGATCCCTTCAGCTGTCACATATCAACATATACCCCAGACTTTCGGAGAGGGTCCATTGCAGTTCGCTACAGTAGTGGTATAGGTACATAAACCTTGCAACCAAATCTGCGAAGATGAAAAATTTTCGGTGTTGACCCTTGCGCTAGTTGCATAGGTGAATGGATGTTATATGCCGATGGTCTAAAATTGATGAGAGTTGGTGCGTGCAGGGCTGCGTGTCCCCAACATGTAGTTGGAAAATTACAATTCTGCAAAAGGGGTGGGACAATAAATTTAATCCTTTTAATTAATGCCTCTGCTAGTCTATCCTGGGTGTGGACATGCAGTACAGAACGCTCAACGTTAATTCCCATTGACATGCAATAATCATCAAATGTCTTCAAAATAAATTCTCTGGCGTTGTCCATTCTGATGGACTTCATATGATGATCAGGGAAATTATTCTTACTTTTAATTATCTGCGAGATTAGCTTTGCAATAGCATGGTTTCTCGTAGACAATAAATATATGTGTGATCATTTCAAGGAAGCATCGATGAGCATCATAAAATACCTAAATGCCCCTGACAGGGGCTGTAAAGGACCGCAAATGTCTCCCTGGGTACATTTCAGGAATGCAGGGACTTCATCCTTCACTTTCAGAGCAGAAGGTCTAGTAATTAATTTTCCGGTGGCACGTGCGGGGCACACAAAATCTTCCTCATTCGGAAAATTCTTTACATCGGTATTATGTCCCTGTGAATTGTTAATTATATTTCTCATCGTCCTAAGACCTAGGTGGCCTAATCTATCATACCAGAGACAAAAAAATTCAGAGCTTCTAAATACGGTTTTCAGGGCAGTATAGGCTGCAAGTGCTTTAATATTAGTGTAGTATGGCCCAGTTTCATATAAAGAAAGTCATTCTAATACTCTTTTCCACTTTCTTCACGCTTTGTAATGAGCAGGTATTCCTTATCATGCTCTTCTTTAGTCTCTACGCGGAAACTGTTAGCGTGAATATACTTGTGAGTTCTAGTCTATTCTGGGTACAACAAGGCTTCTTTAATGACCAGAGTTGTGCTCATCGGGAGTATAATTATGGCCCTTCCTAAGCCTATTATACAAGTATCGCTGCCTGCGATTGTCGTAAGACTACCAGCATTCTTGCTGATCGACTGAAAAAATTTCGTCTCTCTCAAGATGGTATTCGTTGTGCCGCTATCCGCTAAGCACACTTCCTCCATAGGGCGTCACACACATTCTAATATAAATTATTTAGTAATATGAGGTAGGAAGCAATTCACACATAAATAAAAATTTCAAAATCAGAACATAACTTGCTATTATAAATACAGGGAAAATAAGCCTTGCAGGACTCATCATAAGAATTTAATCCTTTTATCTTCTAGAGCTTACAACCATTATTCAAAGTATAAATTAATTCAATGTTCTGCCTCAATCTGCTCCATAGCGATCTTCTCCTCTTGGGCAACTACGGTTGTGGCCGCTGCGATGTCCAAAGGATGGGTGATGGGGGCTACTATTGGGTTGTCCACATCCATGAGTGCAACTAATGGTTGTGGATCCTCCGTGCCTACAATGGCGAGGTGTGTCTCATGATGTTTTTTGCCCTTCTTCTTAGACTGGAAAGCATCAATAACGTGCGACCCATGATCTTACCCTTCTTGCCCCTCTCCTTTGTGAGAAGCTTCCTCACCCTGTAGCTGCGAGCATTGGCTTTATGACCAACATTGCTACTAGGCGGCTGTGAGATGTAATTCTTCCTTGGAACATCATCTTAAGCTTCCGTAACTTGTATGATGTTAATCAATTTGGCATACTCATTGTAGTCGTCTTGACGATAGTTGCATGCGGATTGCACCGCATTCGGATGAAAGGTAGAGAGAGTCTTCTCAGTCTTCTACTCATCCGTGATTACCTTACTGCGGAGTTGAAGACTGGTACAAATTCTGGGTCAGCTCTTCGAACTCCTGGTTCGTGATGCCAGTCATTTCCATATTCATGCAAAGAGTTTATAAGATTACTGCTAGTAATTTGCATAAAATGGTTGCAAAATTCTCATAATATTCCCGTATTTTTCTATGCATTTTTCATGATTTACTCCTATTTTCAGTGATTAAAAGTAATATAAACAGTCACAGATAATTAAAACAGTAAATACAATATATAAATTGCATAGACACAATAATAACAAAGTTAAACATACTTCAAATGCTCAAAAAGATTCAAAATTTGGATTCCCGAGACTCTTTTCTGCTGGAATATGAACTTTCGGTGAATCCTGCAATTTCCGATGGTTAAACCTCTAATTTTCTTTTCTGAGAAAATTTTCCACACAATTTTTAGATTTTCGAGGGCCTTCTTGCAAATTTTTAGAATTTTTTTCCTCACTCCCCCTTTTTTTTATTTTTTCTTTCGGAATTCTTTTCGGCTGGGCCCTCTTTTTTTTTCTTCTAACAGACTTCCTTTCTAGATGGGCCCATTAACTTGGCCCATCTCGGCCCAAGATGGACCATAAAAAGTGGGAGGGGCGGGGGTTAGGGTTTTCCTAACCCTGTTCCCGATAGGGCGGCGGCTCCTGCTTGGCAGAGCGGGCGGGCGTGCGTGCTAGGCGGCGGTGCACATGCGGCGGCCGGCATGTGCCGCCCGCCGGCTTTGACAGCAGATCATGGGTCAGAGGCAGCGGCGAGCACGCGGCGCGGCGTCTTGCGTGGCGACGCTGCCCGCGTGTCGGTAGCCGCCAGCGTGGGCGGAGTTAGTGCGCTTGGTGGTGCGAACCCGTCGCGGGCGGCACGGCGAACTGCGTGGCCGGGCGGCAGAGCGGCCGTCTGGCGACATATGGGGCGACAGGGCGCTTCAGCGCTGGTCCGGCGTGGCAGGCGGCAATGTCTTGGTCCGGCCGGGTGGCGGCGGCCGTCTGAAGCTGCGTCGGTCGGGTTTTTCTCTCTTTTACTGTTCATCCATGAATAGTGCAATCATCATCTACTCTTTTCATGTAATCTACCGATCGGTTTGGCCAACGACTTCAAGTCAGCTCGCAGTAGATTAGAATGGATTTGCAATCCACAATCCACAGTGCAATCGACATCTACTCCTTCATGGAACCTACCGATCGGTATTGTGCCGGTGACTTCAAGTTGGCTCGCGGTAGATTAGAGCGGATTCACACCGTATGAAATAATCTAGAAAGCCAAATTTGCTAAATTGAAAGCGATCTAGAAAATATGATTCGATCTATGAGCGTCGTGCTACGACGGTTACCTTTCGATCCGAGTAAATTAGGCCTAGAGATATGCCGAAGTCAATCGTTCCGAGTAGAGTAGGCCTAGAGATAGGCCGAAGTCAATCGTGTTGTAACGTGTTGAGGTGGTGTCCATAAGCACACTGCACACGGCGCTGGGTGATGAACTGATGGCAACCGGGTCCTGCCGTGATGACTAGGGGAGCGCACTGAAGGCAAATGCGGAAGACACAGTCTAATTAGTGGCCACTTGGCGACCAACCCGCCGTTCGACAAGCAATGATGAAAAAGAGCGGCCCGCGGATGGGAAGCAATGGCGTATGGCGGCAGTGGTTAGTGCATGGTGAATCCAAACCATATGAGGCGGACGATCGGCGACGTGCGACGGTGTGACAGAGATTGGTGCCGACCTCGAAGGCTGTGAGTGTCGGGCGGCAATCATCTGCGAGGTGGAGGGCCGTGCGGCGTGGTTGTCGCCGAGAGCACCGGGAAGACGTGAACCACGGCGTCGTGAGGGAAGTCGTGCCCGTGTTGCCAGATGAGACGGGAGAGGGATTACATGAGTCTCTTTGAGCACCCGGCAATAGGGTGGGGTTTGTTTGGACTTGTTCCTCCCCTTAAATTGTAGAAGCCGTACAAAAGGATTTCATTTTGAGATACATACGATCAAACTTTCTAAATTTTAGCTATTGTTATATTTTTCAATATTTTGATTAAACACATGAAAATTGTATGTATAGATTTGTCTAAAAAAACATTCATAAAAGTGTAATTTTTTTAGGTTTTATAAATAGGATTAAGTACACGTTTCATCCCTCAAGTATACCCGATGATTAATGTTCGTCCCTCTACTTAAATACCAGATATAACGCGTCTTCAAAGTTTACATACCGAACAAACGAAATCCCTCCGTGCGTTCGATGGCGGTTTGGGCCGACGTGGCATCCACGCTAGCGCTGACTCGGTCCTACGACCGGACCAGACTGCGACTCGGTCTGGTCATATGCCCTTACCCGGTCGCCCTCGCACTCGGTCGCTCTCGCTCTCTCTCGGCGGCGACCGAAGGCGATTAGGGTTCGTAGTTTGGTGGCTGGCGGCAACCGAAGCTCCCTACCCCTGGCCGCCTCGCTTTCACGCCGGCTGTCCTCCCCGACGAGGAATCTGCAGAGTCCCCTCCCGAGCTCCCCGCGCGCAGATTTCCCCCTCGCTGGAGGCTGCACCATGGCTAGCTTAGGGAGCTCGAGGTCGTTGGCGACTAGAGGAAGCTCAAGCTCGGTAGCATGTGCTACACCCTCCATTGGCACAGTTCACGGGGCTTTCACATCGCCGATTCCGTACAGAGAGCGATCACTGGAGTACGCTCCGACGGTCCGTTGCCACTACGGGGAGAAGGCTGGTCGGTGGATATTGTTGAGCGACTCTAACCCGGCACAGAGGTACATGACATGCATGCGAGCTCAGGTAAGTATTCTTCGCGAATTTGCTGTTATTTTGGTTTGTGGATGCTCTACTTATTTGTGAATCTTAATTGAAGGCTGGAGGCTGCAAGTTTTAGGCATAGTACGACGATGAACCAACCCTGTTCTTGAGGCAGGTAGTACTGGACTTGCGCGACACTGTTAGGGCGTTGAGGAAGGAGAACCATGAGCTTAGGGCGTTAAGGAACCATAACAATGAACAACATTTGAGTGTGGCCGAGTCCAGGCATGGAGAACGTGATGTAGCAGTTGTTGGACTCTCTAGTAGGGTAGCACAGCTGGAGAAAGAGAGGAGACTTTTTTTTGTCTTGCTTGTTGTTTTTGTAATGATGCTAGTTAGACTTGTGATTAGGGAATGTAATTGAACCTATGCCGCAATCTACTATGTAATGAATGAATGTTGGTTCTGAATTTAGGCAGTTCAGTTGTTGCTCTGAATGTTACCTGTGCTGCTCTGAATGTTGTATGTTGAACCTGTGTTGCTTTGAATTTGTCCAGTTCAGTTGGTGCTCTCTAATACTGTTGCTTCTCTGATTTGGTTTAAGCAAATTGTAGTGCTTTGACAAATCAGTAAGCGAGTAAACTCCATTTCATGTGCTGTCATGTACTGCTATGTTAGTTTTGAATGAGTGATACATCTGGTGTTGCTCTGAAGTTGTCCAATTTTGTCTGTCACATTTGTCCAATGATGTTTCTATTGGTTCTGAATCAGTGATGCTTCTGGTTGAAAAAGGACATGCAAAAAAATTTTGTCTGTCACATTTGGCCAATGAAGATATGGAACTCAAAGATATTTACAGTGATTTTCCTCATTAACAGCAAAAATTATGTTCAGAGCACAGTTCTTGGCAATGATGATTAATGTTGACACAAACTACTAAGGACACAACGTGTTTTCAATCCATCTATACATCAACACTAACAGAACTAATGCAGTTTAGCATATTATGGAATGATTGATGCTATGAAGTGATAGACAGCATATAGCATTACTAACTAAGAAAAAAGGTGACATACTGATCACTACAAGGACTAATAGAGGTGAACATAGTAGAACACAAGGAAAAAAAGGCAAAATTACAAGGATCATGTTTTCAATTATAAGCAAGCACCATGACTTGACAATTAACATGGACCCAGTCATGTATTACATGATTGCAACATGGTATCATGGCTACTACCTTGAACCCAAGGATATGCAAAAATGAGAAGGATTAGAACTACTACAAAATTGGACACAATATTGCATTAATGTTAACAGCTAAAGGTGTTCAAATACATGCATTACACTTTCATGAATATAGCATGTAGTGTAGTGCAGCCAGTGGCAACCACAGCCTTGCAATTGCAACTGCAAGAACAAAAGGTGAACATATAAACAGCATATCGATTAGAACAAATTGAATAACTGCCAGCCGACATTTGTTCTTAGAAATAAATAGCATATCGATTAGAACAAACTAAATAACTGTCAGCCCACAAGGCACAATTTGAAAAGATTATATAACACTAATGACTGAATAGTTGGAATGACATAACTGACTACTACAAACAGAATAACTGACAGCCCACAAGGCACAAGTTTTGGGATTACATAACACCATGCTGATGGACATTACAAGCCATTAGTCTGGCAAATCCATTAGAACATCACTGATTAGTTGGCATACCCAAAAGTTTTGCAAGCTTTGAACTATAACTTTGCTTCTTCTTAGTTGGAGTTAGTTTATTCCTTTTTTGAAAGGCTGGTTCTTGGGCTGCAGCTTGACCAGAAGCAGAACCCGAAGTCACCTGGATGTTCACACTTGATTTTGCACTCGCAGACGCCACACTTGCCTCCAAGTTCATAGCGCCAGAACCACCATGTTGTGTAGTGACTTTAGCAGTAGCAGAGGTTTTGATGATCCTCTGATTTGGCATACCAGGCTGTAGAAGAACCACCAAGTTCAGTTAGAGGTTTGTAGTTTGTAAGTGCAAAGAAATATAAATGAAGATATGGAATTTTGGAATACACCTACATTCTGAATAGTTGTGCCTGTCCTCTCTTAGTACAATACTCCTATCCCAGTGCAACTCTTTTTGGATGAGGTGGTGGGTTCACTGAATTAGACATGGCCTTTCTCTTGGTCATATTAGAACAACTCTGTTGTGATGGAGGAATCACAACCTGCAATGTCAAATGTGCTTAAACTATGTAATTTTGTACCAACTTAGAAAATGCATGAAATGAATGAATTTATTACTAGGGGAACAGGATCAGTTGGTGCAAAATTTCCAACACTTGCACAATGACCTTGTTGATCCTGGCTGGGCTCTGATGTTTGCTGTGATTGGCCATGTCTCCTCTCACAGCTAGACCTATTATGGCCAATTCCCTTGCAAAGCCTGCACCTAATGATTGTGCCAATCTTTGACATTCTTGTTCCTTTAGACTTCTCATTTTGCTCTCTCTTCCTATCTTTCTTTGGCCTCCCAGGTATTTTCTCCAACTTTGGTTGCCTTGGTCTTGGTCTCTCTGATGTGGGCCAACAAGTCATGCCCTCAATAGGTTGCAAGTAGTGCTCATAAGTCTTGTTGTACTCTACAATAGAGTAACATGGTGCTATGTAATCATCAAGGGAACTGCTCCTCCAATTGATGCATGCAATGGCATGTGGGCAAGGCAAACTAGACAGTTGCCAATATCTGCATCAACAAGTTCTGCTATCCAAGTTCACTGAGAACCTATGATCTCTATGTGTGACCTCAAAACCATTCTAACCATTGTATACAACATGACATAAAACTGACTCATTGATGTAGACCTTCATTTTCTTCAAAATATTGGGGCATGTCACACCTGTCCACTTCTCTGCCTTGCTTTTGTTGATATGGATTCTAACCATCACTTTCCTCCTGATCCACTCAAACATGCTGATGATAGGGAGGTACCTTGACTCAACTATGGTATGATTGAATGATTCACACATGTTGTTGTCCACAGATTCACAGCATGATCCCAACTTGAACTATGCCCTGCTCCAATGTAGTGGATCTGTCCTCATGATTGCATTAGCACCTTCAGGGGTATCCTTTGCAAGGCTTGCCCAATGGTAGTTGAAAAGATTGATACATGGAATTTGGCACACAACCAGAACTTCTTCTGCCAAGCTTTGTCCTTGTAAGTCTTCCTGAAGTTGGCATAGATGTGTCTTGCACACATCCTATGCTCGGCCTTGGGTACCCAATACTCAACAGCATTTAGTAGGCCTTGCAACAAACAAACAGAAGTTAAGTACTAGATGTGAGAAATTGGATGAATAAACTAAACATTAGCACACTAATGTGACTTACTTTCTGTTGATCTGAGATGATTACCCATCCTTCACTATCTCCAATTTCTATATCTTTGAAGAAAATCCCACAGAACCAGTCCTATGACTCATTAGTTTCCTTCTCTACCACAGTCCATGCTATGGGTACATCTGATTGTTTGCATCTCTTCCCATTGCACAAATTAGCTCCCCATTGGTTGGACCTTTGAAGAAACAACCATATAAACCTATCACTTTCCTACACCCAGCTAAGAAACCTCTTTTGCAAGCATCCAAACAAATGTACATTCTATGAAAAACAGCTTCTGTGGCATCTGGATGCAGCTTAACCACTACTGTGCTACCTGGATTGCTCCTAAGAAGCTCCATTTGGTAGTCAAATACCCTACCATACTCTCCCTTCTTGGAGTCTAGCACCTTCTGTATTACAAAGGACTTAGCTCTTTTGCACTCAGCTATGCTCACATCTGCATGCATTTGTTCCTGTACTGTTTGCTTCAAATGCTCAAGCTTCCATGTTAGGTTGCCCATTATGGCATTCTCAAACTTTTCAGCTATTCTTCTGGAAGTGACAAGTTTGTTGTCCCTCTTGGGGGGCATGTGTGCTCATCCTTGAAACTAGTCATTAGCCATCCTTCTGTTCTGCTGTTATTTGACAACAAGATAAACCAAGAACATTTGGCCCACTCATATTTAGCCCTAACCCTTTTGTTGTCATTCTTGCAAAATTTAATAACATATCTCCTAACTACTCCATACTGCCTAACAGCTTGAATGAAGTCCCCCTTGCAGCTAAAACCCATGCCCAAGCTAAATGTAGGGAAACTTGCTTTGTGGTCATACCTAGGGTACATGGGTTTCTTCCTCAGGAGCTCACTATCACTGCCTCCTTCCTCATAGCTGTCCTCTTCCTCACTCTCAAAAAAGTAAGAAGTGTCACTGTCCTCGTCTCCTCCTTGTCCCCTTGACTCATCAATGGCCACCAAATGCCCAACTTTGTACCCCTTTCTGTTCTGAACAGCTTCCTCATCATCCTCTGAGGTCTCAGCATCTCCAGGAAGGTAGTCACTACAAGTCTTGTAGTCTTTAGGCAATGTGCCAACCTTTGCCTTCCCCTCCATATCAGGCAATGTATTGTAGAACTTCTGCTTGCAGGCAATATCCTTTTCTATATTAGCTGGTGACATCTTAATCACCTCCGCCTCTTTGCAAGCATCTACTGACACAGCCTCATCATCATCTGTGTGCAGCCAAGCTTCACTCTCGTCTTCCCAATCACTAACTTCATCTCCTTTGTCACCCACACCATCACCATCTGAGCCAACATCATCATCAACTCCTACTGCCTCAACAAATATATCCACAACACCCCCATCAGTGATACAGTCAGCCATGGTCTGGCAGTCATTATCATCTGTTAGCACCCTCAATCCATTCTTCAATGCTTTCCCGAGAAACAACCAGTGCATGAGTACCAACTCCACATCCTCACAATGGTCCTTCAAATGTCCTTGGACCTCCAGCAGCAACAACTTATCTCGATCTATGCAAGACATGCCCTCTCTTCCTCCGCAATAATGCAATCTCTTCCCATCATCAAAGAACTCCCCACTGTAATGGAACCTAATTGCTAGCTTGTCCAAGTTATCCATTGGTAAATCAGAGTAATTGCAAGAAATCACCATTGTGATATACCTACATGCAAAATAACACCAAGCATTACTACACTACCCTAAGAACAGTACTAATTGAAGTAGCTCCACCAAACACCCAGAGTAATTGCGCAAGACAAACCAAAATAATGTCAGATCTAGGATTGAAAAACTCACCTTTAGCCCTGTTCTTGTTCACCGCCGCAACCTATCCACTGGGATCTGGGGATTTGACCATGGCGCAGCCTCCAACGAGGGGGGAATCTGCGCACGAGGCTCGGGAAGGGACTCTGCAGATTCCTCATCAGGGAGGACAGCCAGTGTGAGAGCGAGGCGGCCAAGGGTAGGGAGCTTCGATCGCCGCCGGCCACCAAACTACGAACCCTAATCGCCTTCGGTCGCCGCCGAGAGAGAGAGAGAGAGAGAGAGAGAGAGCGACCGAGTGCGAGGGCGACCGGGTGCAAGGGCATATGACCGGACCGAGTCGCAGTCTGTTCCAATCGTAGGATCGAGTCGACACCAGCGTGGATGCCACATCGGCCCAAACCGCCGTCGAACGCATGGAGGGATTTCGTTTGCCTAGTATGTAAACTTTGAGGATGCGTTATATCCGGTATTTAAGTAGAGGGACGAACATTAATCATCGGGTATACTTGAGAAACGAAACGTGTACTTAATCCTTATAAATATATTGAAATAAAAACTAGTGATCAAAGTTACGTTTTGAAGACCATGTCGTCGTTATCCAAAATGACATTCTTCTGTGATGGGATGGAATGTATATTTGCTTAAGAGAGAACCGAGAAGAAAAAAACATTTCATCGAACCAGAAGAGCATTTTGTTCAGTCTTCAGTATTTGTGTTTCTTGCAGGTGACCATTTAGTTACAACAAGCAAGCATATCTTAAAAGAAAATAAACTAGACCTGAAAGCTGGGTAATATTCCATTCAATATGCCAATCGTTTTTTTTTCATCAGACATCTTGGTCAACGAATCAGTATTTGATTATTTTGGTGTAAGATCGTAAGAGAGTGATAATTTCAGTCTGGCCAAAAGGGCTGCACCAGCAACATCCATGTGCATTGGTCACTTCACAATTTCAATCAATTTAATATAGTTAAAGATAGCAAACTGCAGAAACAATTTTTGCATCCTGCTTGGGGCCTTATCGGTAGAAGGATAAAAATAACGGTGCAAGCAAGGCAATTTTGATGCCATCATAACACCATTTTGATACCATCAGAACTCATCACCGTCCGAACGAACTGATTGCTCTGGAGCAAGATAGCTTTGTTCTAGTTGCATGGTCAAATACACCGTCAACATGAATCCTAAACAAATCTGCACAAGTAAAAGAAAGTTAATATCTTTTAGCCTCCTCAAAGAGGAAAAATCTCAGTTTTTTTATTTAAACACATGTTTGGATTAGGCAGATTTTCATGCAAAGACAACCTGATAAGCTGACCATGCTTGCTCTTAACAAAGAATCTGGCTCCCATAGTCCTGGTTAAACTTTTCATAGCGATGTGCATGGAGATGCGCTGATGGCCTTGTGTTCCTCAAAGCAAGTTCGATGTCTTCAGGTTTGAGAGGGCCAACCTCGGGCAGTTCTGCACCCCAAAATAACATAACACAGAGAAATGTAATATGCTGATTGGATCTGTAACGAGTTGTGGAACTCAAGATATTATGTTTTAGGTTTCAACTCAGGTGATATAATATTTCACAGAAAAGTAGAAAGAATTTCAGTACAATCGACAAATCAAAACTAACCTTCCTCTGGCACCAACTCATCACTGGCTTCAAGAACTGACATAAGACGTCTTAGTGGTTGCATGGCAGCTTCTTTGCACACAAGACGAATATCTGAACCAGAGTACCCTTCAGTCTTCTCAATTAGAATATCATATGGGACCTCTAGCTTTGAGGTAGTCGTTGGCAAAAGTTCCTCAAACATGGCATGCCTTGCTTCAGCCTCAGGAAGTGGTACAAGAATCTGATGCACAAAGATAAAAAAAAAACTACATTAATTTGTCAAATATATAGCAGCCATTTTTCCTAAGTATTACATTTTTTTTTTACAAAAACAGTCTCATTCATACAAGTATGTCTTCCTATTCTGTTCCATCCATGGTATGCAATTGCGAATCAATGTTTAGTGGTTACTGTTAAGGGTATTTGTGGTATTTCCTTCGTACTAGGGTTTAGTCTTGTGTCTCATTTGTGCCCTATATACATTGGCCATTGGGCCTCTTGAATACACACAACATTCATAACATGGTATTAGAGCTAAAGTTCAAATCCTAGCCTTCAACCTAGCCTCCAACTGTTTTTGCTGCCTGCTGCCCCCGGGGGGAGCAATTTCTGCTCCCGGGGGAGGCCACATTAGTCGTAGTATTTCCTCGTCTTCCAGCAGCAGCAGTCGTCGTCCTTCCTCCACCAAGTTGGCCTCCAACATCGTCTTCCTCGTCACCAGGCTTGGATCCGGACACTGCTCGTCCCCGAGCTCGATCCGGCAAACCGGGCTTCCTCTTCGTTCGTCCTCGACGGAGCCAACGCAGATCATCACCACCTCTGCTCCGAGTGCCTCACCCGGATCCAGCCGCCGCCATCGTCATCTTCCCGACCAGATCGAGTGGATCTGGCCCAAGCCACCCCGTCGAGCAGAGCTCCCCAAGCGCCAACTCCAACACCACATGTGGCCGCCGCTTCAAGTCGCCCCCGGCCCGAGCCCCTTGCTCCTCCCGCACTCACCCCCGGCCCGAGTTCCTCTGCTTGAGCTCAGCTCCCGAATCCGCGCCGTCGTTGCTCGGCGGGCCTTCTCCTCCAATAAACCGCCTCTACTCCCGATCGGTTGCTCTTGCATCGGCTCAGCGCAATCACCGACCATCGGTACATCGACACCGGCCGTTGCACCCCTGACCTCATTGCATCGGTCACCTGTGATGCTTCTCCTCTCCTCATGGCGGCGGTGGGTCAGGAGGGAGCCATTGGTGGTCGATGGCTTGTAGGCGAGACTAGAGAGCCAAGTGGAAGAGTGAGGAGGCGGGGAGGAAGAGAGCGCGTCTTGATCTTTGGATGGAAGAAACAAAGGGAAGGAGAACAAGTAAGATCGGTTTATAACCGATCCGCTCAATTCTCTCTGGCTCTGCTTGGCATCTCTAGCTCGACTTCTTGCAAATGGCGACTTCCGCATTAAAGCTTGTTCTCGATAGTATGTGTTTATTAGTTATCCTTAGTCTTTTCTTTTTTCGTGCTGTTGCGTCCATCCAAGTCCGTAACACTGTCGCCGAGTTTCGTCTAAATCGTGCGAGTCCACAAAGTCCTTGTCAGTCAGTCGTTTGCTACCTGGCTCATTCATTCCTTTTTGTATGGCAGCAACCGCCGCTCCTCTCTGAGCCGTCGCCTTGTGCTTCTAAGGCTGCCGTGCTTCTTGTGCACTGTGCCTCCGCTGCGCTTCTTGTTCACTGCACTGCCACCATCTTGGGCTTTGATCTGCGCCACCATGCTTCTATATATTCCTCTCTCGCTTGATTTGACAGCTTTCTCTATTCCTGTTGGTTTCATCATCTTCTTCGTCGTGTTGTCACGGTCGACTTTGCTCCCGCTTGTCTCTACTTTCTCAGCCCCTGCACCTTGTGCTTTATGGGCTGTCGCACAACCCCACATAGGAGATCTTTTGATACTCGACATATTTTCCAAGAGCAGCACGCTACGACAATATTATCAAGACTTGAACTTCGGATTTTCCCTATTGAAGTGTCAACCCTTTCCGAATGCAATGCTATTGCATACGCCTTGCATTTAAGAGGGGGGTGTTAAGGGTATTTGTGGTATTTCCCTTGTACTCCCCTTTGTATCCTATATATATGACCCATTGGGCCTCTTGAATACATCCACAATATTCATAACAGTTATGATTATTAATGAATTAAAGGTAAAAATTACCAATTTTAGATTCGAGGTTTTTTCTCTCTATGCACCTTTTTTAGATAATGGAAGAGATAAATCTCTTCCGGCCTCTGCATCAAAGATGCACACAACCTATTTTTTAAGAAATAAAGTGTCACAATAACCTAACCAAAGATAGTCAACAGAAGTGGCTGGAAGCCTTACAATCAAAAGATGCTTTCTATCTATGCACCTATAACCATACCTACCATCTAACAAAGAAACTCCAATGAAATACTTCGGATACATCATACATCCATTTTCATAACAGTAAGATATGCACTTCCTTTTATTAGTTGTTCCTTGTAGAAAAGCATCCACCGAAGAAAATCCAAATAAAAGGGTTAATCAGCATGTTCTTGGCCTAGAAATAAGCTTCTCTAGATCTTAAATATAAGCCCGATAAAAGAAAATTCAACCAAGGCATTGCTCAAATAATATTAGCAAATATGTATTTGTCAAGTTAACAACTTTACTTGGAATGTAAATACAATAATAGACATACCCGCTTCTCAAGCCGGCGGAGCATAGCTGCATCCAATTCCCATGGTAGGTTTGTTGCTGCAAGTACAAATACTAAGTCGTTCGTCTTTGTCAAGCCATCCATCTGCAGTACACATTGGCATAAATATGGAACTATAATTTGAAATCTGGAGCACTGTTTATTGGGCGTGTTTCAAGCTAGAATGCTACACAAGCTAGTTTATATTTTATATCTCCAAACAGGAGAAACCTGAATAAGTAGCTCAGTCTTCAAGCGTCGACTAGCTTCATGCTCACTACGAGCTTCACCACGTTGACTAATAATAGCATCAATCTCATCAAGAAATATCGTGGATGGTGCATGATGTCTAGCAAGCTCAAACAGAACTTTGACTAGCTTCTCAGAATCTCCTGCACTTGCACATACATAAAAAGAACACTCACATTAGTTTTTCCCTCACAAAACAAAAAATAATATATCGATTCCATCGTAAATAATAAAATATAAGTATGGTAAAATGATCAACTGAACAAATTTCCTAATTGCACTACAAGCATGCATAAATTCCATGATTGACTTGGGAAAATTGAACTAGATTGATGGAAAAGAGTTATATAAGAGCATAGGAGGAAAGAAAAGGTTGGGGTTGGTGTTTAGGGATGGTGATCAAAAAACATACCACGCCATTTGCTGACAATTGATGAAGCTGAAATGTTGAAGAATGTAGTTTTGCACTCAGTAGCGACCGCTTTTGCCAGCATTGTCTGAAAATTGAAACTGCTTGAAATTGGCAACCCAAAGCATATGCTAAGAATTGTTAATAGTGTTGTATATTCTCTCCCTCTCTTAGCCTATATGGCCCATGAGGCCCATGTAATCTTCTCTATATATACTATCACATCAATAAATAAGATCCACAGTTGTGAAAAGCAAAATCACTCTCCTTTTTCTAACATGGTATCAGAGCCAGGCAACCCTAACCCTAGCCTTGTTTCCTAATCCACCGCGCCGTCTTCTGCTAGCGTCGTCTCCCACTCGGGCCGATGGGCCTGAGCTGCTCCGACTTCGCTCCTCGCTTTTCTCACTTCCGTTTCTTGCTACAAGCTCAGGCCCGCTGAACCATCTTGGATTTGGCGCTTGAAGCGCGACCTCGTCTTAACCACTCGGCACCGCCGCATCGTCTCCGGATCTGCGTCGCCGGAGCCCTGCCTCTCCGGATCTGCGCCGTCAAAGCCCCGCCTCTCCTGATCTGCGCCGCCCGTGGATCCTCCTCCGCCCGGAGGTCGAGCCGCCTCGTTCTTCACCAACCTCCTCTGCGCACGAGGTTGTCCTGCCTCTGGATCTACGCCACCGGAGCCCCGCCTCTCTGGATCTGCACCGCCGGAGTCTTGTGTTGCCCGTGGTTCCTTATCCGCCCGGAGGTCGAGCCGCCTCGTTCTTCACCAACCTCCTCTGCGCACGAGGTCACCCTGCCTCTTCTGCTTCGCCTGGAGGCCACACCACCTCTTCTGCACACCGGATCCACGCCGGGAGCTTGTCTGCTGCTCCGGTGACCCTACTCCGGTGACCTGGATCGCATCTACTGCTCCGGCGACCTCGTGGTTTGCACCTAATCTGCTTGACTTGGTTACTGTTGCCGCTGTTGATCTACTTGATTACTGTTGCTCTGTATTGTTGTGATTAGTACTGTTGCTCTGTACTGCTGTGATTAGTACTGTTGTGTGGTATGGCCAAATCTAACTCAATATTTGGGGATAGTTCATCTCTTGTGTTCACGGACATCAAGCTCGATGGGTTGAACTACCGAGCATGGGATTTCTCAGTCAAGACTACTCTTAGGGGTTATGGTTTGGCCTCTCATTTGACTGATGATCCTCCTAATCTGAAGAAGGTAGATGTTGAGGCAGTAAAGGCTTGACAGAAACAGGATGATCATATCATGACTAGCCTTGTTCTGAGTGTTGATATTTCATTGATGATGAGTCTTGAGTATCATATTTCAACCAAGCAGATGTGGACATACTTTGAGAAGAGATATGTTCAGTCCAGTGGTGCTCTCTGCTTCACATTGCTCAAGAACCTTCATAGTATTCAGCAGCAGCAGGATCAGACAGTGGAGGAGTATTATAGTGCTTTCACTCATATCTCTGGCCCTCTAGAGTCCATGACACCGAAGGCTGCCACTGTTTGCCAGTCTTGTGTTGCCAAAGATGAGTATGCTCAGCAGACGCTTATATATCAGTTTGTGATAGGGCTTCGATCAGAATTTGAGCCTATTCGTACTCAGTTGCTCAACTATCCCACTCCACCGGCTTTGACTAAAGTGCTCTCTAGTTTGATTGCAAAGGAGACTTGTCTTCATTCGCTTATGCCTACCTCGGGATCCTCACCACATGTTGTCCTGGGTCTCTCACAGCGGTTTGGATCTATCAGAGCGACACCCACAGGAGTGCTGGTATGTTCTCATTGCAAGAAGACTGGTCATCTTGTTGACAAGTGCTTCAAGTTATATCCAGATCAACTTGTTGATTATCGTGCTAGACATCCATCTGATCGTCGCCGTGGAGCACCTACTGGGCCTCCGAGAGCGCTTACTGGAGCAGTCACTGATATGAATTGTCCATCCTTGGGTTCTAGACTCGAGTACCTCTTTTCATGTCACATCTGACAACTCCTAGCACTGCTCATCCTTGGGTTCTGGACTCGGTGCCTCTTTTCATGTCACATCTGACAGCTCTCAGCTTGTTGCTCGTAAGCCCATGACTGATGCTGCATATGTTCATACTGCTGATAGTACACCTTGCTCTATTACCCATCAGGGCATTCTCTCTACGTCTCGCTTCTCTGTTCCTGATGTATCTTTTGTTCCTAAGCTATCTATGAACTTTCTTTCTGTTGATCAACTCACCGATATGAATTGTTTAATTGGATTTGATGATTCTTCTTGTTTCATTCAGGATCGTCAGAGCAGAAGAGTGATTGGTTATGGCCATCGCCGTACAGGCTCTTCTAGTCTCTATGTTTTGGACACTTTATATCTTCCTTCCACTAGTATGTCGAAGGCCTCAATGTCTTCTGCTATATCATCATCTCAGTCTCCTATTGGTTCTTCCTTCAGCAAGTGGCATCATAGACTTGGTCATCTTTGTGGAGCTCGCCTTACCACTCTAGTTCACCAAGATTCCTTAGGTCATGTCACCGTTGAGTCTAGTTTTCATTGTACTGGTTGTAAGCTCAGGAAACAGCTACAACTTCCATATTCCAGTAGTACATCTCAGTCTTCTGGTCCTTTTGATCTGGTGCATTCAGATGTATGGGGTCCATCTCCTTTTGCTTTGAAGGGTAGTCATAGTTATTATGTCATATTTGTCGATGATCACTCTCAGTTGATTTCCATTTATCAATCTTTTGTTAAGATGGTTCATTCACAGTTTTCTTCTTCTATTCGTGTTTTTCGTTCTGACTCTGGGGGAGAGTATCTTTCATCAGCCTTTCGTCAATTCCTTTCTTCTGAGGGTACTCTTCCTTAGCTCTCGTGTCCTGGTGCTCATGCTCAAAATGGTGTTACTGAGCGCAAGCACCATTACATCATTGAGACTGCTCGTACTCTTATCATCTCCTCCGTTGTTCCCTCTCACTTCTGGGGGGAAGCAGTCTCTACGGCAGTATATCTCATCAACCGTCAACCCTCTTCCAAGCTTCAGGGCAAGTGTCCTGGTGAGGTCCTGTATAGAGCACCTTCTTGCTATACTCATATTCGTGTCTTTGGTTGAGTCTGTTATGTCCTTCTAGCACCTCGTGAGCGCACAAACCTGAGTGCTCAATAGGTTGAGTGTGTCTTCCTAGGTTATAATCCTAAGCATAAAGGCTATCGTTGCTATGATCCCTCAACACGTCGTATTCGCATCTCTCGTGATGTGACCTTTGATGAGGGTCGACCTTTTTTTATCGTCCTTCTACACATCACACTCCTTCCACATATTCCACCTCCTTTTTGTATCTACCTCCCATTCTTTTACACCAGACTTGTCTTCTCCGGATACACATCCTCCACCAGTTTCACCTTGTAGTGTCTCTTCCGCCAGCTCCACCAGTTTCTGACACTTCTACTTTTTCCTTTCACTATAGTCGCCGACAGAGAGTTCCTTCTAATCCCCAGTCCTCCTCTCCTCCACTTGACCCTCCGGCCAGTACCACCAACTCTGACGATCGTTCAGTACATCACGGTATGCCCTACGTGGTCGTTCTTATATTCAGGCACCAGAGAGATGGGGGTTTTCTCGTGCAGGTGCAGTAGCTGAGCCGAGTACCTATCAGGAGGTTGCTAGTATACCTGAAACAGAGGAGTTCACAGCATTAAAGTGTACAAGCACTTGCGATCTTGTTTCACTACCATTTGGAGCAATTCCTATCACTTGCAAGTAGGTGTACAAAGTAAAAAACAAGTCAGATGGGTCAGTATAGCGATACAAGACTCGTCTTGTTGCAAGAGGTTTTCAGCAGACTTATGGTCGAGATTATGATGAGACTTTTGCTCCAGTTGCTCATATGACTACAGTCCGTACTTTTATTGCTGTTGCAACGGTACGCACATGGACTATATCTCAGATGGATATCAAGAATGCTTTTCTTCATGGTGATCTACATGAGGTCTATTGCAGCCACCCCCCGGTGTTGAGGCTCCTACAGGTTATGTTTGTCGTCTTAGACATACTCTATATAGTCTCAAGTAGGCTCCTCGTGCTTGGTTCGAGCGTTTCAGTTCTGTGATTCGAGCTGCTGGTTTCACTCCGAGTGAGCATTACCCTGCCTTGTTTATTCACACTTCTCAGCGGGGTCATACTTTGCTTTTGTTGTATGTAGATGATATACTGATCACAGGAGATGACATAGACTACGTGGCTTTTGTCATGAAGAAATTGAGTGAACACTTTATAATGTCCGATTTGGGATCATTGAGCTATTTTCTAGGGATTGAGGTTCATTCTAATGGTGATGGCTACTACCTCTCTCAGCAATGCTACGTTCAGGATCTGCTCGCTCGCTCTGGGATGACTAATACTCGTAATGTTGTCGCACCTATGGAGCTTCACTTGCAACTTCGACCTACAGACGGTGTACCCTTGACAAATCATTCCCGCTATCGTCAGCTCATTGGGAGCTTTGTCTATCCCACTGTCACTAGGCCAGATATTGCTCATGTTGTTCATGTGCTCAACCAGTTTGTCAGTGCTCCCACATCAGTTCACTATGGTCATGTTCTTCATGTGCTAAGATACTTGAGAGGGACTGCGTCCAGACGTCTGTTCTATGCCAGTTCAAGTCAGCTCCAGCTCCACGCTTACTCTGACTCCACTTGGGCGAGTGATCCCGCTAATCACCGATCTATCATTTCTCTCTTGTATCTTTCTTGGTACTTCGCTTATTGCAGAAGTCCAAGAAGCGGTCTTGATGTCACGCTCTAGTCTGAGATGAGCTTGAGCTCTTCTGCTACCACCTCAGAGATCATTTGGCTTCGATGCTCTTGATTGATCTAGGTGTCCATTGTGACAATCCTACATCTCTTTTGTGACAATACAAGTGTCATTCAGATTGCTAGTGATCCAATCAGGCATGAGCTGATAAAGCACATTGGTGTTGATGCATCCTTCACACGATCTCATTGTCAGCAGTCGACCATTGCCCTCAAGTATGTTCCCTCGGAGCTTCAAGTTGCAGATTTGTTTACTAAAGATCAGACTCGAGGATATCATTGACTTCATCTACTCAAACTCAGTGCATCAGATCCTCCTGATCCACCTTGAGTTTGAAGATGGGTGTTAAGAGTATTGTATATTCTCTCTCTCTCTCTTAGCCTATGTGGCCCATGTAGCCCATAAGGCTCATGTAATCTTCTGTATATATATTCTCCCATTCATGAATAAGATACACAGTTGTGAATAGCGAAATCACTATCTCCTTTTTCTAACAAAAACTACCAGCAAATAAGAGAAATCCATAAGGAAGTAATTACAACAATAGAATGACAAAACAAGTGCAAGTGTTCGTTAAAATGTCAAAATTTTGTACCACAGGGCCATTGCTAAATGTAGTTATTATCAGAATGTTGTCCTATAGGACATCTCTTGCCATAAAATACAGCAGAGCAATGCTTTATAATGTCCCAGGGGGAGATCTAAGAGTTTGAAATAGAATCAATATAGGAAAAAGGAAAGAAAATGTGGAAAAGCAGATATGTACATATATACTTTGTATGTGAAGTGCACCAATTTGCAGAATTAGCATCTCAAACAACTTCGCATGTACAAACCTTCCCTGTTCCTGGGGGACCAAAAAGTAATATGCCTTTCCACGGTGACAGGAGACCAGTGAAGTATCTGAAAATAATACAAAATATGATTAATGAATAATTGATAGATTGATCATTCATATGCCGTACCACACATCTTTTATATATTTTGAAATCATACTAGACAACTGGAGCTGGCCCATTCAGAAAACCTAAACCCATACCGTCTGAGCCACCTAAACCCCAAACCAGCTCAGGTGGAAATTGGACCAGTGACCTCTTTGCGTAATAATGAGTGGTCACTAAGGTTCCACTGGATTCTCTTTTATGATTCTATTTTAGAGAAAAGTTAGGTATAAAATCCGATAGAAGAGCTCAGTTGTAATTTGATACGATCTCATATATGTTTGGCTATTTTGAAGATGAAAGACTTAAAAGCTGATAATTGACAGAGTAATCCTTGTCATGGGTAAGGTGAATATACACAAGTGGTCCATACTCTGTAAGAATAAGTAAAATAGTTCTATTTAATCTGAGTCTGATTTGGTTCAAATGACAAATTGGCATTCTGAAACATAAATATTAGTTTATCTTATCTTTGTTCTCAAGGTTTTAAAAGGCTTTTTTAAAATGTTGGTTGATCTGTGCCACTCTCAGCCTAGTTTTGTCATACGATCTTTTCATGAAGACACATATTTTTCTGAAGCATTTCTATGTTTCAAAACGTTAAAAGAAACAGAAGACCGTTACAACTCCTTTCATTTAAATTTTATTAGGACGCACAGAATTTTGTCAGTCTCTTGCACCCTGTTGCATGTTTTTTCTTTGCTATTGAAAGCTGGAACATTGATCACTTTTTCTTGTACGTAGCAGTAAGCAATTCCAATTTGTAGAGGAACTTGCAAGGAAAGCTCAGATAAGATGTGCAAGCATGAACTATGGAAATAAAGATTTATCAATTTAACAAGCTGTCATGTTGCAGATCCTGGAGTACATGTGATGGTTCTTGGATAATGAATCAAAAAGGGTTAAACAAGAATATCCAAGTTGATACAATACCGGGCATCAATTTATTCAGCAAAACAAAGACCTTCACTATCTTTCTTCCCTAAATTTGTTACTTATTTCGCAAAGAGAAGACCGCCACATGAAGAAGGCAAGAACCTAAATACTGAATGTTATTGTTAGAGATATATTAGAGATAGAAATATCTTTGTATTCCTTATCTGTCTTTTGTATTGTCTTATCTGTATATGTCATGCACCCCTTGTACGTCCTATATATATTGCCCATTGGGCCTCTGAATAGATACACACAATATTCATAACATGGTATCAGAGCTAAGGTTAGGGTTAGAGTTTACAGTCCCCGCCGTCGCTCGTCTTCCGCGGCTGCCCCTGGGAGGAGCTTCTCCGCTCCCAGTGGCAGTCTCTCATCGCCTAAGTAGCAGCGACAACGCCCAGCAGTCGCAATCCAAGGTCGACGCCATTGCCAGAAGCCACCGCGCCCTCTCCTTGCCGTCGATGAAGATGGCAAGATCCATCCGGATCTGGTAGAGGGGCTCCCCTGCTCGCGCCGTTCCGTCCGCCGCCGCCTCGGATCCAGCGAGATCTGGGTCTCTTTGTCGGCACCCGGTCATCTCCCGGCCAGATCTGCCCGAGACGCGCCTCCAGTGCTTCTTCTCGGCCGTCGCGTCCGCCTGCGAGGCCGCCACCGGATCCGCGTCGACGCCGCCTCGCCATCGCATCGGGACCAGCCTCTGCCGCGACCTCGTCTTTGCTCGCGCCTTCCGAGCCGCCGCTCGTCGAGCCCCGACGTCCTCTGCGCGAACGATGGATCTGCCACCGCCTTCTTGGCTTTCCTCATGGCCGCTAACGCCGACGCAGCCCGCGACGGGCAGACGGCCCTCGCGCTCCGCCTCGCCAAGCTCCTCGCGCCGGCGGGCGCTGCCTCAGCCGCCCACGTGCTCTACTCGCTCTGCTCGGTGCGACTCTTCCTGCGCGTCTCTCTCGACAGATCCGTTGTCGCTCGTGTCGAGGAAGAGCAGCGATTTTGCCTTCGGCTTGGCCTCCTGATTTCACCGCATCTCCTCCGGCTCGGTTTGATTCGATTGGGTCTTGGGTCTTGGGTCTTGGGTCTTGAGCCCTCATCCCTCGGGCTGTTGGTGCTTGGTGTCGGTGGACAAGAGCTTGCTTTATGGAGTGCTTGCTGATGGCCTTGCTCAAAGCTAAGGGGCTATGTCGGTGCATTGGTGCCTTCTTGGAGCCACCACTCGTCGTCTTCGCGGGTATGGCTCGGTTGTGTCCCGATTGGATGGCTTTTGCTGCTATCGGGAGGACTCCAATCGGCTTTTGCTGCTACCGGGAGGACTTGAAGTCTTCAACTGGTGCTCGGCTGATTGGGGTTGCTTGTTGGTTGTGGCCGGACTGCATCTGTGTTGCTGCCATGAAGATTGAGTCTGTTACTGCTGCTAGTTATCCTAGAGTCTTTTCTTTCTTTGTGTTTTTTTCTTTCGCTGCGTTCATCCAAATCCGTATCACTTAAGTTTTGAGTTCGTCTATGCCATGCAAGTACACAAATTTGTTGTCAGTCATAGAAGCAAAAGAATTTCTTTACATGGTAGCAGCCGCTGTTCTTTTCTTCGAGCCGCTGCAGATCCGTCGCCCTAAACTTTTAAGGTCGCGCTTCTTTGTACTGCTTTCGTCTTCGTTGTATACATGCATTCTGCGCGTTTCTTCATGATGCGCCTCCGTTCTTGCTTCTGTACTTTGCGTCACGCTTCTTTTGCACTGTACATCTGTTGCGCTTCTTGTACACTACGCCGCCACCGCCTTGGGCTTCGATCTGCGCCACCATGCTTCTGTCTATTCCTATCTGGCTTGATTTGATAGATTTCTCTATTTGTCGGTTTCATCTTCTTTATCATGTTGTCGTGGTCGACTTTGCCTGTCGCGCGACCCCGGATGGGAGGAGATCTTTTATCGACATATTTTCCAAGAGTTGCATACTACGACGATATTATCAAGGCTCGGACTTTGGATTTTTTTTATATATATTAGTGTCAACTCATTCCAAATGCAATGCTATTGCATACACCTTGCATTTGAGGGAGGTGTTAGAGATATATTAGAGATAGAAATATCTTTGTATTCCTTATCTGTCTTTTATATTGCCTTATCTGTATATAGCATGCACCCCTTGTACGCCCTATCTATATTGTCCATTGAGCCTCTAAATAGATACACACAATATTCACAGCAGCTACCACTAGCAAAGGGCACAATTACAGTACAATTGAACACACTATAAGACCATGTCCAAATATTAACTTCTATCTCAGGAAAAATAAAACAGCAAACTTACTTTGGGTACTTTATGGGCATAACAACTGCCTCTTTTAGAAGGCGTTTCGCATTCTCTAGTCCTTTGATGCTTTCCCATTTCACATCTGGGCTCCCACGAATAATATCTCTGAAAAGTAAAAGGAGGGGAATAAATAGTAAACAGCTAGACTATACAATCCCCAATTCTTCGAGCATATGTGAAGCTTAGATTACCGCAACAATGTCTCTGCTAGATTACGCATTTCAGCTGACTCAAATGAAGGTAGGAGGGGCTTCTGGCTGCAAAAGTTATCTCCAAAATTATAATGTTCAAGAAGATAAAAGCATTCTGAATGACTCAAAGTTGACCATGGAAAGGTATCATTTCAGAAATAGCGAATGTTGAAATTGAAACGCCAGTCAATCAATAGAATAAATCTTTAGAGAGTGGCAACTTAGCGCTTTCCATATGCTAGTTTGTCATGCTTTTTGAACATCTTTGAAAATGACACTTGTTCTTTCCTTTCATATAAATTTACCGTGTGCCGGATAGCACTAGGATATAAATAGAATCGGCCCTGTGTTGGACTATTTTGACAAGAAAGGAGAAACTGTGCATAATTCAACTTAATCTAGCCTTGATCAGCAGCAGGGGATATGATGCTTCAGCCAGAGCCCAAAAGTCCTGCCCGAAATTATCCCCTTAAAACCATTTGTGGTAGCACCAACTTCACCAATCCCAGTTGATTCAAAATTCTCTGACAAAACAATATTTTGAACTACTTTAACAAGTCAATGAGTAAGATATCCAGCGCGGGATGGCCAGTCAGTAAGGCAAGGGCCCAAAATTCTTAATCCCCAGTTGAAGCATGGGTGCCACCTGATGCTACCTACCACCTTAAGAAGAACAGCATTATGCATTCAACAAACCAGTCGAAATAGCATCAGTTGCCATCCCACTCGATATTTATATTAAGTGGCCATATAATTCCAGCACAAATAGATCTCTCTGCCCATTCCACACCAAACACATTCCAACAAAAAATAAAATATTTCACTTAGTCAAACCCCTTTCTTTCCGCACCAAAGCTAATGCCCAAACTTACAGCTCAAGATCTGATAAGCAAACCCCCACCACGTGCTGCCTCAAACAGTCGTCGCTTCAAGACGCCAGCACCTAAAGAATGGACTGAGATAAGTGAGAGAGAGAGAAAAATCCTCACATCGCAGCATCAGCATTCCCATCACGAATCGCCGCCGCGCGCATCTCCGTCTGCCTGGCCTGAAACAACGAGACCGATCGGGGATCAAGGGAACAGGACCAACCAACTACACCTCTATGCATGCATTTTCATCACCAAAGACAAAGAGGCTCACACACAACACTACACAGGGCACATACCTGCTGCTCGAACTGCTCGTACACGGCCAAATCGGAGGTCCTCTTGTTGACGCTCCCGTTGGCCTCCCCATTGGCGTGGCCGTTCTGCTCCGGCTCCTTCTTGCCCCCGAATCTGGACTCCCAGAACCCCTTAAAATCCTGAAAAGAACGCGGAGAAAAAAGAGTTGATCGCACGAACTAGGGGCGCGATGAATGCGGTGCGAAGGAGAGCAAGCGAGGTATCTCCGTGACTCGCCATTGCTCCGCCGGCTACTGTCTCTGCGGGGGAGGGCGAGAGCGAGCGAGTCTAGACGAGTGTGTTGGTGAGCTCGCTCGGTGACGTCTCCCCGGAGACTCGGGAGTTGGGAGGGAAGAGAGACTAGTACAGGGGGTGATCGGAGGGTGGGGCCCGCATCGCATTGTCGAGATGCCAGCGAGATCGGAGAGGATCCAGATCCGGGGAGATAGCAGTTGAGGCAACGTGCGTCTAGCTTAAGCGATTACTTTATAGATAAAATCAGAATCGTAAGAATAATATAAAAATACAATAACAAAATAGTATATTAAGCACAGATATATAAGAAAACTTCTGATTTCTTTTTATTACTTTCTGTAAACAGTATTAGGGTCCCCCTAGATTGAACACAGAGATATAAGGAGGCCCATTGTAGGTCGGGGCTGCTAGCCTAGATCCGATTTCTTAACACTCTCCTTTGGGCACTCATATATCATGTCCATATCTCGTCAAAACTCCATAAAAACCCAGTGGAAAAAAATTAGAGAAAAAGTACATAAAATACGTTCTATTGTGTTGCACGAATTGTCTCATTAAAAACCTTAGCCGAGAAACTTTAAGAAAAACTCACCAAGGGAAAAAGAGTACAATCCACCCCAATTTCATTATGTTTCTAAGATTTATTCTTTGGGTACTCGATCTTCTTGATCAAGCTTTAATAAAGAGTTTGTGAAGGTTCTTCCCCTAAATTCTGCACTTCTCTAAATCTCATCATGCCAATTCCACGTATACATCTTTTAAAACTAGATGCTGCAAGTGACTTAGTGAATAAATCTGCTAGATTTTCACATGACTTGGTATGAGTACTTTAATTTCGTCCATCTTTTATAATTCATGAGCATAGAAGAACTTGGTGTTGATATGCTTTGTGAGAGAACTCTTCACATAACCCATCTGCACTTGTGCAACACAAGCTGCATTATCTTCATAGATAATAGTAGGGGTTTGCGCGATATTCAATCCACACGACTGCTGGATATGGTGAATCATCCGCCGAAGCCAACAACATTCTCACGAGGCCTTGTACAACACAATGATTTTCGAGTGGTTCGTCGAAGTCGATACAAGACTCTGCTTAGACGATTTCTATGAAATTGCAGTTCCACCACATAGGAATACATAGTATGTTTTGCGACTTAGCTGTATGTGGGTCTGACAGGTACCCGGCATCTGCATAGCTAGTCATAGTTCGGTCTCGGTTCTTCCTGTAGAACAGACCGAGATCTTTGCTTCCTTAGATGTATCGAAAGATGTCCTTTATTCCCTGCCAATGCCTTTTGGTAGGTTCTGCACTATACATTGCTAATAGGATCGCGAAAAATGCAATGTCCGGTCTAATACAGTTTGCTAAATACATGAGTGCTCCTATTGCGCTCAAGTATGGGAATTCCAGTCCCGGGACTTCCTCCCCCTCTTCTTTAGGTTTGTACGGGTCCTTGTCTTGCTACAAGGATCTCCCGACCATCGGCACTTTCGAAGGATATGCCTTTTCAAATCCGAACATTTCTAACACTTCTGAGTATATGTTGACTAATGTACTAAAATCCCTTCAGGGGTATGCTCAAGCTGCAAGCCTAGGCAATATTTGGTTTATCCCAAATCTTTCATTTCGAACTCCGACTCCAGGTAAGAGCTTGTTTTCTTAATATCTTCTAGGTCCCGATGATATTCAAATCATCTACATATACTGAGATTATACAAAATCCATTCTGGGATCTTCGTATAAATACACAGGGACAATCCCCATTGATCGTGTAGCCTTTCTTACAGATAAAGTCGCTTAAGCGATTATACTATATCCTGCCTGATTGCTTCAGTCCATATAGTGACTTTCTGAGTTGCACACTGTACAGATTTATATTTTTTTCTATCTTGGTTCAGGACATGGATACCTTCAGGTACCTTCATATAAATATCTGAATCCAAGTTTCCATAAAGATATGCAGTTACCACATCCGTCAATTTCATTTCCAAATTCAGGTTTACTACCATTAAGATTAAATATCTAAAGGTAGTTCCGCCCATGACCGAGGAATAGGTTTCTTCATAATCAACTCCTGGCCATTGAGTGAAACCTTGTGCAATGAACCTTGCTTTATATCTTACAACTTCATTGTTTTCATTTCTCTTTTGAATAAATACCCACTTATGCCCTACGGGGTGCACATGGGGAGGCGTGTGGCTTACAGGCCCAACCACCTCTCCTTTATTCAGGGATAATAATTCTGCTTCGATGGCCTTCTTCCAATCTTCCCAATCTGATCTTTTTTTACATTCAGCGAGCGATGCAGGCTCTGGATCAAGATCGATGATTATGGCAATTTTCTTTGCAAAATAAATATCGACATTGGATGTTGTTCTATTCATAGATTCTCCCGTAGTCATATAATTTATAATTATTTCTTCATGGGGTGATTCTTCTAATGCTTCTACTCGCTCACCGCTACTTCAAATTGCGGGGGCAAGTCCCTTTAGTTTTTCAGCTCCGACGTATGCGCACACATCCATGATGATGTCTTCCTCCGTGGGAATATTCAAATTCGGTATGCCTTTTACTAAAGGTTCCATACTAGTGCCAGGTCTCAACTGGCTCCCCTTCTTGTTCTAGGGAACTTCAGTGATCGGCTGTGTCAAGTCCTTCTTATCCTTTTTCGTCAGACGCCCCCGGTTACTTAGGATTCGAGGGGCCGGAGTTCTCGTCATTTTATTTTGAGGCCTCTGGACGGGATTAGGGATACTTTCTATTTTCTTTGGTATTTCAACCCTCTCCGGTGCATTGTGTGCAGGCACATACGACTTGATCACGCTCTTCAAATCACTAAAGTGGTCAGGCAGTTGATTCGTTAATGCTTGCAAATCAATTATCTTTTGGATTTCTCTATTTGCTTCACTGGTGTGCGGGTCATGTGCATGGATTCCTGTGGCTTGCCATGCTATTTCCCGACATTTTTCACCAAGAGGTTGATTTCCTCCCCTAATGACGGAAAACTATCCTCATCAAAAATGCTATCAGCGAAGCGGGCTGTATGCAAATCTCCAGTCATATGGTCCAGATACCTGATTATGGATGTTGTCTCATAACCAACGTATATCCCAGACTTTCGGAGAGTGTAACATCCTAATTTTCTGGGCTTTTCTAAGATTTTCAAAAATAAAAATAACAATTTGGTTTTGTTGAATTGCTCAAGCTTAACTTGGAGAATTTGGAAATTTGCAGCGATTTAATATGAATTAATCCAACTTCAACTAATCCAAAGTTCGGTTTCTGTGGAGTTACTGGAGTTCTCTGGTGTTAAAATCCCCTTCCTCTGTTCGCTCCTACCTCCCTCTCGTTGGACTTCCCTCTCGATGTAAACCTCCCTTTTGGTTTAGACCTCCCTCTTGTTGGACTTCTCTCTCAGTTTAGACCTTCCTTTTGGTTTAGACATCCCTCTCGATTGGACCTTCCCTTTCTCTGTTCATCCAGACCTCCCTCTCGTTTGGACCTCCCCCCTAGTCCAAGACCTCCTGGGTGGTCCTTGACGACCACCCCTTGGGTCACGACCTCCTCTTTGGTTGACCACTCTTCCGAGTTTTGACCAGCCCCGCCTGTCAGTCCTGCTCACCTTTTTCTTTCTTCCGTCGCGTCACTGCTGGCGCACAAGTCCTTGAGCAGTAAATGTTGTTTTTTCGCATTAAATGTTGTCTTTTCTGCAGTACCCGTTTTCCCCTCTTGTCTCCTCCCAGACCAGCTCCCATCTCCTCCTTCACCTACCCTTGATCACATGTGCTTCAGAGTCTCTCAGATGCTCTTCCCGTCCTCCCCAGCTATAAAAGCCTGAGCAGCCCCCTCTCCTCACCTTTTTCTTACCCAATTCTCTTGCTCTCACCCAGCTTCTCAATGCTTGAAGTTTCACCAAGAAGTTCACTGGAGCCGCACGGTCGCCTGCTCATCGCCAAGGAGCCGCCGGAGCTGCGTCGATCACCTCGCCGCCGAAGAGTTCACCGGAGCACCTGCGCCGTTCGCCGTCCTCCTCCAGTCTTCTCCGGCCTCTTTCTCTCTCTGTGTGTGTCCGGGTGAGTTTCTCCGAGCCCTGTCCTCCTTTTTGCTCTCTCACAACCACGTTGCGTAGTTGTATCTCTCTCACAACCACATTGCGTAGTTGTATCTCTCTCACAACCACGTTGCGTAGTTGTGTCCCTTTTACGACCACGTGAGTAGTCGTATCCTTCGTAGGACCTCAGGACCTCCACCTTAGGACCTCCTCCCTTGACCTGCTCCTCCTTAGGAACTCCTTCATCTATTTCAGTGCCTTTCTTTTGGTTCTAGTTTAGTAGTTTTGGTTTCTATTTGGATTTGCTGTATTTATTTGGCTCTTTTCGCACGTGTAGATTCCAGTTTTTCTGGAGAGTTCTTGGACCCAGCGACCTCTACCGAAGAACCGCAGCTCTTCAACGAAGGCAAGTCGTAGACCTTTGATCATGTCGTTCCCCGTTTGTAAAATTATATTGTTTTATACCAACATGCATGGCTATTTGTATAAAAATGGTTTGAAAATTAGCTAAACACCTACTCGTTAGTATGACTCCTTGAATACTTGTGTTCGACACACTATAGGTGGGTAATCTTAGTTGGACATTCTTATTGTGATAACCAACAAGGGTGTGTATATTGCTTAGACCTGCTTAGTTATGTGTTGTCTCTCGATCACTTGTTTCAATGATGATTAAATTTGACTAAGAGATTATGGAATTGTGGCATGTGTTGCCTTGTCATGTGTTGCCTTGGCATGCGTTTCCCTGGTGTGTGTTGCCGCTAATAAAATTTGTTGTGCCATGGCTAGGGTGGTCATTTGGCCGGGTTGAACCCAAAATATTTTATACTCAAGCGAGTGATCGTGCAGTAAAGGGGGTGTTAAAAGCACATTGGGGTGTGGTTGTTTCGCCTGAGTAGTCCCTAAGGATTCAACCTTGTAAGCCATTGATCCGGGCCATATCGTGCAACCACAAGTCCATAATGGGGTGAACCTGGCCAACTAACTGGTAATGCTTTGATTCAGTTCTGTTTTGGTGGAAGTGTGTAAGACATGGGATGAACACACACACTTGGTGCAAAAGGGGGCCAGGAAGGCGAAACCATAGCGAGCGGAACCGAGTCAAGGCTGAACCTTGTAAAGGCATTGTCACATGCTCTAGCCTGCTTACCCAAGGTAGTGAGCAGGGGCATCAACGGATGCAAAACAAACTAGAGAGGTCGTGTCTTATGGGTAAAGCTGTACGACCTCTACAGAGTGTAAATCTATTCGAATAGCCGTGTCCCGGGTTATGAATATGCCTGGTGATTTCACGCAAGGGGTAGACTTTCTCAAAAACTTGTTTGGTCTTAATTGGTTCCGAGTGGTCTGGGCAGTGACTAGGGTGGTCACGAATGGTCCAGGAAGTGAACAGGGTGTTCACGAGTTGTTTTCAAATAAACTTGATTACTTATGTATTAATCTTTCAACTTCTGCTTTGCAATCTACTTACTGTATTTCTACTCAGTATTGCTTTCTGCAAAGTAGCCATAAAGCTGTTCTTGTTGAGCCTAGCATGAATACTATTTGCATACATTTCCCTATGGCTTGCTAAGTACATTCAAAGTACGCATGGCTTTGTGCCCTCTGATTAATCAGTAGCTGAAGACCACCCAGGGAGCTCCGAGCTCTGGGAAGAGGAGGTCTTCAAAGACCTCTCGTGCTAGGAGACGTCCTCCACTCGATTGCCTTTGGGCATGTCGAATGGCCTCCACGTGTTCTTTTGCTTTTCCGCTACAAGCTCTTTTGTTGTAAGCCCTGCTGAAGGATCTAGACATACCATTATGTGTTAATGGAGTTTTGGTGATTAATGACAAATCTAATTGTGAGACTAACACTTTCATTGATATACATATTATGTAGTCTTATTTGGATATAAAGGTGAAAACCATGAAGACATGATAATGACAAATCCAATTCATTGGATAAACAAAGGAAAAATCCAAACAGGTATGCATTCATAATGATAAATCTATTTGTGAGACTAACTCTTCTATTTGCCTTATCTCATGATTAATCTCGTTTGGATATAAAGAACAAAAGAGGTATGCATTCGACTTCATAGTTCTTATATATTGTTGCATTCTTCGGATCCAAAATATAGGTTGAATTCCACCAAAAGGTTAACTTGAATATGTGCACATGTTCTTATTACACATTCGTGTATGCACACATTTAGGGGGAGTTCATTCTATATTTTGTGATTTTATTAGTATTGATCCATATTCCTTTGTCCACTTATATTTGGGATCTTTACTTTGAAACGTATCCTTGAATATATTTAACTCATGTATTTAACATATTTATATGAGTATATGAGACTTGTGTAGTTCATATATTCTTGAATATATTTAACTTGTGTAGTTAATATATTCATGTGAGTATATAAGACTTGTGTAGTCTATATATACTTATATGTGAGTATAGCATAACTTGTGTAGTTCATGTGTACTCACATATCCTTGAATATATATAACTTGTGTAGTTAATATATTCATGTCGTTATATAAGACTTGTGTAGTCTATATATACTTATATGTGAGTATAGCATAACTTGTGTAGTTATATATATTCATAAGAGTATATAAGACTTGTGTAGTCTATATATACTTATATGTGAGTATAGCATAACTTGTGTAGTTATATATATTCATAAGAGTATATAAGACTTGTGTAGTTGATATATACTCATTGTCTCTTTACATTCAATTTATTTGTAATTGAAGTGGTTATCATTAATTACATAAGAGGGAAAGATTGTGGTATCTTGTCCCCACCATTATGAGTTAATGGTATGATGTGGTAATTAATGATAATCATATTGTGGAACTAACATTTTCTATGAGTTGGATAAGCAGGTTAGGTTCCATGATAATGAAGACTTGGGATGACATCATGTGTGGGTTGTCATCAAGTCAAGAGGAGTTCCATCATGTGTTGATGGAAGTCGAGTGAAGGAAATCATCGTGTGTCGATAATATTCAAGAAAAGGAGATGATTATGAGTTGATCATCAAGTCAAGATTCTTGAAGAAGAGGAAATCATCGTGTGTCGATGATGTTCAAGAAGAGGAGATGATCATGATTTGATCATCAAGTCAAGAGAAGATCATCATGTGTTGATGATATTGAAGATCAAGAGCTTGAAGCAAAATGATGCATCATGTGTTGATGCATGTCAAGTTCAAGGAGAAGAAATGATTATGTGTTGATCATCAAGTGAAGCCCCATCATGTGTTGATGGAAGTCAAGTGAAGAGTGCATCATGTGTTGATGCATATCAAGACTCGGGATGAAGGATTTCATCATGTGTTGATGAGCATCAAGTCAAGATCCCGAAGTGAATCTTCATCATGTGTTGATGAAGATCAAGTGAAGAGTGCATCATGTGTTGATGCACATTCAAGTCAAGAACCCGAACTTGCAGTGAAGATGTGCGTCATCAAGCTTCAAGTGTTTGTGCAAGGCAAAGGTATGACTAGCTAGGGCTAAGGATATGTTCCTATTCTTTTACCGGTCTTGGTGTTTGGTTGGAAGACCGGATTACTAGTATAGGTTGCCGTACTATTAAGAGGGGTCTTTGACTAGTAGCTTGAGTTAGTCATGTGTTGATAGCTCCTTGTGTTTGCTCTAGCTCACCTTAACATGTTGCCAATATATGCGAATGTGTTTTGCAAATAGTTGTGGCTCGTGGATAATCCTTGTAGCATATGACTTTGTTTTTCGAATGTGTTTTGCAAACGGTGTAAGTCCATGTACCTTATTCCTTGTAGTGTGATTCTATAAGTTGGCAAATGTGTTTTGCAACTTGTTGAGAATTTCACGTGAATCTTTGTTTGCATCACGCGTCAATTTAGTGGCAAATGTGTTTTGCAAACTGAGTTGAAGCGGAGTGCTATTTGTGGTGTGATTCTAAAAGTTGGCAAATGTATTTTGCAACTTGTTGAGAATCTTGCCTTTGAACCCTTGTTTGCATCACTTGTCAATTGTCAAATATGTTTTGCAATTGAATTTGTTTTGGATGCAAACTGTTGTTTTTCTCAGGAAAATCGGTTGTACCGACGTATTATGGGCGGTTCGACCGCGCTGAGGTTCGACCGGATTTTGGTGTGGTATTACCGCGCATCGGTTGTTCCGATTTCCAGTTGGCGGTTCAATTAAAACAGTACCAGTGTATTTTGGTTCGGCGACTCCCTTGAGAATCGGTAGTACCACACTCCTTGAGCGGTACGACCGAACCAAGCGGTAGTACCGCATGTTAGCTGGCGGTCGTACTGCACTAGTGCCCAATGGCTAGTTTTATAACCGTTGGAGGAAGTGCGGTCGTCTGCACACCCTAGTTAGCGATGCGTCTGCGCATGTCTTTGATTTCACAGACTTTTCCACAATGGCTAGTTTTTGTGTGTGGGCTATAAATACCCACCTTGGCCGTGTGTGGGCAAGTTGTTGGTGCCCCTAGACATTCCATTGAGCAAAGAGCAAGCCCTCTACTCTCATTTGTGCATGTGTTGCACTTGTTGAGCTTTGAGAGACAAATCCTAGTGCATGTGTTGCATTAGGTGGTGGATTTAGTATCCATTGAGCCTTGACACTTGATTAGTTCAAGTGAGAGTTGTAGACTTGTTACTCTTGGTGTTTGTCGACACCTAGACGGCGTGGTGGCGTCGGTGATCTTCTCAAAAAAGCTTGTGAGAAGACACGAGCGATTTGTGAGTGGTGTGGTGCTCGCCATCTTCGGAATGGAGGAAGGAGCAACCTTAGTGGAGCGAGGTGTTGGTTAAGTTTGAAACCGGTCCAAGTGATTGGACTTACCTCGGAAGCGGGTGCTCAATTCGTGGAGCCGGTCCAATTGGTTTGGGCTTGCTTCAATGTGGATTAGGGAGGCAAGCAAGTCTCCAGAACACCACTGATAAAACATCGGCGTGTCTTTGTGGTGTGATCTCTTTTGCCTCACTATTGCATTTACATTCATTGTGTATGAATGCTTGATTTACTTTGTGCAATTTATATTCCTAGAATTAAATTGCTTATTCATTATATATGATTGCAATAGTTATTCATTACCTTGTGCTATTGTCTTTGTTAGAATTGAATTGCCTACAAATCTATGCTTGATTGTTATATTTATCATTAGACTTGTTGTTGGTGCACTTATGTGAACTTAGTTGATTTAGGCTTTAATTGTGCAAAACCGTATTTGTATTAGCTTCCGCATTAGAAATCGGTTTTAGCCAAAGAAGTTTTTAAAACGCCTATTCACCCCTCCTCTAGTCGGCCTCCTCGATCTTACACCTACGTAACTTGACCATAAGGTCTTTTGCTGTTATTATCGTTAATTTGTCTACTTCTTCTATAGTTTGTTGTATGGTTGTGATGACATCATTGTTGAAACTGTGAGGACTAGCTACTGATCTTGGGACTGGTCTAGAGTGCACAGAGGGTCCCGGAGTTGCTACTGGGGGTCCCGACAGAGAGGTCCCATTGCAGTTCGCTGCGGTGGTGATATAGGTACATAAACCTTGTAACCAAACCTACGGAGATGAGATATTTTCGGTGCTGACCCTTGCACTACTTGCATAAGTGAATGGATGTTATATGCCGACGGTCTAAAATTGATAAGAGTTGCTGCGTGCAGGACCGCGTGTCCCCAATGTGTAGTTGGTAAATTACAATTCTACAAAAGTGGTCGGTCAATAAATTTAATTCTTTTAATTTATGCCTCTGCTAGTCCATTCTGAGTGTGGATATGTGGTCTGGAGTGCTCAACGGTAATTCTCATTACCATGCAATAATCATCAAAAGCCTTTGAAGTAAATTAGCCGGTGTTGTCTATTCTGATGGACTTCACATGATGACCAAGAAAATTATTCTTAATTTTACTTATCTACGAGATCAGCTTTGCAAAAGCATGGCCTCATAGATAATAAGTATACATGCGACAATTTCGAGGAAGCATCGATGAGCACTATAAAGTACCTAAATGGCCCTGACAGGGGCTATATAGGACCGCAAATGTCTCCCTAGATACGGTCCAGGAATACAGGGATTTCATCATTCACTCTCAGAGTAGAAGGTCTAGTAATTAATTTCCCAATGGCACATGCAGGGCACACAAAATCTTCTTGATTCGGAAAATTATTTATATTGATATTATGTCCCTGAGAATTAGTAATTATATTTCTCATCATCCTAAGACCGGGGTGGCCTAATCTAGCATGCTAGATACAGAAAAAGTTCCGAGCTTCTAAAGGTTGTTTTCAGGACAGTATAGGTTGCAGGTGCCTTAATATTAGTGTAGTATAGCGCAGATTCATATGAAGGAAGTCGTTCTAATACCCATTTTTCTATTTTCTTCACGCTTTGTAATGAGTAGGTATTCTTTACCATACACTTCTTCAGTCTCTACGTGGAGACCGTTAGCGCGAATATACTTAAAGCTTAAGAGAGTTCTAGTCGATTCTGGGTACAACAAGACGTCTTCAATGACCAATGTTGTGCCCATGGGGAGTATAATTATGGCTCTTCCTGAGCCTATTATATAAGTATCGCTTCCTGCGATTGTTGTAAGATTACCAGCATTCTTACTTATCGATTGAAAATTTTTCGTTTATCTTAAGATGGTATTCGTTGTGTCTCTATCCGCTAAGCACACTTCCTCCATAGGGCGCCACACGCGTTCTGATATATAAAGTATTTATTAATATGGGTTAGGAAGCAATCCACATATAAATAAAATACTCTAAAACAGAACATAACATGCTATTATTAATACGAAAAAAAGTCTTACATGACTCATCATAAGAATTTAATGTGATGCTCTCCTAGAGCTTACAACCATTATTCAATAATTCAATGTTCTATCACAAAAACTGCAAATGACTATAAAAATCTAAGTGCAATGTGTGCACTAGATTGAATCGGCGAAGAATGAAGAAACTTCTGCCTAAATCTGCTCCATGTCCATCTTCTCTTCTTCAGCAACTACAGTTGCTGCTGCTGCGATGTCCAAAGCAGGTGTGATGGGGGCTACTGTTGGGCTATCCACATCCATGGGTGCAACCAATGACTGTGGATCATCTGTGCCTGCAATGGCGAGGTGTGCTTCATATTGTTTTTTGCCCTTCTTCTTAGCCTTGAAAGCATCAATCACGTGTTGCGGCTCACGACAAACCCGTGACCAATATCCCCAAGTGCCACATTTGTAGCAACTTTGGTCCTGTTGACCATAGGGCTTCTCATTGCGCTTCTTTTGTTTGCCCTTCTTCGCTTGAGCATTCTGCCTAGTCTTGCGATCTATGACCTTACCCTTCTTGCCTCTTTCCTTTGAGTGAGGCTTCCTCACCTTGTAGCTGCTAGCGTTGACTTCATAGTCAACTTTGCTACTAGGTGGTTGTGAGATGTAGTTCTTCCTTAGAACATCATATTGATCTTCCACAACTTGCATGTTGTCAATCAGTTCGGCATACTTCTTGTAGCCATCTTGATGGTAGTTGCATGTGGATTGCACCGCATTCGGGTGAAAGGTAGAGAGGGTTTTCTCAATCTTCTCCTCGTCCGTGATTGCCTTACCACAGAGCTGAAGATTTGTACAAATTCTATGCAAAGTAGAGTTGTACTCCCCCATGGTCTTGTAGTCTGCAAAATGTAGTTAGTTTCATTCTTGCTCTGCACGAGGAAGGATGGTGTACTTCAACTTCTCGAACTGCTTCTTAAGGGTGGTCTATAAAGCTAGTGTATTCTTCTCCGTCATATACTCATTCTTGAGCGTTAGGTAGAGATGATGTATGAGGAAATGAAGTGCTTGATCATTCTCCTCGGCAGTTGGAGTGACATTCTTCAAGATGCCAAGTCCGATAGCAGCACGGAGCTTCTTGGACCCAAGTACGATTTCGACATCTGATACCCAAGTCAAGTAATTCTGGCCATGCTGGGCTAGCTCTTCGAACTCTCGGTTCGTAATGCCAGTCATCTGAATATTCATGCAAAGAGATCATAAGATTACTACTGGTAATTTACATAAAATGGTTGCAAAGATTCTCATAATGTTCCCGTATTATTATATGCATTTTTCATGATTTACTGCTATTTTCAGTGATTAAAAGTAATATAAACAATCACAGATAATCAAAACAGTAAATACAATAAATAAATTGCATAGAAATAACAATAACAAAGTTAAACATGCTGTAAAAGTTCAAAATATGCAAAAATGGATTCAAAAATTGAATTCCCGAGGCATTTTTCTGCTGGAAAATGAATTTTTGGTGAATTCTACTATTTCTAGGGGTTAAATCGTGAAATTTAAATTTTGAGAAAAATTTTCACGTAATTTTCAGTAATTCCGAGGGTCTTTTTGCAAAATTTCTTCACCCCGCGTATTCCAGAATCACAAGGGACCTTTTTTCAAAAATAGGATTTCCTTTTTTTTTTCTTTTCTCTTTCTTTCGGCCGGCCCGGTTATATTGACCCATCCGGCCTTTCCCTGGCCCAAGATTCCAGCCCAATTGGGCAGTTTAAGTGGCGCGGGCACATCCCGTGCGGCGCCAATGCCATTCATCCCCCCTTTTCTTTGCTTTTGGGCGGTGCGGAATCGGCGTCTTCAAGCCGGTGGTGGCTGTTGTCTTGTGAGGCCGGGTAGTGTATTCTTGAGGCCTTGCGTGGCCGTCGTGGCGGCTTGCCGTCTTGGCGCCGGGGTAGTCTTTGTCTTGGCGGGGGTGGTGCCATCTTGAGCGGCGGGGCTTCAAGCCGGCAGGTGGTGGCGTGCCCGTGTGGCTTCAAGCCAGCGGTGGTTCCAGACCGAATTTTTTTCGTTACTTGTTCATTACTGTTCATGTGATGCAATTATTGTTCATAAAATTACCGATCGGCTTGGCCGGCGACTTCAAGTCGGCTCGCGGTAGATTTAGAACGAATTTGCGATTTTCAATCTATGGTACAATCGATATTGTGTCGGCGACTTCAAGTCGGTTCGCGGTAGATTAGAGCAGATTTACACCGTATGTTACAATTTAGAAAGCCAAATTTGTAGAATTGAAAGCAATCTAGAAAAAAAGCGATTCGATCCACGAGTGTCATTCATCGACGGTTACCTTTCGATCCGAGGAGAGTCGATCGTGCTGATAATGTGTTGAGGAACCGTCGCTGGCGAGTCTAGTCTAAGCGATTATCTCGTAGACAAACTCAGAATCGTAAGAACAATGTAAAAATACAAGAACATAATAGTAGATTGAACACAGAGATATGAGGTGACTTCTGACTTCTCTTTATTGCTTTCTGTAAATGGTGTACAATGTTAGGGTCCCTCTCCTATATATAGACTACTAGATAAATAAGAAAGCCTATCGTGAACCAGAGCTACTAGCCTGGACCCGATTTCTTAACAATACTATTACTCTTTGTTTTGCCTTGCTGCCGTATTGCGTTCCCATGCGTTCGCCACATGGATTATTGCAACTGTTCCACCAACTGGTCACCGAGCATAGACTGTGGTACTCGTACTGTTGCATTGCATGTACCATGCTCTATGATCCCTCTTACTGTTGCATTGCATGTACCATGCTCTATGATCCCTCTTCTTCTGGACGACTAGACGTATGTATGACCTCTCTCCCCTTGAACTGATCGAGTAGGTTGTGGGTCGTTCCAAGATAGCTCCATCCAAGTCGGCCCTAATGAGCCCATTGGGTCAGGTTCAGGCCTAGGTAGGATGGCCCAAATGAAAAGCTTTCCGCTAATCAAACTCGCCAATTTCTCAGATCTAGCTCCGGTCGTTTGCATTGCGCACAAAACATCGGTTGAGTGGTAGAAATCAATGTAGCAACGGAGTGAAAGTGAGTACAAGGAATCGCGAAAGATTGAGATGCATGTGCGGTTAGGGTGCGTCCAAACACTTCCCCTTCCATACTCTTTCCCCTCAACCAGCGCTCAAGCTATTCTTCGTATCAAATTGGTGTCGTATATGTAGCATTTTAGTCGCAGACCGCGTGCCTTGATTTTGACGGGAATGCATGGTGATGTTATGGCCGGAATTACGGGAGATAGCTCTGTGTCTGGCTCCACGATCGATCACGTACAAAAAAGATGGCGCGCGTGTGCATGCCACCTACAAAGAGAACGTACATGGGCACGGGCGTGGCGCTCGGGCCCTCGTGCAATCGAGGAGACACCGCAACATGAGCAGCTGCAATGCCGTGGGCCGTGCCGTTAATTGAAGGAGGGCCACGCGGGGAAGCTGTGTAACGCTTGTGCTTTGCTGGAATGGAAAGCGTTGCGTGATGATTGCGTTCGGAGCGCACTGGCGCGCTCGTGCCGGGCTAGCGCGCGGCAGGCTAGTTTGCAGAGGAGCCCTTCCCTGGACCGACGACTCTGATGCAAAATATCCCAAATCACGGGAGATCTGAACCTATCCCAGTGCATTGCATCTTGCCACTTGCCGGCGAGCGCACCTTTTGTGGTGATGACGCCATTTCAGCAATGACGCTCCTGACTGCCACATCAGCGACTCAATTCCTTGACTGCAAATCAAGCGTCAGTTAATTCTAGGGCGTGATTAGTGCTTGACGCGGTTAACGATTTAGCAAACGACGAAGATTGGAGGACTAGACGAGAGTTGCGTATGCAAATAATAATAATCAAGTGCCCTGGATGCAATTAAAGTATTAAGGAACTTAATTTTCTTTCTACTTTGTACTTGGGCCGGGACCCGGGAGTATCACCTCCTAAGATTCCACGCGACTCTCTTGGTCCTGATCGAGATCTCCTTGCTAGTATATTTCATGCTGCGCGTTCCTCTGCTTCCCTGGCGGATCAGTGAGGTTTTTGGTCGTCCAGAATAGTTAAACAAAATATTCTCTGCATGCCCAGATCTTGATCAATTGATTGCGATATTGTTCTCTGTCCACAGCAAGTTGCCATGTGGCGAGCTTTGGTGAGGCGGGGCTAGCTTCTCCAGAGAACGCATCTGTTGAAAACAAAAATGCTCTGTTCCCAAATGCACTGTACTTACGCAACCCCGACCCCAGCTGACAAGGCGTGAATCAGCCAATTGCACTGCGAATTGCGACGCGATTAGGATCTTGATCACGATGCATGAACCTTAATCCAGACCGGGGCGGGTGATGAGGCCAGGGGGAAAGAACAAGATCTCGCGCTCTGCCCCTGCGCCAGGTTCATAAAACAATCATCGAGAAAAGCTGGTCCGGTCTTTGCTGGATTTAACAACTCCAGTTCTGGTACAACGCTGGACCGGCCTAGCTAGGCCCATGCAAAGCCTGGTCACTGGAACGTGCAGGGCCCAACTAGCCAACCTGTTCATGGGGTGGCCCGGACCCAGGCCTGACCGGAGCCACGCGCGGCGCGGCCACCACACAACCGAAGGGAGCACAGGAGCAGCATGCAGAGCTGCATATATGAGAATTGAGGAGTCGGTATGCATGCACAAACGTTATCCTTCCGTACGCGTACGTGAGACCACTAATGAACCCTCAGGCGGGCAGCCACTGCCCGCTGCCCAACAGCAACATATGCGCATCTCGATCGAGACGGCTAGAAAAGCTAGCTAGCTACCTAGCTCTCACCGGCCGGCCGGCACGAATGCCCGCCGCGGCTGCATTATTGGCACGGCGCCTATGAGCCTATCGATAGGCCAGATCGATCGCTGATATATTTTGGCGGGTTTGGATTTGTTGGATGAATGTACGTACGAGCGAACCCAGGTCAAAAAAAGTAAGCGAGGGCACAAGTGATCTGTCGGGAACATGGAGCACATCTGCTGAGTTAAACGGGAGCACAAGTGGTCAAACATTAGACTATTCACTCGACCTCTTTGGGTTCGCCCCTGAAAGTATGCATGTATGCTCATCCGGCCGGCCCTGTACGCATGTAGTAGTACGGGAGCCATTCCGTCGGGCGTAATATATCCCTCTACACTATACAGGATGCACGTCAATGCCACGACCAAGTGTTTTCAGCATTTTTACCGAGAGATCACCATGCATGTCATTGTTCAATGCCGTGGGTGTTTTCACTAGTTAGGGGCAAACTAAAATGACACGGGAATAAAACAGATCACGGCCGTTGCAAAATTCGAGCTGAGCGAATCCGTGCCGTTCGATCGGGTGGCTAGCTACTACCTACTAGCTAGGGAACTTGGTTGACTGGTCCTATACGCAACGGGCACATCACACGCATGAAGAGAAAGCACAGGCTACTCCACAGTTGCATGCATGCTTTCACCGGTGATGTGAGTTGGTCATTTTGATAGTGGAATATGGGACACACCCCAGCAGGAGACGAGCGGTTTGGTCTGTCGACGATCGGCAATATTCTCTTTGAAAATTCGCCAGTGTAAAAGTACGTATGTCGACGACTTAGACGTACTCCGTATGAATTGATCGAAGTACGTACCGTAGTGTAGTATAACATTCCGAGAATAAATTAAGATCAATTCTTACGTTTTTTTTTTGCGGTTGATTAACATAGCACTTGTTGATCCGTAAACGCCATAGAGGTTCAGAAAATAACCTAATATCGGTCGATCTTTGCGACCAATATATGCATGCAATAGCTAGGCCGGGCAGGCAGTTAGAATATGAGCACCAGTTAGCTAAGCTAGAGCTAGCGATAGATGATGGAGTGAGCAAGAGGGAATTATCCAAAAATGTTGCCCGCATCTTTGCTAACAGTAACGCATTATTAGTGGACATAAGAAGACCAGCATGTCACTGCCCCCCAGCCCAGTCCAGTAGTATGCTAGCAGCAGCAAGGTAGCGCATGCAGCGGCATGCAATAAGTCCCCGTGGCCCCTCCAAATCCAGAACCCAGAAAGGAAAGAGGTCCCCCGGCCGGCCGAGCTAGAGAAGCAGCAGCATGCAGCAACAGTAGTAATGGCCAACGCGGCCATGCATGCTCGATCTAGGACGTTTTTAATTACCACACTGCGGTTAACTAATGCTGCACTGCACACATGCGTAACTATAGTAGGATCGTACGAGTAGTACGACGTAGTAAAACGATATGCTTGCGTGGTACGCGCGCGCGCGCCAATTACAAGCGCGGATCGAGCTTTGAGTTTTGACCACGTAGCGGTGGCAGCAGCTAGTACCACCCGCCCCACCACATGCGCGCGCTTCATTCGCCATAGTTCCGAACTTCCCATTGGCCGTGCCCGAGCGCGCGGGGGCCCGCTCGCGCAGGCGGGAAATTCCCACGCTCGCGCCCACCGGTCAGACACGAGCGATTAATTTGGGCGTCGCTGTCCAGGCGGTCCCGCCGCGAGGCTAGCTTCCAGCTCCTTAATTCATTTACTTACTCCCCTGTTCTATTCCCGTGGAGAATTCCGGGTCGTACAATGTTGTACGCCTCTGGTGCGGCCTTTAATACGCGAATGACAGCCTGTTGCTGTTGCTGACTTGCAAGGGAAAAAGGACAGGGAAGAGACTCACTAGAGAGTGAAAACCGATAACCTTACCCGTCCAAATCTTCATTTGGATTGGAATGCAGGAATTTTGAAAATTAAGCTGTCTAATTACAACCAACCAATTTTGAGGGAGAAATCAGTTGAATTTTTTTTAATGTTGAATCTTCGTCCAAATGGTACATCCCCTCAAATGTTATGCGGTCTAACTCGTACCCTACCCTCTATCCTGTCGGCTATACAGTAGCACACTCATGCGCCACCCCTCAAATGTTATGCGGTCTAACTCGTACCCTACCCTCTACCCTGTCGGCTATCTGACACAGAAGTGTCTGCATCGCTTCCTCCTTTTGACGCCTTGGACCACCGCCCTCCTCTACTTTTGCTAGATGTCACCTACGGTGGCAGGTGGCGACGTCTCTAGTGTATCTCCTTAATATAACAAAAGGAAGGGGACAATTGGCAATGGTGGTGGCCAGCGGCTTCATTGGAGCGTGTCGTGAGGTACTAGAGAGTCGATTTCGCCGAAGATGGCACTAGTCTGTAGTAGGCCTCGCTACAGATGAAGAAGAAGGTGGGGCGGCGCACGAGTCTCAAGTACGATCTAGATGTAAGAAATTCGATTTATTTTGCAAAAAAAGTAATAATAGTAGACTAATGTATAGCAAATCCGAAATTTTATGTTCCAAACAGGCCCCAAAAGATCCAATTAATAGTATAATAGAAATGTATAGTAATTTATACTTGTACTGTTAGTAGACTCTAGCATATGGGCAATGTAACTATATAAGGGCACTTGGAGAGTAATACAACTGACAATACTAGGGCCCAAACATAGAGACTAGCCGAGGCTAGAAGATAGCTGATGATTCCTATCGTACGCTCCTCTCCATCATTCGATTTGGGCACCCATCATCCATTGTTTGATCCCCCATGTCAAGCGCAACAAAAAAAAGAGCACCGCACACAACAACATAATACATCCCTGCAACAAGACGCTAGGAAGCACCCCGACTCAATTGTGTGCATCAAACCAACACCTGAGCACAACATCACATACAATAGAAAGAGAAAACCCTCAGTGTGCAACAAAGCATCTGAGAAGGCGTAACATTTGAAAATAACTCATGAAACATTTTGATTTTATATGTGCAACAATCAGCAAAAATAGTTGCAACATCGAAAAATTTGCAACATTTAAAACTACTCACTACTAGAAATTGGGAAAACATTACGACCACAAATTTTACTGACGGGCCCGCACCGGCCGTCAAGGTTTACTATTTTGGTCATGGGAATAGTACCCCCTCAGAAAATTTCAAATTTTGCTAATAGTTGTAATACAACTGTCAATACAATGTACTTTACTGATGGTTACAACCGTCAGGTTAATTGTTTTGGTCTGCGTGGGAAAGGGTCTATTCGCGGGGAAAAAATGGTTGTCGCATGAAAATGGCATCGTCTTTCATATATAAAAAAATACCGAGCTAGCGTGCTTTGCTTCCTCTTTTCTGTACCAGTCCTCTCCTCTCTAAAATCCCTAGCTCTCTCCATCCCCAATTCGCCACCGCCTCCACGCCGTCTCCGGGTGTCTCGTCGCCTCCACCCCATCTCCCCCACCGCCTCCACACCATCTCTGGGCGCCCCGCCGCCTCCACGCCATCTCCCCCGCTGCCTCCACACAATCTCTGGGTCCAAAATCCCTAGCTCTCTCCATCCCCAATTTGCCGCCGCCTCCACGTCATCTTCCCCGCCGCCACCACGCCATATTCGGGCGCCCCGCCACCACCACGCCATCTCCAGGCGCCCCGCCGCCTCCACACCATCTCCCCTACAGCCTCCACACCATCTCTGGGCGCCCCGTCGTCTCCACGCCATCTCTCCCACCGACTCCACGCCATCTCCGGGCGCCCCGCCGCCTCCACACCATCTCCGGCCGCAGCCACTGCCTCTAGGAGCGAACAGGCCTTCCCTTCCTTCGCCCTCTTGTTCGGCAGAAGGTGCACATCTCGGCTTCTGATGATTCGTTCGGTTGTTTGTCCTGGGAGCGGAGCATGGTTGCAGATTCAGGTGGGGGTTCTTCTTCTCTTCTTGCTGCTGTTCTTTGTTTGTTGAGAACAGGTTGCACTGTTGTAAACATGAATAATGTTATTTATGGGCATAGGCAAAGAATGGAACAAAAGAACTTACTTTTCTGTCTATGTTCTGTATTTTATTCATAAGTTGTCGCAATTTGGTATTGCCAGTATTTGCGCAAGGGTAGAAATATGTTTGGTGATAGTTATAGACCCTTTATATTTGTTTTCCCTCTATAACATGCTTGCTTTGGCTATAGTAGTGAAGCTACAAGCTGGAATGGTTGGCTAATAGGAATTTATCTTCAGATGATCTGATCAATTTGCCTATTGCGCAAGATGGTAGCTCACTAGGGCTCACTACGAATATATAAACTTTCATTCACACATGCTTATTATTTTGTGGATGTAATCTATTCATGCATAATTTTGAATGGAAAACTATTGTACTTATCCTCATACACTATTTGCAGGTTGTATTTGGACCTCAACAGTCTAAGCACAAGAGTTTGATTGCGACATCTTTGCGAGTTTGAGGAACGATTTAATGCGATTGCAAGGATCTATTAATTAATTTAAATTGCAAAGGAGTTGGGCAATTGGAAGTTGACAGAGTTTGCAATTGTCAGGTGAGATTAGCTAGGACTGATTTTGGTGTTTTCTATTAACCTAGGGGCGGTTATCTATTCTTCTCTTTTTGCCCCTCAATAATTGCAGTTATATTGATTGACTTTACACTCATTTTGTGGCAGATAACATCCAGGAACTTTATTAGGAGGCTGACAAAAGAGTATGGGGATTTGACCAAGAACTGGGGATTTTGAGTTGAATATGATATCAAATCTGCCAGATTGGTACAGTTTTGGGCCCGGATAGAAATATCAAGCCTAGTAAAGTCCCCCACAGACTCTTTCACTACTAGAAAAGGGGTATTTCCCCACGATCGAAAACCGTCAGGTTTTATTTTCCTGACGGTTAACCGTCAGGAAAATCCCTCAGGTCTAGGTGGTTGGGAAAATCCAATTTGTCTGGCGGTTCACCGTCAAGAAAAATTTTGCTGACGGTTTTTTCCCTATTTTGTTGACGGTTTTGTGAACCGTCCATAAAAAGAATTTCCTTGATGGGTATTCACCGTCAAGAAACATTTACCTGACGGTTTTGTTTCCCTTCCATAAAATGAATTTACCTGACGGGTATTAACCGTCAAGAAAAATATATCTGACAGTTGGGACATTTACCGTCAATAAAATAAAACTTGACGGTTACACTATAACCGCCAAGAAAATAAAAATTGACGGTTGGATATTACCATCAAGGAAATATAACTTGACGGTTGCGACATTACCGTCAAGGAAATATAACTTGACGGTCGGGACATTACCGTCAAGAAAATCAAACCTGACGGTTCTGTGCCCGTAATCAAATTGTTTTTTCCTGAGTGTATTACCGTCACCAAAATAACTCTATGGCTATCAACTAAATTATTAGCAGCCAAGATGCACACACTATTATTTGATTCATACACATCCATTCATCATATAATCCACAATACATACATCTATAGTCCACAATACACATGTATACATTAATTCACATACAAAATAAGTTCAAAGCTTAAACTAGCATCATTTCGAGCCCAGTACCATCCATAAGGTTCAATTGCAAAAAGCAACATTGTAATCTGCACAAAAGACATCTAAAAGTCTAGTACTACCAAAATGCACCTAAAGACCAATATCACATACAAGTCATGTAAGTCCATCTAAAAGTCCAGTAATACCATTCATGTTGAACTATTCAAAAGAGCTAGCAAGATATCATCAAAGTTAATCTAGACAATTAGTTGCATCCATCGCGGTCGATGTTGTTGGCATCATGGTTGTTGTCGCGGTCGATGTTGTTGGCATCATGGTTGTTGCCGCCATTAATGTCAGCATTGCAGTTGTCGCCATCATTGTTAGCATCGTTGCCATCAATGGCATTGTCGTCATCTGGTGCTGAGCCCACATGGGATGATCCAGTCCCAGTCCTGGTCCCTTCCTGTAAGGTGAATAGAGTAAGCCAACATTATGAGTGTGCCTTAGCACAAATAAACCATTAGAAGTGCTAACAGAAGAGCTAAAACAATCCATTGAACACTAGCATTAGGAGTCCTTGTAAGCACAATTAGAACCATTATAAGTGCTAAAAGAAGAGCTGGAGCAATCGAAATCTATGACAAACCAGTTTTTTAAAAAATAGTTGCACGCGTGGACAAAAATTCTAGACAAGGCCATTGCCACCTTACCATGAACATATAACTAAATGGGTTGAGGTTAAGCCCATGTGATAGAACACTCAACATGAGTCCACTCGCTCCTTCTTTGCCTTTGCTTGTTGCCACTCGACACAATCAAAAGTATTAGTGTCTAGTCCAAATTAGTCCTCCAAATGATAGAGGTTTGGACAACCTTGTAACTTTCATGAGATATTGTTTGTAGCATTTGCAATAATTTTAGTTGCTAGATGTTTCACGGCGTAGCATCTCTGGTGGTGGTTCTTCACCCATCTTCTGGAAAAACATCTACATTTGGAAACTTTACAAGGTTAGATTTTTGGCTTTCTAGCTATTCAATTAATTGCAAACATATACATTAAGATAAAGCAAGTAACACAAATATACACATGCCCTCGTAAAGTCGAATCCCCATAATTTAGAGGAGTTTCTTGCATCGAGAGATGTAGAAAAGCGAACGATAAGACAATGTTTGAAATGCCAGATGTATCCGTGAATCTTGTCTAAAACCCTGCTTTTGAATAAATCAGACAGTTGGGGTCTAACAATTAAGATTGTTTGTAAGCCTTATCAAGGTATTACATTTTTGGCCAAGTTTTGTAAAATACAAAATTTCATAATATGGGTGTTCTGAACCTACTGATTCCAGAAATTAACCTCTCCCATGCACTAATTCGAAAGTTCCTAAACTCAGCATTTGTTTTAGGCGTACATACAACTTTCTTAGCCGCGGATTCCAGAAATTAACCTCTCCCATGCTGAATCTGTGGTTTTTTCCTTCACATGTTTACTTAAGCAGCCTTATTGCTTCTTCTTTGAATTATATGTCTTGTGCAAGCAGTTAGGAAAAAATGGTTATATTACTAGATCGAACTCAGAATGATCCATCCAAAACCAGCCCAACACATGCATAGACACTCACTCTTACTGTGACCCTATCAATATAGGAAATGTTCTCACTAAATAATCAAGCTAACACTTGAAGTATGCAACAATAACATTGGATGTAAATTAATGTGTGTATTAACAATGTTACCACAATCATTTGGCGGTGAACTTCTTGTGTCCGGAGTAGTTCTTGATTATGTCGGACCACATTACGATATGAGGTGGAATTGGATGGCTGATATTTCTTGATTTAGGCGCATGTAGAACTTGACCTTCTTGTGACACCATTCCCTATTGGTACACGGCCATGGGGCAAGCCACCATTGGTGTTGTAAAGTATTGCTCCATCAAGTGGTTGCTGCTCCCACTCACCATTTGGATGTTGAGCACTAGTAGCTGCGCAGTAATTATCCTAGAACAAGAGCAACATTTCATATGATTTGCTTTCATAAAAGTTGAATTCACCTGAGTTGACTACAGTAGTACACATATATATAAAGAGAAAGCAACAGAACTGGGTGGATGTATATGTGAATGGCTGACTATTATAGTGAGTTGGTGACATACTGACATATAAGATCATTGAACTTCAGATGACTAGAAAAAAGATTCAAGGAGCCAAAGTATAACCCCACTCATGAATAAACCTTTTTAGGACTTGATAACAGGGCAGTTGGAATATTTACTTCTTAATTTGGACTAGCTAGCCAGGTTAACTACAAATAATTATAAAGTCCTATAGTTACCATATCAAATTGTACTAGGAGCTAAAAAACGAAACTCCAGTTGTTATGTTACAGCAAAGGCCGTGGATGGCAGCGTATAGGTTTGTTAATCAAACTACGTAACTCTTATGTTCTGTGAAATCAATTTGCTCCAACTTACAATGCTTTTTTGTGCTTTTTGGTTGCAAATTGGACCTCTGCTGCCACTACTATCCACATTTTTTATGCCAGACTTCATTACGGCATATGTCTTCAGGCATGTGGTATTTTCTGGTCCAAACTTGTGTTCCTACAACATGGTGAAGAACACAATTAATAGCCACAACCTACTACCTTACACTATCCAAAGGCAGAAAAGAGAGAGGGAACATGTATAATATACCAGATATTGTTGGGTTTCTGAGTATGATCGTGAACCTGATCGGTTTTGAGCAACATCTTCAGATTTGAAGCGTGCCTCCTGACCTCTCCTTCGTTTTGTCTAGAATTGGTCGCTACACCAGTTACGACAAAGATGTTGCCATACTTGCTCATTGCACCACCAAATCCTACCAATCAAGTATTGCTCATACTCTAACTCTCTTGGTTGTGCCAGTGTGTCATCAATCTCCTCTTCTTGTTTTTTGTAGTACTCCTTGACAGCATCAACACGAGCATTATACATCATTTGCTTCACACGGTCCGAAGCATAATTTTCAAGCACTCGATCTGCTTCTACCTCATCGTCTTCACTAACTTTGAATAAATACTGTGTTAATTACAATACAAATCAGTGTTTATAGTGTACTTTGTCAATGGTAACAACTTAAGGATAATGCCATATGTTGATGCAATAATTTCTAACATGAGTTGACCTTTGGCAAACTTAAGTACTCATACATAGACAAATGTAAGTATTTTATTTTGTAGTGTCAATGTGGATGCTTCTTCACTGCATACACTATAATCATGCATACTGGAATCATGGAGCTAATATGGCCATCATGTATATATATGATGTAGTAGTGGCCCTTCATGCATACTGGAATCATGGAGCTAATATGGCCATTATTTTTTATGCATACTTACAGCAAATAGATTTTAGGAAGCCCTTACTGAAAGGTGGTGGTTATGTTGTTTGACAGTGACACAATGTATTGCAATAGGGACAACCACATTAATTAGTTGTTACATGAACATAATCACCTATACCATAGACTCAAAAGACTAAATGAAATGAGTACTAAATGTTTCTTACCCAAAACTCATTTTTCACTTGATCTGCAGTAGACATTCCAGCATCGTCTTCATCGACAAAGTAATCATCCCATGTCAACGCAGGGCGAGTATTAAAGGTTCTACCCTGCTCATCCTTGTCCTCTACAATACCTGGGTACGCATGTCTAAGAATAACTCCAAGTTGTGCTTGATATGTGTAGTCTTTTTGGGGCATATAATTGGCATCCTTGAATTGCCTACAATACATGAATTAAGCATGACATTTGTATGTATTGCTGGCATTGTTAATCTTATCAAGAAAAAAACAGAAAAACGCTTCTTTATGGTCAAGTGCACATGTCTATACTTACTGGTCGCCATGTCTATACTTACTGGTCGCCATTAGGTCTCAAGGCAATCTTCCCAGCACGCGAAGGCATCTTCAATTGAGTTCGCAACTTCTTCTTCCTTCCCCTTTTTGTAGAACCTCCATCGACTTCACCAGTGAAATGATCATTGCTCCTTTGAGAGCCATTGCCATTGCAGCTAGTGCCACCAGCAATAATCCTTTGTGAGGCATTCACATTGCTGTTGGTACCAGCGATATTGTTCCTTTGGGAGGCATTTCCTCCATGTTGCTGACCTCCACGTCGTTTGGAGGGAATATGATTCATATCCTGCGCACCAAAAGACCGAGTCGACTGCGAGGGGAGGGATCTGGAGCCTGAAGCAAGCACGCGAAATGTTAGTAGCAAACAGCGCTGCCACCAGTAACTAAAGAGCAGCCCAAGAGGGTGAAGGAAGGGAAGGCCTGTTAGCTCCTAGTGGCTGCAGCTAGAGTTGGCGTGGAGGCGGCGGGTGCGGTCGGAGCTGGCGTGGAGGCGACGGGCACGGCAAGAGTTGGCGTGGAGGCGGGCACTACTGGCCGGCTTGAGGTGGCAGTGGCAGCGAAGACGGGCGAACCTCGGGAGGCAAGCAACAGGAGAGGAGGCGGGTCGAGTCAGCGGCAAAGGCAGCGGCGCGCCAGGGGAGAGAGAGAGGCTGGAGGGGAGAGAGAGGCACCAGGGATGTGTGTGGAGCTAGCGCTAGGTATTTTGACAAGAGGAAGCAGCTTTGACTGTTGGGCAGTGTGCACACAGGCGTGGTACTTTTTTTCCCCATGGGCACGCGTTGAAAATTTTTTCCGCGTGAACAGAAGTTTTCCACGCGCAAAAATGCTGGAAAACCCAAACAATTAACCTGATGGGCGTAACGGTTTGTAAACAGAACAGTTTGTGATACATCTGTAATCACAGACGGTTGGTAAACAGAACCGTCTGTGATTGGAGATATATCACAGACGGTTCTTTGTTCTCTAGTTAAACCTTTTCGGTCAAAGTATTTAATTAAGTATTTTGGGGCTAGTCAACCTTTTGGGCCCAGCCAAGCCAATTGGCACTGTAGCGACTCAACCCAAACCCTAGCAAACTTGTTTGACCCAACCTTGTGCCAATCGGACCGACCCAGACATGTTCCTTAGACTCAGCCAACCCTAGCGCACGCAAACCATTCGATTTGAAACGGGCGGACAAGATGCATTGAGACGTTCGGACCATCCGAACCATCCACGCAATCTCCACCGTTGATTTCCAAACGAACCATCCAGATCAAGAGTGACGTTCGGATCAACTCAAGGGAGGTCCTGACGATCCGATCAACTCAAGGGGAGGTCCTGACGGTCCGATCAACACAAGGGGAGGTCCTGACGGTTAGATGAACTCAAGGAGAGGTCCTGACGGTCAGATCAACTCAAGGGGAGGTCCTGACAGTCAGATCAACACAAGGGGAGGTCCTGACGATCGGATCAACTCAGGGGGAGGTCCTGACGATCGGATCAACTCAAGGGGAGGTCCTAACGGTCATATCTAACAAGGGGAGGTCCTGACGGTCGGATCAACTCAAGGGAGGTCCTGACGGTCGGATCAACTCAAGGGGAGGTCCTGACGGTCCGATCAACACAAGGGGAGGTCCTAACGGTCTGATCAACACAAGGGGAGGTCCTGACGGTCAGATGAACTCAAGGAGAGGTCCTGACGGTTAGATCAACTCAAGGGGGGGGGGGGTCCTGACGGTCAGATGAACTCAAGGAGAGGTCTTGACGGTCGGATCAACTCAAGGGGAGGTCCTAACGGTCGGATCAACACAAGGGGAGGTCCTGACGGTCGGATCAACTCAAGGGGAGGTCCTGACGGTCATATCTAACAAGGGGAGGTCCCGACGGTCGGATCAACTCAAGGGGAGGTCCTGACGGTCATATCTAATAAGGGGAGGTCCTGACGGTCATATCTGACGACATTTGACGATAATTGACAACATTTCATGATATTATTTGACGGCATTTGACGATATTTAACGACATTTGACGATAATTGACAACATTTGACGACATTTGACGATAATTGACGACATTTGACGATATTTAACGACATTTGACGATAATTGATGACATTTGACGATAATTGACAACATTTAACGACATTTGACGACATTCGACGATAATTGACAACATTTGACGACTATACATGTTGAGACATCCAGAGTTACTTCATAGTCATTGTAAACTACTTCTGAGCAAGTTTCACTGATCCTCTAGATATCAAGTACACCTTACCAACCTCAATTAGGTCGTAAAACTGATCAAGCACCAAATTGAATCCATGCATGACTTTTTTAAAAATTTTACATATTTTATTGCACTTGGAAAATCTCAAATAAAGTTTAAACCTACAACTCAATTATAAGTTCCAAAAGAAAACAAGAACAAAAACTCTTGTTCATCTTTTGGAAATAATTTATTGAAATACTAAAATAATTATCATGTATTAATATAATTTTCCCCAAATTTTTGGAACTTAATTTGACCCTTAGAAAATTCAAACTCAAATGAAAGACCTATTCTAAGTTTGAATTTAAATTATTCAAATTAAATCTTGAACAGTGAAGTTTAAGATTTTAATTGAGTCCTAGGATGTACTAGGAACCCCTTTGATTTATTTCAGAATTTTAAAAACTTTATTCCTATTTTTAAAGCCTTGGTCAAACCCTTTTGTTTCTTAGTCAACTATTTTGAAAACTTGGGCTACCACTGTTGGCGACGCGAGCCCTACGATAAAAAATGAACGGCCCAGATGCGTTGGGACATTACGTTCCAACGCATGTGAGCCGTTCGATCCGCATCGGACGTCGCAAAAGAAATGGTGCGATGAGGCGGGGCGAACCAGACTCGGGTGCGACGCGAGCCCTACGATCAAAAATGAACGGCCCAGATCGTTGGGACATTGGATTGTCTGAACATCCCAATGTATGTGAGCCGTTCGATCCAAGACGGACGTCCCAAAAGCGGCGCGATGGCGGTGCGAACGCACTTCGGGTGCGGCGAGCCTACGATAAAAATGAACGGCCCGGATCGTTGGGGCGTTCGGATATCAAACGTCCCCAACGCATGGGAGCCATTCGATCCAGCGCCGGACGTGCCAAAAAAACAGCGTGATGGCGGTGTGAACCCGGACTTCGGGTGCGGCGCGAGCCCTACGATAAAAATGAACGGCCAGGATCGTTGGGGCGTTGGACCGTCGAACGTCCCAACACATGTGAGCCGTTCGATCCGCATCGGACGTCCCAAAAGAAACGGCGCAATGAGGTGGTGCGAACCAGACTCGGGTACGACGCGAGCCCTATGATAAAAAATGAACGGCCCAGATGCGTTCGGATCGTCCGAACGTCCCAACGCATGAGAGCCGTTCGACCCCCATCGGACGTCCCAAAAGAAACGGCGCGATGAGGCGGTGCGATGGGGTTGGGTTGGACCAAGTCAGAATGAGTCCGGTGGGTTTGAGTTTGGGTTAGGGTTTAAAAGGGTTTTGACCGAAAAGGCAAAGAGTTTGACCGACTGATTTAAAATAGAAGAAAATTTTAAAAAATTCTTAAAATTTTTGAGGAGGTTTTGAGAATCAATTAGGTCTTATGAAAATTATTTTTAAGAACTTTTCAAACTAAAATTTGTCAGAAATAAATTATTTTTAAAAGCTGAATTAGTGAAAGGTTTGAAATTTGGTGAGATCAAAATAATTTCTAAAAATGTGTTAAAAATAATCATAATTCAAGATAAATAATCTAGTATTTTATTAAATTATTTCGACAATTTTACTCAAACAAATATTCTAGATTCAAATAAAAGATGGAAAACAAGTGAAAATTTGAAATTTCGGGCAAACTTTATTACAATCAAACAAAGGTTTTACAATAACACATAATTTACACACATAATTCATGATTCCATGACAGTTATTTGGGACCCAAAAATATGAAGTTATTGAAATAGCTCTTCCTGTCATACACATGATTCTATAACCATATAACATGAATGTATCATCTTCGCAAACCTACAAGGGAGATTCGAGATTTCAGAATCTAGCTACTCCCTCTATGTTCTCTTCTCTACCTAAGTACCCAATGAACACCAGAGGCCTAAGAGGCAGCTTGTCAACCATCTGCAATTCTTTTGATCTTCACAGTCTCCAACTACAAAAAGGAAATATGTACTTCAGTTTTGAGAATATGAGAATTCCTTTTCTGAATTAAAAATACATGACAAACAATTGGTACTGAAAAAAATACAACATTTTGTTAAGATTATAAAAAAGAACTTACCACAAGCTGCACCATACCATGTTGTGCAATTGCTATAGAATGTTGTCAGCAAATGAAATAGTTATATGAAATGCATATAAATGAATAATGTTGCGCATCATCTAAACATATTTGTAGAATGGACAAAACTTGTCATATTTATTTCGACATATAAAAAGTTCAGCTTTCATAAACAGTCCCTAGTCATTAGATTCATGTTCACTAGCACAAGCATACCAATTCATAAACTTCACCTCCAGATTGGTTCATCCATCCAAAAGACATCTAAAGTCAAGTACCGCATACAAAAATCACAAAAGTCCCCATTTCCATTACATTCAAGTTCAGCTAGTCAAAAGAACTATAAGAGATCACTGAAAGTCGCAGAATGGCAGCATGGTTGTTGTCACAAGAAACAATTCAAGCACAACAATAGGAAATTTAGAAATCATTTGGATCATAAGTTGGAGGTTGAAGCTCCTAATCTTCATCCTTCTCATCTTCATCTTCATCTTCAACAGTTCCTTTTTGAGGATCAACATTCTGGTGTTGCAAAATTTCAAAATCTTTTGGATTTGTTATTTCGTCTGAGATCAATGGAAGTGTAATTTCGAAGTCATTCCCTAAGTCGATGATAAAAGTGCCTTGCAAACCATCCTCCTGATAGAACTCCATTTGTTCTATTGGTCCTTCAGGAGGGTTGAAACCACCATCGGTGCTATTTGGAGGAATATATCCATGTGGGGCTACATGATATGCAACCCACCATTCTAATAGATCCGGTCTAGTCTTACAAGGGTATGGTAGGTAATAGACTTGTGTAACTTGACTTGCCATGACAAATGGATCAAAATTTGAAAGCCTAGATGTGTGATTGACCTCTATCAAGCCCAAATTTTCGTTAAGCCTAACTCCATTTGGTGTTGGATCAAACCAATGGCAATCAAATAAAACCGACTCAAGATGCATCTTTGCCTTCCCAAGTAATTTTTATGATGTCTTCAATGACACCATAATACTCCAACACATTGTTGTTCTCGTCAACACTACATACACAAACACCACTGTTAGTTGTAGTCAATCTAGATTTCCCACTCTCATACTTTGATGAGCGAAATCTGTATCCATTCACATCATGGCATCCATAAGTGGCAACTCTTGTGCGAAAACCGTAAGACATTTGGCGTAAGGTATTAGAAATGGTAGATAACTTCATGCTCTGCAAATAGACAATTAATTGTATTAGCTTTAGGTGATTTCAGATTGCTACAAAGATATTTCTCAAGTGTTATAAGTTGAAGCGTTGACGATAATTACTTGAGTTTTGAACCAATCAAAAAATTGGGCTCGGGATGCATAGGGCGGCTCGATTTCCAACCATTTAACCTTAAATCGAAGTTGCTTTTCAGTTGGTTTCATTACGCTCTTAGATGTTCTTTACAAAATTTACTACATAAAAAGAGTTAATTATAATTACGCCAATATAATTAAAGAAATGTGAGTTGGGTTGCATAATTTCAGACATACACGAAGTAATCATCCATCTCTAGCACATTTGTCAATATGTACAAGAAAGCAACCTTGTACTCTTACATTTGTGAGATCACGACGACCACGAGGGCTAATGCATCGACCGGGTATTGAAATATGACAAGGTCACATGAACTTTGAAATGTGGAGGCACCATCATCGCATCGAAATTGTCTTGTTTCTAATTGACCGAACTTTAGGGCTAAAATATAGTGATAGAAAATTTGTAGCCTCCTCAACTAGGTGAGCCTCAACAATAGAACCCTCAACTCGAGCCTTATTCCGCACTTTCTTCCTAATTTTTTGTATGTACCTACATGGAGTAGACCAATTAATTACATATATCATTAGGATAGAAAGATAAAATAGCGGTATTACTTATTTCACCTCTCATATGGGTACATCCAGCGGGCCAGGACGGGGCCTCCTAATCGAGCCTCATAAGGAAGATGTATGATTAGATGTTGCATAGGATTAAAGAACCCAAAAGGAAATATTTTCTCTAGTTTGCATAGAAGCACTGCAACATTCTGTTCTAGTGAGGTTATATCATCCTTGCTAATCTCTTTAGCACACAACTTCCTATAGAAAAAACCGAGCTCTGCCAAACATAGCCATATATTTTCAAGAAGGAAGCCATGGAATGCAACTGGTAGCAAACGTTCCATGAATATATGGAAGTCATGACTTTTGAGGGCAAATATCTTCCTTTGTAGAAGGTTAACACCTTGCCTAATATTGGATGCATATCCATCGGGAAACTTCAATGTTTGAAACCACTTAAGGATGGTTGTCTTGTCATTATTATTGATGCAAAAGGTGCCCTAGGCTTGTGCCACTTTCCATTGTTCTTGACTCAAGTGCGGTGAAGGGCGGTGACAAATCTCACCTAAATCTTGTCCGCCTTCACATTATCCTTGGTCTTATCGGGTATGTCAAAGCATGTGTTCCATATAGCTTCAGCTACATTTTTCTCATTGTGCATCACATCAATGTTGTGTCGAAACTTTAATTTATTGAAGTATGGAAGTTGCCAAAAGCAGCTTTTGTGGGTCCAGTGGTGAAGTTTACCAAAGTTTTTCGTATCACCTATAAACTTGTCTATTTGGGCTTCGACTTCCTCTCCCCTTAAATGCTTAGGTGTCTCCTCAAGCACTACTGTGTTCTTTCGAAATGCATTACCTTGGGTTCTGAATTCATGGTCTCTAGGTAGGAAGCGTCTATGATAATCAAACCAGCAAGCCTTGCGACCATTACGGAGTTGAAATGCTTAACCGTCACACAAGCATTCTGGACACGCAAACGAACCATGTGTGCTCCAACCAACAAACATACCATATGCAGGGAAATCATGAACTGACCATAGATATGCTTCCCGCATTGTAAAGTTTTGCTTAAGTGAAGCATCCCATGTTTGTACACCCTCCCACAACTTGATAAGTTCGTCAACTAAAGGTTGCATTAGAATATTTAATTTTTTCCCGAGAATGTTCGTTTGGGGATAACAAGGCCAAGGAATATGTACTCGCTTCAAGAGCATGCCCGATTTAAATATTTAATGGAGCCACAAACACCGCCAACATGAGTAAGGAGCAACACCCAAACTAAATGGTGTGAAACCATCGATTGCTATAGCAAGACGCACATTTCTAGGATCACTTGCAAAGTTTGGGAAGTCCTCGTCAAATTGTTGCCAAGCTTCCCCATCACATGGATGCACCATCTTACGGATGTTGGTGACTATGTGACCGATTAGCTTTGCTATCTCCTCATGTGCATACAACCTTTGCGTCTATCTACAATGGGGAGGTACCGTAATACTTTACGTGGGACTTTATTATGGCCTACCTTGTAGCGAGAGGTATCACATAAGTCACACTTGTCTTTATGCTAATTATCTTTCCAGTAAAGCATGCAGTTATTATAGCACACATCAATTTTCACATATGGCATTCCAAGACCCTCTAACAACTTTTTTAAACGGTAAAAGTCCTCAGACAACTTAGACTCTGGAGGCAAAAGTTCATGAATTATCTGTAATACATCGTCGTAGTGTGCAATTGACATATTGTACTGTGACTTCATAGCTAGCAAATGAGCGACAACAGACATACTTGAGTGTGTTGTGTTCTCATGGACTAGTTCGTCAGCGCTAGCGACCATTCTATAGAAAGCCTAGGCAGAGGCCGTTGGCTCCTCATCAATTCCCGATGGATGGTCACCGCCTAGGTCAATCAACACATTGTCCATCCGATTACATTCATGGATTTCCTCGTGATCTATTGAAGGGTCGTGTTCATCATGTGTTGTCCATCTTTGATAGTTCGACTTAAACCCATATTTACTCAAGTGCAACTCTACAATATGCCTGTTGTGCCTAAAATACTTCCTACACATTGCACATGGACACTTAATGGTGTCACCTTCAACTACCCTAGGATTTGAGAATGCATGATCTAAGAACTGTGTAGTTTGTTCAATCCATTCATTTGAGGGAGCTTTACCACGCTACCAGCCACTATACATCCATTCATGGTCTGCCATGAAATAGTTCTATGTGTGCACAGCATGAATATATCAAGTGTAAAATTATATTTATTAAAACTAGGTATGTTGCATCTGTACTGTAGGAATATCATATAATGTTGGGCCCAATTTAAGATTAAACCACCATGTGTCACGACCCAACCCAGGGCATACCCGGGAGGTCCCTCAAGACCCCCGGGAGGTCCAGAGAGGAACCCCCAGGACATCCCGAGAGGTCCCTCAGGACCTCCTGGGAGGTCCGCAAGGGACTTCCCAGGACGTCCCGAGAGGACATCCCGCTAGGACCTCCAGACCTCCTGAGAGGTCCGATAGAACCACTCGGAGGTCTGGGGTCCTAACCCTGAGGAGGTCGTTGGACCTCAGACCTCCCCAAACTTCATGCACTACCCGGGGAGGTCCAAAAGGAGCCAACCCGAGGAGGTCATGAGGCTTGAGGACGAGCACGAAATCACTGCGATCCAAACCAAATTTCAGAGATCATCGACTGTTCTCAAAGAATCAAGTGATAACATAGACATCCACAACAGCTTTATTAACAGCAAAAGGAGGTTTGTTTACAAAGGTTGCTTATAAGCTCCAGCAATAGAGAGCACACAAACGCAGCAGAAAACCAAAAGACATGGTCCACCCATTACACCACAGGTGACTGGCTGGAGGGCGCGGCCTAATTGAGTTGATCATCTTCATCATCATAGGAGTCTTCATCTGCTCAATTCATGAATCAAGCAAGAGTGAGCACAACAACCGTGCTCGCAAGTTACACCCGCCAATTAACAGAATGACATGCATAGGGATATATCAAAGGACAGCATATTAGGGTTGATTTGCATAAAGCCAATTTTATTTCAAATACAAGTATTAAGTTTCAAGGCAGGTTACCATAGATAAAATTTATTTTTGTGAAATCCATTTTCAGTTGGATAGCATTCAACATTGAAATGGTGAAGAATAACCTCCTGCACAAGGCTTCCCGCGCCAACACCCAATTTAGTTAAACCACCAAAACCAATTTCATAATCTTTTGAAAACCAAAACCAAGAGCTAACTTTGAGTGACATTACCAGCATGTCCATGACCGTGGACACGGCTATTCGAATAGATTTACACTCTGCAGAGGTTGTACACTTTACCCACATGACATGAATTCTCTAGTTTGCTTGGCATCCGTCGATACCACCTCACACTTCCTTCGGTGAGAGGTCTAGAGTACATGACAAGGCCTTTACAATGCATTGCTCCATCGCAGTCCACCCACATTAAGGTTTCACAGATCCCCCCTTTGGATGCAAACCCGCCGGGTTAATGGTGTGCCCCCTCTTATGCCAGGTGGGACTACAACTAGTCATAACATGACAAACCCACCGCGTCCATGAGGCAAACTACTGAGAGCTTTGCAAATTAATTAGCTGTGTCCCACGCCCCATATTGAGACATGTGGTTGCACAATTTTGGCATAGCCCATTATAGGCTTAGCAAGTGGTGTCTCAAAGACCGGTCCTTAACTGACTTGGGCGACGAACCTCAACTCTGGGGTGTCGGATCACACGACCCCCGTGCATAAACATGCACCAACCGAACAACCAGCCTCGCCCAAGTCAAAACCATTTTTCATTCACTTTGCTTTTCAATTCTCCATGGCACACCAATGCCATGGCTACAAGCAAAACATCCATGACACACCAATGTCGTGGCCGAAAACTCCATGGCACACCAATGCCACGGCTCAAATTATTTGATTAAGTGATATTTTGGTCAAAACTCCCAAATCAAGATTTTGGGTCTAAGCATTACTAAGCATTTCATTTTTCAAGAGCTACGGGTCCTCACTATTGCAAGAACTAGGTTTTATCTAGGGTGACAATAGGGTTGATTCAACATGGATAGAGGTCATACCAAGCAGTAGTCATAACTATGGACTTAAAGGTAGGCATTGAAATATCTTAGTGAATTAAGCATGCATACAACTTTGAAAACGACATAAGTAATTTGAAGTATTGGGTGCAACATGATCAAGAGTGTAACTTACCTTACTCAAAGTCTTGAGCTGCTCCCTCTCCCTCACTGCACTCTGGCTCCCCACGGTCTTGACAATCTACACGTGAAAAACCAGATATTCAAATGAAGCTCAAGCAAGATCCAAAGAACTCCAAATAAACTTAATGACAAAACCAACAGATAGGTTGGAGGGTCAAGAGGAGGTCCAAGGAGCTCGTTGGAGAGGTCTAAGGACCCAAGAGAGGATGTACAAAGGCTTGTTGGAGGAGGTCCAAGAAGTGCTCGGTTGAGACAGAGGGGAGAAATGGGGAAGAAAGTGAGAAAAGAGGGCTATCCCAACTATATATAGCTGGAGTCAATGTATATGACCCAGGATAGTGGTCAATAAGAGTTGGTAAAGAGGACGATGATAGTAGGCAAGGAATGTGACAATCGGTATGACATGAGTACTGCAAAGGTGGGAGCATTTAATGTGATACAACATGCATTAAATGCTGTGGAGACTTCCTTGCCCAAGGACTTAGTCAAAGGTAAAGAAACTGGGAGTGTGACTGCCAAGTGGGGAAGCCAAGACCCGCAGAGGAGGTCCTGCGAGGACCATGAGGAGGTCTTGTAGTGAACAAGGGGAGATCCTCACCCACCGGGAGGTCCTAACGATTGGATCTCCAAAGGGGAGGTCTAACGGTCAAGATCGATTACAAATAGGGAGGTCTGCAAAGGTAAAAGGAGAACCTCGCCCGCAAGGGAGGTTTAGAGCCGTGGGATCAAATCCAGGGGAGGTCTGAACGGTTAGGATTTCCAAGGGGAGGTCCTAACGATCGGTTTTGCCAAAAAGGGGTGGTCTGGACGGTTAAGATCTTCAAGGGGGAGGTCTTAACGGTCCTGATTTACAAGGAGGAGGTCTGGACGGTTAAGATCTCCAAGGGGGAGATTTTAACGGTCCAGATGTGCAAGGAGGGAGGTCTGAACGTTCGGACCAACAGAGCTAGCGCTGGATCTCAGCCTTAGAACTAAATCGGGTGGTCCAAAATGGTTGGGACGTTCGGACCACCCGAACGCCACAGCAAATCGGGCCATCCAATGAAGATCTAAGGGCTCAGAGGAGGTGGGATGTTCGGACCATCCAAACGTCTCACCAGGATCAAGCCGTCCATTGCAAATCGGACGACTCACAATCAACAGAGATGCAAATAGGCAAGGAGGAGGTCCTAGAGGACCCAGGGAGGTCCAATAAAGGTAAGGGGAGGTCCTAGAGGACATGGAGATGTCCTGAAGGATACAGGGAGGTCCAATAAAGGTAAGGGGAGGTCCTAGAGGACATAGAGAGGTCCTGAAGGACACGGGGAGGTCGAATAAAGGTAAGGGGAGGTCTAGACCTAAGAAGGTCTGGACCAGAGGAGGACAACACCAAGGAGGTCCGGACGTTTGGATCCAAACAAAGATGAGGTCTGGGCCATTAGATTCCAAACAAAGGGAGGTCTAGGCCAGAGGTGGGTAAAAGATGGACAGAGAAGGAAAGACCAGCAAAACTCCAACAACTCAACAAACCAACAAGGGACTTTAGTTGAAGGTTGAGTTAGTCAACTTAAATCCATTATGAAATTTCAGGTTAAACTTTGAATTCTCATCAAAACAAAATGGTTCTTTTTATTTTGAAAATTTTTCAAAAAGACTCTGAAAATCAGGGTGTCACAAACCAACCCCCCTTAAGGGAATCTCGACCCGAGATTCAAGCTTGGCCAGCAAAGAGGTATGGGTAGTTTGCTCTAAGGTCTTCCTCCTTTTCCCATGTGCCTTCACTCTCTGGATGGTGACTCCATTGCACCTTGTAAGTTCGAAGGATCTGGCTCCTGGTGACACGTTCTATGACGTCCAAAATCTTGATTGGTCTCTCCACATAAGTGAGGTCTTCTTGGAGGTCAATGCTTTCCAACGAGGTGTGGTCTTCAGGTACCCGAAGGCACTTCCTCAATTGCGACACATGGAATGTATTGTGCATTGCCGACAGAGAAGTGGGCAACTCAATTTTATAAGCCACTTCACCTTGTCTTGCCACTATCTTGTATGGTCCAACAAATCTTGGAGCTAGCTTCCCTCTGGTTCGAAATCTCCTAACTCCTTTGAGTGGAGTTACCCTAAGGTACACAAAATCTCCAACTTCAAAAGATAAGTCCCGGCGTCGAGTATTGGCGTAGCTCTTTTGTCTAGACTGAGCCTCCCTCAAGCGCTCCCTTATGAGCTTCACCTTTTCTTCAGCTTCTTTAATGACATCGGGTCCATAAAATTGGCACTCACCTACTTGATCCCATAGGAGGGGAGTTCTACACTGCCTCCCATATAGAGCTTCAAAGGGTGACATCTTCAAACTAGCTTAGTAACTATTATTGTAGGAAAACTCAGCATAGGGAAAGTTTTTATCCCAACTTTCCCCATAGTCCAAAGCACAAGCTCGAAGCATGTCCTCAAGAACTTGGTTCACTCTCTCTGTTTGGCCATCAGTCTGAGGGTGGTAAGTGGTGCTAAAATTAAGTCTTGTCCCCAAGGCTTCATAGAGACCTTCCCAGAATCTTGAGGTGAATTGGGAACCTCTATCCGATACTATGCTCTTGGGTACACCATGTAAACATACAATTCAGGCTAGGTACAACTCAGCCAACTTGTTGCTTGAATGGGTGGTCTTGACCGGGATAAAGTGTGCTACTTTGGTCAACGGATCCACAATAACCCAAATGGAGTCATAGCCAGATTGGGTTCTTGGTAAACCAGTGATGAAGTCCATGCCAATTTGCTCCCATTTCCACTCGTGAATAGGTAGAGGTTGAAGCAAACCAAAGAGGTCTTTGGTGCTCCGCCTTGACCCTTTGGCATACATCACATTGTGCTACATACTCGGCTATTTCTCTCTTCATGCCGACCCACCAATACCTCTCTTGGAGGTCTTTATACATCTTTGTGCTCCCTGGATGGATGGAGTAGTGTGACTCATGGGCTTTTTAGCAGGAGGTACTTTATGTCCCGCGATTCAAGACACATAGCCTCTTGCCGAACCAAAGGATCTCTTGCTCATCCAATGAAAATCTAGGAGCCTAGCCTTTTCCTACATTGTCTCTTATCTCCAGGAGGTCTTTATCCTTGAATTGGTTCTCTCGAATTTGCTTCTGGACCACAGGTTCCACTTCAAGCGCATGCACAGAACCTTGCTCCACAATTTCTAGGTTGAGACGCCTCATCTCTTCATATAGTTTGGGCTGATTTTCTTGGACTAATAGGAGATTGTAGTAGCTTTTTCGGCTCAAAGCATCAGCTACCACGTTTGCTTTACCTGGGTGGTAGTGAATTCCAAGGTCATAGTCTTTGATGAGCTCCAACCATCTTCTCTGTCTAAGGTTGAGGTCAGCTTGGGTAAAGATGTACTTTAAGCTCTTATAGTCTGTAAAGACCTCGCAGCGATTACCAATGAGGTAATGACGCCAAATTTTTAGAGCATGCACCACGGCTGCTAGTTCCAAATCATGAGTGGGGTAGTTGGCTTCATGAGGCTTTAGTTGCCGAGAGGCATAAGCTACTACCCGACCCTCTTGCATTAGAACACAACCAAGACCTTGTCTTAAGACATCACAAAAGACCTCGAAATCCTTCCGAATATCGGGCAGAATCAACACTGGAGCAGAGGTCAGTCTTTTCTTCAATTCCTGAAAGCTATGCTCACAAGCTGGAGTCCAAACATACTTGGTTTCCTTCTTGAGCAATTGGGTGAGAGGTCTTGCTATCTTCGAAAAGCCCTCAATAAACCTACGGTAATACCCTGCCATGCCAAGAAAGCTTCTTATCCGCGACATTGACTTAGGTGGCTTCCAATCTAGGACATCTTGGACCTTGCTAGGGTTAACTGCCACTCCAGCAGCCGACATAATATGCCATAAAAAGGTGACTTCACTCAACCAAAAGCCACACTTCTCAAATTTCGCATAGAGCTGGTGGTCCCTTAGCTTGTCTAGGACCAACCAAAGGTGACCTTCATGCTCTACCTCGGTTTTAGAGTACACAAGAATGTCATCTATGAAGACAATAACGAACTTTTCTAAGTACTCCATAAATACTTTATTCATCAAATTCATGAAATAGGCAGGAGCATTAGTTAGTCCAAAGGACATAACCGTGAACTCATAAAGCCCATACCGAGTTGAGATGGCTGTTTTTGGAATATTCTCTTGTTGAATCTTCAATTGGTGGTAACCTGACCTTAGGTCAATCTTGGAGAAAACTGCTACTCCTTTTAGTTGATCAAATAAGTCATCGATCCTGGGCAAAGGGTACTTATTCTTGATGGTAACATCATTGCGAGCTCTATAATCCACACACATGCGCTATGTACCATCCTTCTTTGCCACAAAGATCACAGGAGCTCCCCAAGGAGAGGAACTTGGTCTCACAAAACCTTTACTTTGCATTTCTTCAATTTGTTGCTTTAGCTCAACTAAGTCATTAACAGGCAACCTATATGGCCTTTTGGAAATAGGTGCTGTCCCTGGGACTAGATTAATGACAAACTCCAAATATCTATCCGGAGGCATTCCAGGTAACTCATTAGGGAACACATCGGGATACTCCCTTACCATAGGGAGGTCTTCAAGTTTCACTTCTCTTAAGCAGGACAACCTAGGACCTGCCTTAGGAGAGGTCTCGGGGCTGAATTCCACTTGCACCCCTTGCTCATTGGTGAGCATAATGGACTTGTTGGCACAATTTATTTGGCCCTGGTTCTTAGATAACCAGTCCATTCCAAGAATCACATCTAATCCTTGGGAGCGCAGGACTATCAAGTCGGCATAGAAAGGTACTCCCAAGATTTCCAAGGAAAGATTTGGGCACAAGGAGTTAGTACTCATTTCCAAGCCCGGGGAATGGATTAACATGGGGTTTACTAAAGGAGTTATAGCTAACCCATTATTACCCACAAACTTTGAAGAGATAAATGAATGAGAAGCTCCGGAGTAAAAAAGAACTGAGGCTGGAATGGTATTAACAAGGAACGTACCAAGGACTACATCTGAAGCTGGTTGAGCTTCCTCAGCTGTGAGATGGTTCACTCGCCCTTTATTGAATTGCGCTGGAGGTCTTGAATGGGTGTGGCTGCCATGAGCTGAGGACCCTTGAGCCGATTTGGTGGGAGTTGGAGCTGGAGCTTGAAGTTTCTTCGGACATTTGTTTGCATAGTGCCCCACTTCATGACAATTGAAACAAGTCATGCCTGCTACGGAGTTTGTGGCTGGCCTTGTCTGAAACTGACCTCCTGGGGAGGTCTTATGTGAGTTGGAGGTGCTAGACCGCTTGACTTGCATCGAAGTCCTGATGGGGGAGGAGGTCGCAGACCTCATAGGCTGGAATTAGGAGGTCTTTGGCCTGGAGAATCCCTCTGACCTGAACTGCTGGGCTGCCTTCCTCTTTTTACGGTTTTCCATTTCAACATGCTTGCCCTCTTGCCTAAGGGTCTTGCTCACTAAGTGCTGAAAATCTGGGTAGTCATGAGCAAGAAGCTGGACTGAGAGATCATCGTTAAGTCCATCTAAGAACCGCTCTTGCTTGGACTCATCCGTGGCCACATCCTCAGGTGCATACCTTGCCAACTGGTTGAACTTGTGTAGATATTCGCTGACCGTGTAGCTCCCTTGGCACAAGGCTCTAAACTCCTTCTTCTTTAGTACCATCATTCCATGAGGGATATGTGCACGCCTAAAAGCTTGAGTGAATTCCTCCCAAGTGATCTCTTGAGCGTCGGGATGGGATTGAGTAAAGTTTTTCCACCATTCCGAGGCCGGTCCTTGAAGTTGATGAGAGGCAAATAAAACTCTCTCTCTCTGCATGCAAAGAATCATGTCCGCTTTCTACTCACAACTCGAGCTACCATCGCCTTCCAGAGGTTCTGTGGTGCTGGAAAAAGTAGGTGGCCTCATCCTCATAAACTCCGAAATATTGGCTCTAGGAGGTGGAACATGTACAGGAGGCTGTGCTACTGCTGCGGCTTGGAGGTTCTGAGTATTGTTGATGGACTGAGCTAATAGGTTGATCAACTGTGCTTGATTGGTCATCATTTGGTTTCAGTCTAGACCTTGGGCTGGAGGAGGAGGTGGTCACGACCGAGTCTCTCGGATCATTCGAGGGCTCTACCTTGGCCACTGGTGCTGCCGCTACCCCTTGTGGTTACCATCTGCTAGGGTTCAAGAGGTGAGAAAAGATAAGAGAGCTTAAGGGGGAAGGCTTAAGGCTTAAAGCAACTAAACCCATGATAACCCCAAAAGCCAGAACTTCAGCAATTAAGCTCAACACTTTCTATGCGAGGCTTGCTACCCTCAGGGCTGCAAGTAAAGGGGTCACTACAAGGAGGGATAATCTTTTGTAAAGTAGCCCCAAAAGTAGCTTTTACAAATGATTACCACTCATTGCTGCAACAGGGAGGTCCTTAATGTTGCCACAACAATCTTGATCGGTCCTATAGATATTCCAAGGAAAAAAATCCACTTAATTTTATAAAACGTTGAGGCAAGCAAAAAGATAAGGAGGAGATAAGGTGAGATAAGACACTGAAGAGGGGTAAGAATAGATAGATGACTCAGGTAAGGAGAGAATAATTTTATTTCTCTTGTTTAATAAAACATATTTTGAACTCTTTCTAACGGCCATTCTATTAGGCTGCGTCCTACAGTCAAGATGCTCTGGTACCACCTGTCACGACCCAACCCAGGGCATACCCGGGAGGTCCCTCAGGACCTCCTGGGAGGTCCAGAGAGGAACCCCCAGGACGTCCCGAGAGGTCCCTCAGGACCTCCTGGGAGGTCCGCAAGGGACTTCCCAGGACGTCCCGAGAGGACATCCCGCTAGGACCTCCAGACCTCCCGAGAGGTCCGATAGAACCACTCGGAGGTCTGGGGTCCCGACCCTGAGGAGGTCGTTGGACCTTAGACCTCCCCAAACTTCACGCACTACTCGGGGAGGTCCAAAAGGAGCCAACCCGAGGAGGTCGTGAGGCTTGAGGACGAGCTCGAATCCATCGCGATCCAAACCAAATTTCAGAGATCATCGACTGGTTCTCGCAGCAATCAAGTGATAACATAGACATCCACAACAGCTTTATTAACAGCAAAAGGAGCTTTGTTTACAAAGCTTGCTTATAAGCTCCAGCAACAGAGTGCACACAAACGCAGCAGGAAACCAAAAGACATGGTCAACCCATTACACCACAGGTGACTGGCTGGAGGGCGCGGCCTAATTGTGTTGATCATCTTCATCGTCATAGGAGTCTTCATCTGCTCAATTCATGAATCAAGCAAGAGTGAGCACAACAACCGTGCTCGCAAGTTACACCCGCCAATTAACAGAATGACATGCATAGGGATATATCAAAGGACATCATATTAGGGTTGATTTGCATAAAGCCAATTTTATTTCAAATACAAGTATTAAGTTTCAAGGCAGGTTACCATAGATAAAATTTATTTTTGTGAAATCCATTTTCAGTTGGATAGCATTCAACATTGAAATGGTGAAGGATACTCTCCTGCACAAGGCTTCCCGCCCCAACACCCAATTTAGTTAAACCACCAAAACCAATTTCATAATCTTTTGAAAACCAAAACCAAGAGCTAATTTTGAGTGACATTGCCAGTATGTCCATGAACGTGGACACGGTTATTCGAATAGATTTACACTCTGCAGAGGTTGTACATTTTACCCACATGACATGAATTCTCTGGTTTTCTTGGCATCCGTCGATACCACCTCACACTTCCTTGGGTGAGAGGTCTAGAGTACATGACAAGGCCTTTACAATGCATTGCTTCATTGCAGTCCACCCACATTAAGGTTTCGCAGATCCCCCCTTTGGATACAAACCCACCGGGTTAATGGGGTGCCCCCTCTTATGCCAGGTGGGACTACAACTAGTCATAACATGACAAACCCACAGCGTCCATAGGCAAACCATCAGAGAGCTTTGCAAATTAATTAGCTGTGTCCCACGCCCATACCGAGACATGTGGTTGCACAATTTTGGCATAGCCCATTATAGGCTTAGCAAGTGGTGTCTCAAAGACCGGTCCTTAACCGACTTGGGCGACAAACCTCAACCCCAGGGTGTCAGATCACATGACCCCCGTGCATAAACATGCACCAACCGAACAATCAGCCTCGCCCAAGTCAAAACCATTTTTCATTCGCTTTGCTTTTCAATTCTCCATGGCACACCAATGCCATGGCCATAAGCAAAACATCTATGACACACCAATGTCATGGCTGAAAACTCCATGGCACACCAATGCCACGACTCAAATTATTTGATTAAGTGATATTTTGGTCAAAACCCCCAAATCAAGATTTTGGGTCTAAGCATTACTAAGCATTTCATTTTTCAAGAGCTACGGGTCCTCACTATTGCAAGAACCAGGTTTTATCTAGGGTGACAATGGGGTTGATTCAATATGGATAGAGGTCATACCAAGCAGTAGGCATAACTATGGACTTAACGGTAGGCATTGAATATCTTAGTGAATTAAGCATGCATACAACTTTGAAAACGACATAAGTAATTTGAAGTATTGGGTGCAACATGATCAAGAGTGTAACTTGCCTTGCTCAAAGTCTTGAGCTGCTCCCTCTCCCTCACTGCACTCTGGCTCCCCACGGTCTTGACAATCTACATGTGAAAAACCAGATATTCAAATGAAGCTCAAGCAAGATCCAAAGAACTCCAAATAAACTTAAAGACAAAACCAACAGATAGGTTGGAGGGTCAAGAGGAGGTCCAAGGAGCTCGCTGGAGAGGTCTAAGGACCCAAGAGAGGATGTCCAAAGGCTTGTTGGAGGAGGTCCAAGAAGTGCTCGGTTGAGACAGAGGGGAGAAATGGGGAAGAAAGTGAGAAAAGAAGGCTATCCCAACTATATATAGCTGGAGTCAATGTACATGACCCAGGATAGTGGTCAATAAGAGCTGGTAAAGAGGACGATGAGAGTAGGCAAGGAATGTGACAATCGGTATGACATAAGTACTGCAAAGGTGGGAGCATTTAATGTGATACAACATGCATTAAATGCTGTGGAGACTTCCTTGCCCAAGGACTTAGTCAAAGGTAGAGAAACTGGGAGTGTGACTGCCAAGTGGGGCAGCCAAGACCCGCAGAGGAGGTCCTGCGAGGACCATGAGGAGGTCTTGTAGTGAACAAGGGGAGATCCTCACCCACCGGGAGGTCCTAACGGTTGGATCTCCAAAGGAGAGGTCTAACGGTCAAGATCGATTACAAATAGGGAGGTCTGCAAAGGTAAAAGGAGAACCTCACCCGCAAGGGAGGTCTAGAGCCGTGGGATCAAATCCAGGGGAGGTCTGAACGGTTAGGATTTCCAAGGGGAGGTCCTAACGATCGGTTTTGCCCAAAAGGGGTGGTCTGGACGGTTAAGATCTTCAAGGAGGAGGTCTTAACGGTCCCGATTTATAAGGAGGAGGTCTGGACGGTTAAGATCTCCAAGGGGGAGGTCTTAACGGTCCAGATGTGCAAGGAGGGAGGTCTGGACGTTCGGACCAACAGAGCTAGCGCCGATCTCACCTTAAAACTAAATCGGTGGTCCAAAATGGTTGGGACGTTCGACCACCCAACGCCACAAGAAATCGGGCCATCCAATGAAGATCTAAGGGCTCAGAGGAGGTGGGACGTTCGACCATCCGAACGTCTCACCAGGATCAAGCCGTCCATTGCAAATCGAACGACTCACAATCAACAGAGATGCAAATAGGCAAGGAGGAGGTCCTGGAGGACCCGGGGAGGTCCAATAAAGGTAAGGGGAGGTCCTAGAGGACATGGAGAGGTCCTGAAGGACACAGGGAGGTCCAATAAAGGTAAAGAGAGGTCCTAGAGGACATAGAAAGGTCCTGAAGGACACGGGGAGGTCGAATAAAGGTAAGGAGAGGTCTAGACCCAAGGAGGTCTGGACCAGAGGAGGACAACACCAAGGAGGTTCGGACCTTTGGATCCAAACAAAGATGAGGTCTGGGCCATTAGATTCCAGACAAAGGGAGGTCTAGGCCAGAGGTGGGTAAAAGATGGACAGAGAAGGAAAGACCAGCAAAACTCCAACAACTCAACAAACCAACAAGGGACTTTAGTTGAAGTTTGAGTTAGTCAACTTAAATCCATTATGAAATTTTAGGTTAAGCTTTGAATTCTCATCAAAACAAAATGGTTCTTTTTATTTTAAATTTTTTTTTCAAAAAGACTCTGAAAATCAGGGTGTCACACCATGGCATATTGCAATTTATTAGACAAGATTCTATGCCAATAACAGTTGACTAAGCCATATCAATATATGACCCAGCTGACTAAGCAATATCAATATTATTCTCATAATTACCAAGATTGGAACATTTGCACATAATTAATAATTTAGCAATCAATGTAAGAGTAGACGGAGCTACCAATAACAGCTTGTTAGTAAAATAAGGTAGCCTCAAGATGAAGACCTTGAGACTTCCGCCTTTAGTTCCCAAATATTCTATGGAACGAGGCTTTCTATGTTTGATCAAGATGTTGGTCATCTGCTTGCTAACGATCCGCCGTGAACCAAGACTTAACATTACTCTTCTGGAGATGGCATGGAGGTGGCGGCGTGGCGGACATGGCGTGGAGATGGTGGGCGCACGAGATGGCGTGGGGGCGACGGATTGAGGAGGGAGCTAGGGATTTGGCGTGGAGGTGGCGGGCGCGGCTGGAGGTGGCGGGCGCGACTGGAGGTGGCGTGGAGGTGGCGGGCGCGACTGGAGATGGTGGAGTCGATGGATTGGGGAGAGCTAGCTAGGGATTTTAGCAATTGACTAGGGACTGAGAAAGTAGTAGTGTTTGCACGCGACATCAATTTTCTTTCTTTCGCGCGGACAACCAACCACTTAACCTGACGGTCTAACCATCAGAAAAATATATTGTATTGACAATTTTTATATAACCGTCAGGAAATTTAGAATTTTGTTGAGGGAGTTACTATTCCCGTTACCAAAATAGTATAACTTAACGGTCGTTGAGGGCCTGTCAGCATAATTCGAGTAAACTTGACGGTCGTTGCAGGCCCGTCAGCAAAATTTATGGCCGTCAGGTTTGTTCGGTTTTCTAGTAGTGTTTGCGCCTGTCTCACTGCCTCTGAGTGGTATTGGTAAGTTCCAACCTATATGATTTTACTAAAATCTATTGTTTGAATGATGCATAATAAGTAATAAATATTGCACTGTAAGTTATCAAAATTATGTCCTTTTGTTGCAAATGCAATGTTATGTTGGACCAAATTTGTTTGTCTTACGTAGGAGTTATTTCATAAACCACGTTATGTGTTGATTGCTAAATTAATAATTATGTGCAGATTATCTAATTTGGGCATACCATCATATGATATTTATAACTAACATATTCAAGTTGTTAAACACAGAACTATTTAATGGCAGACCATGAATGGATGTATATTGGTTGGTAGTGTGGTAGAGCTCCCTCTAATGAATGGATTGATCACACCACACAATTCTTGAATCGTGCATTCTCTAATCGAAGTTTAGTCGAAGGTGACACCATTAAGTGTCCGTGTGGAATGTCATTGTTGCATAGTTCAACTTCAAATTGTTGCTTTCCAAACGTAGATGCTTTTCTAGAAGATGGGTATAAAACCACCACCAGAGATGCTACGCCGTGAAACATCTGCACAATCACAGGTAAGAATATTTAGCAACTAAAATTATTGCCAATGCTACCAACAATATCTCATGAATGTGTGTTCTCTCTTTGTCATTAGCAGTTATTAGTTTGATCCTATCAGAATTGATTATAAGTTTGATCTTGATAGAAGTTAGCCCCAGATTCATCATACTCATCCTCTGTTTGAGCATGTATCTATATTAAAAAGGGTATAATTGTTCCATATATTGTATGAAAAGGTAGATTGGCAAAAATATAAGATGAGCTGTTAGGAGTGGCATTTGTATTATTTGATTGTTTTTTTAGTACAGAAACAATATATTTTTAGGACAATAGCTTTGCTATCATTTTTTACCCATTATTGTCGCACAACAACCAAATACATAAAGTGTAAGTACTGATGGTGAAAATATAAAACAGTGGTGTGGAATCTATCAATTACAGCATCAAAATAGCCAGAGAACATGCCTAAAGCTGACCTATTTTTATGCCATTTTTCTATTTCGTATTACTATGTTTTGAAGTGTGGCAAGAAGCGCGACGATAATATTTTTGTGTGATGGATAGTTGCATGTAGGAAAGTTTGAACCATGGTCGCTACTTGCACAACTCCTTGAGTATATTATGTGACTGTTCATTTGACCTTGTTCATAATCCACATCTTATGTACATACTTTGTTCATCTTCCAGCCTCTATTTAAATTTTAAACAAATAAACCTGAGAGAACTCAGTACTGCCATCATAGATGCATAATATAGTATAAACTGCTAAAATAATAAGTTAGGTTACCTATCCCTATGAATTCAAACATCAAGGTCGGTACTTTAGGTAACTTTTTACCATTTGCCATGTTTACGACCCTTATCTGAACCTCATACAGCAATTCCACTCTTGATACCTAGTCAAACAGACAACACAAGTATCGGTAACCTGCAATAACCTTACTGAATCGCCCACTGATACACCTACAGGAATACAAGTTCTACCAAAGCATTCAAATTAAAGTTAACATAACACCTACAATAGCCCAAGCAACATATCAAAGACATGATCAATGACCAATGAACTAGCAACAATCAAATTATGTCACGTGCACAAACATGAGCATGGAAACATGCACATTCACTCCATATGAAACATAGGAGATCAATTATTTCGTATCTAAGCTTCAAATGGTCATTGAAATGAATAAAATCGAAAGGAAAAGACAAACTCAGATACGAGAAAGCATTGTTGCAATAGCAACATCGGCGACATCCTTAATTGTTTGAAAATTGCACATTGCAACATGAATAGAAGAGCATTTAGGAGGAGTGCCTTCACCATTAAAATGAGGAGAAAGGAAAAAATACAGATAGTACCCCCCAAAAAAAAGTTGACGAAGCAAATGAACAAAATAGTGTTCATTCTATGTATGTGCTTGCATAACTCTCTCAAGTTTCAACATTCAAAATGGAACATGGTATATGCTATATGAAATAGCAAAACAAGATGACTATCGCGGCTTGTTCAGTAATCAATTGCTCCCACTGTTCCTAAATATAGTGACCACTAATATATGTAAAAGTACCAAGAATGGCCATATGTAGATAATACTGGTAGATTTGTCATAAATAATACATCCATTATATTATATTTTAATAGCTTTTTTTAAGACATATTGTGATTAAAAACCACTGACCACTGGTCAAAGTTTGTATCTCGTAGAACATTAAGCCAACAAAACTCATATTTAGGAACATAGGTAGAACATTTCATAGAAAGGTTTCAGATCATGTTATTATCTAGTGCACAAAACAGACCAGGTGATTAGTAGAGAATATCTTTTATTCATACAAACTTACAAATATCGTAATGTTGGCACACTCTATTCACCTCATAAGAAGGGGCCAGGACTGGGACTAGATCCTCCCATGTGGGCTCAGCACCGGATGACAATGCCATTGATGGCAACGATGTAACAATGATGGCAACAACTGCAATGGTGACATTAATGGTGGCATCAACCATGATGCTAACAACATCGACTGCGATTGATGCAACTAATTGTCCACATGAGTACTTTGATGATATCTTGCCTGCTCTTTTGAATAGTTGAACATGAATGGTATTACTGGACTTTTAGATGGACTTATATGACTTGTATGTGATATTGGTCTTTAGGTGTATTGTGGTAGTACTGGACTTTTAGATGTCTTTTGTGCGGATTACAATATTGCTTTCTGCAAGTGAACCTCATGGATGGTATTGGGTTTGAATTGATGCTAATTTAAGCTTGAACTTCTTATTTGTGTGTGGAGTAATGTATAGATGTGTATTGTGGATTATATGATGCATGGATGTGTATGAATCAAATATTAGTGTGATGTATATGTGATCAATGACAATTTATGCTAGCATTCTTGGCTGTTAATAATTTTGTTGACAGCCACAAAGTCATTTTGGTGACGGTAATGCACTTAGGAAAAAACAATTTGCTGACGGGAAAGAACTGTCGGATTTAATTTGCTGGGCGGTATTGTCCCTGTGAGCCAAACTCTCAAACTTGACGGGCCAAGAACCGCCAGGTTTAATTTGCTTGACGGTAATGTTCCCCGTGAGCCAAATTAGCAAACCTGACGGGCAAAGAACCGTCAAGTTTTATTTGCTTGACGATAATGGCGCACTGAGCCAAACTCGCAAACTTGATGGGCAAAAAACCATCAGGTGTAGTTTTCTTGACGGTAATTACCTATCAACCAAATTCTTTTTATGGATGGTTCACAAAACCGTTCGCAAAATAGGAAAAATCGTCAAAAATAATTTTCTTGACGGTTAACCGTCAGACAAATTGGATTTTCCCGACCACCTAGTCCTGAGGGGATTTGCCTGACGATTACTCGTCAGTAAAATGAAACCTGATGTTTTTTTTTTCTATTTTGCTGACGGTTTTCGACCGTAGGGAAATATCCGTTTTTTAGTAGTGACTTATGAAACATTTTGATTTCATGTGTGCAACAATCAACCATAATAGTTGCAACATTGATAAATTCTTGAGAAAAAAATCATTTCAAGAAATTGTTGCAACAATTGCATAATATACACAACGTCCAGAGAGGCAGCGCGACGTCTAGTAAGGTGATGAACACCTAATCCACATTGGGACAGTCCACATCAGGAAGTTTATTATGGGGAATTCACCAGGATAAGTCACGCTGATGATGTACAAAGCCGTCACCAAGAGAACGGCGATGGACATCGCCATGCTTACCACCGTGGAGAGGAGCAAGGGAGGAAGCCATCGACCTCGAGGGGGGGGGGGGTGTTGTCTATCGGACGGATCTGAGCAAATCCAGATCCTGATATGAGGATCAGGAGAAAGTGCTCGAGGCCACGATTTGGCAACTTGTGGTGCCGACGAGTAGCTCCTCTGATTTGTAGAGTGGAGAGAAAGAGAGAGGGGAAGACAGAGATGGGATGAGAGAGTAGTGTGTGAGATCTCCTTCCTCTCTCTCCGGATTTAGGAGAATAGAGCGAAGCATGAGTGAAAATGTGGGATCGGGGAAGAGAAGCGGCAATGGAGTGGGTTCCTACCTACAGTGCAACTCGAGGGACGCGTCCGATACAGAGCCCTTGTTTCGGACTTATGACGCGTAGCGTTATCCTAGTATAGGAGTACTTGGCTCGATCGGCATGCGCCTGCAGTGAGTGCATGCCAACGGAGAGCTGGATCGAAGCTAGAGAAGCAATAAAAGGAAGCCCTTAAAGGCGCCATTGAATTCCAACAGAGATCTCTATCAGCGAATTCAGACCGCGCGCTACGTACAAAGCGTGCGTGCATGGAAGTCTATGGTTTGGAAGAGAGAGCGTGGAACATTATTTGCAGGTTAAACAGAAGGTCCACATACACACACAACTACGTACGTTACGTACACCACAATACACGTACAGTGTTCAAGAACACAGCAAGAAGAAATTAGAGAAATGCATAAAAACAAAACTAATCAAAGGGAGAAAAGAACCCCTTTGCTGTGCTAAATTCGGTTAAAGAACCCCTTTGCTGTGCTAAATTCGGTTAACATTAACTATTGGAGGCTGTTCATCATTCGTCAAGCATTCCGAAATAGGAAAGGAGCCCATCTCACCACACGTCATTAGCAAGTTGTAGCAACCATGCATCTTGAAATTATCTTGAAAACTAGCTAGCTCCCCAGATGTACATGTACGTGCATCTTGAAATTATCTTCTTATTCTCCCTGCTCTTTTTCCCCCTTTTCTTTTATCTTTAGTAGCTTCTTCTTCTTCATGGTGTGTGAGATATAGTATAATTAAGCTAGCTTGCTAGCTGCCTTGTAAAGCTGGTTGCTAGACCGGCTTCTATTGCTAGGCAGCTAGCTGTTACTTCTCAAACTGGGCCAGCCTGTTGTCACCAAGCCTTGATTTGTAGGCAGCCTTCTTGTACTCACCCCATGTGAACTCCTTGAACAGGCTCTGCTCTCCCTCCCCCAGCAGCTGCGGCAATGGTGCAATCCTCTGTGCCAATGGTGGCCCTCCAAAGTAGATCAAGGAAACCCTAGACTTTAGGCTGTTGGCCACCACCCTGTGCTTCACACTCTTGAACCTCCCATTGGTCAGCACCTGTACACATCCAAAATCCACACCCTGTATATCAGTATCCACACGCAAAAAATGGATCAGTGTTACCCAACCTATCCACAATCAGATCAAGATATATCTTAGTGCACAGCACTGTGCGCGCGCCGCAATCCGGCTGTGCATGGTGGTGTAATTCGATGCCATGCAGCCATCACACCAAGTTCATGCCTAACAAACACTATGTTCACGTGCCGAATCTGCGAGTGGCGGCAGCTATTGGTCTTGAGAGTCGTAGTTATCTTATATCTACGAAACCCCGGTTTCTGTCGTGGCAATCGTACCATCACGCAGAACAACCATTTCCATTTCCTTTTTCTCGTCTTAAATGTGTCATATCAGTAGTTCAGGTGACGAGATGGCGGGCAAATGATTCTTTTAATATTGATGTGAACCGAACGCTAGCTCTTAATTGACGGGCCGGCATGTGTGATCTTCCGGTTGACTTGTAAAGAAACTGTACACCTCTTCATTTTAATCGTATGCACATCATTTTTCATGGAGTATAATGCAAATTGTTGTAGAAATAATAATAAATAAATAAATAAGAGTACATGTGCGAGGAGGAAGCGAATGAAAAAGGAGCGCGTGGATCGAATCGGTTTCACGTGTCAGAGCCACTGAGCCTGGAACGGACGTACCTGCAACAAATCGCCGACGCTGACGAAGAAAGCGTCGCGGTCGGAGGGCACGGACACCCACTGGCCGTCACGGAGCGCGATCTGCAGGCCGGACGTGCCGTTGGAGCGGAGCACGGAGATGAGCTGCGGGTCGGTGTGCTCGCCGAAGCCGGTGGCGCTGCAGCCGAGCCCCTGCAGCGCGTGGCACGGCGGGTAGTGGTTCACCCGGAACACCTGGTCGCTCCCCTCCTCCGTCACCATCGCGCTCAGCGCGTCCACGGGCGCAATGCCCAGCCCCTCCGCCATCGCCTCCATCACCCGCACCGCCACCTTCCGCACCGCCGCGATGTATTCGTTCAGCGCGCCCCTGCAACGCCACACCACCACGACCGATCCGTGTAACGTCCAAGGCTCAAGTAAAACCCAAAACGCACGCGCGTCGTAGTAAGGTAGCAGCAGTAACTGCGGCACTAGCTAGCGTCGTTGCACGGACACCACATGATCGATTAACAAGGAGTATTTGGACTCACCGGAAGACCGCGCAAGACGGGACGGCGCAGGCGTCGGAGAGCGATGCGGAGTCGACGGCGAGGAGGAAGTACTCGAGCCACCCCATGTCGCCATTGAGCCCGATCCGCTTGCTGCCGTACCCGAACGGCGGGTAGGCCGGGCCGGAGCGGTCCTTCTCGGCCTGCGTCAGCGAGAAGAACCTGACGGCCTCCGACTCAAGCCTCTCCATGGTGCCCGCGGGCACGCCGTGGCCGACAACCTTGAGGAACCCGAAGTGCTCGCAGGCGTCGACGACGGCCCGCGGCGCGCCGGGCCCGGAGAGGTCGACGACTGGCACGCCGGAGAAGTAGTCCCCGGGGTCGGGGGACCTCAGGATCGGGATGTGATCGACGGCGGGCTGGCTGGCGAGAACCACCATGGCCGTGCTACCAAATATGGTATGTGCGAGCGAGAGGAGCAGAGCTCCAAAGGAACAAGACAGGCAGGCGAAACAGGGGAGAGAGGTGGTGCGTTGTTCTACCGCAAGTGCACGTGGGGAGAAGGGTTCGTGGGGGCATATATATAGAGCGGGGGCACCTGCCGAGAGGGGGCGGTGTGGGCCCACCGGCAGTGGGGGAAGGGGGAGGACTGAGAGATGGATCCAGCCGGTTGGCTGAATGATGAGTCCGTTCGGTGCTCTCGTTGCTTGGGCCCAGTGATGGCAATCCGGTGTTGCAGACACGAGTAGTGTTCGCTCATATATATGTTTCGTTATCTTAAAACTCTCCTATGGGTATTATCCACAAAGGACGACGGATAGAGAATCTCAGTCATACCCGTCGCCCGCGGGCATACCTGTGTGCCCATCACATGCCCACACTCTAGAGGAGGAGAGAAGGGTGCGATCTGACAGGAGGACGAGAGTGGTGAAAGGAACCAGTCATAAATGGGGAAGAAGACCGTACCAAGAAATCAGTAGAACATAGGAGGAGGAGCAGACCATCACCAGATCCAGAAGGAACAAGCAGATGCATATGAGAGGCGGCGACGGCGGGAGAAAGATGATGTCACCAAAGCAGCTGCTGACCACCATCCTCGTCATCTTCTCCACACTCTCCATCAAGTTGCTGCTCCCCACAAACTCCTCCGCCTCCTCCGCGCTCTCTCGCTGCTCCGTCGTTGTCGTACCGACTGCTCGTGTTCGGCCTCTCCCGCAGCTCATCGCGCTCGTTGCGATCAACTCCGGCCAGGGAGCCGCCACCGCCTTCGTCACTGACAGCACCGAGGAGCCCAGGAGGATGAGGAGGGCCAACCAGCTGAGGGCGTGAGGAGAGGGTTGTGTGGAAGAGCGGGAGGATGGGGGCGGCATTTAACGCGATGGGAGCGGCGGTGGATGGGGCGGTGTGGCAAGGAGGACAGGGGCATTGGCAATGTGTGTGACGGACGGGCCGAGGCGGGCAAGGACGGGCAAGGCGCCATCGCGGTGGACGAGGGATGAGGATGGGATTGGGAGTGAGATGAGATTGGGGATTTAGAGCTGGTGGTGGCCGGGCTGAATCGCAATGGAGTGATGGCCGGCTGAAATGCCGAATGGATATTAGCCTTAGGGTTTTGTCGAGCCCACATGTCAGCGTGAGTTGGCAGGTAAACGGGCGAGACGGGCACGGGTGGAGCTCACCCATGCCCGTGCTCGTTTACCCGATGGGCAGAGGATTGCCCATATTTTTATGCCTGTAGACAAAGAAAGCACTCCATACTAGGCTCCATTAGGCTCGCGGGTAATCGGACACTATTGTCATCCCTACTTGGGCCTCGCCATGGCACGTCCCGCTCATCTCGCTTGGGTTTGGGTGCATGCCCACTTTTATCTGTGGTGGCAATGGAGCCAGACGATCGTGGGCGGGTCGCGATGTGTCCGAATGCGGTCCACCGGTGACCGGCCCGTGCACGGCTCAATGACAACATATATAAGGCGATCGCAAATAGTATTATTTAGCCATGTCCCACGGCAAAAACCCTCATTGTGTTAATTTCTGGGACCGCCACTGGCTAGAATGTAATGCAACACGCGCAATCGTCAGTCAATGTGGCTCACGGAGGCCTCAGATTAGCCTGTACGCCTCCAATAGCTTTCTTGGCGATTTTGGTGGCTCGCGTAATAACTGTCGTGTGTGCATGAGTCTGAATGGCACCGTGATCTCGCCGGACTTTTCTTCCCAGCCCGTTTCCATGCACCCTTTTACTCCGGTTGTCGGAGTTAGTCTCACTCGGTTTGGCTCTGGCAAAGACAACTGAGATCGGCAATGGGGTGTGAGATCCCCTGGGATTAAGACGGTTATGGAGTACGTGGTGATCCGGTCCACTTTAGTCCACACTTCACACCATATGTACGTGCTTAGTTAGTCCACACCACACCACACCATCCGTGTTAGGCCAGCATCATGCATGCATCGTTTGTTCTCTTGGCAGATTTGCATTGCTCTCTCCTCCCAGCTGTGGATAAACGATGGAGTAAATCTATGGGCGAGATAAGGGGAAGATATCTAGTGTACAAACATCATTTGGTGCACATATGCAAAAACTTTTAGTTTGGGTATCAAATTAGCATAAAAAATTCTGAAAAAAAATGTAGATGTGCTTATGAAACTACTCTACTTATATACGAAATTCCAAATTCAAACTCATTCCACTTTGAGAGTTACAAAAATGAGAAATTTCTGACATATGATAAATCAAAAGCAAAAGGAAAAAAAAAAGGCAAATGTTACTATTCACAGTAAACTTATCTTTTTTGTTTCTTCTAACATACTTTGAGTTTGAACTTCAAATTTAAAAGGGTGGAACAAAACACCATAAATTACATCTAGAATTTTTTTTCAGAATTTTTTATGCTAATTTGATACCCAAACTAAAAGTTTTGTGCACATGTGCATCAATCGATGTTTGTGCACTAGATATCTTCCCCGAGATAAGAGTAGGTAAAGTGATTCGATGATTCGCAGATAGATCACCCGACCATTGTTCAGCTCACCATCTTGTAGTTTCAGCTCTGAGCTCACCTAGTCTAGGCTGGGGCGGCATTGGGAACTGGGAAGCAGTGCTGACTTGCCGAGGGATGAACAACGGAGTCAATAATAGATGGATCGATGGTCCTATCACGGGGTCACGCCCAAGCAGGCTCGTGAGCTACTCTTGCATATTCCGCTGATTCGGCACATAGAAAGCACAGATCATGAGCGGCGCCGCGCCGCGCCTGACATCGTCACATATAGTAGTAGTAGTTAATCTAGGCTGCACAGTGGTGGCTCGCCAGTTGGCCCATGGGTTCTTCGATCTCATAAACAAATCGCTCCTAGTCAATGTACAGTAAGTACTGAGCTTTCTCATGCTTTCAGAACAGCTTTTCAAATTAAAAATGTTGTGCCGGTACTAGATATGCATAAAATAGTTCTGGTATGTTTTGTGCGGTTGATAAGTCCACAGTCGCTCCTGCAGCTATCCTCACTATATTGTACTCCAACGTACACGTACCTGCCAGAAATGCACGTCTAGGACACATGCAGTACAACCAGACATTCTATGCAAACTAATCCTAAAACTGCCTTCATTTGAGATTCCGATGGTACATAGGGGAAACTGTCCTTGACCATATCCCATTTCGAATGCCTAAATCTGACCATAGGAGCAAAGAGTTGGACTGGAAAATTAGCAGAACTACTGGGTAGGAGTACATACTACCTTCTCCTGACGTCGAGTTTTTGGAGTCTGTGCGATCTCATGTGTTCATCCGACTCAACAATCTACTTCTCCCTCCCATCACGAAAACATGTCGTTTTGGACATCCATATGGTCTCTAAAACACAACTTTGATATTATTTTCGTAGATTTGATATTTCTAATAAGTTGTCTAAAATTTTCTTAAGTTTAAGTCAATTGTTGTGATCATTGGATTTGTACTGAGATTGATGTGCTGTATGATTATATGTTGATACAATGGATGGATAAAAAGTATGATTTATACTTCGTAAAATTTTAGCCACTTTACTTAATAGACAATCCCTTATTTCTAATGTAATATATTTATAAAATCCAATAATATTATGATAAAGTACTTTTCGATATATATATATATATATATATATATATATATATATATATATATATATATGAAAATTGTATAGTACTCTCGGAGTACATACTCCCACCTTTTATATACCATTTAAATCGTATGATGGTACCTCTTTATCAAATTGAGTATACTCCAATAATGATTATAAGATATCCGAAAGTGAGTTCCATGAAAAATTTCATAAAATCCACTTTTTATATCAAAATCCGTGCATATACTTCTTTTATATATGAAAAAGATATATATAGCAAAAATATAGGGCTTCAATGATTTTTTTTTCAATCAAGTTGTATTGGAGTGTCTTATAATTGATATTTAAGTATATTAAAAATGATAAAAATATATTTTTAAAAATAGTATATTTAAAATAGAAATATGTACTCCCAAAAGTATGAAACGAGTGTTCCATATATATTGGAAGTGACATACTTACTTCCAGAAGTACAAACATGCATTGTACTGGAGCGGGGCACCGGGGGGGCAGGCAGCGAATGTCTGTTCTTTGGTCAAACGCGCGGCCGGCTGGTACATTACTCGAGGAGACACTAAACTAAAGACCCTTGCTACGATGTTTCCGTGAAGGTGCAGTGCCGTGCAGTGTCCTCAACTCTCAATCACACGTTGCATGCCAGCCACGATCCAGAAACTACTCAAGTTGCTACAATGCCAAAATCACCAGCTGATTTATACAATTAGCCAGGAAAGAAAAGCGTCAGGATCGAGATGTGCATGGCGTGTTTCCTTCGAAGACTACATTACCAGAATCACCAACTGATTTATACAATTAGCCAGGAAAGAAAAGCGTCAGTATCGAGATGTGCATGGCGTGTTTCCTTGGATGACTACATTTCTTAGATAATAGGAGTACAATACTCTGTATCAACTAGAAATGTATACACCGATTACACAACCATCAATTAAAAAGGTTAAAACAAAAAACGACAAAAAAACCAACAATAACAAATAAATTGTCATACAAAGGCTAGCATAAAAAAACCCACCTAGCTCCGTCTTCGGGACTAACTAGGAGATCGTCCACACACGAACAACAGTTGGACAGCAAAGAGATGATGATGGACCAGTCTCCGTAGCGGTGCCTCCAAGAAGGGATACGACTCACGTCGTTATCGCCGGATCCAACCAGCGAAGGTCAGATCAGGAGATTTCACTCTGGAGCTCAGGTACGTGTTCTTCAAAGCAACGCCTTCAAGAAGGTAACGCTGCTCAGATCGACGTTGTTGCCGGATCCAACCAGCAAAGGTCAGATCAAGAGTTTTTACTCCAGATCGAAGGTACCAGCGCTCTAAGACCATGCCACAATACGATCTCGTCGTTGGATCCAACCAATTAAGGCCAGATCACCAAGACGACGTCTGCAACATCCCCAACGGCCAACCGCCGCCAGAACCAAAGGAAGACGACGTCCACCGCAGCCCACGCGTCGGCTGGTTAACAACCGTTCACCGAGGAGGAGTCGAGCGCCGCACAAGTCACCACCACTGAGCCGTCGCGATCTCCACCAACTGCGCCAAAACTGGATCTGCACGGCGCCACCTCCGTCGTCATGCCATCGACGAAGCCGCGCCGCCGGAAGAAGTCGGTGGAGAAGGGCCCCGGATCGCCACGCCCGAAGACGAGTCGACGGAGAAGGCCCCAGATCCAACCCGACGAAAGTCTACACCATTGGAAATCGGCGGACAGACGACGGACGTTGGGAGCGCGATGCAGATCAGGCCCCACCACCGGGAAGAAGAAGCTCCGCCGCCGCCGCTGGCTGGCCGGCGGCCGCTGACGACGGCGGCGAGGAGGAAGGGAGGAGAAGAGGGGGGCTTGTTTGGTGGCGGCTAGGGTTCTTAGGAGGAGAGGGGGCAGCGTATTTTCCCTCAATCTGTACCCGAAATTCCTTGGAAGACTACATACGCCACTGTATATGGTCTATGGATTCCCTCAATCTGTACCTGAAATTCCTTGGAAGACTACATACGCCACTGTATATGGTCTATGGAGCACTACATCAGTAGATCTGTTCATAGGCGACCCGGCACGCCGGCCCGGCCCGAGCCCGACCATGTCCGGGCCGGGCTTGGGACTGGAAATCTAGCCCGAAATCTCGGTAAAAAATAGAATTCTATTTATTTAATGCTGAAAATGAATTAAATATTAGTTTTTTTATTCCAAAAAATAATTAAAATAATACATTTTAAACAGAAAATTCGTTTTTCGGGCCGGGCTGGGCCAGGCTCGTGCCTGCTGATTTTTGGCTGGGCTTTTCGAGCTCGGCCCGAAGCCCGGTCCAGTCCGGTATTTGAACAGGTCAGTAACATCACTCCAGTGTACTAATTTCAGTGGCGATGATGGACTGATGAGCGAGCTAGCTAGTGACGATGTACCGTGCCAACTCAGGCTTGCAAGTTCTGATTACTCTAGCTGATGAAACCTGAAAGTGCCAGCCATGACATGCATGGCCAATGCGGCGATATATGGAAACGTTGCACGCGCCACGGCACCAGGCGCTCGAATGGACGGCTGGCAAGTAAAGCTTGGGATTTAAAGGTGCTGCATGCACCATGCACGGCGCCCATCGGCACGTCCAAATCATCTAGAGAGCAGCGCGATATGGGATTTTGGCAAACCCGTCATTCGCCTGTCAAAGAAACACAAAGAAAGAAAGCGAGGATGGATTGACCAACTTGTGGACGAGGCGTCCAATCGACACCGATCCTCTGAGTAGACAATTAGAGATTAATTAAGTATGAACATGGCTATTGGGTACGGTGGACAGTGGCATTAGCTTGTCCAATTATCCGGATTAGTTTTTGACTGTTGGTTGCATTGGGTCTCTCGGCCGGTGCTACCTGGTGTGAAGAATACAATGATACATAGATTGGTTTAAGGCTTCGTGCATTACCTGATGCCGAGCCATACACGTTGATATATACTTTAGCAATGTCCATCAGTTTACAAGGAAGGAGCTCTAAACAAGAAAGGAACTTAAATAGAGAAAGAGCTATACGAGATTACAGGGAAGGAGCAATTACAGGGAAGGAGAACCAGAAGAGATACAACCAATCAAATCAAATATTGCTATCTCTATCTTTTCACAGCCCCCTTCAATCTCAATTGACCAAGATTGAGATTGTTTCGGAATTTCTCAAGCATACAAACTGGCAAAGGTTTTGTAAACCATCCGCTACCTGATCTCCTGTTGGAATGAATCGAACATCAAGATCTTTGCATGCTACCCGCTCTCGTACAAAATGATAGTCCACTTCAATGTGTTTTGTTCTCGCATGAAAGACTGGATTTGCTGACAGGTAGGTTGCACCTAAATTGTCGCACCACAAGACTGCTGCTCTTGATTGGTACACTCCAAGTTCTCCAAGAAGAGACTGTAACCTGACAATTTTTGCAGTAACATTTGCCATAGCCTTGTACTCAGCTTCTATACTAGACCTTGAGACTGTAGCCTGTTTTCTAGCATTGTAGGAAATTAGATTTGATCCAAAGAACACTGCAAATCCTCCTGTAGACCGATGATCATTCGGACATCCTGCCCAGTCGGCATCAGAAAAAGCACTAACCAGTGTGGATGGAGATTTTCCTATTGACAGTCCAAGCATAGAAGTATACCCCAGATACCTCAAGATTCTTTTCACCGCTGTCCAATGAATGGTAGTCTGAGAGTGTAAGAATTGGCACACCTTATTCACTGAAAAAGCAATGTCTAGTCTGGTTAAGGTCAGATACTGCAAGGCTCCAACAATGCTGCGATACCGAGTTGCATTCTCACTGCCAAGACTATCTCCTTCTGTTACTGACAATTTTTCAGATGTCGACATAAGAGTAGTGACCGGTTTACAGTTCAACATATTCACTCGAGTCAATAGTTCAGTAATGTACTTTGTTTGTGCCAACTGCAGTCCACTAGATGATCTCTGTACTTCTATGCCAAGAAAATAGTGAAGATCTCCTAGGTCTTTAAGTGCAAACTCATGTTGTAGACCATGGAGAAGGTTGACTATGGCTGTTGTTGAAGATCCTGTGACAATTATGTCATCCCCATACACCAGGAGATAGATCACATTATCTCCATTAATTCCGATGAACAATGAAGTATCAGCTCTAGATGGAACAAAACCCAATTCCTAAAGATTGGAACTTAGCGTGGAGTACCATGCCCCGGTGCTTGCTTGAGCCCATACAAAGCCTTGTCAAGTCCGCATACATAATGTGGATATTGTTTCTCCTCATAGCTAGGTGGCTGTCTCACGAACACTCCCTCTTCAAGAATGCCATGCAAAAACACATTCTAAACATCAAGCTAACGTAAGCACCAACCTCCAGATATAGCAAAGGACAACACAAGGCGAATAGTAGCTGATTTTACTACCGGGCTAAAAGTATCTTCGTAGTCAATGCCATACCTTTGTTTGAACCCTTTTGCCACCAATCGTGCTTTGTAGCGATCAATACTACCATCTGCTTTCCGCTTGATCTTGTATACCCACTTGCAATCAACAATGTTCTGTCCTCAACTCAGAGGTACTAGATGCCAGGTCTCATTCTGTATCAAGGCTCCAAATTAATCATCCATGGCTTCTACATGTGATGTTGGCTCCTCAACAACCGCACAATTATATGCATACCTTACTGTTCCATCAGTGTACTTCTTTAGCTTAATAATGCTATCTTGTAGACGAGTTCACGGGCGCACCATCTTAGCTGACACCGGCGACAGCGCAGCTGTAGAGTACTTAGCCGCAGCGCCAACACCCGAGAGCATTTCACCAGAAGAGAGAGCAGGAGATCCAACGTCCGCTTGCACATCATGCATGTCCGGGTCTGCAGCATCGCCATGGACGCGCACGTCTGGTTCCTGTTGGACGTTGCTAGCAACATTGCTAGCTACCCACACGTCCAATTTTTGTCAGGAAAAAAAATCAAAAGCTGAGGCAGGCATATTAGTTGACTCAATACGTTCATTAATCAGTTGGTCATCCCTATCATCCAAATCAGAAGGAGAATCCCTATCATCCAAATCAGAAGGAGAAGGAGGAAGGAGTAGTGTCTCTGAGTGTAGACGAGAGCCAGAATTTGGTGCCAAGTCTGAGAAGGGAAAAATATCTTCATCAAACATGACATCCCTTGAGATGTATATACTATCGATTGGAACAAAGAGACACTTATACCCTTTGTGAAGGGAGCTATAGCCAGGAAACACGCACTGTTTAGAACGGAATTGGAGTTTGTGTTGATTATAGGGTCGTAGGTTAGGCCAACACGCACAACCAAAAGTTTTGAGGAATGTGTAATCAGGTTTTTGTCCTAGCAAACGTTCTAGAGGTGTGAGAGAATTAATGACTTTACTAGGAACCCAATTAATAAGAAAGGCAGCAGTAGAGAAAGCTTCATCCTAAAATTTTAGAGGAACCGTGTGAGACCAATTTCGACAATACGACGATGCTTCCTTTCGGCCGAGCCGTTCTGTTGGGGTGTGTGTGGACAAGACACATGATGTGAAACTCAAATCCGATTGAAAAAGGAATTTAATTTCTGGTATTCTCCACCCTAGTCAGTTTGCATGGTGATAATCTTTCTGTTTAGAAGTCTTTCAACACAAGTTTGGAACTGAATGAAGATCTTAAAAACTTCATATTTATTTTTAAGAAGATATAACTATGTAAACTTGCTAAATTCATCAATGAAGCTAACGTAGTATTTGTATCCCCCAGTAGGTTTGGGTGCAGGCCCCCATACGTTAGAGAATACGAGTTCCAAAGGACTAGTGGACATGTTGCTAGAACGAGAGAAAGGTAATTGATGGCTCTTTACCTATTGGCAGGCATCACAAACTGACACATTATTTGATATGCTAACACAAGGAAGATTATTTGATCTAAGAACTTCTTGAATGGTAGAAAGGGATGGATGACCCAAGCGATTGTGCCATCGTTCTTGAAAGGGTTTGGAGGTCGTAAGAACTTGTCTCAAAGAGGGAATATCCTTCGACGATATAGGATAGAGCCCTCCCTGACATGTACCTCTAAGCAGAATTTTCCTTTTGTCCTAATCCTTAACAAAAAAGGAATTAGGGTGGAATTCAATGAAAGCATTATTATCAGATGCCAATCGATGAACAAAAACAAGACTTTTGGATGCTTTAGGCACATCAAGAATATTTTTGAGATAGAGATCTTGGACAGGGGTACGGATTTTGGAGTGACCAATATGACTAATAAACATACCTGCTCCACTTGCTGTCTGCACTTGGTCCCTTCCCTTGTATTTGTCCTTCACAGTCAAGCAATCTAAGTTGCTAGTGGTGTGGTCGGTGGCGCCCGTACTGGTGTACCAATTTGTGTCGACATCGTAGGAGTTGGCCGACACCGTGTACACCGAGTGATGTTCTTTCCCTTGGTAAGCGTGATCGAAATGCTTATAGCACTTTAGAGCCACGTGACTGATCTTCCCACATAGTTCACAAATCGGCTTGTTGCGCTTGGATCCATCTTCCTGGCAATCGCGGTTGTCGCCACCATGACCATGGGCCACGACCCCTTCTGTGGCCACGATCGCGGAACACAGCATTTGCCGATGGGTTGTGTCCCTGCATCAGCATGTTCTGCTACTCTAGCACAGACTCAAAACTGAGGAAGTGTGAGTAGAGCTCACCGAGAGTTACTGGTTCAATCCTGGCCGTCATGGACGAGATCAATGGGTTTTAGTCTGCATCTAGTCCAGCGAGGACATATGAGACCGCATCTTCATCGGAGAGCGGGTGCCCTGCGGAGGTCATGGAGTCCGCAAGCGCTTTGATTTTGCCAAAATATTTGGCCGCCATCTGATCACCCTTCCGCATGTTCGCCAGTTGCATTCGGACTTGCATAGTTTTCTTCCTTGATTGGGATGCAAACATGCGCTCAAGAGTTGTCCAAACCTCCGCCATGGTGGACGTGAAGACGACCTACCCCAGCACCTCTGGGGACAAGTAGGAGAGCAAAGAGCTCACAATGAGCTGTTCCTGCTTGTACCACGTGTCGTAGGCCGGATTTGGCTTCCGTACCCCTTCTCCTTTCTCAGAGATCGATATGATCTCCTTCTCCAGAGCGACCTTGGATACATCCACGTAGCCGTAAAGCCGCTGCCCTCGAAGGCATGGGAGGACTTGCGCTTTCCACAGGAGGTAGTTTTCTTGAGCCAACTTTATGTTGACTAGATGGCCAAAGGAAGTCGGCGATGAGAAAGACGATGAGCCGGATGACATGATGTTCTGTTGAAGAGGTGGCTCTGATACCATGTGAAGAATACAATGATACAAAGATTCGTTTCATGCTTCATGCATTACGTGATGCCGAGCCATACACGTTGATATATACTTTGGCAATGCCAATCAGTTGACAAGGAAGGAGCTCTAAACAAGGAAGGAACTTAAACAGGGAAAGAGCTATACGAGATTACAGGGAAGGAGAACTAGAAGAGATACAACCGATCATATCAACATCAATCAAATCAAATATTGCTATCTCTATCTTTTCACTACCTGGTTCCTAGATGGGCTAGTCAACTGTTAGATAAGAAGAAGATTACAATTAAAATCACCCTTATTTGGAAAACTTTGTTCTTTGGGCTAACATTTCTTCAGCGCTTTGCGCAATCTGCCACATAGTTGGTGTGGACTTACACTCCAGTCCACGCTCGCAGCATCGTCTGTTTCGCGCACAACCTTTTCCCTTAGTGCACGTAACCGGCTACGTGTTGTTGCACTGCAAATATGCAGATTGATCGAGCTTTAGCAAAAGTGGCTCAACATGAGCCCTCTTCTGTTCTTTAGTTGTGCTCGCGCCACAACTAATGAGTGGCTGGATTTCCAAACTGAGTTACTGTAACCGGCTCTTTTTAAAGTTGACTTTAGGGTCGGTTTGGTTCGAGGAACGATCCTACGCTAGCATTTCTATTACGGGTCAGTACTCAATACATTTTCAATGACCACGTATTGGCAAAAGAGGTCACAAATTTAACCTTGTTTCTTTACGCTTTACATAAAGTAAAATTGAATATATACCGTCGAACAACTGATAATGTGCTCGTGTGCACGGATCTCAACAAGAAGCGCGTCATCTGGGACTAGAAGGCAAAGTGGGCGTGTACATGATACGGCTCAACTTTTGGTGTTGGGTTAGGGGTAGAAGATGGAAATGAGAGTCGGGATTGAAACGTTAAGGGTATCGACTTCGATCTCAAGTATTCATAAGTGATACTACCTAAAATAAGTAATACCGAAAATAACTAATCCTATCTCTGCCTTCCTGGTGCACAAGGAAAAGTCCTTGCCTCCTACGCTCCATGTTGTCTTGCCTCATACGTCACGACTGAGCAGTCGGTGTACGCTTAGTGCGATGCTAGTATGTCTTGCCAAATAAAGAGTCCATAACATTTTTGTCGCCCTGGAGAAACAGCTCATCCTCGAGCCGCACATGAGGATAGCACTATCGAAACTCTGAAGCTGACATTCACGATGTTTTAGTGGCTGAACGATCCTTCCAGCAAACCAAAACCTCCCAACCGCCCCGTGTAAAGCAGCCGCAAAGAACCTGAGCGAGCTCTGGGACAACACAACCATGATGAATGGCTGGCAACGGTATGATCTCAGCTGGCGGCTCACCATGGAATGGTTTCAACAGAGCAACATGAAAGACAACATGTAGGCAAGCACGAATAGGCAGTTGCAAACGGTAAGCCACTGTGTCGACACGTTGCACAACCTTGTAAGGCCCAAAAAAATGTGGAGAAAGCTTGCTTAGGGCTGGTCTTCCTAAGGATGCCGCTGTCTGGTGATGAAACCACGGCCAAACCCATTGGCCCACATCAAACTCAACTTCCCTATGATGTTTATCATAATGGTCCTTCATAGAAGTCTGAGCTTGTAGCAGCCGTTCCCTTATTTCAGCAAGAAACTCGCCGCGTTCCAAATGTTGACGATCTACGATCACAATACGAGTAACACTGGCTCATAAGCGACCAAAGGATGAGAGTTCTGCCCATAAACCACTTTAAAGGAAGTAGCTTGTAGTGTCACCTCAAGGAGGAGTTGTAAATTTTTTTGCCCAAGGTAGCCAACGAAGCCAAGCCCGCTAATGACGTAGTTGACCACTTTTGTTTTTCCATCGGATTGTGGGTGAAAAGCGGAATTGAGGTGCAACTTAGAGCCAGAAAGACGATATAGTTTAGACCAAAATGAGCTCATAAATATGGGATGAAGATCACTCACAATGGAAGATAGAATGCCATGAAGCTGGATAATATTGTCGAAGAAGATAGGAGCAACCGATCTAGCTTTGTACGAATGACCCAATGCCAGAAAGCGACCATATTTGGAGAAGCAGTCAATGACGGTAAGAACCATCGACTTGCCATGTACCTTGGGAAAATCTTCCATGAAATCCATAGAAATATCTTCCCAAACCATGTGTGGGACTGTCATTGGCTGAAGGAGGCCGGATGTATGCAAATGCTCAGACTTGTTTCTCTAGCATGTCGCACATCCTCTCACAAACTCCTGGACAAGCCAGCGCATGCCTGGCACATGAAAATGTGCCCAAAGGCGATGAAGTGTCTTATGTGTTCCTTAGTGTCCCAAGTTGTGAGCGTCATCCAGCAAGGTCGCCTACACCGCTGAAACGGCTGGGACAAAGACACACCCACAAAACAGTAGCAAGTCATCCACCACGGACTAGCCCATCACGGCACAACCAGCCATCACATCGGCACACTGTTGTACCAAGTCTGACCACGAGCTAAGTTCTTGAAGAAGGTGGTCGAAGATATCAAAGCGTGAGGTGGAAGTAGCATGTAATGCTGGCTGATCTTCCGTCTGCCTGGAGAGGGCATTGGCCGTGGCATTTTGCCGACTCGTTTGGTATTCCACTGTGAACATATACCCAAAAATTTTGCTCACCCAGTGGTGTTTGCGGGATGGTGGACAGCCGCTGGTCAAGCAAGGAATTCAGGCTATAGTGACTTGTACGAACTCGAAAAGAACACGCCCATAAGTACGGACACCATTGCCGAATAGCTTTGACCAAACCAATGAGTTCACGCTCGTAGGCCGCTTGCTTGGGCATGTTGTGGTGCCACAACATGGCTGAAGAACGCAAAGGGTTGGTCCCCCGTACCACACCAAACCCGGTGCTGGACGCATCACAATCCATAGTGAATTGGGCAGTGAAGTCCGATAGTTGTAATCCTCGTGTAGAGGTAAGAGCCATTTTGAGGGCAGCGTAAGCATGAGTTGCCTTGTCTCCCCACACGAACTCCTCCTTATTCATTAGCTTGGAGAGGGGCATTGAGATGATGTTGTAATCCATGATAAACTTGCGGTAATAGCCCGTGAGGCCAAGGAACCCCCCCCAAGGCCCGCATGAATTGTGGGCCTAAGCAACCTTCCACGGCCGACACCTTGTCGGGATCCATGTTCACACCCTATCCTGAGATGATGTGGCCGAGGTCTGCAACCGAATCTTTACTAAAGGAACACTTGGAGCACTTGAGGAACAACTTGTTTTCGCACAAGAGCTGCAACACGGCTAGCACCTACTGAATGTGTTCTGACCAGGATGAGCTGTAAATCAAAATATTGTCAAAAAAACTCTAGGACAAAATGATGAAGAAAAGGATTAATAACATCATTCATTAGAGCCTAAAAAGTTGCCAGTGTGTTTGTTAGTCTGAGGGACATAACCAGAAACTCAAGATGGCCTTGATGTGTTCGGAAGGCCGTCTTCTCAATGTCCGGTGGATGCATTCGGGCTTGGTGGTACTATGGTAGTCGCTACGCAGGTCCAATTTGGTGAAGAAACACACGCCTTAGAGCTAATCCAAGAGCTCGGCAGTGACTGGAATTGAAAATTTACCCTTCACTGTCTTGTCATTCAAGGCACGATAGTCAACACAAAAATGCCATGTAGCATTGTGCTTCTTGACCAAGAGCACAGGTGAAGACAACACCAATGTACTTTCGCGGATAATATCTTGTTGGAGTATGTCATCACACTGTCACTCGATCTCATCCTTCAAAGCCTGAGGGTATCGGTATGGCCGAACAACAACCAGAGTTGTTCCAGGTAGGAGATGGATGTGGTGATCATGACGGCGTGTCAGAGGAAGCCTGAGTGGCACGTCAAGGACGTGTGCGAACTCATGTAGTAAGGCTTCCATCACGTCCTCATGACCACATGCATGTACTCGTGGTGCTCCCTAATCAGTGGCCAGGCCTTGCCATGTCACTTCGTGATAGTGCCACCGGAAGGACATGGTGAGGAGGACGAAGTCCCACACAGTGGGCCCTAGGAAGCACAGCCACTAGACACCCAAAACCACATCAAATCCTTCCAGCGGCAAGGCATAGCAGTCGACGTCGAAAGACTCGTTGTTGATGTTGATGCGCAGGCCGCGGTGCACATCAGAGCTTAATACGCGATCACTGTTGGCCACTGTGACCTTCATCCCTAGGAGCGCGTGTAAAGCACACACCAATGCGGTCAACCACACCCTCTGCCAAAAAATTACACGTTGAGCCTGAGTACACCAATGCCGTTAGAAGGACGCCTTGGATGGACATCCAGAGCTTCATGGTCTTGTACTCAGGCTTGTGATGGCATGCAAGGAAATTTGTACGTCAGTGTCTACCGTCTCATCGCCGTAGTCGTCATCCAGCTCGAGGGGATATATGCCCTTGAAAGAGCACTCATGATCGCTAGTAAACTTCACTGGATAGTTATAGCACAGTCCCTTGAGGCGACACTCATTCATCTCTTTTGGTGTGAGACGTCGATACTAGGAGTTGGGTGTACACAAAAGCAACACCCGACGCAGCGTGCTCGTTGTCGTAGGACTGGTCGTATTGACGACTAGTATGGTAGTGGATGACGCGGTACTAGTTGGTTGAGTCTTGGTTACTTTGGTTGGTACCAGCGCTGAGAAGCGTGGTGCAAACATCCATCGCAGCGGTGCTAGGGCTTCTGCCGAGTTGTCTTCTCCTCGACGCTCATATGCACGGGCGAGGCTCATTGTTGTTTGCAAATTAGATGAGTTTTGGAGTTCCACGTTTGTCTTCAGCGGGTTATGGAGTCCTGTCGTGAAGAGATGTACTTGTTACTTTGTAGCATAGCAGCGCAAGGAATTGCTGCTGGTACTCCTGTACCGTCCTGGTCCATCGGAGGGCTCGCATAGGAGGCCCAAAACGCATGTTCACAAAGTCGACGAAGCGTGGCCAAGATAGAATGCCCTCATCTCGCTCGAGCTGATAGTACCACAATTGAGCGTTGCCGTTGAGCTAGTAGGCAAGAAGCCATACCTTTTCTTCTTGCATAATTCTCTGGACTCGAAAGAAAATACTCACACCTATTGATGCATGACAAGGGGTCTTCGTCTCCATCGTAAGTTGAAAATTCCAACTTATATAATCGTGGCATGCCATGGTCTTCCTCGCCTACCCGGCCGTCTCCTACTATGCACACCGACGCTGGTGGCCATAATGGCAGAGCTATTGGATCGCTGCTCTGGCCCTCCGTCTAGAACTTTGTCGTGCGGGCGATGAGCAGATCATGGTTGTCCAAGCGCCTGTTCAGCACGGCTAGCTGAGCAAGAATTTGGCCAAGCTTGGCAGAATCCTCCTTTGGCATTGGCGGCGGCAGCAGTTGCATCGTTTCAGGATCGTCGTCGGGCACGACGGATGGTGCGACATACGAATCTGATACCAAATTGATACAACTCATATTTTGGTGTTGGGTTAGGGTGGAAGAAGATGGAAATAGCAGTCAGGATTGGAGCGTAGGGGATATGGAGAATGGTCGAGTTTGCCCTGGTGCGTTGGACAGGGTGGGGGCGAGGTGAATAAGCAGTTTTAAAAATTCTTTTGGCCAAAATCAAGTTTTATGCAGATTTGTAAATCAATTCGGTTTTGCACAATTTAAAACCTAAATAAACTAGTGTCACTATGTGCACTAACAACCTACGACTAAAACAAGGAGTGCAATACTAAGGTGACAAACAAACTATTTAATTCTACAAATGTGAATTGTAAGTAAGTAAAGCACAAGAAAGCAAATCACAAGGACACTTGATCTTTTTCCCGTGGTGATCGAAAGCTTACCAGTTTCCACTAGTCCACATTGAGGTAAGCCCAAACGAATTGGATCAGCTCTACAAATTAAGCATACACCTCGAATCTACTTAGGGTTGCTCTTCCTCCGCTCTGAAGATGATGAGTACCAAGCTACTCACAACCATCTGGGTCTTCCACAACCTTTTTTGAGAAGATCACCTGCTCAACTCATCCAAGCTGTTTAGGTATTGGCAAACACTAAGAGTAACAAATTGAAGATGTTCACTTGAATGGATCAAGTGTCTAAACTCAATGGATACTAAATCTAACACCTAATGCAAAACATGTACTCAGATTTTGCTCTCTAAGCTCACTAAGTGCAACACATGCACAAAAGAGAGAAGAGGGCTTGCTCTTTGCTCAAGGGGAATGAAAATAACACCAACATTCTCCCACAACCGGCCATAAGGGGTATTTATACACCCACACAAGAAAACTAGCAGTTAGAGGAAAATCTGTAGAAAAATAGGGAAACCCGGTCTGACCACCAACCAATGGTCAGTCGGACCACTCTGGCTCCAACAGCTACAAAATCTAGCCGTTGGACTCTCAACTGGACTGACCGCCCTCACAATGGGTAGTCAGACCGCTCCACAGAGGAGCCAAGCCAACCAGAGCAACACCATTCTCTGGAAAAAGGAAATCGGGGGCGACTGACCGTTGGGCCGATCAGATCGGCCAACACATGGCAGTCAGACCGGTTGCCCACCGGTCAGACCGCTACTACAATAGACCGACACTGAGCCAGGTTAGACCAATAATGGGCCAGTCAGACTGCCCAAAGGGTGCGATTAGACCACCAGAGACTTAGAAAAAAGATTTTGTATTTAGTTTCAACTCAATTTGCAGAACACATTTGTCAATTGATGCGCGATGCAAACAAGGAATGAAAGCATGATTCTTAACAAGTTGCAAATAAACATATTTGCCGACTTTTAGAATCATGCCACAAGGAATTAGGTACATAGACTTAAACCATTTGTAAAACACATTTGCAAACTAAAGTCGCTTGCTACAAGAATTATGCATGGGCCTCAACAATTTGCAAAGCACATTCACAAATATCGGCAGCACACTAAGAAGAGCTAGAGCAATGACTAAGAGCTATCAACACGTGATACACTCAAGCTACTAATCAAAACCCCTCTTAATAGTACGTCAACCTATACTAGCAATCTGGTCTTCACACCAAACACTGAGATTGGTAAAATGACTAAAAATAAATCTTTAGCCTATGGTAGATATACCTTTGCCTTGCGCATTGCCTTGGAGTTTTAGGATGATAATTCACATCTTCTCTTCAAGATCAGGTTCTTGACTTGAGCGTCAACACATGACATCACTCACTTGATTTGATGACCTTCAACACAATAAGCCATCATTTATCTTCATCATCATGTGACAACCTATTTCACCAACTCATGAACATATTAGTCCACATGGCGATTGTTATTAATTACTAAAATACTCCATTAACACGTAATGATGAGTCTAGATCATTACTACAAAAAGGCTAATACTGGACGCCTCACCACAGATGGTTGACCAAAACCATCTGTATTACATGCAATCATAGAAGGTTTTGGTTTAGAGACCATCTGTGTTATTGGCTGCGCTAAAAACCGTCTATGAAGAGGTAATATCACAGACGGTTTATGTTAAAAACCGTCTATGAACTATCACAGACGGTTCTGAACAAGAACCGTCTGTGACATTACTAAGTATCACAGATGGTTCATGTTGAAAACCGTTTGTGAACTATCACGAGCGGTTACAACAAGAACCGCTCAGGATATTATTATATCACGACGGTTTCAACAAACAACCGTCAGTGATACTTCACGATGGTTTTAATAATGAACCGTGCGTGATATGAGACCATATCACGGACGGTTCTATTGTGGAACCGTCTGTGATAAGTATCATTGACGGTTCCATAATAGAACCGACCGTGATAAGTCTCTTTATTAGTAGGAGCCCGCTAGGGTTTGCACTCTAACTCGTCACTCCCCAGCGGTGCCCTTACTCTCGTCTATTCCCCTCCCCACCCGAGTGACCCCGTCGTCAACGCCGCCATGCATTCTTCCCGTCACCGACGGTTGTGACACCACGGTTCATCGCACAAGACACTCGTGACGATAAGAGTGTCTTTTGCGGTCACCGCAATGCCTAACCACTGATGACAAGCGTCTTCCCTCTTCCTCCTCCCCGTCAGACGCGACCACAGCTACCTCTCCACCGGTGATGTCGAGGTAAGACAGATCTATCACCTATTGGTTTGTGCTGTTGGTATTCATGCGAACCGAGCTCTTCCTCCCTTGCCGCCAGCTCCCGCACCTCCGGATCAAGTTCCCTCCTCCCTGCGCCGCCGGATCAAACTCCTAGTCCCCCTCAAGGCCAAACCCCTGCTCCTCCTCTATGCCGCAGACTCCAGCTCCTCCTCCCTCTCGGCCGGCTCGTTCGCTACTCGACCTCCTCACGCCTCCAACCTCTCCGGCTCTCCCACTAACGCGTAAGTCCCTTCTTGTCTTCTTGATGTTTGTCGTTGTTGGTTGATGTCGATGTTGATGGCCATTGGCCGAGCCAGATGCTAAATGTGTAATACATACATACATGATGAGAAGTGCATCATTGCAGAGAAGTGTAAATGTGTAATACATACATGTAGAGAGAAGTAGAGAAATCATAAATATAAATGAATGCAATGATCATGCAGATGCTTGTTGGCTAGTGGCACCTTGCTAGCTGTTGAATTGCTCAATGATGTTAATAGTCTTATGCTGAAATTGAATTGATAATTAGTTCATATTAATAGTCCCCTTGCTCTGTGATGTAAACTGAGGGCTATTGGTATATGTGCATTAATTCTGTGCATCTTGCTTAGTTCATGCTGTGTGTTCAGATTGACAAAAATGAATGGGGCAAAACGGTGGGTTTGGTTAATGCTCTCGATGGGTACCGAGGGTAATTGATGCCGCTCTTTGTGCTTGGTTAGCTTACATGGGATCGATGTGGTTCGGATGGGGCTTTGCCGCAATTCACTTTTCAGATTTGTGTCCTGTGCGAATACATCCTACCATTCTATTCCTCATCTCTTCTCTATAAAACCTCCAGCGATGGTGATTGTGCCTTTAAAACGGCTATATATATATATATATATATATATATATATATATATATATATATATATATATATATATATATATATATATATATATATATATATATATATATATATATATATATATATATATATATATATATATGTAGTCCTCGGCCCTTTGGTGGGTGCGTGAGGAGGATGAGGCATATTCATGCAATCAATCTCATCGAGCACGCAAGTTCAAGAAATGCAGTGCAAAGGAAAGCGGGTGGACATACAATTACATGGATGTAGTCGATAGAGTAATTGGACATGACATCAAGGAATGGTTGGTTGCGATACATGAAGCCACCGGCTTCATGTATCGCCAACCAACCATTCCTTGATGTCATGTTGGCTTCATGTATCGCAACCAACCATTCCTTGATGTCATGTCCAATTACCTATCGACGACATCCAAGTAATTGTATGTCCACGAGCTTTCTCTTGCAACCTTACTTCTTGAATTTGCAGGGGCTCGATAAGGTTGCCTGTGGCAGTTGTGTCATCCTCCCTCACGACCCCTAAAGTGGTCGAGACTACAAACAATATATAAAATATATATATGAAGCCGGTTTTAAAGGCACAAGCACCATTGCTTGAGGTTTTATTTATATACAGACGGTTCTAAACACGAACCGCTGCGGATAGTTAGTTATCACAGATGGTTCGTGTTTAGAACCGCTCATGATAGATAGTTATCACGCACGGTTCGATGTTAGAACCGCTCAGGATAATATTATCACGAGCGGTTCTAGATACAAACCGCTGCAGTGATAGTCGATATCACGAGCGGTTCGAGTTAATAATCGCTCAGGAAAGTATGCATCGCGACGGTTCAAAACCGCTGCGTGATGATCTCATGTCATTATTGATCTATAGACTCAGACGGCTCATGAAACTGTCCGTGATAACGTTTTTGAATCGTCTGTAAAAACTTTTTCTATAGTAGTGGATTCTTCACGAGGGTTGTTCCCGGCCAACGTAGGCGAGGCTCTGAACAGGTAAGGAAGGCTTATTTGATTATTGCTTAATATTTTGAGTACAAATCATATGCCTTTATACAAAGGACTACCAACTAATGGTATCTCTGGAGGGATATACCTCGATATCGGGTATCCATAAGAGATACTACCTACAATAACTAATACCAAAAATTACTAATCCTATCTCTACCTTCTGGTGCGCAAGGAGTCATTGCCTCCTAGGTTCCTCGCTGCCTTGCCTTGTACGTCACGGCCGAGCAGCCGGCGTAAGCTGTCTCCAAAGAAAGAGTCCATAACAGTACAGCTGTCGCTGTCTCATAGTAATAAGCATGTACTATGTTGTTGTGATCTCTCGCACAGGATATGCCACAAGCCCACAAAGGAGGATGTAGCTAGAGCCCTGGCACGCGCTTTCCAGACAGGACACTTGTCGCCTCGGTTAATGGCCGACCTCGCGGATTGCTGCGCTGCGTTGCGTTGCGCACGCCATGCCATATACGCTTCACCGGAGACAGTGCCGCGAGCGCGTGCAGCAGCAGTAGTCTATCCGTGGCGCGGGATCGTCAGGAGATGGTGACATTAGTTAACGTGATGCCGATGATGCTTACTAGATAGTATAGTGGTGAACAAGCTAGGACATCTAGAGTACATCCTCCGGTGTAAATAAAGGGAAGTTTGAGGCTCAAAGAGGCAGGCCACGTCACCCGAAATACCTGTGCCGTCCGATGCTGCGCTGGGTTTCTCCGCGTCCGTCCGATTCATCTTGCGTTTTCCTTGCCTGCGATTCCTTCGCATTCTCGGCTCAAATACCCCAGCGCCCCACGCCCGCATGCCTCTCCCTCATCTTCCTCCCAAGCGCGCCGCCTGCCCGCCTCCTTCCTTCCACGCGCTGGCTCCGTCTGCTCCTTCCCCCTCCTCCCCTTTCGGTGCCGCCGCCGCCCCACCTGCTCCTTCGCCCTCCTCCTCCCTCCTCCCCGGAACCCTCCTATTCCCTCCTCCCCGGCACCCTCCTCTTCCTCTCTCCCCGGCTAGATCTGGCACCTCGAGCTGCCTCACCTCCTCCCTACCCCCGGCACCTCCACCTCTGCCCTCCTCCTCCTCCTCCTCCTCCTCCCTTTGGCGCCGCCGCCGTCGCCCCCCCCCACTCCTCCACCCTCCTCCTCCTCCCTCCTCCCCGGCACCCTCCTCTTCCCTCCTCCCTCCTCCCTCCTCCTCTTCCTCTCTCCCCGGCCAGATCTGGCACCTCGCGCCACCTCACCTCCTCCCTCCCCCAACACCTCCGCCGCTGCCCTCCTCCTCCTACGCCCTCCCTCGGCACCTCCGCCTCACCTCCGGGTCCCTCTTGAGATTGGCCGAACCAGCGGGCTTCGAGGAGCACACGCGATGACGCGACCGATTTGGGCAGATTTTACTACGATTTTTGAGCTTTTTTCACTTTTTTTGCTCTCGACCAGCCCCAACGCCCTCCGGCCACCTCCTCCGCCGCCGCGCCCCCCAACGCTTCCTCCTCCTTCTGTAGTGTTCTCGAGACAGCATACGAGGCCATGAGAGACCTCCACCTCTCGCTGAACCAGACCTAGAGGATCTGCCTCGAGGCCACGCTCCACGAGCTCCAAACCATCGCCTCGACTGCCGCATCAGACGCCGCTATCGCCAATTGTGGACACCATCCCCGTCAAACACGAGGATAACATCCTCAAGTAAACCACACCCTTTCCCATGTCCATCCCTCTCTCTACCTGTTTCTCTTCTCCATTCGTGTGTGCTGATGGACTGATAGGGCTTTTGGGTGTTTGCGTTATATAACTTCATTTACAGGCCATGGAAGAAATGATTTATACTTTGAATTGCTTTTTGAGTTTGTATTGAATTCTGCTACCCTAAAACAATGTATTAGGTCCAGGTGTTTGTTTGATTATCAATTGGTTTCTGAATCCGAATGTTTGGCCAATTCGATTGTAAAGATAATTCTATTTTCCATAATATTTTTTTTTGTACAATGACCTTACAATAAGGATTATGGACAAACTTCTATGCTTAGCGTAGTTTGCTCTTTTCGACCTTTTTAGGTATAGGCCAGAGGTTGGTGATATCATAGTTGACCGTGTCATTGAGGTATGTCATTGTCTGGACTTATCATTTTTGTACCATAGGTTTGTGCTAGGAATGTACTACTTACCTAAATGTAATAAGATGTACCTTGGATTTTCGTCCGTGAGGATGCTTTACTTTACGGGCTTAAAGCTATAGTTTGAATCTGTGAGAATATTATTGAATGTTGTTAGAAATTGCCAATATGAGAATGTGTTAGGCAGACCCTGATAGTATATGCATATGAGAGGTTAGTAGCTCCAACTATTTTGTATGTGTGTAATGCCTAATGATAATTAATTTTGGAATTTGTATACATTTCTATCTGAATAATCAGAGCGCATAGGTAAATCTGGTTGTTGTTATTATAGTAATGTCGTAACTGTGAGAATTCAATATTATTTAATTTATGGTCCTGCCAGTTCAGCATCCATGCAAATAATGTATTCTATTTTAGACCAATATCACTTAGTGTGTTGTTTTTTGTTTCTCAAGATTGTTCCTAATTGCTGGAAATTGGAGATAAGTTTAAGCCAAGATGTTGTTTTGATGCTTTCTTCTATGAATTTGCCTGATGGAATTCAAGTATGTTTTTCTGCATCTTTGCCTTCTAACACCCAAAATTCCTGGGATAGTGGGCAGTTGTATTTCGAGGCAACGTGGCGTGTGTCTCCTCGCTCTCTTTTTCCCTAGATATCGCCAGGTGTATTGTTTTATGCTCACTTTCTAGCTAGAATTGTTGTTAGAAACATAAAATTACTGATATTTCCACTAGGTTAGTGGCTTGGGGTGTATAGGAAGTGAATCTCATATGATCAGCTGATTTTCAGATGTAGATGGATCTCGTATGTCTTATCTGTTTTTATTTGAATGGAGGAGGTGATAACTCATAGTGTTTAGTTATCCAGAGGTGGTTGCAGCGAAAATCTAGGTTGCTTGATCGTGTTCTTTACTGAAGTCTTATGTGTGGGTGGCTTTTTTTTCACATTCAGAGATCTTATTTGGCTTGCCAGGTCTAGCATGTGTAGTTGTGTGTCAATAATAGTTTTGAGATATCTTTGTTTTAAGAAACCAGATTATACTCATGGTTTATGTAAGATGGTGTTGTAAGTTTTTGTTAAATTGGATGGATTGCAGGAGGATGCTTTACTTTACGGGCTTAAAGCTGCAGTTTGAATCTGTGAGAATATTATTGAATGTTGTTAGAAATTGCCAATATGAGAATGTGTTAGGCAGACCCTGATAGTATATGCACATGAGATGTTAGTAGCTCCAACTATTTTGTATGTGTGTAATCCCTTATGATAATTAATTTTGGAATTTGTATACATGTCTATCTGAATAATCAGAGCGCATAGGTAAATCTGGTTGTTGTTATTATAGTAATGTCGTTACTGTGATAATTCAATATTATTTAATTTATGGTCCTACCAGTTCAGCATCCATGCAAACAATGTATTCTATTTCAGACCAATATCACTTAGTGTGTTGTTTTTTGTTTCTCAAGATTGTTCCTAAGCGCTGGAAATTGGAGATAAGTTTAAGCCAAGATGCTGTTTTGATGCTTTCTTCTATGAATTTGCCCGTGTCATTGAGGTATGTCATTATTTGGACTTCTCATTTTTGTACCATAGGTTTGTGCTAGGAATGTACTACTTACCTGAATGTAATAAGAAGTACCATGGATTTTCATCCGTGAGGATGCTTTACTTTGCGGGCTTAAAGCTATAGTTTGAATCTGTGAGAATATTATTGAATGTTGTTAGAAATAGCCAATATGAGAATGTGTTAGGCAGACCCTGATAGTATATGCATATGAGAAGTTAGTAGCTCGAACTATTTTGTATGTGTGTAATGCCTAATGATAATTAATTTTGGAATTTGTATACATGTCTATCTGAATAATCAGAGCACATAGGTAAATCTGGTTGTTGTTATTATAGTAATGTCGTTACTGTGAGAATTCAATATTATTTAATTTATGGTCCTACCAGTTCAGCATCCATGCAAATAATGTATTCTATTTCAGACCAATATCACTTAGTGTGTTGTTTTTTGTTTCTCAGGATTGTCCTAAGCACTGGAAATTGGAGATAAGTTTAAGCCAATATGCTGTTTTGATGCTTTCTTCTATGAATTTGCCTGATGGAATTCAGATATGTTTTTCTACATCTTTGCCTTCTAACACCCAAAATTCATGGGATAGCGGGCAGCTGCATTTCGAGGTGACGTGGCGTGTGTCTCCTCGCTCTCTTTTTCCCTCGATATCGCCAGGTGTATTGCTTTATGCTCACTTTCTAGCTAGAATTGTTGTTAGAAACATAAAATTACTGATATTTCTACTAGGCTAGTGAGTTGGGGTGTATAGGAAGTGAATCTCATATGATCAGTTGATTTTTAGATGTAGATGGATCTCATATGTCTTATCTGTTTTTATTTGAATACAGGAGGTGATACCTCATAGTGTTTAGTTATCCAGAGGTGGTTGCAGCGAAAATCCAGCTTACTTGATTGTGTTCCTTACTGAAGTCTTATGTGTGGGTGGCTATTTTTTCGCATTCAGAGATCTTATTTGGCTTGCCAGGTCTAACATGTGTAGTTATGTGTCAATAATCATTTTGAGATGTCTTTGTTTTAAGAACCCAGATTATACTCATGGTTTATGTAAGATGGTGTTGTAAGTTTTTGTTAAGTTGGATGGATTGCAGGTTTCTGCCTAATTCCTTGACGTCTACCGATTGTTGGTTAGTTGTTGTAGTTAGTGTTTAGTGCATAGCTCCTTATTTTTTTCACTTGCCGTTTTGTCTGCATGTTGTATCTTCAGTAAACTAGTTATGTTATCACTTAATGCTCAAACGGCATGTCTTCCCTTTGTTTTCATGCTTATATTTGGATAGGCCTACTCTCATATTTCGATGAATACATCTTGAAACCAGACTTGAATAAATGACTTAATATGGTCTTCATGTGACATACAACTAAAAAGTAGGCGTGTTGCTTTCACAGGCTTCATACTTCAGGAATTTCCTGTCTCTGCCATTATATATGCTCTTTACTTTTTATGCAATGTAAAATTAGGGTGACCTAATATGTTTAGTTTTTTTTATCCAGACACAATGCTCGGGTTCGAACCATGAATATAAGACTTGAAAAATGCATAGAGACCTCATGCCCATGCACATGCACAAAGTTTAGGTAGTACTTCGCTTAACGTATATTATTTACTTGAAATTTTCTCCCTTCTTTATGGCCCAATTTATATATGTTTTCTTATATGGCCGTGTTCAGATACATGACCTGACCAATTGATACTGATGGAAGCAAAGGCATAATTTGTTCTGTTTGGGTCTGTTTCACCACCACGTCGCACAATTGCTTTTCCACCAAAATACCGACTTGCGTAAGTTCCAGATCGCTATTTAGATTTCCTCTTTGTTTTTTTTCCACACTAATCACTATAGTTTGTGTGGTTCTAATTCCTCTTTCTTTGTTTACCAATAGAATTGTAAAGGTCACAGAGAGTCTTTAGATGATGAGCTTCAAGATGGAGAGAACGAGATTATTGGCTATTGAATGTTGAACTAGAATGCATGCTTAGTGTTTGCGGTTTTGCATTTGTTGAAATAGTTATAAGAGTTTTTGAGCTATGTCGATTCCTTTGTAATACAGTTCCTGCACATCTTAAACGATTTAAGATTCTTTTGATGTTTCTCTCACGGTAGTGCCTATCATGCCATGTATTTTAGCTAAAATTCGCTTCATATTACTCTGTCAAAATATGTTTCTTTGCATAGGCCGGCATTGGGCTTAGTTTCTCATGAATATAGGGACACATCTTTCATGAGAGCCCTTCACAGTTGTTTAGGAGAAGAGAAAGTAGGTAGTTTTGTAGATCATCAATAATTTCTGTCATATTGGCTGACCAGTAAGAATTATGTGTGCACAAATGTTCTATTTTAGATCATCACGTTTATATTTTCCGATCTACTAGCTTTATTGTATACACACATTTTTTAGGTGTTGCTTACATATCCTTTTGTTTGCTTCGCACATCCAAAAAAAAACTCAAACAGTTAGCATCGTTTTTTTTTGGTAAATGGATTTATAATACTTTGCATAATTATCGTCTAATGAACATATTTCACTGTTTTCTGTTCTGGTGCTCCCAACGGGAGCGCACAAGCTACTAGTAATTTGAATCCTGACGCATGCATGGAGATGGAGATTAATACATGGTCACGACAAGACGTCGCGCGCATGATCCTGGCCATTATTACCTTACCTAGAGCAACAGTCTATCTAATCAAGTATCTCTCTCTCTCTCTCTCTCTCTCTCTCTCTCTCTCTTATTTTGTGCTGAGATGCACGTAACCTGGCCCCCAACCATCTCGTCCAACAATTGAAGTTTGATTAGTCCGTGCAAAGCTATATTATGTGCTGAGATGCACGTAACCCGGCCCCTAACCATCTCGTCCAACAGTTGAAGTTTGATTAGTCCGTGCAAAGCTATCTTATATAGCTCAAGTGGAAACTTATGCTCATCAAGTGGAGCAGTCGATCAATTGAATGAGCTTGGCGAGTGAGCCACGAAACTGGCCTGTTTGGCACGGCTGCAACTTTTCTAAAAAAACCTTTCGGTTTGGTTGAAAGGCTGAAGGGTTGCGCGGTTGAATAGCTAAGCTGAAGAGATTTGTTGTTTGGTTGTCTGGCTTTTAAGTCGGTTGATTGCAGTTTATGAGTTAAGAAATGACTGAAATGCCCCTAAGGCAAATAATGGCTTGTTTGATGTTGTTTAACGACAATTAACGGTAATTAACAATAACTACCGACAATTAACGACAATTGCAGCACTTTACAATAACTACCGTAATTAACAACAATTAACAAAATAGATGACAACAACTGCAATTAACGTGATTAACGACAAATAACACAATGAACGATAATAAATGCAATTAAAGACAATTAACGCAAAAAATGACAATTAATAATAAATTATTACATAAATAGTTACAATAAAAACTTATTTGGTAGACCCGAGAGTAAAAACTCAAGATCCTCTGTGTATTCTACCATAGTCCCTGAAACAGTAGCTAGTGTACATAGTAAACAAATATGGTAACAATTACATCTCGCACAATTTTATTAATATTTATCAGAGTTTATTACAAGCCAACAATAAAATAATACAGTGGAAGACAAATAAGTAGTGGAGCCTAACAAATCTGCCACACACAATCAACTAGGGTAGCGGCCTAGTCGTCGGATCCACACTGGTAGCGAAGTCCTTCTCTTTTAAATAATATTTTATTAAGCAAGGGTGAGTACAAAAATGTACTCCGCAAGTTACACTCAAAACAGAGTTAATGCATGCATGGATATTATCAAATGAAGGCTTACATGGTTATTTGTGCAAAAGCAATATTTTCCATTTTAAATACATTTACTAAATTCCAAAGTAGTTATAGTATATCTCCAATTCTATGATTTTAAAACAGTCAATTTAGTGCAAGATGCACTACTGGCGAAGGACTAACCCCCTTACACCAAGGCTTCCTGCCTGAATTTTCCAATTGGATAAACTATCCAAAATCATTTGATAAAATATTTTGAAATAGAAAACTGTAACATCCCACTTTTTCGAGCTTTAAAAATCTTTTAAATAGTTAGTAGGGAGAAAATTCACCATTTGGTTTTATTTGAATTTGATTTCAAAATTATGGACTTTGGATGGCAAAACAATTTAAAATGATTAAAGTCAACATCAACAATGGTCAAAACTATTTTGTTTGGATTCTATGTGCTTGGATATATTTTCTAGATTTTTTTAGAATTTTTCCAAGTTCATTTGCTATTTTTTATTGTCATTTGGAATTTCTGCTATTTTCTAAAATAGAAAAGCTAATAAAAATCTCGGAACAGTTCCGGGCCGAATTCCTCTGGCCCAGATTCCTTTCCTATGTGCGAGGTTCGCTTCGTAGCCCATTCGCGCGTTCGTCAGCTTGCCAAGCTACGCGCGTGTGCGTTGCGTTCACTGACCGGTGGGTCCACGCCTTAGTGTCGCTGCCGGGTGGGCCTGCATGCGCGTCATCGTTTCCGACTCGTTTTCATCTTTGCAAGTCCGACTCCGCGTCCGCCATTGAAGCTTGCGAAGCTTCGTCCGACAACGCAATCTTTGCAACTAAACTCCTTCTAGAAAACGTGCCAAACTCTTTCTCCTATCCTCCTGCATCCAAATCCCACAAAATCAGAACCCGTATCGTATCTAATCTCCAAATTCGTTCGTGACTGACACAGACTCGATTTGGGGATTTCCAATTCTGGTTCGCCCGATCCCAATAAAAGCCACCCCGAGGATCGCCCGGTCCTCCGCAACCTTAAGCCCCAACCCTCTCTACTCTCGAGCCCTAGCGCTGCCGTAATCTGGTTTTTAGGGTTTTTGGCCGAGCTTTGTCTTTTGCCAATTCCGCTGTCGCCAGTGATGCCTTGTCTCCATAGAGTGCACCGTCGACTTCCCCGTCACCTAAGCAACCTCCAGAGCTCTTCGCCGCTGCCGGAGCATCACCCGAGCCCCTTCCCGACAATAGCCGTATCACCTCCACCGCTAAAAGCTCGCCGCCGGCCACCACAAGCAACCCCGACCACCCGTGAGTACATCCCTGAGATCGCAATAGCCTTAGCTTTTCGCTGGTACCACTCACCGGCGACGAGGAGAACTCGAACGCCGGTGACCCTTGGATCCCGAGCGCCACCTGCCTCGCCGTCGACCACGTCAGCGCCAGCTTCGCCTCCGTGCTCGCGTGTCATGTGCGTGGCGCCAGATCAGCAACCACGTGTGCGCGTGTGTGCCACCCAAGCTAAAACCAGATCCAATGGTTCGGTGAACCGAGTTCACCATGAACCATCTCGCTGACATGTGGGTCCCACATGTCGATTATTTCTTTTTTATTTATTTTATTCCAAAAATTCCTTTGCTGACATCATCGTTGCGCAATAATCCAATTTTTCCTTTGAGAAATAATTCAGAAATTCGGAATAATCCAAATTAGGGTTTTCTTTTTGATTCAAATTTCTAAAGCCCATATCTTTTGCATCCGAACTCCGACTGAGCCCATTCAAATTTCTAAATTCATCTAAATTCAAGATCTATTTATCTGAGATTTTTATTTAATTTTAGAGTTTGTTTTGCATCTGTTATTTATTTGTTTTGTTTATTTGCTTCGTTTGCAAGTAGACGTCGATACTCCGGGGAACTTTGAAGAAGGAGTGCCTGAAGAGCAAGATCAGTACCTAGACCTATTTCAAGGTAAGTTATACCTTTAATCATATTGAACCCAGTTTTCTAAATTACTTTGATTTAAATTATTGCATTTACTTTAAGTATTTATTTAAATGCTTTTGGGTTTAGTTATTAATCCAATTTGTTATATCCACACTTGTCTATTGTTATGTCATAATCTTTTGTCACCCTAGATTGGTTTCTTATTTAGTTGGTATTATCGTAGCACTAACGTGGTTTGGTTGATACAATTAGATTACTTAGCCATGCTACGAGTCATCATTTCACGTAAATTGCAATTATGAACTTGACTAAGTGATTATGGAACTATGTGATAAAACTGTGTGTACTGTGTGCTATTACTCGTTGATGGCATATGTTGCACTTAACCAATAGGGTGGGAGATGATTTAGACAAAGGCAAGCGGTACTATGTGATTTGGTGGAGCTGTGTGCATGGGATTAATAAACTGTGTGCATAGAGATTTGTAGCTATAAATTGGAAGTCTTGCCTTGGTCAACTAAGGACATAACTTTTTGCGCCATTGAACTGAACCTTTCTGTACGACCACATGCCTGGTATGGGACGGGCCTAACTTAGTAAGTTATGGATTCTCGACATTGATTACTCAGGTAGTATGTTAGGCTGTGTTCATGGGTGGAGGTGTGTTTCTGTCTCCGTGGCTACTCACATGTATAAGCAGTTCGCCGTCTTCTGGTCCAACGATGTGTGTCGGACTGGCTTTCTCCGTGGGTTGGTCTGGTGGTAAAACACATCGGGAATGTCAATGCTTGAGATGAAGTTTCTGAAACATTTTGTTATGATTAGTGCTAGCTACACTAGTTGTATCATGTGGGTAAAGTGTACAACCTCTACAGAGTGTTAATTAATCTATTCGAATAGCCGCGTCCGCGGTCATGGACATGCTCGGGGATTTCACACGAGGGGCAGTTTTCATAAAACATTGGGAAGGGAGCTGTGTGATCTAAATCATATGGCTGCGTGAATAACTTGTTTAGACTATGTTTCTTTATAAAATCAAACTGTTAAAATTAATATTGTTTATTTGTTTTACTTCATGTTTCAATCTATTATTCATATTCAAATTACAAATGTTGCATTTCTGCAAAAGAACAACAGAAGCCATTCCTTTGGAATAAGCCATCATGTATAATTGCCTTCTATGGTATGACTTGTGAGTACGGTTGTCCTCTCATGCTTGCTATAATCAATCAACAGAAGAGGAGGAGTCTTCGCCTGCTTTCGAGAAAGAGTTCTACGAAGGTGCCTAATCGTTAGGGTCTTGATCCCAATCGGTTGCCTGTGGGATTCCGCTGAAGTTATATGTTCTGCTGCTATTTAATTCTGTGTCAGCCCTGTATTCCTTAATAAGTGTAAACTTGACCATAAGGTCAAAATCATTATTTTTTAATCAAATTACTCGTTTATGTTATTAATCATCTTGTGTGGATCGATATTCATCTATGTTGACACTGTGTGCACTAGCGTGATCCTAGACTAGTGCATTATGCACAGAGGGTCTAGAATTTGTATTTTTGGGTCCTGACAAAAAACCAAAGTCTAACTTTGAGTGGCTTTGCTCAGCATGTCCACGACTGTGGACACGGCTATTCGAATAGTTTGACACTCTGCAGATGTTGTACAACTTTATCTAAAAGAGATAATCGACTTATACTGTCCGCTTCACACACTTTCGCAGGTGTGCGACTAAGTGATAATCACAAGGCCTTTACAACACGCCATCCCAAAGTAGTCATGCCCGCTAAGGTTTCGTTGTCGTAAGGTTTCACGTCAAATGGAAGCCCCCTCTTGCGCCACGTGGGATAATAAAAAGTAGGCCATTCTGACACCCACACATCCGGATGGCAAAACCATTGTAGAACATTGCAAATTAATTAGCCAGGTCTGTCCCACTCCAGACTTGTGCTAGTATGGTGGAGCTTAGCAAGATGCGGCTCTTAAACCGGTCCTTAGTTGACTAGGCGATTTCCATAAAGAACCCTGGGCTCAAACATTTACTGAATCAATCCTGTGCATAAATTTGCACCCACCAACTATCCATTTTCGCCCAAGTCCAAACTAGTTTTTATTTTTCTTTTAAAATCATTTGTAAATTTCTATGACATAATAATGACATAGACTTATTTTAAATCCATAGTTGAATCTTTGGCTAAAATTCCCTAAATTTAATATTTTTTCTCTAAGCATGACTAGGCCTATATTTTTCCCAAAGTGTTCTAGTTCATACTATTGCATAAACTAGATTTTCATGTGAGGTGTCAAGGTATATTTAATTCAATGTTAAAGTTGGTTATACAATGGTAATGGAAATAACTATAATTTTAAAACAGATATTTAAATTAAATTGAATATAAATAAGCATGCAGTAATAATTTAAAGCCGAATTTGAATAATTTGTAATATTGGGACCAAACATGATCAAAGATGTAACTTGACTTGCTCAATTAATTGTTGGTTCACTGAAGTCGTCGAAATCTATATGCGAAAATGTGCCAAATTCAAATAAAATTCAAATAAAATCAAAATAAAGTCCAAATTAAATAATTTTGGTTCTGGTAGATAGACATTGAATTTAGAAATTTGAATCACTTGAAGCAGAGCTCGAACGAAGGAGAACGGGCTCTCGGAAGGTTGAATTTCAGATGAAATGATGGAAATGGAATTCTTGGAATTTGTTGAATTATTTTTCTGAAGAAAAACACCTTTATTGCGTCATGATGACATCAGTGAGTGAATATGATTTTGTAGCCGAATTATTTTTCTTAAAGAAAAACAGAATGAGTCAATGACAGGTCGACCCTAGTCTATGGACTGGGTCCATGGAAGTTGGACTAGTAGCCACGCAAGGATGACACATGGGCGGCCATGTGGACACAGACACTGAGGTGGCACACACGTGGTGGCCATGTGGCTTGACAACGGCGGCAGTGCACACGAACCAAGGGCTGTCGACGTTCGGCGGAGTGGCGGTGGTCGGCGAGGTATGGGGAAGAGAGAGGAAGGGATGGGGAGTGTTCCTACCTCACGCGGGCAGCCGAAGGAGGTTGGAGATGGCCGGTGACAAGGAGAGAGCGACGACGTGGGTCGGGTCTATGGCAGAAATGGCACTCCGTCGACGCTCCGGCGAGGGCGACTTGCGCACGGAGTAGAACGCGTCGAGGCGAAACCGATGGTGAATTCGATGGTGGTGGAGCTCCATGGGAGGCAAGCGCAAAAGGTGGTGGAAGAGCGTGAGGCCAGCGGAAAGGAAATGTGGAATCCGGTGAGAGGAAAGAGAGATGGGAGGTGAGCTCCGTGTGGATGGATGTGTGGGATGAGGGGCACCTCATGCTCTCTTTTATAGGGCGAGGGGATGGCCCGAGGTGCAGATCGTGTGCGGTGGTTGTAAGCCGCCCGCCCAAATGCACATTAACACGTGTTACAGTAGTTAAATGGCTGGAATGAAGCACGGGGAAGAAGTGGATCTTAATGCAGTTGAATGCGCGACAAAAGGGGAAGAAATGACAGTCTTTACGAGCACGGTTGCTTCAGCAATGGCAGCGACTGGAGGTTAAAGAAAGGGGAGAGGAAGAAGGAGCTGGCAAGCGGTCCCGGGATGGCAATGAGAGGGAGAGTGAAGAGGGAGAGGTGGGGCTGACGGGCAGGGGCAGATCTACTGTAGCAGAACAGGGTGCACAGGACACCAGGTCCAAAAATCATTTTTTTTCTTTGGATATAAACATGTATATGTAATGTGGACGTGGCTCATCTTGCCTCAGGGACGCCTAATCATTTTCGTGCTGGATCCATCAATGCTGAGAGGAGTGGGCCGGCGTGGGGAGATGGGCCGCCGGCGTGAGGGAGAAGGGGGAAAAGGCCAAGGGATGGAGGGAAAAAGAAAACATTCCAGAAAAAGGATTCGACTTGATTGTAATTTTTGGATTTTTATGTATTCTTAATTTACAGAAATTGCAAGAAATCCAAAAAGCTTTTACAAAATAGCAAATAGAGTTCAAAACTTCATGACAAATTCACAAAAATTCCCTCAATTATTTTGAACATAAATAACTTATTTCCTACTTAAAGTTGGTTTTTATTTTTGCACATAAATTATTTTTAATTTTTGGAAAATAGGAAAAACCTTTTAAATTCAAGATAATTCAAGAAATTATTATTTTTCCTTTTAAACTTTAAATCCAAGAAAAATCCAAAAATCTCAATAAATTCGCGTTTTGACTTTAAGATCTAGGAAATTCAAGGAAAGCAAGAAAACTCTTTTAAAAGTCAGAAAATCCAATCAAATAATAACTCTAACAACTTTAGTTTTGGTAACATAACTTTAGGATGTTACATTATTACAATAAAAAATTATTGCATAAGCAATTATTACATAATTAATTAATTTACAACAGAAAAAGAAAAAGACAAGAAACGACGTCGCAGCTGTTGGGGTGATGGGTGGGGGTTGAGGGCGGTGGTGCTGATTCGGGAGCAGGAGAGCGGTGGTGGTGGCTCGGGAGAGGAGGAGGGAGGATGACGGCAACGAATTAGGGATGGCGGTGTCGGGGGGAGGAGACGGTGGCGGTGGGAGAGGAGGGCGGCGGTGTCGACTTGAGGGAGGAGGAGGTCGGTGTTGGGGGAGTCAGAGAGGAGGTGCCATGTCGGGGGAGGAGGTTGTAACACCCTGGCTACTTGGAAGCCAAAATGCTACCTAAAGGACTAACATACAACAATACTACGGAAGAACTTTAACAATAACTCATCAACTAACATATAAGGATCAACATCTTTTAAAACCTAAGCAGGAATTAAAACTAAATCCAACAACAGTTCACAAATTCCAATTATTTAAGTCTACTGAATCAACTAAGATAATCATACCAAACGAATGATCATGGAACATAAGCGATTAATTAAACAACCTTAACGTGAAAAAGATGTCAACCAACATCAAACTCCATTATATTACAGTCCATCACTTAATGAATGAAAGATGTAATCAAGTTCTATTATTGAAACGGTGTAAGGTGAAATGAATGAGTAGTGCATGTCTACTCCCTCCCAAGAGAATCATCACCAACGATCACCTAAAAATAAATAAACAAAGCAAGAATGAGTCTGAGACTCAGCAAGTACATGTATAGCTGGACATACCTATGAAAAAGACAACTTCATTAAAGAATTTGAACGCATTACCTCTAATGAATACATGAATGCATGGAATGAATGGAATTAATGAAAAGAATGGATCGCACACATGCTTATACCAAGATAGCTAGTGACACACCCGTCGGTGTTCACCTAAGCCCGCATTTAACAAAATGCGGGGACCCAAGTCCCGTATGAAGAACGTTTCATACGGGTGTCCAAATCTGCCCACATTGGAATGGTGGGTCTTACGTGCCCATACTGGAATTGATGGGTCTTATAATCCACTCCCGTGGAAGGCACATGAAACATGATGCATGAACTGAAGTATGAATTATGAAAGACATCATATGTATACCCATGGTATAAAACATAAGAAAGGGACATAAACTTGAATATTCTCATGGATCTTAGGAAAACACAATCCAAACATCAAGCATGCATCATTCACCAAACATAGGAACATCAAAGTACTTGCCTTAACCGTGAGACGAAAAGATGACGACGTAACAGCTTTCAACCCTGGTGCTCACCAACACCTGGCAACCGTAAAGTTTACTAAGTATACTAAACAAGAGTGCTCAACAAAGCGATAGAACATAACGAGAGCGATCGCTCCTGGACGCAACACAAAAACTAGCAATTTCACCCCTGACTCTAATCTGTCCAATCTGTCGGTTCTCAAAGAAAAATCCATAACTTTTGAGTCCCAGCCCCAAAAGTTATGAATCCAAGTTTCCTGGACTTTACACGAGCTTACCTACAACTTCCCAGGTGATCGACAGAACAAATTACCCCATCTAAGCCCTTGATTTTAACCCCGAAGACCGTTCTATCATCTTCGGTACTTTCAACTTGTGAAATTCATAACTTCCATTTGGTACAACCAAAATCAATGAACTAAACCTTTCTGGAAACTACAAGGAACTAGCTTCCTGAATAAAATTATTTCAATAATTCCCAAGGTGCAAGAAAAGTCGCTAACAAGTTAATCTTTCTCTACTGTCCACAACAGAGAGACAGATTACAATAAGAACTTCAAAAATTCATATCTTTCGTTCTACAGCTCCAAATTGGATGTTCTTTAATGATCTGGAAAGATAATACCAAGGCCTACAAATTTCATAATATGGAGAAGTCCTGATTCGGAACTTAACAATAATCAATCTACTAATTAAAATGACTGCTGAAACATAGCTAAGCTTCTGGACAGTGGTAAAGAACAGATCACAACTTTTGATCTACAACTCCGATTAGGGCGTTCTTTAACATTCTAAAAAGGTTATAAAAATTTCTACAATAACCTAGTTGGGTGAAAACTCTGAATATTCCATTATCATAATCATATTTTAGGAGACAACTTGACAGATCAATCGCGTCAGAATTTTGGACAGCAGAAACTAAAACTATCATAACTTTTGATCCGTACGTCGGAATCAGGTGTTCTTGGCGGCCACGAAAAGCTAAAAATATTATCTAAATATTTCTAGGAGATGAAAACCTCCAATTCGGCCTCGAAGAACTCGAAACTGCCCACGCAACCTACTGGAAAGAATTGAATCATTAACAGACAGAGTTCGATCCAATCAATTCTAATCGAATTCATATCTACGACTAATCAAACAATGAAAACGGCATTCGTTACCCTTGGAGACACGCGTGCCCGCTGATTTCCCCCGCTAGATGCTCCTCTCCTCTTCTTCTCCTCTCTCCCTCCACCTTTCTCCTCGGCCGACAGCAATGGGAGAGCACCACCAAGAGGGGGCAACGGAGTGCAAGGAGGAGGGTGTGCACTGTAGCAGCACTGTAGCGGTGGCGGGAGCACTGTAGCAGTGCGTGCTACAGTGGTGGCTAGGGTTTCTCCCTCCTTTTAATAGTGGCCGGCCCCTCATGGGCCTCCTGGGCCAAAGCCTGAAGCCCAGGTTGCCAAAGAATTGCAGATTTTCCCTCTTCTAAAGCCTAATTTCTCTTTTCACTGCTTCCTTCATTAGACTAAGTTGGAGTATTACAGAAAACCCTTTTTTTTGTTTACTCTCCTTCCTTAGAAACATTCAGGGTGTTATAGAGGTGGACCGCGACGGCGCGGGCCGGCGAAGGAGGAGGGAGCCGAAGGCGACGCTGGCAGTGACGCGGGACGGCGGAGGCACCAGGGGATGAGGAGGACGGAGGACCGGTCTCGGGAGTAGGAGGAGGAGCGGGCACTGGGGCGAGAGGGGGAGGTTGGGTGGCGGAGCCAACACGAGAGGAGAGGAGGAGAAGTAGGCACTGGGGAGGATGAGGGAGGAGAGGGTCGCGCAAGAACGCGGCTAGGGTTTCGAGTGGGCGGAGGCACGGAGGGATGGGGGTTTTGTGCGGTGGCAAAAGCGGGCAATTATCCCCCAACTTTGGGGGTATAGTGGGAACGGAGGCCGCGGGAAGCGTTTGGAACGGCTTCTGGCTTTTCCGAACAGGCCCTCAAAAGTTCAGATTGACTTGCACGAAAATTTTGCACGCAGGGGTGCACCGTTCACGAGCTAGCTGTGTTGATCCTGCATGGCCTGCTGGCTAATAAAAAAGTTCGTAATCTGCAACTACGGGCCTGTTTGGCACAACTGCATCTTTCCTGAAAAGTGCCTTCCAGCTGGGCTGCAGGGCTGAATGGTTGAACTGAAGATGTTTGGTGTTTGGATGTCTGACTTTCAGGTAGGCTGATTGCAGCTTCTGAGATGGAAAATGTCTGAAATGCCCCTGAGGACTAGGGATGGGAAATGGTAAAGGATAATCCGTTTTATCCGATATTTGTATCCAAGAAAACGCAAATGTGGTAAGTAAAATCCGCATTCGAATAGTATTCGTATACAAGAAAAAAACTAGGTAGTATCCGAAAAAACAAATACTATCAGGAAAAACGAATATGAATACTATCCGTTTTTTTCCCGGATACAAATACGAATACTATCCGTTTTTTTTCCGGATATGAATATGAATACTATCCGTTTTTTCCTAGATACGAATACAAATACTATCCGAATATTTCCCAGAGCGTTTATGTTTCGATGGGGTCTTGATTTGGTGCCGAATATGTGGCTGTTGGGTGTTGCTACAACTCGTGTAGACTATAGACGTATAGTCATGTTACATAATTTTTTTCTACCAAGATTTGTCGTAAAAGTTGTAGGATATTCACATTCGACCGAATTGAGTAGATATTCTATTCGAATTCGTATTTGTTACGACATTCGATTCGTATTCGTATTCGAGAATGTTCGAATTCATATTCGTATTCGTTTTAAAAGTATGGATTCGTATTCGTATTCGGGACTATTCGATTCGTATTTGATCCGTTTCCATCCCTACTGAGGACAGTAATGGCTTGTTTGATGACGTTTAATGCAATTAACAACATTTAACGATAATTGACGATAATTAATGATAACTAACGCAATTGACGACAACTATCGCAATTAACGACAACTACCGCAATGAACGACAATTAACTGCAATTAACGATGACTACTGCAATTAACGACATTTAATGCAATTGACTGTAATTAACGACAACTACCATAATTATTGCATTTAACGAAGCCGTTAATGCAATATACTACAATTAATGGCAATCAACGTAATAAACCACAATTAATGTAATTAACGACAACTATTACAATAAAAAATTATTACATAAATAAATAATTATTACAACAATCAATTATTACGAAATAATTGCAATAAAGAATAATTACATAAATAATTCATTTACAATAGAAAATAAAAAGGGGAAAAGAAGAAAATGAAACAAATAAAAAACTAAAAGTATTGCTGCAGGCGGCTGTCGGCGGCGGCGGCGGGAGGAGGAGAGAACTAGAGGAGGAGAGGAAGAGGGAAGAGGGAGGAGGTGCTCGAGCTTGGTCGGAGCTAGAGGAGGAGAGGAAGGAGGCGCTCGGAGCCGAGGCGGGTGGCAACGCAGGCGGAGGCGTTGAGGGAGGAGAGAGGGAGGCAGCGGCGTGGGGTAGCAACTCCGACGTGGGAGAGAGAGGAGGAGGGACAGGGGCGGTGGTAGATCTGGTCGGGGCCAAGGGAGGAGGAGGGAGGCGGGGAGGAGGGAGACGGCGGCAAGGGCGGGTGGAGGCGGCGAGGAAGGAGGAGAGAGGAGGCGGGCGCGCTGGGTAGCAGATCTAGCGGGGAGGAGGGAGGAAGAGGCGAGGGCATATTCGGTCACGGAGGAGGGAAGGCGGCAGCAGATCCGGTCGGGGGAGGGAGGAGGCCGACGGGGGAGGGAAGGGAGGAGGGCTACGGTGGAGGGAGCCGGGGTGGAGGGCGGCGGGGGAGGAGGAGATGGGTGCTGGGGGAGGAGGGAGCCGGGAGGAGGTGGGCGGGGGTGGGCAGCCTGCGCTAGGGTTTAGGGGGCTTTTATTTAGTGGCAAACGGTGGGTAATTACCCCCAACTTCGGGGGTAAATGTGGAATGGGTGGTGCGGGAAGCGGCGGAAGCTCTCTGCAGGCGGCTTTCGGCTTTCGCATGTTGTAACGCGAAGCGGGTTCGGGGAAAAGCGGGGAAGAATAGCTAGGTGTTTGGAATGGTTTCTGGCTTTTTTGAGAGAAAAAGCTGAAGCCGTTCCAAATGGTAGGAGATTGCTGCCTGAAATTTAAACTACACATGCAGCAACAGGCACTATGAATCTGGCTACCGAACTGTCGTGTTCTAGCCAAGGAAATCATATCCACTGCACAAACAAAAGCAGAGTTTAGGAGCTATTCCACTTGCTTACACTTCATCTTGATTGATATGTGTAACAACCCGATTTATTAATAACTTGATACTTCCATAAATTTCTAGGATTTCTAAAACTTTTGATGTATTTTGAGAGTTTCCAAAAACTTGGTTTGAAATTCAAAGAGTTAACTCATTTATCCTTGCACCAATTTTGAATATAAAAATCCACAAGTTAAATGGTGTTCTAAAACTTCTCATAATTTGAATTTCCTAGAAATCCAAACAAAAAGTTTAAACTCCTTTTTTCACTCTCTTTCTCGTCCCAGGTCACATCCACCCCACCGATCCAGCCTTCTCCCTCTCCCTCGGCCCGTTCCCGCGTACCTCGGCCCAGCCGCGTGCCAGGGCTCACCGCCCTCTATCTCCCTTGTGGCCCAGTCTAGCCGCCCCAACTTCACACCACACGACATCCCACTCCCCCACTGGACGACACATGGGCCCTGGCCCCACCTGTCAGGTCGCCCAGGAATTACTATTTATCTTCCCCGCACGTGAAAGGTCGCTCGCTCATCGCGTGTTGCGCCGTAAGCTCAAGCCGCGTGCACCAGATCCGCGTCAGGCCCTGGGTCTCGAGCCTCTCGCTCTTTCTCACATCGCCGCGACCTTGTCACCTCATGAGCGTGCTGCGCACGAGATTGCGTGCCCAAGCCATCGTGTCGCCGCGTTCGTCTCACCTCCGCTCCTCGCTACTTAATCCTCGATCGAGTGCATGACCGTGCTCGCCAACCTCTCCGCTGCTTATTCCCCAAAATTTCCCCGTCTTCTCTGCCTCTGGTGGTCAAGAACTCACCTTCTTCCCCAATTCCAGTCGTTGGCTTCATCGTTGGATTCCAGGCGCTAGGGTGAGTCTTCGTCTTCATCTTCTTACGCATTGCGGTCGCCTTGACTCCTTCGCCCTCACGCTTGCCTCCTCTGTGCTTCTTTCCCACAAAGAAGAAAGGAGCCATCGCCAACCGCAGAGCTAGCCGAAGTACGTCAGGTCACCGCTGCCTCCTCCTACCTCGTCTGGCGAGCTTTTGCCATCATCAGCTCGCGCATCTTGGTCGCCTTGACCTCCTCTCTCTATTGTGTGCCTCTTTTTTTCTTTCCATGCACCAGAGACGCCAGTACGCTCTTCGTCCTTGTCGTCGACCCGGAGCACACAACATCGCCGTCGCACCCGATCTCCATCCTCGCTTGACTTCCTGGTAAGCCATTTCATTCCCGTGGCCTCCATCATCTCACAAAACCTCTAGGCTAGTCAATGACGTGCGTAGGTGGCCAAAGCATAGTCGCATCGATGACCTCGCCGCGCCGCTGCAAGTTGCCATGGAATAGCTTGTTGCGCTGCCGCTTTTTGAGCACCGAGCACACATTTAGCACAGTTATAACTAGAAGATGTTAGTTTAGGCTTCAATTTCCCGTAACGGAGCATCTGGGGGTGCCCCGTAATGGTCATTATCCTAGTCTTAGTGGTTCCCCACCGGAGCGAGTTGAGTGTCAGAACTATGTTTTGAAAAAGCCTTGTTATGATCGTCTTTGTCGCACGTCCAAGGAAGCATGTCATGGCCGACATTATTAGTTGATCATATGTTGTGAGTAAATTTGTACAACCTTTGCAAAGCGTATAATCTATTCGAATAGTCTTGCCGCCAATTATGGGCATTATGCAGAAAGCCGCGCTTGGCTAGTTTTAATTAAAAAAAATGTGAACTGAGACATGTTAACGAAAAACTTGTTGTAGCGATGATGTAGGTGGATGGAACCTTATAAGTAACTGTAGGCAGATGGAACTTTATCGAGATAAGAATTTCTTACACATATGAAACTTTAGTTTAAGATTAAAATGGCCAAGTCATAGGTTTGGAAAATAATTATAATATTTAAGCAAAACATGTTTTGTGTTCAAGTAGCCATACACTCCCTCCTTTGGTAAGTCTTGCTGAGTACTTTTGTATTCATAGTTGCTCAAATATGTGGATTTATACTACGAAGCAGAAGACCTGGTGTATGGATACTTGTATGCATGCGACTATGGAAACCAGGAGGATGGCAATAATTAGGTCCTAGCCCAAGTCGATTGCATGTGGCAAATTCATTGAGGACCCCTTCTTTTTAGTTTATTTGCTTTTCGCTGCTGCTCATTCTCTGAACTCGATGGCCCATCAACCTGTTATGTAAACACTTGGCCCTATGACCTATTTACAATAATTAAGTACTTTTTTATTTATACGCATGTATGGACGTGATATTCGTTGATAATTGTACTGCGTGAGTTAGCTATTGATCATGAAACCAGTTGGGTATACACAGAAGATTTGGATTTGCATCCGGGCTCTTACAATATGGCATTAGGGCACTTGTTCCCTGAGACTAGGCTACTAGCTATATAACCTACCTCGTTTGTACGATTGGAATGCTTAGGTTTAGGTTAAGTATAAGCCTAAGCACTATCTACTAGCTACTACTTAGCTAGGAGTGACGCACTGGGTGACTTAATTAGGAATCCTGATTCTAATGGTTTGATATACAGGGAACTGGATTCCTTCAGATATGGGATATTTCTCCAAGTAGTCTCTTAGCTGTACTGCTTGTCTGGTTGTAAAAGCAGCGATATTTATTCTGGCTTGACGTGCCATATGCCCATAACTGACAGCACTCCCATATAGTCTGTGTGGTGTGGAGAAACAGCTGATTGTTCAGCAAATCCGTCCGGAAAAAAAAGAGATCATACATGATCTACTTGGTCGACCCATCGCTATTAAGATAAATACGTTGTTTCTCCTCGCATGCACGTCCCGTGCTGCTCGGAAAAGACACTAACAGTGCTTCTGATTCCAGTCGGATACGTGAGACTGCAAGTAAAAGTGACAGCTGAAAACCGAGATGCCACTACGTTCTCTGATGAGAGGTAACCTCAATACATACTATCTATCAAGGTTCTGTTCTCGATTGCAGTATCATGTACCCTGTCCTGTCTGTAGCTCTACTCGTTTGTGCTCAGTGGCTTCGATTCCAGCTAGATTTGTTATTCCTTCTTGGATGGAGAGAGCTAGGGTCCATTGGTTCACACGTACAGCGAATGTAACTTTCTCTAGTTATCATCGTACCCGTGTCTTGTCAAAAGTGGCTGTCGACCTGTTGTCACAGCATCCTTCTATTTCCCCGAAACACCCGTGACGTTTACGGCGATCGATCCACCAGTACTGTCAAAGATAAGTTCGATGAAACCGAGGATTTTTTTTCCCTAGGCCTCTTTTAAAACCAAATAGCAAATGTAGGCTAGCAGGCACGGAGGGTTATATATCACGCTCTTAGTTCACGATAGAAACATACACACGCCATACTTTTACGGACCAGAAGCGCAGTAAGTGGGTTACGCAAACTAAGAACATAGTGTCGATGATCGGAATACGAGGTTCCCTATCAAGCTTATCTGAAAAAATGATATAATTACACTATCAAAACGAAGACCTTTTATTGTTGTGGAAATACTGAGTGTTTGTATGAGAATACAATGGGGATGTTACATAATCGATGAACTTAAATCTGAACGATGAATGGTGCTATTGACTTATGTTTATTACAAAATACGTGGGCTACTCCTTTATAACTATTGAAGGGGTGACAACTAAAGGCGCCTCTAATCTTCAAGCACATTCATCTGTTGAGTCTTGAACCATCACGTTTCTTAGGCAACTGTCGTAAGTTGTCAGATGCGCCAATAACTGCTCTCACGTTAGTTACGTGGCAAACTGTTATGTACCCGACCAGTTTGCTGGTCGGGGATTGCCCAAAACTGTATAGTTGGTCGGACGGTGTCCATAGTTAGTCGTCTCATGACTCAAACCGGTCATCGACCAGATGGGCCATAGTAAAGGGTATTAGACTTCATTTTAAGTGCTGGTTGTAGGTTCATAACTGTTATAGAGTTGACCTCTGATAAGTGGGTCTACTTTGATAAGGACTCTGACTTTGACCCAAAAAGTTGACATGATCAAGAATCCTCGTCACACGGTACCTGGCTTCCGTGGATTAGGAGCACGGTACGTGTCTGCGGCGTTGCCATTTTTGCAATTCATACTAATGTTAGAATTCAGACCCAAGACGTCATCCCATCGTATCATCCATGGATCTGCGCCCCTACTAGCATCAATAATGTGCCAATTCCAGTTGCGTTCGCCGTGCCCAAATAATAATGCGTTATCAGGACACTGTTAGACTTCACAGGCAGACAGTAGTGGTCAAGGTTTAGAGAATCACGGAGATCTTTAGCGATGGCGATCCATGTTTGCTGTGCTTGCTGCTTGCCATCTCTGGTTGGTTTGGAGGCAATAATTATATCCATTATGATCGTTTAGAACACTGTGGTGTGGTAGCTAGCGGTGATGAGGTGATGCACAACTACCGTTACCATATGTAGTAACTGTTGGATCACTAGATGCCTGATCTGAAGATTCTGAACAGTGAATATGCCAAAAAAAAATGTTTCTTCTCTAATGTAATCTCCTGATTCGTACGAGTGCAAAAAAACTTGCAGCTGTAGACGTGCCATTGTAAAACAGCTAATTATTGGTGTGCCACTACAAAGTACGAACCATGCGGTGGTGAAGGGTAAGGGCAGGGCTGTTTCTGGTATTTCAGAGACCTAGGGCGAGACAAAATAAGAGGCTATTTATTCTAACATAAATAAATAGTGCTACTTTTATATCAACTGCAAAGCTATTCAATACATCAAAAAGATACAAACTACTCATAGAAAGCAATTTCTTCTAACATTTCTAGAGGCAAGGTCATTGATAATAGTATCCACGTCAATGTGATCTAACATATCCTTTTCAATACATAAAGTGGCCAGACCATTCAACCTGTCTTGTGATATTGATGACCTCAAATAGTTTTTCAATAACTTCAACTTTGAAAAGCTTCTTTCGATTGATGCTACAATCACAGTACAAGAAATAAGATTCAATAAGCAATTGAAACATTTGGATATATAATAATCTACATCTCTAACAAACTAAATAGTCTCAATAGCAAACATTGTCACATGGCAAAGTCATTTGCAGCATTCTTAATTCAGAGAAAAGAGATGTATCAGGACACTCATCTCTACACTCTTAACCTCAATCTAGTTAGTAGTTATACAACCCTGCAGAGCAATAGAGTATATATAGGATATACAATTATTCATATACGTGTATGTAATATGATGTATCAGGATCGGGGGCCCTTAGCTCTAGTGGGCCTTGGGTGGTCGCCCCAGCCAGCCCTCCCTCAGGAACGGCCCTGGGTAAGGGTGTTCATCAGAGCACCCAAAATATTTTGCAAAATACTTATTATTTACTAGGTGCATTAGATATATAGTGATAATTAGATCAAATACTTTATATTGTAATTTTTCTTAATTATTTTGTAATTTGTCTAAATTATAGAGATGTTGCCTCTAATACGAACAATTTTTACTTTATTTTTTTAGTTATCGTGGATCTTTACTTTTACCATTGAACATATTTTGCTAATTCTGAATACCTATCCTGAAAATCTCGTGTCCGCCGCTGGAACCATGCAATTTGTTTGTGCCATTACAAAGTACTAAACGAAAATATATCGTGGTACTGTACAATACCTCTAGCTTTGTGGTGGTTAAAATTACGACACCGTACACCGGGGCTCAAGTTGGCAAGTTGCACGCACACCTCAGAATCCTCCGGTGATCGACAGTAGACGGAACAACCGAACAACGCATGTACCGACCGTCGCTCGCTCGGGCCGACAGCCGAATCGGGTTCCTGCAAGCGCAATACTCCTACATGGATAAAATCGCACGAGAAAATCGTTGTGAAACTGAACGAAGCAGCCGGCCGTAAAAAGGGACAAGAACAGCACGCCACGAGTTTGTACACATGGGGGTGTCTCAGCAGCAGCTGGCAACAGTGGCAATCGTGGCAGGAGAAGATGGAGCGGGCTCTCGGAGAAATGCATCACGCGTCATACTGCTGGTACGTGTTGCACACTTGCACTGTAGTGCGTCTTCGGCACACGGTTACCAGGCTCGTGCGATATTATCTGTTTCGAGCTTCCCCTCATGGTGGGCTTGATCAGTTCGACGGGACACCACTATTTTTTCACCCCGAGAACCGAGAAAAAAGCTGCATCTCGTCGCAATTATTAGCGTTATGTGGTTGCCCTTGTCAAGCGCGGGAATGGATGAATGGACGGCGCAATCATAGCTGAAGCGAACGCGGGACGGGCCATCGGCCATCGGCCTCGGCCGACCACGAGCGGGTCTCGAATCGGCGCCCGTATATCGCTGGTTGCGACCATAAACCTCTGCGTAGCGCGGATGGATGCTGCACGGGCCGGGCGTGGTTTTCCAGTCCGTGAGGGCGTCGTGTGCGTGTGTCTTTATGGGCCAGAAAATTCCTCAACTGACCAGGCAATCTGGTTAGGCCGGTCCAGAGGCCGGCTAACTTTCCAGATGGTCGGGCCGGGCCAGAGCCCGCTAACTGATTAGCTGAATGTTACTACGCGCTTGCTCGGCACGAAAGGCCGTAGGGCACTTGAACAAGGCCCATCAGTTATCGCTTATCAGTCAGTCACGCGAGTGCAAACACAGTGATTGCTCGTATACTCTTCGTTCGAAGCGACATTGTCAAATTTCCAAATGCTAAGTTTTTTTTCAAAGATTTCGGATAATCGGGTTTTTATCGTATCCCTATTTGGATGGTAACGATGGGGTAAGTACAAATAAATTTGTATAGTAAAAGCGAATACTTAATCTAGATAATATACGATTTTTTAGTACAAATAAATTGAGCATATTATATATATATATATATATATATATATATATATATATATATATATATATATATATGGAATATATCAAGTGCTAATGAGTATTTGAGTGCTAAAGTGCTAATACCACCGAGGGTCATCGGATCTAGAACATGTAGCTCGGATGTAGGTGTGCAGAGCACCACAGCCACTTAAGTCTTTATGCGAAAAACCCCCGCTCGGCTTTTCACTTTTCCAAACCCCCCTCCCCCAGCTAATCCCCTTCTCCCCGAAGCCACGGTCTCTTCTCCCTCCTCACGCGCGCGGCTAGGGTTAAGAATTCCCCATCTCTAGCCCTTCCTAGCTGCGGCACCACCTATTGGGCCCCCGGCCAACGACCGCCACCTGCGCCGCCTCTCCACCCCGACATGCCCACCTCTCCACCCCTCGTTGGCCCCTGGCGTCGCCCTCATTCGCCCTCCCGACTGCAAGGGATCCTCGGGCTCTCGGTTGGAGGCCGCCACTCGCATCACATCTCCACGTCGACGCACCCACCTACTCTCCAGCCCCCTCCCGGCTGCGGCCCTCCCTGGCCCTTGGCGCCACCCTCCTTCCCCCTCCCGGCTGTGGCCCTCCCTGGCCCATGCGTCGCCCTCCTCCCGCTCTTGGTTGTGGCCCTCCCTGGCGCCTCCCTCCTTCACCCTCCCAACTGCGGCCCTCCCTGGCGTGTTTGGCTGTAGATATACTCTAGATTTTGTGGAACTGAGTGTTTTCCCATGAAATTTGTAAAATTTTGTGGAACTGAGTGTTTTCTTGTGATTCATTTTGGCTGCAGGTATACTCCAATGTTGTTTATGCATGTTAGTTGCGATAGATTGGATTGCTGGACTGGAAGAAATTTGAGGAAATTGGTATGAAGCATGGGAGGGAAAGGAGTGTTTGCAGTCTTGTAAAGAAAAAAAATGGCAAATGAACATGTATGTAGGCTTGTAAAGAAAAATTTGATGTCTGACCTTGTAATTTGATGCCTGACCTCTGTATGCAAGATGAATGCAAGATGCCTGACCTCTGTATGCAAGATGAATGAACACAACGGATATGTAATTTGATGCCTGACCTTGTAAATTGAGTTTTCCATCTCTGTCGCAAATGATGCAAGATGAATGAAGTCTTAGCTTTGAGAAAATTAAGTGTTACTTCTACTTGTCACCTGATGGATGAAATTGTTGTCCTTAACCTGATGCAAGATGAATTTTTTCACCTGCACTTGTGAATGAATATCTGTTACTCCTAAACTGGAATGGGTATGTGATTGAAAGAAATATATTGGACTAAGAAGTAGCAGCTAGCTACCAAGCACTCAACTGCCAAGTAGCCGCAGCTAGCAGAACATGATGAATCACAGAACAGAACATGAAACATCACAGAACAAAACATGAGTCACATGTCAAAACAACCGAGAACATCACAAGTTACCAAGAAATTTCACACAACATCACAGAAAATCACAAATTATGACAGAACATCACAAGTTATCACAGAACATCACAAGTTATCACAGAACATCAGCAAGTCACAGAACATGAATCAAAAAAAATTTCTTGGAAGCATTCTCACAAGTTACCAAGATGACATGCATTTTACAGGAACAGTACACTCCACAATGCATTTACGCAAAACATAGAAAATGGTATAGCCTTCTTGCTAGAATGTTAGCCTCCTTGGCATACATCAGGATCCATTCGCCAATAAAAGTAACCTAAAATACAATCCTCGACGTTGTCCTTATCTTTCTCAAACCGGAATCCTTCTCTTGAGCACATCCATCGCTTCCATCTCGTAACACCATTAACATCCGTATGTGGACCAACACGGACTCCAAACCCAGCTGAATGTGCATACGTCTTGTAGAATTCCTCAGCAGCGTCCAAGTCATCAAAAACCATCCCTTCAAATGGGTTGATAGTTGGGTCAACACAAGGAGTATAAGAAGAACCCTGCAATGCAAATGATTAAGTGTCAAGTATGACGGAATGACTGATAGAATCAAACACATGCACACAACACGATACTTACTACGAATGGGGTGCTTCCGCTATTTTCTGGGGTACCAAAATGAATTAATTGTTGGGAAGGTGAACTAATTTGAGCGACAGAGTGCGCATCAAGGCTTCCTTGTCTTGGCAAAGCCAATGCCACGCTCTCATTGGCCATAGATTCCATGCTTGTCACATTGTGCCAAACACACAAAGCCAGACTATTCATCGTAAGAGTTAATATCGATAATGAATCAAACATAGAACTATAGGAAGTAAATGTGTCATTCAAAAAATTCAGATTGGCAAGTATAATGACAGATTAATACTAAGAGAAGTGCATGGAGCAACTAAAACCTTAGTTTCTGGGCGAAGTACTGTAAGAGCAGGACTCCATACATGGCACCATAATAGGAGGTTCATTTCAGGAAATGAGATTGGCAAGTACAATCGTAGGTACAACAAGAGAAAAAAAAACCCAAAAAGATTGGCAAGGAAACGAGATTGGCAAGCGTCATTAGCAATCAACCAAGTCTGCCTCATGTAAATCCACCATTCGCACAAAGAGAAAAAAAAATGTCATGGCAATCAAACAGGACAATCTGAATTCTACAAGACCATAATACCCATTAGCAATCAACCAACTAAAAATGCCATGGCAATCAACCAGGAGCATCGCAACATATCTAGTCCATCCTCTCAAAACCACAAAGCAACTCGTAGAACTCTAGGTGCACATCGCAACAGCGTGCGCACAACGAAAACCAGAGAGCAAGATAGAGAGCCCGATGCTTACCCAGTTCTGGTCGACGACGTTGACGATGACAACAAGGCGGCCGTGAGTCGTGCGCGCCATCCTCGATCGCAATGGCATCTGATCCTCGATTGCATGACGCAGGTAAGGCCGCCGGGCGGGGCCCGAGAGCGCAATGAGGGGGTGCGGAGGGCGAGCTGGGGGCTTTGAGGGTGCCGGAGGGCAAGAGGTGCAGCGGCACTGTGAGAGAAGGCGACATCAAATGAAGGGCATGCAGGAAGTTTAGTGAAAAAAAGATTAAGTAGATTGGAACACACACACACACACACACACACACACGTGTATACGTATATATACGTGTACGCATATATACGTATATAGTACGTACTCCCACATCTCATATAGCACTTAAATCGTATGATGATACCTCTTTATCAATTTGAGTATACTCCAATAATGATTATAAGATACCCCAAAGTGAGTTCCGTAAAAAATTACAAAATCCACCTTTTATAGAAAATTTTGTGTGTATACTTCTTTTATATATGAAAAAGGGTATATATGGATTGTTCGACGAGGCTATTGTCACGGCAAACTCCAATTTTGTATTTGAGATTGATTATTTTGGTGCACACCTCAGTAAAGCTCGTTTCATGCTCTTTGTTGATATGTGATCCGAATTCTAAAGAGGCCAAGGTCTGGAGACGCGGATCTGTTTTCGTCTTCGACTCGAGTCTGTTTTATGCCACCATATATACCCCTTGTAAGCCGTACAGGAAGAGTTGACGACTCATGAAAATCCCTGCGCTTTTGTAAACACTTTTTCTGATATAGTGAAGATTGCCGTCGTGCGTCTGTGGTTTTTTTTTTTGAAAGGGTTTTCCACGTAAAAATCAGTGTCTCCCTATTCTCGATCTACTTTGTTATTTGCATGTCGATTTCTAACAAGTGGTATCAGAGCCATGTTCATTGCCCGTTTTAATCTAGGGTTTGTTCGACATGGCATCATTGAAGTATGATCTTCCGCTGCTGGATCAGACACACGATTCTCTCTGTGGCAAGTCAAGATGCGGGCGTTATTGGCGCAATCCGATCTGGACGAGGCGCTGGAAGGCTTCAGGAAGAAGGCAGCCAATATTTGGTCCGATGAAGAGAAGAAAAAGGACCGTAAGGCACTGTCCCAACTTTAACTTCACTTGCATAATAATATTCTGCAAGAGGTGCTGAAAATCATGTCGGCCAATGCTCTATGGCTGAAGCTGGAAGAGATATGCATGACAAAGGACCTCACCAGCAAGATGCATCTCAAGCATAAATTGTTCTTATATAAGTTGCAAGAGGGAGGTAATGTGTTGAATCATCTTTCGGAATTTAAAGAGATCGTCTCTGACCTAGAGTCAATAGAGGTAAAATATGATGAGGAAGATTTGGGTTTAATTCTTTTGTGTTCTCTGCCTAGTTCATACTCAAATTTCAGAGATACCATATTGTATAGTCGTGATACACTGACCTTCAATGAGGTTTATGAAGCCATGCATGCCAAAGAAAAGATGAAATAGATATTGTCTTTTGAAGGTTCAGGTTCACAAGTAGAAGACTTGTTTGTTCGTGGCAGGCAAAAGGAGAGAACTCAAACAATGGATCTCGAGGCAAAAGTTCGAACGGCTACAAAGACCAGTTAAAATCCAGAGGCAAGTACAAGTCGTGCAAATATTACAAAAAAAAGTGGGCATGACATATCTGAATGCTACAAGTTGCAGAACAAAGAAAAGAGGTATGACACATACAAACCGAAAGGTAAAACAGAAGACGAAGGTACAACAAATATAGCTTGTGATAGTAGTTCTGATGGTGAGTTGTTTGTTGTTTCTATTTTTGCTGGATATGCTGAAACTAATGATGAATGGATTCTTGATACTGCCTGCACTTTTCATATGTGCTCGAATACAGATTGGTTTACCGCTTATGAGCCAGCCAATAGTGCTGGTTCTGTTTTGATGGGTGATGATTTAGCATGTAAGGTAGGAGACATTGGCTCTATTCGGATCAAGATGTTTGATGACACTATCAGAACCTTATCGAATGTTCGATACATTTCGGATATGAAGAGAAATCTTATTTTGCTGAGTGCTCTTGATGATAAAGGTTACAAGTATTCAGGTGGAGGTGGAGTCCTCAAGGTCACCAAAGGTTCTCTTGTTGTAATGAAAGGTGACAGAAAGGCTTCCAATGACCTATATTATCTCCGAGGCATGACAGTTACAGGTAATGCTATTGTTGTTTCAAAAAGGTTATCAATATCTGATGCTACTAATATTTGGCATATGCGTCTTGGGCATATGAGTGAACTTGGTTTGGTAGAATTAAGCAAGAGAGGAATTTTGGAAGGATATAGCATCGGCGACCTGAAATTTTGTGAGCAATGTATCTTCGGCAAGCACAAGAGGGTGAAGTTCAATACTTCGGTTCATACTACAAAAGGTATTTTGGATTATGTGCATTCTGATTTATGGGGACCATCTCGCAAGCCATCGCTAGGAGGTGCTCGTTATATGTTGACAATTATTAATAATTACTCTAGAAGAGTGTGGCCTTATTTCTTGAAGCATATATCAGAAGCATTTTCAACATTTAAAGAGTAGAAGACTATAGTTGAAGGGCAAACTGAAATGAAGGTAAAGAAGCTTCACACTGATAATGGGATGGAATTATGTTCTAATGAATTCAAATCATATTGTAAGACTGAAGGCATTGTTAGGCACAACACTGTTCCCCATACTCCTCAGCATTTCGGTGTAGCTGAGTGTATGAACATGACCATCATTTCAAAGGCCCGTTGCATGTTGTCAAATGCAGGTTTGTATAGGCGTTTTTGGGCTGAATCCGCTTCCGCTACTTGATATCTTATTAATCGGTCACCCTCTATTGCAATTGAAAAGAAGACTCCAATTGAGATATGGTCTGGTTCCCCAGGAAAATATCCAGAATTGAGAGTTTTTGGTTGTACTGCTTATGCTCATGTTGATAATGAAAAATTAGAGCCTAGACTCATGAAAATCTCTACGCTTTTGTAAACACTTTTTCTGATATAGTGTGAAGATTGCCTGTCGATTTCTAACATTCTTTTTAGCCACATTTGATATGTTCATTTTGGCATGAGCATTAATGATCAATGATTATCAAACTAGAGAAAAGGGTGCATAATATTACTATAAAACCAGTGTGAACAAACTCTTTCGTTAAACTAAATTATGTTGTAGGATATTTGTATCCAACCGAATTAAGTAGGTCGAAATTCATATTCGTATTTGTTACATTCAATTCATATTTGTATTCGAGCATATTCAAATTCTTGTCCATATCCGTTGTCACCCCTAACTAAATGCAAACAAGAGCTTGTAAAGAATAATAAATGGTATTATTCAAAACATATTTAAACCTTATACAAGCAAAAGAAGTACACTAGTACCAAGCTAAATGATGGAACGAATGACAAGCGTGCGAAGAATCCAAACCACAGATTCGTGATCTCTCAAGCTAAGCTCGGCCCTGTGTCCAGCCATGAAAGCACACGTGCCTCAGTGAGTGAGGAAGGCGAGGAGCAAGAACACGACGGCCACGGCCCACGCTGCCAGCACGACGGCGCCCACCGCGCTGGCCATCGTAGGAGCCAGAGTCGGGGCGAGGTTGCCCAGGACGACGTCCTCCTCCCGCACCCTCACGACCATCACCACCGCGATGAGTATGATGAGTACCGCGGCCAGGAGAGCAACAGCCTTGGTCGACACGGTTGCCATGGACACAAGAATGTCGGTAGGTTGGTCGCAAAGAAGAGAAGAGAAGAGAAGCGAACAAGCAGAGTAAGCTTAGTGGCCAGCACTTGGAGCAAGCAAAGCTTCTCGCTGCCTTCTCAGACTGTGCACTCGGAGCGTGTGTGGGAGGTGGTGTGTGTGTGTGGGGGGGGGTTGGAAGTGGAGGCGAGCCGGGGGATTTTATACGAGCGGCGAGAGGAAATGCACCAAGGTCGCAGGGGAGGGAGGAAGGCAGGAGACCTTTGAAAACGCTCAATCCGGTGGCGCCAGAGGTGGGGCCAGCGGGGACAGGTGGTCTCGCGTCGTCTTCAATGGAGTAGCCGTTAAATGTTAAAGTTGGTGGCCTGGCCGGGCGCAGGTGGGGCAGTGGTCAGGACATTCCCAGTAACATTGTACAATAGTTTATTAATGGGAAATGCTACAGCCCGTGCGTCCGGATGCATTGAACGTTTTATTTCTCGAGCCTACTATCACCAACTGCTCTTCACATCTTCCTCTTCATGCTTACCACTCGTTTCTTATCCTTGCTCTCCCTCGTTCCCCTTCTCCCCACTTCTTTCCTCTCCCGATCCACTGTAGCGAGGCGAGCAAATTCACATGGAGCCTCGCGCACGAGTGCGAGCCACCTCCGCCTTGCCATTCACCAACCCATCCACTTCCTCCATAGTATAGCCGCCGCTGCCACTCCCACTCCTTGCCGTGGCAGCCACATCGCCGAGAACTTCCAAGACCCGCACGACGCCGGCCACCGCCGCCTAGCTCCTCCAAGTCTCCAAACCTCCGGTCTGGGCTTCAAGCATGAGGCGAGTACCCAGTGTAGGAGGCGGCGGGAGCGGGGACGCGGGGTTCGTGCAGGCGGACCAGATCGACCTCAATAGCCTCGACGAGCAGCTAGAGCGCCACCTCGGCTGCCCAGAGCGGGGCACGCCTACCGTCGCCCAACCCGAGCGCCGCGGCGGCGAGTCTGCGAGACTAGGGGAGGAGTTGCAACTACTGCTGCAGCATCATAGGTGTCGGGAGGACTGAGAGATCGACCCCTCCAAGCTCGTCATCAAGGGCGTCATCGCCCGCGGCACCTTCGATACGTTGAATGAAAAAAATGTTGCTAACCTCGAAAAAATGTTACATACTGTTCTTTGAGAGGTTGAGACCCGTTGAAAAAAATGTTGCATCCAGTTGAAAAAAGTGTTGCGTTTGTCGAAAAACAATATTGCATCCTGTTCACGACGATGTTGCAAGATTTTTTTAACGTGTTCTTTTTCCAAATGTTTGTGTTTGACTATGAGATTTTTGATATGTTGCAACAACCGAAAAAATGTTGCACCGTTCTTTCTAAGGTGTTGCACCGGACCGTACGATGGGAAGCTCGAGCCGTAGTTGCGCCATTTATTAATAAAGGAGAGGGAATCACTATACAAGTATTTAGATACAATCACTCTATTAGTTTATACCTTCAGTTTATTACTAAAATTTGCATTTAAATAAAAGAGAATCCAAAGACTATTTTTTTGGTTTTCAAAAATGGTAATACTTTTTTTTAAGATAAAAAGGGTTAATAAGTATCAAGTTCATTCTCTCTTTTTTCCCTCTATTTCTCTTTACTCATCAAAAACTGGCATTGTATCCTCCGGTATAAACAGGCTAAAAATTGAGGCTCCAAACCACACGCCACGTTGCCCGATTTTTATTGTCCGCCGGATCCACCGCGTCCTTCCCTTGCGAGCGTCCGATGCTTCGTGCGTTTTGCTTGCCTGCGTTCGCGTCCCTTCGTCTCGACTGTTCGATGTTTTTTCCTCACTTTTCCGCCGTCCGATTCTCCCGGGCTGAGCGCTCTCACGCGCTTTCCCTTCATTCCCTCCGCTGCCTCGGTTCATTCCTCATCCTCATCCCCTCCAGGGTCTCGGTCCACTCTCTCTCCACGCTTTCTTCGCCGCCTCCTCCTTCCTTCCCTTCCTTCCCCCCCTTGCTTGGCCTGGCGCTTTGCTTGTAACACCCTGATTTTCAGAGCCTTTTTGAAAATTTTCAAAATAAAAAGAACCATTTGGTTTTGATGCAAATTCCAAGCTTAACCTGAAGTTTTCAGAATTTGAAGTGTTGAAATGACTAAACTAAACTTCAACTAACTTGTTCTTTCCTTATCTGAATCATCTTTCTATTCTTATCCCCTTCTCTGTATCTTGTCTTACCCTATTTTCCTCTTACCATTTTGCTTGCCTCAACGTTTTACAGAGGTAAATGAATTCTCTTTCCTCTGGAAAATTCTATAGGATCGAGCCTTTGTGTTCTAGCGCTGGATGCCCCGAGAAGGATGATACAGATGGTTCAAGACTCCGAGCATGCCAGTCTCTTAGGAGCCATGTTTGCTTAAACCACCGATGCATTTGGAGACTCAGCTAGTAGCTTTAGAGAAGCCTTTGTGAACCCGTTTCCGTGAATCAAAGATTTTGGAGTTGATGATGGTTATGAGGAGCTCCAGTGGATTCTGGAGTATATTGGTGGGTGTGCTTTATTGTTAAATAGCTCAAAGAAGGGCAGATTGGTGGGTAGTATAAATGGTGCCTATAGAAGATGCCCATGGGAGAATGTTTTGATAATTGTAAAAATATATAGGAATAAGAGATGAGGATTCAAATGCCATGAAATGTTGAATGTATATCTGAGGCTTACCCCCCTGATGATCGTTGCATAGCTTGTGCTGGTAGAAATAATCTGTGAAGGAAATTTTTAAGGGTTATGAAGGGGATATGAACTTGGAATGTTGTCTTGATTAATGGAATGAATTGAATATTCCAGAATTTGAAATCAAGTGCAATGTTAATTGGAATCTTACAATCAAAATGTGGATTGTATTGAAACCATTCGAGTCTGATTGAATAGCAGAATCTGGACTTGAAGGAAATCCTGGTCAGGTTTTTGATAAATGTCTTGATCATGTCATGGGTTTGTAATTCGATTAGTAGAATGAATTGAATTGCCCATAAATCTGGAGTAAATTGCTCTGTTGACTGGAAGTTTGTATCAGACCATGTGAGCTATATGGGATTTCATTAGATACAATTGAATAGAGAATCTGAGTTTGAAAGGAATCTTGATTCAGATTATAGAGTTAAGTCTTGAATCCGATTTTGGAATTTATATAATTATTAATATTGGAAGGTGAGTTTGAGGAACACTTTGCCAGTTTGGAATGGGTTAAAACCTTTTGCTGAATAAATGGTGGTGGAAAAACTCAGCGAATCAAAATTTAAAACTGATGGGTTGCTAGAAGTCCTTTGGGAGATTTTATAATGAAGACTTGTGGAATTATGGATTATGTAATCTTTCCACATAATGGTGATCTTGATTGAATCATAGTAATCCTTTCAATCGGGTGACTCTTAAGCCGGTGGATTTATGGACTAAATCTGAACTTGCGGTTTATGACAAGCTCTCTGGGAGAACTTTCATTTCAAGACGAATTTGAAGATTTTGTTGTGATCTTGGAGTTACCAGATTAAAGGGTACAATTATAGTTGCTGGATTCTTATGGATTTGTGCAGGAGAGTAATATGCAATCAAAGCAATGAATTTGTGGAATTATCTAAGTCCAGGCCTAGAAGGAATTTGTGAAGTGTGCAGTCTCGCCAACAGAAGGTGAGATTAATTAAGGACTTGGACTTCAAATTGGATGACTCTAAGAATTGTAGATTGGTGGATTCCCACAATAACAAGTTGGATCTAGTAAGATAGGAAGGCAAATTCTTGGCTTATAGCTAAGACTCAGCGCTTGGTGGTGGCAAGTAACTCCCGAAGAGAGCCAGGAAGAAGGCAGGAAGCATCGTCGTCTCTACCCTTCAAGGACAACCTGTAAGGCTTACTGAAGACCGAGAACTGAAGCTTGTTTCACAAATTTCAACCATATAGCTTATACAACCCAGTTCTTTCAGATACTCACTACTTCACCAATTGATAAGTGCTGATCGTTAGAACGTTGATAATTATTGAGCTCTTATGAGAAAGCTTTTAATTGGTTCTTTATTAGGTATGATTCTGTTCAATTCCCTCATTTACTATTTGACTATTACCTATCCTTGGTCTTCTTCCCTAACCCTTTAGAGCACCTAGCAGTAATCAAGGGCTCAACCCATGAAGACAAAGAATACTTGAGGACATCATTGACTCCTGCAACCCAGCAGCGGTGAGCAAGAGATCAAGACACCTCCAACCGAGTCGAGTCAGGCGGGACCAATCCCAAAACATCCAACCTGCAAGCACTCTGCCATCAACAGGATAAGAATCACAAGAGGAAGATAGAAGACCAAGTACAAGACAGCAAGAAGAACCCTAAGACCCATTGTTACGCTTCTAAGCCACTTGTCCCAGTTTAGCCATGGTTGAAGCCCCGTGCTGCTACCCTTCTTCTTTCTAGCCTCTGTGAATCTCGGGGTCGAGATTCCCTTAAGGGGGGTAGGTTTGTAACACCCTGATTTTTAGAGCCTTTTTGAAAATTTTCAAAATAAAAAGAACCATTTGGTTTTGATGCGAATTCCAAGCTTAACCTGAAGTTTTCAGAATTTGAAGTGTTGAAATGACTAAACTAAACTTCAACTAACCAAAGCTTGATTCTCTTGGTATTGCTCTAGCTCTCTGGAGCTATCTTTCCTTCTCTTGTTAGTACTTATTCTCGTCTATCCCACTTAGACATTCTTTTATGTCCAAGCTGTCCCTCTTGTTTGACCTCTGCTGTGGTCATCTCCTCCTTGTCTTTTCGGGTCTTTCCTCTCCCATGGAAATCTCTCTCTATTGAGACCTTTTGTCTAGTCTACCTCTTTGGTCCATACCACCTTTGGGTCGGGACCTCTCTCTTAATCTCTCTTTTGTAGTTTAGACCTCCCTTGAGGTTTAGGCTTTCTTTGTAGCTAGACCTCCTCTGAGGTCTAGATCATCCTTGTGGCTTTAAACCACTTTCCTTTTTACTTGGGTACTCTCTTGATCGATCCTCTCGTGTCCGACCTTCCCTTTGGTTTGGGCCTTTGGATCTCTTTGTTGGTTTGAATCTCTTTGGTTCGCACCTCCTTCCTGTGTTCAGACTTTTTCTAAGTCTAGACTTCCTGATGATTAGACCCTTTGTATGCCCAAACCTCCTTACCACTTGGACCTCACCTATGGTGTGGATCTCTTCTTTGTCTTGATCTATTTGATGTCTCAGATCTCTTTTTGATCATAGACCTCATTCTTTGTTTGGGTATACTCTTATGCTAGACCTCCCTCAAGTCTTTTGCTTGAGTCTCCTCATGCTCACTTGGAACGCCCAAGAATTTACTTGAACCCACTCGTGTCCAATTAGACCTTCTTTGCATTTGATTGAACCACCTTTGTGCTCAAATTGGACCTCCCCGTCCAGATTTTCTTCTCGGCTTAGACCTCCTCGGGGTTTAGGTCTCCCTCATAACCACTTTAGTTCCTTTTATGCTCTTGTGAACCTCTCGGTGATCACTTGACCTCCTGTCCTTTGATCACGCCCTAACCGCCTGCACCTCCTTCGAATAGGCTAGACCATTAAGGTGTTCTTTGATCATATCTGAGCCATCCAGACCTCTTTTTGGGAAGATCTAAACCGCTCCAACCTCCTTTGATCATCATCTCTGAGCCGCTCAGATCTCCTTTACTTATTTTCTTGATCGTCAGGACCTCTCCTGGCTTTTGATCTTGACCGTCAGACCTCCTCCTTATGAGATCTGACCGTCAGGACCAGCCTTTTGTGGGTCCTGTCCTCAGGACCACCTCGTGGGTGTCTTTCGGACCTCCTGTCCATGAGACCTCCCCCTTGTGTGTCCTTTGGACCTCCCCTTGCCTTGATCTTAATCGTTAAAGCTCTCTTGATTTCATCCCAGCCGTTGAGACCTCCCCTGAGTTGATCTCACTCGCTAAGGACCTCCTAGACCAAATCTTGACCGCAATTTCATTTCAATCATTTGAACCTCTTTTGTCCTTCAGGACCTCCTTGAGTCCTTTGGGACCTCCTCCTTGTTTAGTTGGATCTTTTCATGTCCTTCAGGACCTCTTCGTGTTCTCTAGGACCTCCCCTTTGTCTGGATCCCAACCGTCCAGACCTCCCTTGCAGAGATCTCAACAGTCAGGACCTCTCCATGTCCAGACCTCCCTGTTGAGTTTTGGACCTCCTTTAGGTTCCAACTTCCCTATGGTGTTCAGACCCTTATGGTCTGGACCTCCCTTTTGTGTTTAGACCTCTACTGTCTTTTGCACCTCATGTCCTTAGACCTCTTTGTAGCCTTTAGGACCTTTTGTCCTCAAAGACCTCCCTGTTTGTCTTCAGGACCTCCTCCTTGGACCGTCCTCTTTGACCAAGCTGTTCACCCTTTTGACTGGTTTCCCTTGGCTCTTAAGTGCATTTAATGTGGGATAAGTCACATTAAATGCTGCCATCTACCCTTGTCCTCTTTTCTACTTTTTGTCACATCCCTTGCTTTCTTTATTCTCTTTCAGCACTGGGCACACAAAGGTGCCTTTGTACCAATACACTGAATTTGGACATCCTCTGTTTATGGTGCTTCTATTCCCTCTCCTTTAAATAGAGCACCAGGAACGCCACAACCTCCTTGTTCTTCATTTCGGCCTCTGCTCTCAGCTCTTTCTGTTTTAAGGAGCTCTCCAAGCCCTTTGGTTCGGACCCCCCTGGAGCCCGAGCCCTTCACCCATCAGACCTCCTCCCAAGGATCCTCTCTGGTTTTTCTTTTTAGTATCATCCTCTGCTATTTACTTCTTGCTCAGTTCATTCGGATTTCATTTGGATCTTTATTTGCTTTGCTTTGTACCCGTGTAGATCTTAGCGTTCCAGAGAGCCAGAGCTGTGAGGAAGAATAGATTCTTAAGCTATCAAGCAAGAGGCAAGTTACACTTTTGACCATATTGCACCTAGTATCTTAAATTACTTATGTTCTGTTTCAAAGTATACCGCATGCTTATTTCTACAAGCTATTTCAATACCTGTCTTCAAATCCATAGTTATGCCTATCTCTTTCATATGGCCGACTTTGATGTTGTACCCAACTTATTGTCACCATTAGGCAAAATCTGGTTGATACAATAGTGTGAACCAGGAACAATTGTAAAACCAAATGCTTAGTCTTGCTTAGACCAAAAGTACTTGATTTTGGGAAATCTTTACCTTCATGACCAACTACTGATTTAAATGTCTTGACCATGACATTGGGGTGTCATGGACGTATGAAAATATTGCTGGGGAAGCAAAGAAAAGGAAAAAGGAAAATGGATTTGGACTTGGGTGAAATGGTTGGCTTGGCTGGTGCAAGGTTTGTGCACGGACTCTATCCTGGAAAAGGTGAAGGTCCAGGGGTATATGATTGTCGCCCAAGTCAGTTGAGGACCGGTCTTTGAGCCGCCAATGCTAAGCCTATAATGGGCTATGCCAAAATCGTGCAACCACATGTCTCCAGAATGGGGCGTGGGACCTGGCTGAGCAATTTGCAAAGTTCTACCATAAGCTGCTCCATTGGAGGTGTGGGAGGTCTTCTAGGACCAATGGTTTTTTTTATAACCTACTGTTCCCACTAGTGCAAGAGGGGGCTTTCCGCTGGATTGCGATCCATAGGAAAGTGAAACCTTAGCAAGGAAAGGCTGTGGTGGAATAATGCATTGTAAAAGCCTTGTCATGAACTCTAGACCTCTTACCCTCGGCAGTGAGAGGTGGCACTCGCGCATGCCAAACAAACTAGAGGAATCATGTCATGTGGGTAAAGTGTACAACCTCTGCAGAGTTAAATCTATTCGAATAGCCGTGTCCGCGGTTATGGACGTGCTGGCAGCGGCCACTCAGAGTTAGATATTGGTTTTGGGTTGTTCAGAAATGTTTATTAAACCGGTTTTGGGATTGCTATCCCATGGGTTGGGCAGGGAGCCTTATGACAGCAGGGTATCCTTCACCACTTGTGATGAATGAATATCCAACTGAAAATCAAGTTTAGAAAATGAATGTTATCTATTAAGTACCTGCTTTGGAACTTAGTATTTGTATTTGAAAGAAACTTGGCTTTACGCAAATTAACCATAATAAGCCTTCCATTGTGATATCCATTTATGCATGTCATTTTGTTATCGACGGTGTAACTTGCGAAACACGGTTGTTGTGCTCACTCTTGCTTGTCATTGTCTTTAGCAGAATTGGAAGCTTTGGGATAACCTTCTTTGTGGACCAAGTGGTCCCGAACGACTAGGATGCGCTCTCCAAATTGATTGCTGTGGTGTATCGGGTGGCCTAAATGTCTTACCTTCTGCTGTATTTTGGCTTGTTAGTTTGTAAGCTCTCTTGTAAACAACTTCCTTGATATTAATAAAGCTGGTGTTGTTGCAATGCTATCACTATTGTTGCTGTGAAGAGCTAGCCATGATCCTTGGGACTAGCTCAGTATGCACAGGGAACCTTGGAGCAAGCCCAGTCCTCCACGACCACCCTCAGGTCTGGACGTGTGTGGTTCTGGGGGGTCTCAGTCCTCCCCAACCTCCTCTGGTGGTCGTGGGTGGTCTTGGGATGACCTCAGACCTCCACGACTTCCCCTAGGCTGGCCGTGGCAGGTCTTCGGGGTGCTCCCTGGCTTCACGACCCCCCCTCGGGTTTGTTCTCCTGGACTTCCAGGTGGTCCCGCTGGACCTCCTGGGAGGTCTTGGTGGACTGACCGAGAGATCCTTTTTGGGATCTCCTGGGAGGTCCTGGTGGACTTTCCAGGAGCTCTTGGAGGGCCTCTCGGGTGCCCTAGGGTTGGGTCGCTACATTGCTCCCCTGCGCCCTCGCCGTGCCGCCGCCTTGACGGCCCGCCTCCTGACCCGCCCAAGACCTTTGGCCCATGCGGCCGCTCATTGCGCCTCCCCTCGCCGCCTCCTACTCCATTGCCAGCATCCCCATGGCACCACCGCCCCCTGCTCCTCGGCCTCGCCTCCTGTGGCCGCCGCCCAGCTTCCTTCTCCCTCGGCCTCGCCTCCCTATCTGCCACCCGCCAGCCTCTAGCTCCCTCGACCTCGCCTCCCTATGCGCCGGCTGCCCCGCGCCCTGGCTCCGGCTCGGCTCGGCCTACGGCCGCCTCGCCAGGCTCGCTTGGCCTCGCCTACCCTGTGGCTTGGCCCTCCAGCGCCTCCCTGCGCTCCCCACTGGCCCAGGTTCGGTTGAGGCCGGTTATCTTTGGCCTTCCTGCTTCCCCTTTTCCTTTCTTTTACTGCTATTTCAGTTGTTAATGCTTTGAGCTTTATCATTTTCTGATGTGTTGCTTGATGCATGGTGAAAGAGATGAGTTTTGTGTTTTTTGGCCATCGGTTGCTGCGCGCCCAAGGGCGCGCCCGGGGTACTAGTGACTACAAGGATTATGCTGAAGTCTGCTTCAGAGAGTTTGGAGATCGAGTGAAACACTGGATCACGTTCAGTGAGCCCTTTTCCTTCTGAGCAGACAAAATGCAGTGATGGGGATTCAGGAAGGGAGCCTTACACTGCATGCCACCATCAACTGCTCGCCCATGCAGAGACCGTATTGTATAAAGGGAAATATCAGGTGACTAACGAACCATTGATTATGCGGTTGCAATTCATCCATGAATAATGTATTAATCAGAAATATGCAAATTTGAGTTTGATACTCCTGTATTTATCACTTGCCATTTAGTTTAACACTTTAAGTTCGGTCCTGCTGTACAGTGGGGAAATACATTTGTTTTCGAACTGAATTGTAACTTTTAAAATATATAGCATCGGCATTGATAGTGGTTTAGTGACTTTATCATATGCTATTTGTGTTCCACAGAATTGTTACATTTAGCCCTTAGTGGATAGATTAACCTAATTACTTCATCTAGCTATTTCAGATTCAGTGTAGCACTATATATTGTGAAAGAAAAAACAGCATCAGAACCACAGTCATATACATATACTGGTCTATGGATATATTCACAGGTTCTACAATCCACTACATAATAAATTTGTTTTAGGCCTTGCAGGTTGAATAGAACTTGAATTCAAACACTATGTTCGTACAAATACATTAGTAGTTAGTTATAACCTTATGGAAGGATTAAATCCCTAAGCATGCACACATTTTGAATTCAGAAAATATTGCATATGAAAAAGAGCAAGCTTAGGAGGATACGTTCTGTTTGACAAATGAATTCTATTTAGACCATGATTTGGGTTCAACGCTCACACTTGATGATATAATGCATATCAAGTGCAGGCCGTGCAGAAGGGAAAGATTGGGATAACTTTACTCTCAAACTGGTTTGTTCCCTTCTCCCGTTCGAAATCCAATGACGATGCAGCAAGACGTGCTATAGACTTCATGCTTGGATGGTAAATTCTCTATGATGCATTGTTAAATTTGTGCTTTTATGGATTGATTCATTTAATACCATTCAGTTGTAAATTGTAGCTATTATCAACAGCTAATGAAATTTTTTGTGATACCGAAATTTCCTTCTACTAAAATTTCCCCAAAGGCACAGCTACTACTATCAAGCCTACGACAAGGAGAGGCTCAAGGGATCAAAATATACAAGATTAATCTATATACATACGAATACATCCACAATGATCCTACATCTACCTTCTATACCTGTAATGAAAAAAAGATCTAAAACCTGCTACAGGCGCGCTGTGCTAGGTAGACTCTTCTAATCTCTTCTCTCTTGGACTCCTCATGTGCCAACATCATATGATGCCTATTTATCTTGTGCCACCTCCTCTCTAGACTCTACCCTTCTCCTTTGTTAGTGTCCAGGACTTCCCTCAAGACCTCCTCCAGGACCTCTTGAGGACCCCCAAGATCTCGTCCAGGACCTCCCTCAGGACCTCTTCTAGGATCTCGAAAGGGCCTCCTCCAGGACCTTCCTCAGGACCTCCTCCGAATCTCCCCTAGGACCTCTCCCAGGACCTCCAGGAGCTCCCCAGGACATCTTCCAGGACCTCCCTCAAGACCTCCTCAGGACCTCGAGGATCTCCCCTAGGACCTTGTAACACCGCGAATTTCAGAATCGGGATGTTAATATTTAATTTGGTGATATATTAAATTTTTGACTATATTTTAAAAATTTTCCAGTGTTTAATCAAAATGTTGTTTTTAAAATCAAATTGTTTGAAAAACTAAAATTAAAAATCTAATTATTTTGATTTTAGGTTTTCACATGCATCAGAAAAATCATGTCATTATGCATGCATTAGTACCGTCACTTTAGTTTTTAGTACGGCCGATCATGCTTAATCGCCTGCATGTTCTTTCTTTTCCCAGTCATCTCCCTTTTTCCTTCCCTCGCTAACTCCTTTCGCTTCTTTCCTTCTAATCTCATCCAAAAACTCAAAACCGAGCCATGCATGTCATACCATCGCGATCGTTATCGCATCGACCAATCCATTTCTGCAATTTGATTTCGCACGCGATGGTAGTTTGAGCGAATTCGCGAAAAGAGAAAAAGAAATAGCAGATAAAACAAGCTGCGGTTTATTCTTTTCCCTAACTTCTCTCTCGCAATCACAACCAAAAATCAAGAATCCGACGATGCATGTTATACCGCTATGATCGTTGTCTCGAGAGCTTTCAATTTGGTGGTTAGTTCGCACATGCAAGGTCGTTGGAGCGAGCGGAGAAAAGGGAAGAACTGTCTCGCTATTCATCCGTCATGCCAATAGGAACTTCAAAGATTTTAGAGAGCATCACACTTTGGATAAATTCCTGAAAATTTTACCTAAGCATCAACATTATGTCAGGAACCTTCCATAAAAATTTCGTGATTTTTGGAGCTAGGAAACTATGTCTAAAAATTACCAAACTCCCTGCTGCTTTTAGTTTTTCCCCAAACCGAATACTGTTCACTCGAATTTTATTTTCTACCCAGCCGAACACACACCTTTCTAATGCCATCTTTCCTTCTTTTTTTTAGTGCTCCCCACTGCCACCATTTCATTTCCCAACAAAGCTCTTCCACGCCATTTCCTTGTCCTCCACAGAACCAGCCAACTAAGAGCACTGCTAGCTAGTTCTTCTCACATGAGTTTAGTACATGCTCATTTTATTTTGCCCAGCCGAAGCTTATCTCCCTCACTGACATCTCTCTTCTCTCAGCACACCACCACAACCACTCATCAATGTGTTCCTTACATCTACACTGCCATTTCCCCAGCTCACTTCTACTCATTTCGAGCACCCCACTGTCATCACGTGCAGAACCAACCACACAACCACTTCATCCTCCTGCACACCTTTCTTCCTCCCTCAGCAAGCAGCCATTCTTCTCTCCAACAGCTCAACTTTCCACCTTCTCTCCTCTCAATGCCTAGCAAAAACTGAAAACCTCTTCATGCATGCTAGACCATTGAGTTCCCCATCACATGAGCATCCCATTCATGCAATTCTTTCGTGCATGCATGAACTTTGGAGCAAGTTTGAAGAAGGAGGGAGCTAGCAGTACATGCAGCGGCAAGGCAGCGGCGTGGAAGGAGTAGCAGCGGCGTCAGCTAGCTATAGCGGCGTGCGGGCGGCCGAGAGCATCCCAGGCAGGCGGGCGGAGCTTGCTGCAGTAGCTCGGAGGTGCTGCGCAGCAGCTAGCTTGGAGCAGTAGCAGTGGCATCAAGGTAGTGCAGCGGCTTGGCAGCATACGGGAGCTCTGGCTCCAAGCGGCGTGACGCCAAGCCCAGAGCAGCAGGGCACATGCTGTGCATGGCATGGAAACACGGCACGGCACCAGCTGTGTGCGGCCGGCCTGACTTGGAGCATCAGCGGCGAGTTCTTGGAGCGGGGCGGCATTGAGGCGAGGTGGCGGCGCTGTCCAGCGGAGCCGGCAGCGGCAGCTCCAAGCCCGGCAGCGGCAAGGTGGCGGCTCCAGGCGGCAATGGAGCAAGCACAAGCAGCCGCAGTGCAGCAGCATGCACGCATTCTCCTGTGAAGTGTGCGTGTATGTATGCTGCATGCGCATGTTCTTTTTGCTGCAGCTCCATGCGGCTTGGCAGCAGCTTGTGGCCGAGTCGAGGACGCGAGGCGGCGCGGCAACCATTGGTGCACCGCAGCGTCGCGGTGTCGGCAAGGGCGCAGCCCAGACGTGGCCGAGCCCGAGGCGGCCAAGGCATGGCCGGCGCTGTCCAGCGGCGCATCCGAATGCACGGCGAGGGCGATGGCGGTGCATGCGAGCGTCGGCGGTGGAGTCGTTGTCCAGTGAACGGCGGCTCTATTTGGCGAAGCGACAGCCATGCATACGCGAAGACTCGAGAGCAACGGCACCGATGCGGAGCAGGACACGGATGTGGACAGCGGAGCCTCGCTGCGACACGGTGGTACCGAGATGACGGGTGGACGCGAACGCACACGAGGATGAGATCGGCGACCACTACGGTGGATGTGGATGCGGAGCCGAGAAGACGTCGTCCGGTGATGATACGCACACCTAGTGCCGTGGTAAAATCGTTAATATTATTTTGTTACCGCGCTACGATATTAGCCTTGCATGTTGCATATTAGTCATGTGCATGTCATCTACTTGTGCATGTTTAATTATAAAAATGAATTGGTAGCTTAAGACCGGTATAATTCTCCGGTTATGTTTTATTTATGCGTAGGCGTGTTCATGTGATGTATGTCGGTAGATACTGAATAATTTTATCGTCAGAGCGGAATATGTATCTTTTTGATCGGTGGATGCTAGATTAAATGTATAATTGGATTATTTAATTGGATGATATTATTTTGAAGTGGCATGGATGTTAGTAGTTATCTTTGGATAATACATTAATTGGAGATTTTTCTTCATGTTGGATTGGTAATTGTTGGAGTTAGGATGCGTAAGGATTTTATGATTTATTACTTGATGGATAACTCTTGTGAAGATATCTATGGAGATATGGAGGTTGAATCGGGCAATTTATTTAATCATGAGTAAATTGATGGGATGTCTTAAGTAATAGCTATGTAAGTCATTTATGCTAGATTTGGGTGATGGTAGGATGAATGATTTGATTTCGGATAACTAATTGGATTGCCATGCAATTAATAGATAAGTCTTATTGTGCCGAGTTGGTGAATTTTGTACCCTCTATTGGATTAGTAGATAAATGATTAATAGTCGATCGGTAAGGCGATATGTGATTGGATTAGTAGTTGTCATACCGACTAGTCCGTGAAATGGATGTAATTTGATTTATTAGTGAGCTATTAAATGTTGGATGTGATATTAAATTGTAAAGCTCATTAGGTATCGGTAAGTCAAATAAATCTCGATCGGTGGAAATTTTGGTGTATACTGAATGTAAATTGTCAAGAAATACTAGTAGAGCTAGATAGTTAGTATTAGCTTAAATGATATATCGAAAATGATTGATGGATTTAGTCATGGTAATATGCTTATTACTTGGTGAATTTCATATAACTACTAGATGGATTGTGTAGATGGAAGTCTATGAGTCCGGGAATTATTTGTTGGATTGACTACCTTGATTATGCCTTAGTGAAGGTTAGTATGGGATTTAGATCAAGATATGAGAATTTGATCAGCGAGTGTTATTGTGAGCACCCGGATTTATTAAGCTCATAATACTTAGTCATCCAATTGACCCTAGTATTATCAACCAAATAAACCCAGTCTCGAGAGATGTATACTCCCGAATGCAAGATATACATACCTCACAACAAAAGAATGCATCGGCCCATACAACACATAGAACATAAACAACAAACCGAAGTTAATATTAATAAGGGATAGGATATTACAAAGAGGGCCTTCGGCCAAATAACAACAAGAACTACAAGATAACAATGAAGCAAAAGTGCCATAAAGATGGCTATAACACAAAGCCAATCAAGGTGCCTTAACCCTAGGCATCTCGACCGACCGCCAAGCTAGTCGTCAAGAAGCCGCAACACGTAGCACAAAAGAGAGGCTCAAGGAGCTCCCTTCTTCCTCTGCAACAAAAGCCACAAAATGCCACAACCACGGGCGGAGATGAGTACATAAAGTACTCCGCAAGACTTACGTGTGAGATAACAGAACTATAAATAGCTACATGCAAGCTTTATTTAAGTGGATGAGGCTTTGGACTCATTTTAGCATAAAGCAAGTTTCATTTGCAATAACATAATAGATTGAAGGCAATTTGGCAAAGCATTTTTAAATGTTGAAATAACAACGAGATAAATAATATAGTAACAACAACAAGATCAACCTGGAAGTGACTAACCCAATAGTCACCACAACAATAGCATGAACTCCCCGTTCATACCAACCATGTCAAGTTTTAATTAAAGGTTGTAGTCTAATTCTTACGGGAAATAACCAAGCGTGTCCATAACCTAGGACGAGGCTATTCAATAGTTTTATCCTCGGGGGTGTACCAATGTACCCACACGCCGACCGCCTTTCCTTTAAGCACACTACCTTAGGTGTGCTTAAGACGCTAAGTCCTCACGAGACATTTCCAATGGATGGTGCTAATTACCAAGACAACCCATGGGGATAAGGACCCAATGGACAACCCTAACCGCCGCCATCGCTCCATTCCCACACCACACTCACACGCTTTATCTTTAAAACACACCAACCGAGCGACCCCAATTAGCACCGCCCAAAGTACTTAGTCAAGAGAGGTCCCATATCCCCTCGTGTGGTTAGCACGCATAATTGCTTAGATCAATGGCGCAAGAATTCGGTCCTTGTTGACTCAGCATACCACCACATCCAAAACCACACCATCCATCCAATATGCCCAAGTCTAAATCAATCTTTTATTTTCAGTTTTGATTTTACAATTAATCAAAGCACAAGTGCTGGACATATAGGAGTAATAATTAGTTTTGAGTGATCAAGACCATCGACTAAGTCGATGATCGCCCATTTCTACCGATAACTAAGCATGTCTAAGCAATTTAAATCGAAACTACTAAGTGATAAGAGCTCATCCAACGAGCTCAAACCACAGCAAATAACCTAGGCTCATGGTAGTAGAGGATAAACAATTCCTACAGATTATGCAACTATAGGATTGCTAGCGACATTTAACACAAAGTAGCATGCATACATAGAAGTAAAACAATATATTAAGCTTTAAAGTAATGGGACAATGATGGAAATGATCAAACTGCTTGCCTTGATGTTGCTGGCCAAGTTGTGGCAGAGGGTCACTCTCGGGATCACCACAAATATCGAAACCTAACGGAAAAGCGAGAAAGAACCGATAAGAACGACGAAAAACCAAAAGACGCAACAGAGAAACTTCTCCGAATGCTATGAAAATTTCACAGCAGCAAGACAATGATTTACCATGAATTTAGCAACAAGAACCAATTGATTTGGATTCTTAATGCAAAAGATATGATGAAATCACTTCGCTCGACCTAAAAATACCAAACCGCACTATTCACTAATTTAATTATGAGGCAACATTTTCTAGAACAGTGGTGACGCTGAAATTTTTACTGTGAAACCAGCACCTCATGAGATGAATAACACAATTGAGTTCACCTCATTTGGAGCTATTATGCACTCTCTACAAATTTTCAAAAACAAGAACTTGAACAAAATTATAATGCACAAGTCCTCATTTTCCTAATAGCAACATGCTCAAAACCAATTTTCACAGTGAGTTCACTAATAGAGGAAACCAACAAAGTTGGTCTCACCCAAAAATAATCTACAGAGCATTAGTTATGTATTTTACAAGTTAAGCATCAATTTGAGTGTATATTTAAAGTGAGTTTTAAAATCCAATGGCAAAACTGTGCTCTGAAGCTGAACTCAACTTACAATCATTTTTGGATTAAAGTCAAGTTCAAGAAAGAGCCAACACAATTTGAATGACCTCATTTGGATTTAAAACAACAAATGTATGAAATTCTAAAGTTATACCTTATTTCAGTTTATACTTAAGAGTTCACTGGAATTTCTAAAAACCCTAAAGACATGGGAGGTCATAAGCGGCTCAGATCACACGGGGGAGGTCCTTAACGGTTGAGATCTTCCAAAGGAAGATCTAAACTACCAAGATCTCCCCAAGGAAGATCTACATCGTCAAGACCTCACAGGGGAGGTCCTGGACGGTCCAGATGTTCCAAGGGAGGTCCTCGATGGTTCAGATCGTCCGAGGGAGGACCTTGAAGGTCAAGATCTACCCGGGGAGGTCATGAACGGCTGAGATGACTTCAGGGAGGTCCTAAGGGGAGGTCCTAACGTCACAGACCTCCAGGGAGGTCTGGACGGCCATGATAGCGTAAGGGGGAGGTCTTGGACGCTCCAGATCTCCTTGGAGGAGGTCATGAACGTCCCAGAGCTCGCGACGCACGCACGTGCTTGGACAAGAGGTTAAATGCGCGCGGGACAACGAGGAGGTCCGCGCGCGGGAGGTCTTAAATGCGCGCAAGGTGAGGATTAAATGCAGTTAAGACATGCCAATGATTTCAATGATTTGAGCACACGATGAGCGCATTAACGCGGTGGATCTTTGTCCTAAAAGCGGCAACGGCGCTGCCGTTTTGTCCGACAACGACCCGGGTTCAAAGACGTGGTCATCGCCGGCGATACTGCACTCGCCATGACATCCAATGGTACCGTTGGGTCCGCAATAACCATGCGCACAATGGACCTCCTCTCAACGGCGGCGACGGTTTTGAACGCCGTGAGCCGGAGAGGACAACGAAGACAAGCACATGGCAAAATCCAAAATGCAAAAGGGAAGCTCCGCGCGACATCCATCAAGCGTGTGCCCAATTTAAAAGCTCCGCGACCTCATACATGCGGGTGCCCAGCGCTAAAGGACTATCAGGGAGTACCTGGAGGTCCTAAGGTGCTGAGGAGGTCGAGGAAGGGAGGACCGGTGCCGGGGAGGAAGGGTGCTCCACGGCCAAAGCTTCAGCTCCAAGCTCCACTTTGTCCCCCTCTGCAAATGCCCAACAAATCAAGTTAGGACTTGGTCCCAGAGGGTAGGGCACAAATGGAAGCAAGGAGAAAAGGAGGAAAAACTCCAGGGACCCTTGTCCACCGAGGAGCTTCAAGCTTCTCAACAATGGCGGCCAAGAGAGCTGAGGAGAGGAAAGCTCAAATGACACGGTGCAAGCTTAGAGCTTAGAAGTGTGCCAAAGAAGCTAAGGGAGGAACCCAATGGGGGTTTTATACTTGGGAGAAGCAGGCACACGAGCTGGGGTTAAGCTCATGGTGAGCTTAGCCCATGGCTCGGTCTAGGGTTTGGACAAGACACGAGGTTGACATGGTGACAGGTCGTGTGGGACAGGAAGGGCGGAAGGTGACCCTGCATTTAATGCGGGTCAGCAAAGAGTTGTTATAAGTACACAAAGGGCCAGTGGGGCATTAATTCACTTGCTCGTACACGCATGCGTAACCAAGGAAGGAGAAGAACAGGGAGGTCATTTTGACCGATGGATAAGCCCACGGGAGGTCCTGCCCTCCGATGTGGTTTTGAACCGTTACGCTCAAATGATCGGGAGGAGGTCCCACCACACGATCAAGGATGGGAGGTCGTGGCCCTCCGATTTCCTTAATGTGTAAGCGCACGTGGGAAAATGGGATTAGGAGGTCCAAGGCGTTGGATCTCCATCCAAATCTTGGACCTTCTGTGAGGTCTTAACCGCACATGAACTTAAGAGCATGAGGGGGAGGTCATGACCTTTGGATCTGAATCCAAGGGCACACAACCAAAGGGAGGTCTGAGGCTTTGCGTGAAGCGCGAGGGAGGTCAAGACCTTTGGATTTTGATCCAACGGTGGTGATCAAGACAGGGGAGGTCCTGAGCCTTGCGCGTGGCGCAAAGGAGGTCTTGAGCTTGCGCAACATACAAGGGAGGTCATGGCCTTTAGATTTAGAGCTAAGGGCAACGACCTCACGTGCGCGGGGAGATCTGATGCGCATAAGACAAGGAGGAGGTCGTGATCAGGATTTTAATCCAACGGTGCACAACATGAGATAGGGGAGGTCTTGTCTTGCCGGATATTTTGAGGGAGGTCGTGGTCGTTGGATCTCGATCCAACGGCCACGACCTCGTTTAGGTGGGAGGTTTGCTTAGTTTAACAGTGAGGGAGGTCATGGCCATGGATCTTGGATCCAAGGGCTACGACCTCAACAAGGTGGGATGTCAAGTGGTTTAACAACCGTGGAGGTTTTTGAGATTTAACACATAGGGAGGTCATGACCGTGGATCTTTGATCCAACGATTATGACCTCGTGAGGTCAGAGGTCTTTGCGGTGTTGATCATGAGGAGGTCGTGGCGGTTGGATGTAAATCCAACGGCCGCGACTGATCAAGGTGGAGAGGAGGTCTCATTGGGTGCAGATACGGTTGAATTTGGACCACTTTGCAAAGTGGCTAGCCCAAGGAATGAAGTGTAGGCTTTTAAATTTAGTTTTTACAATTTGCAACTTAGCGAAATTATTTGAGATAGCAATTGAACTCCAAATTTGATGAAATTTTAACTGGAGCTTGCTGACAATGAGATTAACCTTGCATAAAATTTCCAGGGGTTATTATGCAATGTATTTTTCTCAGGAAATTCATGAAAGTTGTTCAAGGATTTGTTTTACCTCCAAAATTTACCAAACAAGTTTTACAACTTGTGATATTTTTCAGAGGGGTCCCACATCAGTTTTAGGACCAAGGAAAAATATTTCCAAATGTTTGGCACAAGATTTAGACAATTGGAAAATGAGTTTGACTTTTGGTCAACAAGAGCTTTGTGTTTTTGGATTACACAACTCTTGAACAAGAATTACATGAATGTTTAGGGGTTTTCAAGGTGTGAGAAAAAGTTTTAATTTCTACACCTTAATTATATTTGAACAAACCCTATTTACACAGTTGGGATGTTACAGTTATGCATATGATGGGATTCAACACCGAAGAATTGGTTAAGTAAATGATATTGAGAATGTTAGATTTGTCCGTACATGTTTTACTTTAGGAATTAAATGGAAAATGAAAGGAAATACTTAGGCCTCATTTGTGGTGACAGATGCTAGGATAGCCTGTATGCAAAAAGTATTAAATGATTTGGAGAAATCCAGAATACAATTATTTATGCACTGCATATTCATTTAATTTCAAAAATTCATAACTAGTGCAAGCCAACTCCAAATCAAGTGAAACCAAGTTTGATAATTTTATTTTTAAATGTATTTTAATTTGAAATAGCTTTGAAATATGTCTCTGCCACAGAGAATATAGTTTTTGGAAAGTGATCCAAAGTTGTTTTACTTTTGAATTAGAAAATGCTTTTAACTTTAAAAATTCATAACTAATTCATAAAAACTCCAAATGAGGTGAACCAAGTTATTTTGGTCTTATATTAATATTCCCTATCCATCCATATAATCCTCATCCTCACCACTGCTCTGCAAATTTTGGCCAAATAATTATTTTCGGGTGAATAGTAACAGATTACAATTAAATTGGGATTTTTCTGAAAACTGATATTCAAACTGCTATAACTCTCACATACTAAATCCAAATAGAATAATTCTTTCACCTAAATTCATATAAAATCATCATCTAGCTACTGTATAAAATTCATGCATTTTTGAGCACTTTGATTTTTCGGCTTTTCTCGATGTTTATTCGATATCGTCTTTCTATAGATTCCGAGTTGCGGAAGTAAGTGAGTATGTAACCGAGAGTGAGCAAGTGAACTCCCTGAAAGGCAAGCATCATTTGAACTTTCTTTTGCATCATATTTGATCCCAGGTTTATTAAGTTAGTGCAATGGTAATTGCTTGCATGCTATTTTTGATAATGTCGCTATTTTTGTGATGAATAGTTAGATACATCCTATTACTTTGTCATTGTGGTTATCCATGAATTACTCCAGTACTGAAATGCTTAAGATAGGATTGTGTGAAGTATATTATGTTCGGGTTTGCTTAGCCATGCAAGTCTAGAACGGTAGATTGATTGTCGGGATTAACCCAACAATTATGGGATAAACACAACTTTCTTTATATACCTTTGTTTCAGATCTTCGTATCTGTTTTATAAGTTAAATTTTATCACTTTTAAATGAACTTATGGTCTGGACAAGTGATGGTTAGTGATGGTGCCTTCGTGCACGAGACTTGGGAAAGTGGTAGACTTGTCGGACAATTAAGGACCGAACTTTGGTAACATCTTTGATTCAAGTAAAACTCGTCTGCCACATGCGTGTGTATGAGCACCGCTTAGTTAAGTAAGGGGTTGGTATTGTTGAGTTGATGACTGGTGGTGTGAGGGCGATATGTGTTCCATCGCATATATGTTCTATAAGGGTACCGATTGCAATTCTTTATTGTGAGGGCGAGCCCTATTTAAACTTTATTAATTGGGTCGGTACTTCGGCACAACTTATGTGCCGTTTAGATGTAGGAGGCTAGCCTACACTTAAACGGGTTACGTCGCGCATGGGTGAGTCAACTCAATGGTATCAACTTGCTGAAAAATACTAAGTCTTGGTTTATCTTACCGCATACCATAGGAAGTATGCTATATTCGGAGGCATCCGGAGGCTTACGGGCTAATCAAGTCGTGTGGGTAAAGTAGTACACCCCTGCAGGGTATAAATCTATTTGAATAGCCGTGTCCACGGTTATGGACAACACTTGAGTTACATGGTTGCTATTGTTAGACTTGGAATTAAAATTGTGATATAACTTGGTATTGTCATGAATGGGATGTTCATGTTTGTTGTAGTGTCAAAGTGGACAGCCACTTTGTCATTTGTATGGTTCATTTGTCATTCAATTTACTACTTATTCACATGCTTTACTTCTACTTCAAATCTGATTTCTAAATGGCACTTGAAAAACTAGTATGTGTAGGTTGTAAATTGTTGCGTCTCTTTTGCAAAACTAAGCCAATATGAGCCATCCTTTGGAACAACCTCTAGCATGACTAATTTTTATTTGTGTAAGACTTATGAGTACCTTTGTACTCAACCCGGTTGCTACAATTTCAGGTGAGGAAGACTTTGAGCCCGTTGAGCTTGTTAGTGTCGATTTAGGCGACATTGACGAGTAGTGCTATCATTTAACTCCCATCGGTTGCCGATGGGTTATGGGGCATACCATGCTGGATATTTTGGTTTATTTACTTGCTTCCGCTGTTACTTTATGATCTTATTTGAATTTGGCCAGTCGGCCACTTGTAATAGTTGTAGACTTGAACTATTGTTGTATGTCTTTTGACCTATAAATGTATGAATGTTGTATGGATATGATCAATGCTATATGTGAGTTTGGGGCATGTTGGTCGCTGATCTTGGGAGCCAACATGACCTCATGCTCGCTGTTTGTGGCTTCCCATTTAACTCACTAAGTGTAGTGCTTGACTTGTTAGAGAACCGACAATCATGTAGTGCTCGCAGAGGAGCAGCGCACATGATCGTCGGGGCTTTAGTTTGTAGTTAAGGCTTTCACTGAGATTGAGTTAAGTTGGAATCCATTTACTTGAGGCCCTAGAGTTATGTCCTTAAGACCATGCTTAGTCTCGGTCTTACGGAGATAACCCGGGGGTCCCCACAGCGTTGGTATCAGAGCCATACCGACTGTAGGTTAGAGATAGCATGGGCGTTAAGTTTAGCCAGTCCTTGGTCAAAATTATTTTCAAAAATATCAAACTAATTTGAGAAAAACTAAGTTAGGATATCTTTTATTCCTCATCCATCTTAGTATCATTTCTCACCTTATTCTTGCTTTGATTTACAAAACTAACTCATCTTGCCATTCTGTCCTTGGAGGAGTCCTCAGTACCTGGTTAGGGTGACCCAAGCTGAAGATGTGGACGGATACCCGGCGCTTCTAGAGATATAATGTGAAGAGCGAACTTCACTTATCAACCCTAATACTCTATCTACCATCGGGATCAAGGACCAGGGATGGAGGAGTATTTGGCAGTGATCAATATCGTTGCCAGACGTGTGACAGGGAGTATCCCATACGGATTCCAGGCGCGTGGCACCTCTGAGGCCACGGCGTTGCAGGAAGTGGCTCGTGTGGCACTGAGCCATCTTCGTCATGACTTGACGGAGTTAGCTCAGCCTCCATACTACCACTTTCCTATGCAAGCACGTGGCACAGCAGTGAACACTATTGCCAGGATCCAGTCTGGAGAAGACACTCAAGTACGACAGCTGGCAAGATTGATTCACATCATGGATCAAATCTATCATTGCTCTATACATGAGTTATGGGAGACACGGCTTCGTCTCACCGTGGCTCAAGAGCATCTACAACCCATATGCAACATGGGACTTGTGGACCGGCATGTGCTTTATGGGGAGAATGAAGTCTCCCTATATGCGTCTACACCATAGGAGTATCGTCTTCCTAAAGTGGGAGGGCAAGTACTCAATCTTGAACCAAGACGTCAAGCTCGTATATTCATAGGTTTCTCTCATGTCCAGAGCATCGGCGAAAGGACGAAAAGACGATGCCTTGCTGCGATATTAAGGTTAAATTAGGGTTTATTCTTAGATTATATACGCCCTAATGATATTATTACTTAGCTTGTAGACGCTGGATTTTGTGGCGATCAATTGCTCTCTTTTGTTCCAAGTAGTTGTGCATCGCCTACGGGCGGGTTGTATCGCAACTATGTCGGAAAACTAACTGTGTTTCATTTGTATCTTGTGTTGTCCCTATTGCTTTCTTTTTCATTTCTTTCAAGTTGGTTCTTGTGTTTTGGAGCTTCAAATCTCTAAATTGAATTAAGGACCTTACCCCTGTTGTTTCCCCTACCTTGTGCTTTTCCCTCTCATCTCTTTAATGGAAGTCGCATGTTGATTAAGAGATTGATGGCGGAAACGGTAAAGAGAGTGATATGATTGAATAACTGCTATTTTATCTTTAATTAGATCTTTCATGTTTGGTTGATGTCGGTGGTTTTGCATTGTCAAAGTGATAGTTGATAGTTGAGAAATTGAATTATTACTCATGATCCTTGAATATGAGTTTAGAAGAGTTAATTATTAACCTTTGTGCGATCAATTGTGGATTATGATAGACGTTACCATCAGAGGTTACGATATGAGTATAAATGGAACTATTATAGTGAGGTGTAAGCTTACCTACAGGTAATGTTGGATTTATATCGGAGGAATATGCAGGTAGAACTTATAGAACAGATGTAGTAAGCTTGAATAATTAATTTATGGGTTCACTTGGAGATTTAGATTAAAGATATGTCTTAGTCAATATGGCAATAAGATTGTTAGTCATATTTTGGCTTAGTGTAATAAAGTTAGAATTTGAAACTGTGATGATATTATAAATTTTGATGGATGCTTATGATGATCAATTGAGATTTGTGAAGTTGTATTTGAGTATATGACCGATCATAGCACTTCTTGAGATGGAGAATGACTACGTGATTGAATGGTCATATAGTGGATGGCAATGAGGATTGAATATGGGTTTTGTCTTTGAGGAATAGTTGTCCCAAGGATGATATAATTGGATTAATTATGAATGATTAATTGTAGTCATTGGATTTAGAAAATGCTTGAGGATAAAAAGACTATGGAAGACATCGAGTTAATATTGTCGAATTGAACTAAGATAATTATTGTGGATAACTTGATTTGTACAAAGTTAGTGATTCAAACTATTTGGATTCTGGATGGATTACAAACTTGTCTTGGATAGATGATTTCGATAATTTGATTTCCCTAGGTCGGAGTTGACTTTGGATAAAGGAGGTATATCTTTAATCTTGGGTAATTGTGTTGATTTTGATGATTGATTAGATCCTACGGTAGGGATGAGTGGATTAGACCTTAAAAGGTTGATTGGAAGTATTTGGTGGATTGGTTATTGCGATAGATTGATTATGCTAATGTAAATATTGAGAAGTAGAAATATAGAGGCATTGCTTGAAGATGTAATTTGATCTTGCAAGGACACACCCTCTTTTTGAAATTTAAATTGTTGGAAACCAACAAATAATTTATGAATGGATTATAGGCATGGACATTCGGTTCTTTAGTGCTCATGATTTGGGAGTTGTATTGGAGATACCCTATGGAAGAAATTTATAAAGCCAGTATAATGGAATATGTGAGCAATATGGTGGTTTCACTTAGGATTATTAATGTTCCCGAAAATTTGATCGAGATCAAAGTTAAACCACAATTTGTATTGTGAGAATGGATTAATAGATGTTGTGCTCACTCATGCATTGTTAAATTTTAGAAGTAAGTCGATGTCCTTATTAGAGATCAGTTCAAACCTATGAATTTATAGTGGTATGGAGGATTACATCAAAGCAAGCAATTTTGGAGGTTAATGTATAAATTGTGAAACGATATAGTAGAGTGCATTTGCTATAGACTAAATATGATCGGTGGATTTTAATTGGATGAACAACGATTAGAAGTTGACAAACCGAAAGTGTTGAGATAGTAGTGGTATTGGCTCAAGATCGAGTCATTCGGTCTTTAGAAAGAAGATTGATTTTAACAAAGCGACTAAGTCTTTCTACCCCTATCCTCTTCGTTCAATCTCGGGACTAGATTCTTTCTAAGGGGAGGTTTGTAACACCGCGAATTTCAGAATCGTGATGTTAATATTTAATTTGGTGATATATTAAATTTTTGAATATATTTTAAAAATTTTCCAGTGTTTAATCAAAATGTTGTTTTTAAAATCAAATTGTTTGAAAAACTAAAATTAAAAATCTAATTATTTTGATTTTAGGTTTTCACATGCATCAGAAAAATCATGTCATTATGCATGCATTAGTACCGTCACTTTAGTTTTTAGTACGGCCGACTGCGGGCGAATCGCCTGCATGTTCTTTCTTTTCCCAGTCATCTCCCTTTTTCCTTCCCTGCTAACTCCTTTCGCTTCTTTCCTTCTAATCTCATCCAAAAACTCAAAACCGAGCCATGCATGTCATACCATCGCGATCGTTATCGCACGACCAATCCATTTCTGCAATTTGATTTCGCACGCATGGTAGTTTGAGCGAATTCGCGAAAAGAGAAAAAGAAATAGCAGATAAAACAACTGCGTGTTTATTCTTTTCCCTAACTTCTCTCTTCGCAATCACAACCAAAAATCAAGAATCCGACAATGCATGTTATACCATTGCGATCGTTGTCTCGAGAGCTTTCCAATTTGGTGGTTAGTTCGCACATGCAAGGTCGTTGGAGCGAGCCGGAGAAAAGGGGAAAAACTGTACTGCTATTCATCTGTCATGCCAATAGGAACTTCAAAGATTTTTAGAGAGCATCACACTTTGGATAAATTCCTGAAAATTTTACCTAAGCATCAACATTATGTCAGGAACCTTCCATAAAAATTTCGTGATTTTTGGAGCTAGGAAACTATGTCTAAAAATTACCAAACTCCCTGCTGCTTTTAATTTTTCCCCAAACCGAATACTGTTCACTCGAATTTTATTTTCTACCCAGCCGAACACACACCTTTCTAATGCCATCTTTCCTTCTTTTTTTTAGTGCTCCCCACTGCCACCATTTCATTTCCCAACAAAGCTCTTCCACGCCATTTCCTTGTCCTCCACAGAACCAGCCAACTAAGAGCACTGCTAGCTAGTTCTTCTCACATGAGTTTAGTACATGCTCATTTTATTTTGCCCAGCCGAAGCTTATCTCCCTCACTGACATCTCTCTTCTCTCAGCACACCACCACAACCACTCATCAATGTGTTCCTTACATCTACACTGCCATTTCCCCAGCTCACTTCTACTCATTTCGAGCACCCCACTGTCATCACGTGCAGAACCAACCACACAACCACTTCATCCTCCTGCACACCTTTCTTCCTCCCTCAGCAAGCAGCCATTCTTCTCTCCAACAGCTCAACTTTCCACCTTCTCTCCTCTCAATGCCTAGCAAAAACTGAAAACCTCTTCATGCATGCTAGACCATTGAGTTCCCCATCACATGAGCATCCCATTCATGCAATTCTTTCGTGCATGCATGAACTTTGGAGCAAGTTTGAAGAAGGAGGGAGCTAGCAGTACATGCAGCGGCAAGGCAGCGGCGTGGAAGGAGTAGCAGCGGCGTGCGGGCGGCCGAGAGCATCCCAGGCAGGCGGGCGGAGCTTGCTGCAGTAGCTCGGAGGTGCTGCGCAGCAGCTAGCTTGGAGCAGTAGCAGTGGCATCAAGGTAGTGCAGCGGCTTGGCAGCATACGGGAGCTCTGGCTCCAAGCGGCGTGACGCCAAGCCCAGAGCAGCAGGGGCACATGCTGTGCATGGCATGGAAACACGGCACGGCACCAGCTGTGTGCGGCCGGCCTGACTTGGAGCATCAGCGGCGAGTTCTTGGAGCGGGGCGGCATTGAGGCGAGGTGGCGGCGCTGTCCAGCGGAGCCGGCAGCGGCAGCTCCAAGCCCGGCAGCGGCAAGGTGGCGGCTCCAGGCGGCAATGGAGCAAGCACAAGCAGCCGCAGTGCAGCAGCATGCACGCATTCTCCTGTGAAGTGTGCGTGTATGTATGCTGCATGCGCATGTTCTTTTTGCTGCAGCTCCATGCGGCTTGGCAGCAGCTTGTGGCCGAGTCGAGGACGCGAGGCGGCGCGGCAACCATTGGTGCACCGCAGCGTCGCGGTGTCGGCAAGGGCGCAGCCCAGACGTGGCCGAGCCCGAGGCGGCCAAGGCATGGCCGGCGCTGTCCAGCGGCGCATCCGAATGCACGGCGAGGGCGATGGCGGTGCATGCGAGCGTCGGCGGTGGAGTCGTTGTCCAGTGAACGGCGGCTCTATTTGGCGAAGCGACAGCCATGCATACGCGAAGACTCGAGAGCAACGGCACCGATGCGGAGCAGGACACGGATGTGGACAGCGGAGCCTCGCTGCGACACGGTGGTACCGAGATGACGGGTGGACGCGAACGCACACGAGGATGAGATCGGCGACCACTACGGTGGATGTGGATGCGGAGCCGAGAAGACGTCGTCCGGTGATGATACGCACGCCTAGTGCCGTGGTAAAATTGTTAATATTATTTTGTTACCGCGCTACGATATTAGCCTTGCATGTTGCATATTAGTCATGTGCATGTCATCTACTTGTGCATGTTTAATTATAAAAATGAATTGGTAGTTTAAGACCGGTATAATTCTCCGGTTATGTCTTATTTATGCGTAGGCGTGTTCATGTGATGTATGTCGGTAGATACGAATAATTTTATCGTCGTAGCGGAATATGTATCTTTTTGATCGGTGGATGCTAGATTAAATGTATAATTGGATTATTTAATCGGATGATATTATTTTGAAGTGGCATGGATGTTAGTAGTTATCTTTGGATAATACATTAACTGGAGATTTTTCTTCATGTTGGATTGGTAATTGTTGGAGTTAGGATGCGTAAGGATTTTATGATTTATTACTTGATGGATAACTCTTGTGAAGATATCTATGGAGATATGGAGGTTGAATCGGGCAATTTATTTAATCATGAGTAAATTGATGGGATGTCTTAAGTAATAGCTATGTAAGTCATTTATGCTAGATTTGGGTGATGGTAGGATGACTGATTTGATTTCGGATAACTAATTGGATTGCCATGCAATTAATAGATAAGTCTTATTGTGCCGAGTTGGTGAATTTTGTACCCTCTATTGGATTAGTAGATAAATGATTAATAGTCGATCGGTAAGGCGCATATGTGATTGGATTAGTAGTTGTCATACACGACTAGTCCGGTGAAATGGATGTAATTTGATTTATTAGTGAGCTATTAAATGTTGGATGTGATATTAAATTGTAAAGCTCATTAGGTATCGGTAAGTCAAATAAATCTCGATCGGTGGAAATTTTGGTGTATACGAATGTAAATTGCCGAAGAAATACTAGTAGAGCTAGATAGTTAATATTAGCTTAAATGATATATCAGAAAATGATTGATGGATTTAGTCATGGTAATATGCTTATCATTTGGTGAATTTCATATAACTACTAGATGGATTGTGTAGATGGAAGTCTATGAGTCCGGGAATTATTTGTTGGATTGACTACCTTGATTATGCCTTAGTGAAGGTTAGTATGGGATTTAGATCAAGATATGAGAATTTGATTAGCGAGTGTTATGCATGTGATGGGATTCAACACCGAAGAATTGGTTAAGTAAATGATATTGAGAATGTTAGATTTGTCCGTAGATGTTTTACTTTAGGAATTAAATGGAAAATGAAAGGAAATACTTAGGCCTCATTTGTGGTGACAGATGCTAGGATAGCCTGTATGCAAAAAGTATTAAATGATTTGGAGAAATCCAGAATACAATTATTTATGCACTGCATATTCATTTAATTTCAAAAATTCATAACTAGTGCAAGCCAACTCCAAATCAAGTGAAACCAAGTTTGATAATTTTATTTTTAAATGTATTTTAATTTGAAATAGCTTTGAAATATGTCTCTGCCACAGAGAATATAGTTTTTGGAAAGTGATCCAAAGTTGTTTTACTTTTGAATTAGAAAATGCTTTTAACTTTAAAAATTCATAACTAATTCATAAAAACTCCAAATAAGGTGAACCAAGTTATTTTGGTCTTATATTAATATTCCCTATCCATCCATATAATCCTCATCCTCACCACTGCTCTGCAAATTTTGGCCAAATAATTATTTTTGGGTGAACAGTAACAGATTACAATTAAATTGGGATTTTTCTGAAAACTGATATTCAAACTGCTATAACTCTCACATACTAAATCCAAATAGAATAATTCTTTCACCTAAATTCATATAAAATCATCATCTAGCTACTGTATAAAATTCATGCATTTTTGAGCACTTTGATTTTTCGGCTTTTCTCGATGTTTATTCGATATCGTCTTTCTATAGATTCCGAGTTGCCGGAAGTAAGTGAGTATGTAACCGAGAGTGAGCAAGTGAACTCCCTGAAAGGCAAGCATCATTTGAACTTTCTTTTGCATCATATTTGATCCCAGGTTTATTAAGTTAGTGCAATGGTAATTGCTTGCATGCTATTTTTGATAATGTCGCTATTTTTGTGATGAATAGTTAGATACATCCTATTACTTTGTCATTGTGGTTATCCATGAATTACTCCAGTACTGAAATGCTTAAGATAGGATTGTGTGAAGTATATTATGTTCGGGTTTGCTTAGCCATGCAAGTCTAGAACGGTAGATTGATTGTCGGGATTAACCCGACAATTATGGGATAAACACAATTTTCTTTATATACCTTTGTTTCAGATCTTCGTATCTGTTTTATAAGTTAAATTTTATCACTTTTAAATGAACTTATGGTCTGGACAAGTGATGGTTAGTGATGGTGCCTTCGTGCACGAGACTTGGGAAAGTGGTAGACTTGTCTGGACAATTAAGGACCGAACTTTGGTAACATCTTTGATTCAAGTAAAACTCGTCTTTGCCACATGCGTGTATGGGCACCGCTTAGTTAAGTAAGGGGTTGGTATTGTTGAGTTGATGACTGGTGGTGTGAGGGCGATATGTGTTCCATCGCATATATGTTCCATAAGGGTACCGATTGCAATTCTTTATTGTGAGGGCGAGCCCTATTTAAACTTTATTAATTGGGTCGGTACTTCCAAGACAACTTGCGTGCCGTTTAGATGTAGGAGGCTAGCCTACACTTAAACGGGTTACGTCGCGCATGGGTGAGTCAACTCAATGGTATCAACTTGCTGAAAAATACTAAGTCTTGGTTTATCTACCGCATACCATAGGAAGTATGCTATATTCGGAGGCATCCGGAGGCTTACGGGCTAATCAAGTCGTGTGGGTAAGTAGTACACCCTGCAGGTATAAATCTATTCGAATAGCCGTGTCCACGGTTATGGACAACACTTGAGTTACATGGTTGCTATTGTTAGACTTGGAATTAAAATTGTGATATAACTTGGTATTGTCATGAATGGGATGTTCATGTTTGTTGTAGTGTCAAAGTGGACAGCCACTTTGTCATTTGTATGGTTCATTTGTCATTCAATTTACTACTTATTCACATGCTTTACTTCTACTTCAAATCTGATTTCTAAATGGCACTTGAAAAACTAGTATGTGTAGGTTGTAAATTGTTGCGTCTCTTTTGCAAAACTAAGCCAATATGAGCCATCCTTTGGAACAACCTCTAGCATGACTAATTTTTATTTGTGTAAGACTTGCGAGTACCTTTGTACTCAACCCGGTTGCTACAATTTCAGGTGAGGAAGACTTTGAGCCCGTTGAGCTTGTTAGTGTCGATTTAGGCGACATTGACGAGTAGTGCTATCATTTAACTCCTAGTCGGTTGCCGATGGGTTATGGGGCATACCATGCTGGATATTTTGGTTTATTTACTTGCTTCCGCTGTTACTTTATGATCTTATTTGAATTTGGCCGGTCGGCCACTTGTAATAGTTGTAGACTTGAACTATTGTTGTATATCTTTTGACCTATAAATGTATGAATGTTGTATGGATATGATCAATGCTATATGTGAGTTTGGGGCATGTTGGTCGCTGATCTTGGGAGCCAACATGACCTCATGCTCGCTGTTTGTGGCTTCCCATTTAACTCACTAAGTGTAGTGCTTGACTTGTTAGAGAACCGACAATCATGTAGTGCTCGCAGAGGAGCAGCGCACATGATCGTCGGGGCTTTAGTTTGTAGTTAAGCCTTTCACTGAGATTGAGTTAAGTTGGAATCCATTTACTTGAGGCCCTAGAGTTATGTCCTTAAGACCATGCTTAGTCTCGGTCTTACGGAGATAACCCGGGGGTCCTCACAGACCTCCCCAAGGACCTCCCGCAGGACCTCCTCCGAACCTCCCTCAGGACCTCCCCCAGGACCTCCGGGACCTCCCTCAAGACCTCCTCCAGGACCTCCTCCGGACATCTTTCAGGACAACTTCTAGGACCTCCTCTAGGGCCTCCTCACGACCTCTTCCAGGACCTCCCTCAGGACCTCCAGGATCTCAGGACCTCCTCCGAACCTCCCTCAGGACCTCCCCTAGGACCTCCTCCAAGACCTCCCTCAGGACCTCCTCTGGACCTCCCCCAGGACCTCCTCTAGGAGCTCCTCAGGACATCTTCTAAGACCTCTAGGACCTCCAGAATCTCCTCTAGGACCTCTTCCAGGACCTCCCCCAAGACCTCCTCCAGGACCTCCTCACGACCTCCCCCAGGACCTCCTCTAGGACCTCCCCCAAGATCTCCTCCAGGACCTCTTCAGGACCTCCCCCAGGACCTCCTCCGAACCTCAGGACCTCCTCAGGATCGCTTCCAGGACCTCCTCAGCACCTCCAGGATCTCCTCCAGGACCTCAGGACCTCTTCTAGGACCTCCCCCAGGACCTCCAGGATCTCCTCCGAACCTCCTCAGGACCTCCGGACCTCCTCCAAGACCTCCCTCAAGACCTCCTCTAGGACCTCCCTCAGGACCTCCTCCAGAATTTCCAGGAACTCCAGGACTTCCCTCAGGACCTCCTCCAGGATCTCCTCTCGACCTCGCCTAGGAGCTCCTCAGGACATCTTCCAGGACCTCTAGGACCTCCCTCAGGACCTCCTCTCCCAGGACCTCTAGGAGCTCCCCAGGACATCTTCCAGGACCTCCCTCAAGACCTCCTCCAGGACCTCGAGGATCTCCCCCAGGACCTCCCCAAGGACCTCCCCCAGGACTTCCTCTGAACCTCCCTCAGGACCTCCAGGACCTCCCTCAAGACCTCCTCCAGGACCTCCTCCGAACATCTTTCAGGACAACTTCCAGGACCTCCTCTAGGACCTCCCCCAAGACCTCCTCCAGGATCTCTTCAGGACCTCCCCCAGGACCTCCTCCGAACCTCAGGACCTCCTCAGGATCGCTTCCAGGACCTCCTCAGCACCTCTAGGATCTCCTCCAGGACCTCCCCTAGGACCTCCTCCAGGATCTCCTCCGAACCTCCTCAGGACCTCCTCTAGGACCTCCGGACCTCCTCCAAGACCTCCCTCAAGACCTCCTCTAGGACCTCCCTCAGGACCTCCTCCAGAATCTCCAAGAACTCCAGGACCTCCCTCAGGACCTCCTCTAGGATCTCCTCTGGACCTCGCCCAGGAGCTCCTCAGGACATCTTCTAGGACCTCCCCCAGGACCTCCAGGACCTCCCTCAGGACCACCCTTAGGACCTCCCCCAGACCTCCTCAGGACCTCTTCCAGGACCTCCCTCAGGACCTCCTCCAGGACCTCCCTCAGGACCTCTTCCAGGACCTCTCTCATGTGCCAACATCATATGGTGCCTATTTATCTTGTGCCACCTCCTCTCTCGACTCTACCCTCGTCCTTTGTTAGTGTCCAGGACCTCCCTCAAGGCCTCCTCCAGGACCTCCTAAGGACCTCTAGGATCTCCTCCAGGACCTCAGGACCTCTTCTAGGACCTCCTCCATGACCTCCCCTAGGACCTCAAAAGGGCCTCCTTCAGGACCTCCCTCAGGACCTCCCCCAGGACCTCGGAAGGGCCTACTCCATGACCTCGGAAGGACCTCCTCCATAACCTTCCTCAGGACCTTCTCCAGAACCTCCTCCGAACCTCCCTTAGGACCTCCCCCAGGACCTCCAAAAGCTCCAAGACCTCCAGGAGCTCCTCAACATCTTCCAGGACCTCCTCAGGACCTCTTCCAAGACCTCCAGGACCTCCCTCAAGACCTCCAGGATCTCCTCAGGACCTCTTCCAAGACCTCCAGGACCTCCCTCAAGACCTCCAGGACCTCAGGACCTCCTCTAGGACCTCCCTGAGGACCTCCTCCAGGACCTCAGGACCTCTTTCAGGACCTCCCTCAGGACCTCCTCCAGGACCTTCTCCGAACCTCTCTCAGGACCTCCAGGAGCTCCTCTGGAGATCTTTCAGGACCTCCTCCAGGACCTCCTCGGGACCTCTTCCAGGACCTCCCTCAAGACCTCCAGGACCTCAGGACCTCCCTCAGAACCTCCTCTAGGACCTCCTCCGAACCTCCCTCAGGACCTCTTCCAGGATCTCCCCTAGGACATCTTCCAGGACCTCCTCCGAACCTCCCTCAGGACCTACACATAGTATCGTCCTATTCCAGAAAATTATATAGTAGAATTGTCAACAAAGAATTGTGTAGTAAAGAAAACACAACAAAATACTATCTTTTAATTTGCTGGGAGCAATCTGTTGACGCTGTGATGGTAATTTAATTCCCTGTTACTCTATCCCATAGTTTGTCAATGCCATTTCTTATTTACATTTTGTCTCAGACCTCGTGTTAAAATACTCATTTCGGTTATTGGGATTGATGTACTTAAACCTGTACCCTTTTTTTTGCTAGCCAACAAAGACATAAAAATCTTAGATTGGCAAGATTGAGCAGCATGTTCTACACTCTTAGCTTCAAAGAGATGCAGTACCGTATGAAGACAGTACAAGCTTGAAAGAGATGCAGAAAAGAGGATAAATATGCATGTGTTTGCTTCTTTGTGTATAACTACACATGCTGTTTGTTCTAGCGCGCCAAATGACGCGCACAGGCTACTAGTAGCTATATTACCAAGCAAATTTAATTGTTAGGAGTGCCCTCCGAGGTGAGGAGCTAGCCGTTGAGCTGGAACCGTCATGCGTGCCGCGGAGGGAATCCAAAGACTAGCAAGGGACCTAGGCTGGCCTTGCGGCACAGTGTGTCGTGGTGAGCTGGGGGCATCATGAGGATTGAGGGCCGTGCCGACTGCCGAGTGTCACTCATCTGTGGGCTTGTGGCTGCGCTCGAGTGTGTTCCATAATCCAAAAGGGTTTGGTTTGATTTTCGAACGTGTTCCCTCCGGCGCAACTGCTTTACTAATGGTACTATAGTAGTGCAGCTCTAGTGTCGAGCAAACAAAAAATGTATACTCTTTCCCTCGAAAAAAAAGTGTATACTCTCGCATTCAATTTGGCTACTTTTTTTAGTGGAAAAAAAATGTCTAGCTAGGACTAGGAGCACACCCATTAGGTTAGCCAAAAAAGAAAATAAATTAAAAGAAAAAAAGGCAGGTAGAAGCCCATACCCCCAGAGTATTTCCATGTAGGTGAGCTAAAAACTAGACCAGATCGGGCCAGTACTAGGCCGAACAGAAGCGGGACAACTTGATGCGGCAATTTCGCATTGAGGCCGAACTGGCTACCAAAAGTCTATAGAACTTTAGATGTACGCCAAAGGGCCAGAAGTAGCGAATCCGCTCAACATTGCTACCCTTGTGCTACAGTACCACACCGTTGGAACACTTGGACTAATACCTTTGCTCGCCTTTCAGCAGTCAGAGAGGAGTCCTCTTGGTAAAATATGCCAGGAAAAAAAAAATCGTGCACGAGCCCCCCTCTCAACAGCCATCAGTCACAGTCATCTATCTTTTCATACTCACAATATTGTGAGTCACGCGAACAGTACACGCAGCGGTATGCTTACTTGAACGCTAATTTTTTTGGTGCTAAATAGCGGGCCTCATTCTTTGACAAGCGAGGCTGTCTCAAGGATTCAGCCCTTGTTCAAATATAGGGGCCAGGTCATATCAATGCGTTCCAACGTACTATGATATTCTCTCCACCATTCGTAGTTTCTGTATTGTTTGAAGTACTAAACTATTGGATTAACTATTCCCATTATGCACTGGGAAGCTAGCTACTTAAATATTTGCTTGTTGAAGGTTGCTTCCGATTATTTCACCGTCTTCTGTGTTTTCTTGGAGAATATCCATCAGCTTGGACCTACTGATCCTTAGAATCTGGGATAGTTTGCTCGTCCGGAAAGTGAACGGCTGTGGCTTGTTACACAGTACTCCAATCTCCCCCAACAGTTCTCCCTCAGCTGCTTTTCCATAAACCTGAAATATGCACCATAGCAGACATGTATTCGGAAGTCGTTTTTGCAATGCCTGTCTGAACTTGATTTGAAGTCAAGACATATTTATTTCTGAAAAGAATAAGTACAGATATCATTAGTTCGTTACCTGTTCTGTTCCATCTAGGAATGCCATAATGTCCTGTGAATGAACACATACATATTTGGTCAGTACTCATGCCCTAAAAGGTTAATTTGCACGTTGATCATATACATGGTAAACCAGTTTCTACGTACTACTGCTCCAGATACAAGAAGATATAGATCTGATGGGTTGTCATTCTGCAATATAATATCTTCCTTTGCGGCGAAGTACTCGGCTTGCATTTCTGTTACCTGCACAGACAGCTCCAAATTTGTTAGTATCATTCCATTACTACATCTTCAATGCGCTAGATAATGGCAAGCTTTACTAATTTAATTTCTCACCAGTTGCTGGATGAAACTTGAGGAAACTCCCTTGAACAGGTAGGCTCCTTGAACAACTGAGAAGAACAGATTAAGAGAAATGCTTGATCGCATCGCCTTCGGGAGAACATCAAGAGTCTCTTGTTGCTTGAGCCCCTCAGTCTTGAACCTTAGGCATACGTGGTTCACCATCTGCTCCTCTATCTGCTGCGGCAGCTGGTTTCTTGCCGCGAATTCTGAAGCAGCCTGAACCATATCCCTCTGCATTTTATGCACAAGCCATTAGTCATATCACAACATGAGAGCAGTATAAACCACTAGCTAGTACTAGTATTTTTTTAGCTGTGAAGGAGAAAGGAGGGCATACGAAGTCTCTGGTGCGGCTGGTGCTGTGGACTACAAGGTTGGTCAGGTTGCCGATGAGGTAGGCAGTGAGCCACAAGTTGAAGAGCATGTAGGAGATGCCGAACAGCATCTCCCTGGTGTTCTCGGCATGCAGGTCACCGTAGCCCGTGGTGGTCATCGTAGTGATGGACCAGTACAGGGACGTCACGTACCGGATCCACAGCCCGTCTTCCCTGAAGTTGGGCATGACGGCGCCAATCCAGGTCCTCTTCGGGTCCGGGTACCTGTCGGCGATCAGGTAGTTGATGCACCCGGTGAAGTGTATCGCGAAGAGGGTGACCTGCATGCGGTATGGTTCAGACTTCAGAATATTGATCATGTAGGAAGAACTCGGTAGAGGGACAGAGAGGAAGACAGTTTGAACGTACTGAGATGAGTTTTGTGCAGCGTATCACTGCGTAGTTGAACCGGATGTCCTTCTCAAGCCTACGAAATAAAGATCACATTAGGTTACTCACTTACGCCGACCACCGTAATTAACACTTAACAGGGTATGTTACGCGTAAGATGTTTTACCTTGCAAACAAAGAGCTGACTCTACGCAACCGCCAAAGTCTAAGGACATTGAGAAACTTGAAGCCAAGGCTATGCTCACACTTGTTGAACAGGAGGCTGGTGGAGTGGAATGGAAGTGTGGAGCAGACATCAAAGACAAACCAAGACGACAGATACCTGCAGAGAACACAAGAAGGGCATGGAGTTACAGAAGTAATTCTGTGCACGACAGCAGATGACGTTGCGCAGAAACTATGCAAACTCTGAAGGGGTAGTATAGTACCTGACTGCTATTTTCTTCGGATTGCCGACAAGAAGGTAAGATTTCTTGTCGACATACGGGACGAAGAAAGTGAGCATGATATCGACAGCGAAAAACCCGTTTACAACGTCGTCCACGACAAAAGGCGCGCTAGGCATGTACCTCAGGAACGCAAACTCCAGTGGGCATATCCACGCTGAATACACAACTAGGAGGATCAGAAAGGTTTCCCAGACCCTGTAAACAAGGAAGAATCAGTTTGTTGATCCTGCCTAATCCATTTCTGGAGTCTGGACACAGTCATGCAGATATGTAAGAGCAAGCTGCGTACTTATAACGTGGATCATAAGGCGACACAAGGTATTTCCTGAGCTTAGGAGGCTGCTGAGTGGTAGCACCAAGCGATGGAATGAGATCATTGGAGATGTTGCAGCCACTGAACTTGTTGCTTCTGTCGCCATCGTAGCATGGAAAGCATTGTGCCCATGACCTCGTGCAAGAAGAACGCGCCATTTCGCTGCGGGACGTTACTGAAAGACTTAGTTAAGTGTTCTGAATTCTGCAGAGGGACGCCGCAGCTGCACTGCGTATTTATACTGAAGGAGCCCCCCAGCTTCCGTTACTGTACCATTCTGTGTCTGACTAAACAGGAACAACTTTAGGAATATGATAACTTACCTTTGGTCTTGTCACGTAGCAAAGACGTGGTGATGGCGCCGTTGGAATCGTCTGATTTCTCTAGATTTGCAGATAGACCTGTCGATCCCAGGTTGCATCCATGGCCAATGGTGGCACGGCCATTACCGTAGTGGTACTGTAGTAGTGGTGCACACAGGGTGTTAGGGTATGTATAATGGTATAGACAGCTGCTGTCTATAGCAATTTTCTATATCACCTGTAGATAGCACTAAATACAGTTTATACAATGGTACAGACGGCTGCTGTTTTTTTAGTTGTCTTTATAGAATACATAATCTTTTAATGCTTTTCTTGTTTTTTGTGCTATAGTCGGCTACAGAATTGTAGACATCATCTTTCTCTCTCTTCATTCTCTTTTATTCACGTTAGCAAAAATCTTACGTGGCAGTGACTATAGACAACTAACATAAACTCATTGTACATGCTCTTAGTTATAAGGTTTCCAGGGCGAGAAGGAGCAGCATAATCTTTCGGTTGCACGCAGTTACGAAGTTAAAGTGTGCTATGATAATCGGATCAGTGGGGGACATCCTGAAATTATTGTATATATATTTTTTTTGGTAAAGGCTGAGGATGCCGATGCATGTGTTCTCGTAAGTGGTGTGAATCATGTCAAGCTAGACATGAACTGCAAGTCAAGCTAGCATAGCTGAAAGTGCGCATAACTGGGTAGTACTTCCGAAGAATTTCTTACCGAAATTTCGGCGGTTACTGACGGTAACTGGTGTTACCGGTGGCCACCGGTAAAATTCAAATTTGCTCCGAAAATTTCGGTTTTGATGAATTTTGTCAAAAAAACTCAAATTTGCTTGAATTTTGTTCGAATTTATTTTTTTAATTTTAAATCCCAAAATTTCGAATCTTTTTGAAAATTTAGTAAAATTTTCGATTTTCACAGAACAAATGGTATTGGTCCCTTAATAAAAAATTCCAACCGAGAAATTTTTCACTACTTACTAGGGGTGAAAACGGATCGGATACGGACGGATAATAGCTCTGCCATATTTGTTTTCACATTTTTTCCCGGATCCAGATATGAATACGGATACAAATAATATCGAATATGAATACGAAGCGAATACGAATCAAAACGAATACGGTCGCGAATATTTTTCGGAACATAAAAACCCCTTAAATCATATGTCAAAAATTAACGAAAACATATAACTAGTTTATTTGATGCAAACATTCATGAATTGTTCATATTTTCAGTAACCACACATAATATTGGCACTAGCAAGCTGCATTAACTAGTTCATCACAAATATAACACTTAGTTTACCATATTTAGCTCATAAGTCATAACTCACAAAGTCACAAATCATCACGCATTCACACTTCGTTCATCACATACATAAAACTTAGTTCACAGTAACATTGATCAGCCGATGGTTAATCTATCGTAAATGACTGTAACATCCCAAAGTATGTTACAAAAATAAAATTAATAAAGTTATTATTTTATTGGATTTTCTCGAGATTTAAAAGAGTTTTCTTGGTTAAAAAGAAAAATAATCAAATAAAGTCAATTATTTAATTTACTAGTTTAGTTTTAATGTCAAAAATAAAATTTATTGGGTTTTCTGGGATTTTATTGGATTTAAAGTGAAAAAGGAAATTTTAATTAATTTCTTGAACTTTGTGGATTTTAAAAGGTTTTTTCCTATTTTTAGGAATTAAAAATAATTTATGTGCTAAAATAAAAACCAACTTTAAGTTGGAATTAATTTTATTAAGTTCAAAATAATTAAAGGAATTTATGTGATTTTTTCTATAATTTTTTTTAACTATATTTGCTATTTTCTAAAAGGCTATTTGATTTGTTGCATTTTCTGAAACTCAGAAATCAATTAAAATCTCATTTTCTCTTTTGGGCCAAAATCCGGATATCCGGACTTCGTATTATCCGGATAATCCGTATCCGTATCCGCCGGATAGCATGGCTACCGTATTCGTTTCCGTTTCCGACAAAAAAAATCCGAATTCGTTTCCGATCCGAAAATTATCCGAGAAAAATCCGACCCGAGAGAATCCGAATCCGTTTTCGTCCAGATCGGTCGGAAACTATCCGATCCGTTTTCACCCCTACTACTTACTGGTATGATATGGCACCGAACGTATACGAGTGCAGAGAGTACTGTGTTCCTAATTGTCTTGGATGCAATCATGCATTACACTAAAATTGATGTCTAAGTCGTTTGAGAGCGAATGTATGCTTGTTTGATATCCTAAAGAATATCATCAATGTTACGTTAGGAGTTGTGGATATGTATAACCGGCATATAACTTCAAGTGTCAAGACGCAAGAATCCGATGTGTTGTCACTTTTAGGTTGACACTAGTGAGCTCAAAATATCACTATGTGTTGGATTTGATGAAACTAACGAGAAGTATGAAGGCAATGGAATTAATTTAAACCAAGGGGTTAGCGACTCCTGGTCAAAAATACAGTTGGCAAAAGAAAGCAAAAGCCGAAATATATGCTAAGTGTTGATTAAAGGCATCTCCAATAGTATATTTATTGTCGTTTCTTAGTTATACTATATCAACAAAATTCTACGTAGAGGAGAGAGAAGGAAGAGAGAGAGAGAGAGAGAGAGATCAGGTCGTCTCTTCCTGAAGAGACTGTCGTGCACGCGAAACAAGACATGATACATTAATCTACTCTAGTTGACATGTAGACCCATTTCAAAGGAAAATTATAAAATATAAATATTGAAGAGTGTGCTAGAGACTATATATTAGAGTTGTTGTCTCTAAAAATGATGTAACATATGTTAGAGACAACTATTAGAGCTGCCTTCCGGAGCTTTTATTTTGGCAACCTTAAGAAAGAATTCTTTAATTGGATTGCCTTGCTGTCCCGAAAGTGATCTTTGGTTCCTCTCCGGTCATTCCGCATAGCACAGATGCATCGGCGCTTTGTGTTTTCTCTCTCTTTTCATTTATGGAACTCAACTTTGTAGTGAATAACTGCAGTGATGATCACTTAAATGATGATTTTTCTCTATTGGATTAATGAAATAAGAAAAAAGAGGAAAAAAAACTTGTGATTCCAACGATGCAAGATCTTAGAATTTTTTTATAAAGAATATTATTTTAATTAATAATTACAAAATTAAATAGTCGATTTTTTTAATAACAAAAATGATATCCTGTCGCCATTTTGAATGACGGCATGAGGGTGAACAATACTATCGTAGGGGCAGCCCACCGCCCCTCACGACCCGGCCAACAGAAGGCTACAAAAAGGAGCCGCAGGAGCACCCCCTCCCCCTGGTGAAGGAGGCTCAAAGGCTGTAGGAGGCGCCCTAAAGGCCACAAGAGGCGCCCCGAAGGCCACAGGGGGGCCTTCGGAGGAGGCCCGTAGGCCCTAGGGGGTTCCCTCCAGAAGGCCACTCGGCACCTCGAAAGGCCGCCTCATGGATACCAAAGGCATCCAGGGCCCCCTCGGCCCGGAGCCGCCCTGCAGCAGGCGAAGGGAGGAGAAGACAAATGGACCAGACACACCAGCTGGGTGAGTCAGGTCTAGGAAAGCCCACCATAGGCCGGAGACTACGCGTAGGGGTAGGAGAAGACTCTACAGTCCCTATGCGGTTAGTACCTTCTTAGGGGTAGATCAGTAATCTCATGTATCCCGCTAAAAGGCTATAAATAGCCCTCTCCCCCATGTAAGACGGGCAGGCTTTTTTGAGGCATTATCAATACATACACATTTCTCCTGGCACTGGTCCCTTCTCCGAGGACCCCTCGGTCACTCCTAGACACCAGGTGTCCCTTTTTTTCTACTGTCTAGTCCTTCTTTCTACGACAGTTGGCGCCGTCTGTGGAGACTGACAGGAAAGCTCCAAAGCACCAGTATGGCCCCTCAGAAGAGGGCCAAGTCCAAGGTCTCAACAGCCGAAGCAGCCGCCGCAGCCACGGCCCCCAGCACCCCGAGGGCCAAGTGAAGTAGGACTTCCGCGGCAGCAGCGCCTCCCGCACAAGCCGCGGAGGAGGAAACGAATAATTCCACGCAAGGGGATATTGTTGGAAGCGACACCAGGCCCGTCGAGGCATCCCTCCTTGGAGCCACCAAGTGGGCCCACCGCCTGGGGCAGCAAGCGTAAGCCAAGGGTCGTACGAGGCCCTACAACGAGAACTGACGGACCTTCTCTAGGAGACGGCGGACCTCCAACATCCACCGGGGACGGCCCTCGCAGCCCCACTCCAGCCCTTGCTAACCACCAGGGCAAAGGCCGCCCCTTCGGCTCTGGCAACCGAACCTCCCGCCCTGCTGCTCTAGGGGGACCCTAACTCCCAGTTGAGTGTCGGGTTGGAGATGGCCCACTGGCCACAAGGCTTCAAGATGCTGGAGGTGATGCCCTTCGAAGGGTGTACGGACCCTTCAGAATTCCTTCAGGTGTACGAGACCGCTATCGAGGCGGCCGAAGGAGACGACACTACGAAGGCAAAAAGTGTAACCCTCGCCCTCAAGGGCGTGGCGCTAAAATGGTTCTTCACCAGCTCCCCCGCTCTATATATGCGTGGGAGCAGCTGCAGGACCTCGTTCGCAATAATTTTCAGGGAAATTTGTAACATCCCAATTTTCAGGAGTTTTTAAAAATTTTCAAAAACAAAAATAACCATTCGATTTTATTGAATCGCCAAAGTTTAATTCGCAATTTTAGAATTAAAAGCAATTTAATATGAATTAATCAAACTTCAACTAAATCCGAATTTGGCTTATTTTGAGTTTATTAGAGTTCTCTGGTATTTGAATTTCCCTTTCTCTGTTTTGGCCAAATTCCCATTGGCCATTCCTGCTCCTGCCTCTTCCTTCACCGGCCCTTGACCTTGTTGCCTCGCCGTGCGCCCTGGCACCACCTTCCCCAAGCTGCTCTCTCTCCCTCCCATTCTCAGTTATAAAAGGGACCAACACCCTTTTCTCGACCATCCTTTCTTAGTCGACCAGCCTCTCAGTTTCGACCAGCCTTTTAGTGCCGACCGCCTCTTGGTTTCGATCGCCTCTCGGTTTTGACCAACCTCTCGGTTTCGACCAGCCTTTTGGTGTCGACCGCCTCTCGGTTTCGACCGCTTCTCGGTTTTGACCAGCTTCTTGGTTTCGACTGCCTCTCGGTTTCGACCAGCCTTTCAGTGTCGACCGCCTCTCGGTTTCGACCAAGCCTACCTGTCAGCCCCCTGCTCACCTTTTTCTATCACGTTGCGGCCGTCGCGAAAGTCCTCACGCATTAAATGCCGTTGTTTTGCATTAAATGCTGTCACCTCCACCGTGCCCGTTCCCCCCTCTTGTCTCCTCCCCTACCTGCCCCCATCCCCTCCCTCACCTGTCGGCCGTTCGCCCATACTGCACCGCCGCGAATCCCGCCGCTCTATCTTGTCACCCGGTCCCCCTCCTTCCTCTATAAATAGAGCGCCAGGGAGCCCTTTGCCTCCTCTTTCTTTTTCCCTCAACTCTTCCTTTCTCTCTCTCTTACCCTCGTTTCGCCGTGCTTTGAGTTTCACTGCTACCGGCTGGAGCTCGCGCCATTGCCCCTACCACCGTTGTAAAAGCTTCTCTACCGACGTGGTCTTCGCTGTTGGCTTCACAAAATTGTGGCCTACCTGGTGCGCACCTCCTCGCTACCACCTCCGCGCCACTTTGGTGCCACCTCGCTCGCTCGCCTGCGTCAGTGCCCGCGTGGTAGCCTATGTTGCCCCTCTCCTCTACTACCCACGTCAATTTATGCCTCAGAGCTCCTTGAAGCAATCCACTCACTCAATTTTAGTTTTTGTTTCACAGGAGCCGCCACATTTCCTCTTCTCCTTCAGTCCCGGCTGACCCCTTCGTTCGCCGTCCTTTTTCGCCAACGACCGCGAGCTTCCCCTCTGCCATTTGCCGTCCATCGACCCCCCTCCCCGGCCTCTCTATCGGTCTTGGTGAGTTTCCTGTGCCCTGTTCTCTATTGTTTTCTTTCGACCGCGTCGAGCAGTCGAGTCTTTCTTTCGAGTCATTCTTTCTTTCGTCCACGTCGAGTAGTTGAATCATTCCTTCTTTCGACCACGTCGAATAGTCGAATCTTTCCTTCTTTCGACCAAGTCGAGTAGTCGAATCTTTACCTCCTTCCGACCACTTGTAGTCGAAGTCTTCCGACCAGTTGAACCTCCTTCCGAGGCTCATTCTCCTTCATCCGAGCTTCAATTCGAGTGATTCAAATTTCAAAATTCATCTAAATTCAGTACCTTCCTTTTGGTTCTAGTTTGGTAATCTTTTTGGTTTTTATTTGGAGTTGTCTTATTTATTTGGCTCTTTTTGCACATATAGATTCCTGCGTTTCGGAAGAGTTCTTGGACTTGACGACCGAAGCTTCTCAACACTTCAACGACGATTCTGGCTTCTCTGAAGAATTCCTGTAATCGTCTGCCCAAGCAACTCAAGCCTTCAACAAAGGCAAATCGTAGAACGTTGATCATGTCGTACCCAATTTATAAAATTATATTGTTTTGTATCAATATGCATGGCTAGTTGTATAAAAATGGTTTTGGGAATAGTTAAACACCTACTTGGCAGTATGACTCCTTGAATAATTTTGAATGATATGTTGACATGTACCCTTGGACACCATAGGTTGGGTAATCTTAGTTGGACATTATTGTAATACCAACGTGGGTGCGTATTATGCTTAGTCATGCTTTACTTTTGTGATGGTCTCTCGATCAGATGATTCAATGATGATAAATTTGACGTAATGAAATATTGAATTGTGGCGGAGCCATTGTTGATAAAATTGTTGTGCCATGGTGAGGGTTGCCATTTGGTTGGGTTGAACAAAAAAAAAAGATTTTATACTCGGGCGAGTGATTCTTGTAATCGTCTGCCCAAGCAACTCAAGCCTTCAATGAAGGCACGTTGTAGACCTTTGATCATGTCGTACCCAGTTTATAAAATTATATTGTTTTGTATCAACATGCATGGCTAGTTGTATAAAAATGGTTTTGGGAATAGTTAAACACCTACTTGGCAGTATGACTCCTTGAGTAATTGTGACTGACATGTTGACATGTACCCTTGGACACCATAGGTTGGGTAATCTTAGTTGGACATTATTGTAATACCAACGTGGGTGCGTATTATGCTTAGTCATGCTTTAGTTATGCGATGGTCTCTCGATCACATGATTCAATGATGATAAATTTGACTTAATGATATGTGGAATTGTGGCGGAGCCATTGTTGATAAAATTGTTGTGCCATGGCAAGGGTTGCCATTTGGTTGGGTTGAACAAAAAAAATGATTTCATACTCAGACGAGTGATTGTGCAGTAAAGGGGAGAATTTTGGGATGTGGTTGCCTCGCCTGAGTAGTCTCTAAGGACTTAACTTTGTGCGCCATTGATCTGGGCCATACCGTGCAACCACATGTCCAGGATGGGGTGGACTTGGCCAACTAATTAGCAATGCTTTGATTCGGTTCTGTTTTGGTGGAAGTGTGAACCCTGGGTTAGACATTCACACTTGGCGCAAGAGGGGGCCGGTCGATTGGGATGTCGTTTTATAAGGTGGATATTGGGAGTTGTGGAGCTAGTCGGAGGCGAAACCTTAACGAACAGAATCGAGTTAAAACAGAGCTTTGTAAAGGTCTTGTGATAATCTCTTAGTCGCACACCTCGAAAGTGTGTGGGCGGACAGTATAAGACGATTATCTCTTATGGTTTCAGCTGCACAATCTCTGCAGAATGTAAAACTATTCGAATAGCCGTATCCCCGGTTATGGACAATGCCTGGTGATTTCACACTAGGGGTAGATTTTCTCAAAATATTGTCGTGGTTGGTTTCGAGTAGTCGACCTGGTTGTGGGAAGCGATCTGGTTGTGGTCGTTGGTTGGGAAGTGAACAGGGTGTTCACGAGTTGTTTCAAAGAAACTTGATTACTTATGTATTAATCTTTCAAATTGTGCTTTGCAATCTACTTACTGTATATCCAGTTAATATTTCTTTCTGCAAAATAACCATACAGCTATCCTTGTCAAGCCTTGCATGAATACTATTTGCATACTGTTCCCTATAACTTGTTGAGTACTTTATGTACTCACGGGTTTGCGCCATTTGTTGATCAGTCGCTGAAGAAGACCCGGGGAACATCGAGCTCTACGAGGAAGGCTACTTCGAAGACTATGTGAACTAGGTCATGTCCTCCACTCGATTGCCTGTGAGCATATTGGATGGTCACTTCGAGCTTGTTTTATCCCTCTGCAAGTTTACTCTGGTCGTGGACCTAGTCGTAGATCTGGTCATTGACCTGGTCATAGATCTGGTCATGGCTCTGGTCGTAGATCTGGTCATGGACCTGGTCATAGCCCTGTAAAACCTTGACCATATGGTCCTTTTGCTGCTAAGTATTATTGTTTTGTCTGCTTCATTAGCTATTTTGTTGTTATGGATATGATTTCATCTATGTTGCAACTATGTGGACTAGCTACTGATCATGAGACTAGTTCAGAATGCATAGAGGGTCCCGGGGTTGTGTATCCGGGGTCCCAACAGAGGTGGTATCATAGCCATATCGACTGTAGGATGCAACCATAAAGTTTCAAAATTTATTTTATAAATCAAACCAACCCTTTAACATGAATAGTTATTCTTCTCTCGTCCTCTTTTATTCTTTTATTATTTCATTCTATTATCTTCTCATATCATTCTTAGGATTCTTATATCTTATCTCCTCTAAAACTTTGTTTTTCAAATTTAAATTGGCCTCCTTACCTCAAGCAATCTCTATAAGATTGAGATTATCATGATCAAAGCGATGGATGCCCTGAGAGTTCCAAGACCTGTCGTTTGTATCAAGTCGACCGTCCATATAAGTTAGGTTAGAAGTGCTTTAGCAGAGTTGTCCTCCTTAGTTTTAGTATCGCTTAGTCCGCATAATAGATCTTTTTGCTTGAGTATCGCTTTTTGATTGCTTCTTAATAGCTTTCTGGCTATTGGTTCCTTGGATTTAACTGACTTTCCCCAGTTAGGATGCTTCTGTCTTTCTCCCTTGTTCTCTCTCGTCTATTATGCTTTCCCCCCTCACCTATCATGCTTTCTCCTTCTCATCTATGAAAATTGTGAAGAATTGTTGAAGATGGTTCAAGCATGCAAGTCGGTTGGAAGCTACTTTGGTTGGGTTTAACCAGTGTGTTCAGATGCCAAGCTAGGTAGCTTTAGGGAACCATTGATAAGACTGATTTTGGAGATGAGGAAATTCTAAGATTGGTTAATGTTAAAAGAAGTTCTTGTGAATACAAAGGGATGATGATAGATATGCCTTGATTAGGAATGATTTAAAGAATAGCAGATTGGTGGATTATATAGATTATGGAGAAAGAAAATGATCGTAAAGGAAAATTTTGATTGATCATGAAGGATATAGGAATCTGAAGTATTGATCTGATTATTAGGAGTTGGATTTAAATCGAATCTTGAGTCGATTATAATGATGGGCGAAAAGCTTAAAATTGAGAAAGGTGCACAGTAAAGGCAGAGAGTGGATTACAAAAATAAATGGATTTTCCATATCGAATCATGATATTGATTTTGGAGGATTAGGCTGAATAAAGAAGTTGGATTTAGAAGAAATCTTTGTTGGATTATAGAAGTATATCCTTGATGGATTAAAGAAATATATCTTTGAGGGATTAAACAGATATATCCCGGATGGATTATAGGAATGAGTCTTTGGTGAATTATAGAAATAAATCTTGTCGGATTACAGAAATAGTTGGATGTTGGAGTACAGAAATATAACTGTTGAGGATTGATTATAGAAAATAGATTATTGCCGGATATTGGATTATGGAAATAGATTATTATTGGATTGTTGGATATTGAACTATTATTTTAATCTTGATGGTTATCTTACTGATATTGGAGTGGGCCTAAATAATTATTTGATAGATGGTGATGAAATGGTCTGGTGGATTTGAATTTGAATTTATGGATTACAAGCAGTCTTTTGGAAGGTTCTATAATGAAGATATCGGATTTATACAGAGAAATTCTGGAGGATTGCGATTAATAAATATGATTGAGAATTAAGTGAATGATATCATGGATTTTGTGAGGACCCCCGGATTATTTCCGTAAGACTGAGGCCTTCCCGGTCTTATGGAAATAACTCTGGGCCTCAAGTAAATGAATTCCAGATTAACTCCATCTAAGTGAGAAGTGCCGACCGAACTAAAGCTCCAATGATCATGCGTACTGCTCCTCTGCAAGCACTACATGATAACTAATTCTCCAAACAATCCAAGACCACACTTAAAGAGTTAAAAGGGAATTCATCAACATCGAGTATGAGACCATGTTGGCTCCCAAGATCAGCGACCAACAAGCTCATACTCTCGTTCAACGTCAAGCACATCCATACAACATTTATACATTGATAATTCAAAAGACATACAATATAATAGTTTAAGTCTACAACTATTACAAGTGGCCGACCGGCCAAATTCAAATAAGAACAGTAAGTAGTAGCGGAAGTAATGCAAATAAACCAAAAGTCCAGCATGGTGTGCCCCATAACCCATGGCAATCGACTAGGAGTTAAATAATAGCACTATTCGTTAGAGTCGCCTAAATCGGTGCTAACGAACTCGTCTTGGCGTAGAATCGTCTTCACCTGAATTTACAGCACCCGAGTTAAGTACAAATGTACTCGCAAGTCTTACACAAATTAAAAATATTTATGCTTAGAGGATAACAAAGGATGGCAATAGTGGCTTAGTTTTGGCAGAAAACACCACAATTCTTATCCTAGACCATCTAGTTTGAAATTGCCAATTTTGCAAACATTCGTTTTGTAAAAACAAGTACACAAGACATATACATAATTATATAGATCAATCAATACCAAAGTGGCTGCCCACTTTGATAAACTATGATGCATGAACATCCTATTCATGCCGAACCAAGTTGTAACCATGTCAAATTTTAAGTACAAGTCTAACAATGACGTATACCAAAACCAAGTGATGTCCATAACCGTGGACACAGCTATTTGAATAGATTTAACTCTATAAAGGTGTACTACTTTACCCACACAACTTGATTAGCCCGTAAGCCTCTGGATAATGACACACTTCCTTAGGTATGCCGACCGGGGAAATCAAGATTTGGTATTATTTAGCAAGAGAGCCCTATTAAGATAAATTTTCCTTTGCGAGATGAACCCCAACTTAGTACAAATGATGGGTTCGCAAGTTGTGTTGGAAACACTAATGCAATGTAAATAACGAAAAACAGTGCTCCCATGCATATTATAGAAAATTGCATCGGGTCCTATGAACAAATGATCGAACACAAATGTCCTCACACCACCTAGGACTTAACTCAATAAAACTCTCCCCTTACTTAAATGAATGGTACCTATATCCCGCGTGTGATAGCACGATAGTTACTTGGAATGACAGCCCATGACTCGGTCCTTAATGGTCCGGACAAGACAACCACATACCCGAGTCTCGTGCATAACAGCACCCACACTACCATCCACTTGTCCAGACCCAAAAACCAATTAAATAACAAATTTTTTGACTAAAAAATCAGATACGAAGATCTGAACAAAAATAAGGATAAGAATAGTTATGTGTCTCCCACAATTGACGAGATAATCCCGTCAACTGATCTAATGCGTATACTAGACCCGCAATGGCCAAGCATTCGACACATAAAATTCATATCATTACAAACATCTATCTTAAGCATAATAATAAGGGAATTATCAAGGATAACCAGCAAGTATAGGACATATCTAACTACTCAAAACATAACGGTATACGAAAATAGCATGTAAACAATATCATTGCATTTCAAACACTAACTTATTAAAACTGGGATCAATATGATGCATAAAAGAAAGTTCAAATGATGCTTGCCTTGCTGGAATTCAAGTTTTTCACTCTCGGTGGTGAAGGAGTCTACGTCAATCACTTCGGACTCTAAAGAATAAAGATATCGATAAACATCGAGAAATACCATAAAATTCAAATTGCTACAAAATATATGAAATTTCTACAGTAGCTATATGCTGATTTTAGATGAATTTAGGTAAAAGAATTATTCCATTTGGAGTTAGTATGTGAAAGTTATGGTGGTTTAAAAATCAGTTTTTCTGAAAATCTAGAAAAATGCCATTCGGTTACTATTCATCCTAAATTAATTATTTGGTGAAAATTTGTAGAATAGTAGTGGAGAAAAGGATTACATAGATAAATAAAGAATAATATTATAAGACTAAAATAAGTGGGTTTATCTTATTTAGAGTCCGAAACATTTTCTATGAATTTTCAAAGTTACTAATATTTTCTAGTGTGAAAATAAATGAGTTTTGGATCAATCTCCAAAAAATATATTTTCTATGAAAGTGACATGCTTGAAACCTATTTTTAAATAAAGTTCATTAAAAGTGAAAATTTTCAACACTAGTTTCACTCATTTTGGAGTTAAGATGAAATAGTTATGCAATTTTGAAGTTAATTGAATTTTCAATGTGCAAATTAATGGATTCCGAATTTTATAAAGCATTTTAGACTTTTTCTACCGCGTGCTGCGCTAGCCACAGGCACTGACCGGTGGGGTCTAATGAACAGTACATTTTTCTTTTAAATTTCTGATTTAATCCCGATTGACAGGTGGGACCCAACCGTCATAGACTCAGATCGGTGAACTAAGTCCACTAGCGCACATGCACAGCGCGCAGCGCGCTTAAGGGCTAGGCCCACATGTCAGTCTCTAACGCGTTTCACTTATCACATTCGATTCCTATGCACGGGGCCCACATGTAAGCGACACATTAACATGTTAAGACAACTATTTAATGCTAATCAGCGTTATTAACGTCTAATTGCCATGCTACAGTGACAGTCCACGTACGACAACGGGGATCTCCCTATCCGCGCGATTGCTCGGTGGCTCGCTGGTGCTACTCGCCATGGCGGCGCCAGCCGAGACTCAAAATAGGTTCACAATAGCCCTGCGCACCTCCTGGTAGTGTTGGCGGCGGCTGAGGTAGACCAGAACGGCGACTAGCCGGAGTTGGGCGGCGGAACTATTATGGCAAACATGCATGCAACAAAATAGCTCCGCAATGCGCATACAAGCAGGTGCCCGAGCATCTACAAGGTCTACTCAGGCTACGTGAGCGAGGTGGAGGGTAGAGATGGCCGGAGGAGCTCGGAGCTGGGTCGGCGACGAAGAGGACAACAGTGGCGGCTTGGTTTCACGAGAAGAGGTCGTTTTGAGCAACAAGAAAGAGAATGAAGCTTCGAGATAGCTTAAGAATGCTAGTGGTAAGGTGTAGACGAAAGGAATTTGACAATGCCTTACCAGATCGAAGTGGGAGACGAAGGGTTGTTCTTCGGCCGAAAATGGACAAATCTCCAAATTCACAAGTTCCTGTTGTGCATCGTCCAAATAGGTTTAGGGGTTTTCAATGTCATGCTAAATGACATGATATGATGCACATAAGCTAGTAGGGATCTCACCGGAATGCACAAAGGCTCGAAGAGGTGGTCATGGGCGCACTTTGGAACCGATGGGAGCACGACGATGGTCCAGAAGCTACAAACGATAAGGAGAGCTCGCATTAGGCAAAATGGAAATGACATACGGAGGTGAGGATGAGGGACACCTAGAATTGAAGCTTACCCAAGACAAGAGTTAGCAATGGCGTAACGGAGGTATCAATGGCATCAAATGGAGGAGCTCGGGGACAGGTCACACTGGGCGGTGGCTCACGGCATTGACGAAGCGTCGCAGAAGCTCAGACCATGTGGAGCTCGGCTCCTACGCGAGGTGGAAGAGAGAGCTGACAAGCAGGCCCGGCTTGTCAGCGACTCAATGAGGCGCAAGCCCGAGAGTGGTCCGGACCCGGTTTAAGTGGGGTTCAGTTGAATCAGTTCGCACGGGTTGGACTCGAGTCCGGTTCAAACCCGAGGAACAATGCTAAGGTTGACTGAATTAGATTTCAATTAATTCTACTTTGACCAGAGGTTTAAAAATAGCAAATAAAATCCTAAAAATATGAAATTAATCAGAGGGGTTCCCAGGAAGGTCTAGTGCTCACAAAAATTCTCAAACCTCACTATTCAAAATTTATTTGCTTAATTTAAATTCAAACCTAACTTAGGTTGTTGAAATGAGTTTGAATTTTATGTAGGTTGAATTGGGTTACACAAATTTGGGAAAAATATATTAATTTGGGAAAAATTATATTAATTCTTGATAAATAATATAGTATTTAAATAAATTATCTCCCAAAGGACTTTATAAGCATTTGTTTCTATTTTCTCTTTGGAGTTTAGATTTGCGTTGTAGGTTTAAACTTTGTTTGAGATTTTCCAAGTGCAATAACTTATGCAAATGTTTCTAAAATGTCATGCATGCTGATGGAATGCATACTAATTATAATTAATTAACTTGGGGATGTGATAGATTTAGTTAAGAATTTTGGAGAAAGAAATTGCGTGATTATATTGTTTGGGAGAATTTCTGCTTTAAAAGTGGATATAGCGAGTTTAGCACGATCTTGGAGTTTGTCGGATTGGAAGATGCGATTATTGCAGCTAGATTTTGTGGTATTATGCAGTGGAAAAATTATGCAATCAAATTGGTGAATCTATTGGATTATTTAAGCTTACGCTGAAGGAGCATTTGTGAATTATGCTGGTGTATCGATAAAATGTAAGATTAATTAATCAATTAGATTTTTGGGTGACTTTATGTTATGTTGGAATGGTGGATTTCAATAATAAGGAGAATTGGATCCAGCAAATTAGAAGACAAATTGTAGCTCTTAGTTGGCATTCCAGTACATGTTTATGAGCTGGCGGTTTGGGCATTAGCTTACCAAGATGGAGCGCTACCGCCGCAACTGTTAGAGGTGCGCAGCTTGTTCCTTTGTGTCGCAATAGAAGGAATACCTTGGGATACTAGAAGAACAGTCGCATAAATACAGAAGTTTAGGCTTGCCAATCCCTCAAGGAACAACCGTGAACCAGTCGGCTAGCTTGCTGCTCTCCAACACATCCATTGGAGGCCCGTCACTGAAGAACTTGACTCATGCCGTAGGAATCAAGTGTTTCAACTACCACAAGATGGGTAACAATGCCAATGATTGCCCATTGAAGAAGGCTTCATCAACAGAACATCCACTCGGGAATCAATTGCTTCAAGTGCCACAAAAGGGGACATTATGCTCCAAATTGCCTGCGAAATGAAGCCTCGGCGCCAATTCCATTTAACTTGGGAGCTACACCAACCAGGGTCACTGTAACACCTTGATTTTTGGAGTCTTTTTGAATTTTCAAAATAAAAAGAACCATTTTGTTTTGATGAGAATTCAAAGCTTAACTTGAGAATTTCAATATGGACTTCAATTGACTAAACCGGACTTCAACTAAAGACTCTCTTTTGGTGGTTGGGTTTGCTGGAGCCTTGGTGACCCCTCCCCTTCTGTGCTGGTTTTGCCCTTCTCTGATCCAGACCTCCTTAGGTCTAGACCTCCCTAGTGGTTGGATTTTCTCTGGTCCAAACCTCCCTTCCCAGGTCTAGACCTCACTCATGTTCATTTGAACTCACTCTCTGTTCTGTTGGAACTCCTTCTTGTCTATTTGGACCTCCCCGTGTCCTTCAGGACCTCCCCGTGTCCTTCAGGACCTCCCCGTGTCCTTTAGGACCTCCTCCTTGTCTATTTGGACCTCCCCGTGTCCTTCAGGACCTCCCCATGTCCTCTAGGATCTCCCCCTTGGTAGATCTGGTTGTTAAGACCTCCCCTTTGGAGATCTTAACCGTCTAGACCTCCCCCTTGGTAGATCTGGCCGTTAAAACCTCCCCTTTGGAGATCTTAACCGTCCAGATCTCCCCCTTGGTAGATCTGGCCGTTAAGACATCCCCTTTGGAGATCTTAACCGTCCAGACCTCCCCCTTGGTAGATCTGACCGTTAAGACATCCCCTTTGGAGATCTTAACCATCCATACCTCCCCCTTGGTAGATCTGGCCGTTAAGACCTCCCCTTTGGAGATCTTAACCGTCCAGACCTCCCCCTTGTTAGATCTGGCCGTTAAGACCTCCCCTTTGGAGATCTTAATCGTCCAGACCTCCCCCTTGGTAGATCTGGCCGTTAAGACCTCCCTTTTGGAGATCTTAACCGTCCAGACCTCCCCCTTTGTTAAATCTGACCGCTAAAGACCTCCCCTTTGGAGATCTTAATCGTTCATGCCTCCTCCTTGAGGATCTGACTGTTAGGACTTCCCCCTGTGGATCTGACCATCAGGACCTCCCCTCTGAGGATCTAACCGTCAGGATCTCCCCGTTGCTTTTGATCTTGACCTTCGGACCTCCCGTGAGCAGGTCCTTTGGACCTCCTGTCCCTAGGACCTCCTCATTGTTGTGTCTTTTGGACCTCCTGTCCATAGGACCTCCCACTTGTTGTGCCCTTTGGACCTCCTATCCGTAGGACCTCCCCTGACACTTTGACTGGCCCCATTTGACAGTCACACGCCTCCTTCTTTATCCTTTGACCGTGTCCTTTGCGCATGGGAGTCTCCCCACATTTAATGCTTATTGTATCGCATTAAATGCTTCTACCTTTTTGCAGCACCCGTGCTATCCTTTTGTCACATCTTTTGCCTGCTCCTATTGTCCTTTTCACTAACTCTTGAACACGCCTACCCTTGGAAATCTGGGCAGCTCTGGTTATATAAGCTTGGGCAGCCCTTCCTCTTCACCCTTTGCTCATTTCCACTTCCTGGCTAGAACCGACTAGCTCTTGGACCTCCTCCAAAGCTCTCGGACCCCCTCCAGCAAGCTCCTTGGACCTCTCCCTGATCACCTAGCCTCTCTGTTGGTTTTATTTTAGTGTTTTATTGGAGTTTCCCTGGTTCTTACTTGAGCTCTATTTTGAGTTGTTTTGTTTTCCACCGTATAGATTGCGAAGGCAGTGAAGAACAAGAGCTCCTTGAGACAGAAGAGGACACCCAGGCCTTTGAGCAAGGCAAGTTACACTCTTGATCATATTGCACCCATTATTTCACCCTATATATGTTCCATTTTAAATGTTAATGCATGATTACTTTACTAAGTTATTTCGATACCTATCTTTAAACTCATAGCTATGCCTATCTCCTTTGTATGGCCAACATTGAAATTGAACCAAACCTATTGTTACCCTAGATAAAATCTGGTTGATACAATAGTGTGAACCAGGAGCAAATTGTGAAACCTTATGCTTAGTCTTGCTTAGACCAAAAGTATTTGATTTTGGGAAATTTTACCAACATGATCAACTGCTGTTTAAAGGTTTTAAGCCATGGCATTGGGTTGTCGTGCAAGCTTCTAACTGTGTTTGAAAAGCAAATGAAAAGAAAAATTGTTTTGGACTGGGGCGAATTGGTTGCTTGGTTGGTGCATGTCCATGCACGAGCTCAACTTGGGTAGAGTTGAGGCTCAGGGGTTTTGTGGTGGTCGCCCAAGTCAATTGAGGATCGGCCTTTGAGCGATCCTTTGCTAGGCCTATAATGGGCTATGCCTCACCGTACAACCACATGTCTCCAGAATGGGGCGTGGGACCTGGCCAATTAATTTGCAAATTTCCATCGCAGTTGTTCCACTTTGATGTGTGGGAGGTCTTTCATGGCCTATGGTCTTTTATAACCTATGTTTTCCACTGGCGCAAGAAGGGGCTTTTCCGGCGGGTTTCTATCCAATGGAAGCGAAAGCTTAGCGAGGAGGGGCTGTGGTGGAATGATGTATTGTAAAGGCCTTGTCATGAACTCTAGACCTCTTACCTTTGACAGTGAGAGGTGGCATTAACGAATGCCGGACCAACTAGAGAAATCATGTCATGTGGGTAAAGTGTACAACCTCTGTAGAGTGAAAACTATTCGAATAGCCATGTCCACGGTCATGGACGTGTTGGCAAAAGACTACTCAAAGTTAGACTTGGATTTGTTTTCAAAAGGCTTTGACAAACTGGTTTTGGGATTTCTATCCCATGGTTTGGGCAGGGAGCCTTGTGACAGAAGGGTATCCTTCACCATTTGATGACGAATGTTATCCAACTGAAAGGTTGAATTTGCAAAATAAAATTTAATTACTGTATCACTGCCTTGAAACTTAGTATGTGTATTTGAAATAAACTTGGCTTTACGCAAAGCAACCATATTATGCCTTCCTTTGAATATCCATGTATGCATGTCATTTTGTTACCCCACGGGTGTAACTTGCGAGCACGGTTGTTGTGCTCACTCTTGCTTGAAACTAATTTTTGAGCAGGAGAGGACTTCCTTGATGATGACGAAGACCAAATCAACTAGGTCGCGCCGTCCAGCCAATTATCTGTGGTGTATTGGATGGACATGCCTTTTGTTCTGCTGTGCATTTTGCTATTGTCGATCTGTAAGCAAACTTTGTAATCAACTTTTTTGCTGTTAATAAAGTCTGGTGTGGATGTACGTTATCACTTGTAATTGCTGTGAGAACTAGCCATTGATCCTTGGGACTGGTTCGGATCACAGGAGGGTTAGGACTTCTCCAAGTCCCATGACCTCCTCGGGTTGGTCTCTAGACCTCCCCCAGGTTTGGTCGTGGCTCTTGGGGAGGTCCTGAGCCTCAAGACCTCCTCGGGTCAGTTCCCTGGACCTCCAGGAGGTCCGATTGGACCTCCTGGGAGGCTTGGGAGGACTGCCCGAGAGGTCCTTAGCACCTCCTGGGAGGTCCTGGTGGACTCCCAGGGAGGTCCTCGAGGACCTCTCGAGTGAGGCCCCTGGCCGGGTCGTCACAGTCACTACACTAGGAGCAGGCCAATGAACAACTCAGACTCCAAGTCAAACCACCAGGACTCTACTTCCAATCAGCTCAAGACGTCGTTCCTAGTAAGTCTCTCGTTAGTGCAGCCTTTGTTGCAGTTTTGTTTTGCTCAAAAGACAGTCGATTCGAAGAATGAGCAACGTCCGAGTCCCGAACCTATTCTCTAGTGTCTCCAAATCTCGGGGTCGAGATTTCGTTTAAGTGGGGTGGGTTTGTAACATCCCAATTTTTAGGAGTTTTTGAAAATTTTCAAAAATAAAAAATAACCATTCGATTTTATTGAATCGCCAAATCTTAATTTGCAATTTTAGAATTAAAAGCAACTTAATATGAATTAATCAAACTTCAACTAAATCTAAATTTGGCTTATTTTGAGTTTATTGGAGTTCTCTGGTATTTGAATTTTTCTTTCTCTGTTTTGGCCGAATTCCCATTGGCCGTTCCTGCTCCCACCTCCTCCTTCACCTGCCCTTGACCTTGTATCCTCCCCGTGTGCCCTTTTGCTGCGCCCTGGCACCACCTTCCCCAAGCTGCTCCCTCTCCCTCCCATTCTTAGTTATAAAAGGGACCAGCACCCTTTTCTCGACCATCCTTTCATAGTCGACCAGCCTCTTGGTTTCGACCAGCCTCTTGGTGTCGACCGCCTCTTGGTTTCAACCGCCTCTCGGTTTCAGCCAGCCTTTTGGTGTCGACCGCCTCTCGGTTTCGACCACCTCTCAGTTTCGACCAGCCTCTTGGTTTCGACCGCCTCTTGGTTTTGACCAGTCTCTCGGTGTCGACCGCCTCTCGGTTTTGACCAGCCCTGCCTGTCTGCCCCCTGCTCACCTTTTTCTTCCTCCCGTCGTGTCACGGTCGTCGCGAAAGTCCTCGCGCATGAAATGTTGTTGTTTCACATTAAATGTTGTCGGCTCCGCCGTGCCCATTCCCCCTCTTGTCTCCTCCCCTACCTGTCCCCATCCCCTCCCTCACCTGCCGGCCATGCGCCCATACCGCACTGCCATGAATCTCGTCGCTCCATCTTGTCACCCGGTCCCCCTCCTTTCTCTATAAATGGAGCACCAGGGAGCCCTTTGCCTCCTCTTGCTTTTCCCCTCAACTCTTTATTTCTCTCTCTCTTGCCCTCATTTCCCCGTGTAGCCCCTCTCCTATTTTACCCACGTCAATTCATGCCCCAGAGCTCCTTAAAGCAATCTCCTTCTGAGGGCTCGTTCTCCTTCGTCCGAGCTTCGATTAGAGTGATTCAAATTTCTAAATTCAGTACATTCCTTTCGGTTCTAGTTTGGTAATATTTTTGGATTTTATTTGGAGTTATCTTATTTATTTGGCTCTTTTCGCACATATAGATTCCTACGTTTCGGAAGAGTTCTTGGACCCGACGACCAAAGCTTCTCAACACCTCAACAAAGATTCCGGCATCTCTGAAGAATTCTTGTAATCGTCTGCCCAAGCAACTCAAGCCTTCAATGAAGGCACGTTGTAGACCTTTGATCATGTCGTACCCAGTTTATAAAATTATATTGTTTTGTATCAACATGCATGGCTAGTTGTATAAAAATGGTTTTGGGAATAGTTAAACACCTACTTGGCAGTATGACTCCTTGAGTAATTGTGACTGACATGTTGACATGTACCCTTGGACACCATAGGTTGGGTAATCTTAGTTGGACATTATTGTAATACCAACGTGGGTGCGTATTATGCTTAGTCATGCTTTAGTTATGCGATGGTCTCTCGATCACATGATTCAATGATGATAAATTTGACTTAATGATATGTGGAATTGTGGCGAGCCATTGTTGATAAAATTGTTGTGCCATGGCAAGGGTTGCCATTTGGTTGGGTTGAACAAAAAAAATGATTTCATACTCAGACGAGTGATTGTGCAGTAAAGGGGAGAATTTTGGGATGTGGTTGCCTCGCCTGAGTAGTCTCTAAGGACTTAACTTTGTGCGCCATTGATCTGGGCCATACCGTGCAACCACATGTCCAGGATGGGGTGGACTTGGCCAACTAATTAGCAATGCTTTGATTCGGTTCTGTTTTGGTGGAAGTGTGAACCTGGGTTAGACATTCACACTTGGCGCAAGAGGGGCCTACGACATTTGGGATGTCGCTTTTATAAGGTGGATATTGGGAGTTGTGGAGCTAGTCGGAGGCGAAACCTTAACAAACAGAATCGAGTTAAAATAGAGTTTTGTAAAGGCCTTGTGATAATCTCTTAGTCGCACACCTCGAAAGTGTGTGGGCGGACAGTATAAGACGATTATCTCTTATGGTTTCAGCTGCACAACCTCTGCAGAATGTAAAACTATTCGAATAGCCGTATCCCCGGTTATGGACAATGCTTGGTGATTTCACACTAGGGGTAGATTTTCTCAAAATGTTGTCGTGGTTAGTTTCGAGTAGTCGACCTGGTCATGGGAAGCGATCTGGTCGTGGTCATTGGTTGGGAAGTGAACAGGGTGTTCATGAGTTGTTTCAATGAAACTTGATTACTTATGTATTAATCTTTCAAATTGTGCTTTGCAATCTACTTACTGTATTTCCAGTTAATACTGCTTTCTGCAAAATAACCATACAGCTATCCTTGTCAAGCCTTGTATGAATACGATTTGCATACTGTTCCCTACAACTTGCTGAGTACTTTATGTACTCACGAGTTTGCGCCCTTTGTTGATCAGTAGCCGAAGAAGACCCAGGGAACACTGAGCTCTACGAGGAAGGCTACGTCGAAGACTATGTGAACTAAGTCGCGTCCTCCACTCGATTGCCTGTGGGCATGTCGGATGGCCACTTCGAGCTTGTTTTATTCCGCTGCAAGTTTACTCTGGTCGTAGATCTGGTCGTGGATCTGTTCGTGGACCTAGTCGTAGATCTGGTCGTGGCTCTGGTCGTGGACCTGGATGTAGATCTGGTCGTAGACCTAGTCGTAGATCTGGTCGTGGATCTGGCGGTGGACCTAGTTATGACTTTAGCCCTGCGTGGCAAGCTCTGTAAAACCTTGACCATAAGGTCCTTTTGTTGCTAATTATTATTGTTTTATCTGCTTCATTAGCTATTTCGTTGTTATGGATATGATTTCATCTATGTTGCAACTGTGTGGACTAGCTACTGATCATAGGACTGGATCAGAATGCACATAGGGTCCCGGGGTTGCGTATCTAGCCCAAAAGTCATAACAACCCACTCAAACAAACCAACGAAATCAGGACATCGAAAGGCCGTTTTAGACATATCCTCTTCAGCCATAAAAATTTGATTATAACCAGCATTACCATCTAAGAAACTAATTATTCTATGCCCTAAAGCATCATTAATTAACATGTCGGCTATAGGCATAGGGTATTCATCTTTAGGAGTAGCTTTATTTAAATCTCTAAAATCAATGCATACTCTCAACTTACTGGTATTTTTCTTCTCAACCGGAACGATGTTAGAAATCCATTCAGCATACCTGCATGGCCTAATAAAACCAGCCTCCAACAATCGGCCTATTTCTTCTTTGTTCCGATCATATATATTAGGATTAAATCTTCTAGGTGGTTGCTTATGAGGCCTAAAACCAGTCTTAATGGGCAACCGATGCTCAACTAATTCCCGGTTGAGTCCCAGCATCTCATGATACTCCCAACCAAAGCAATCAACATATTCTCTAAGCAATTCCATCATTTTGCTCTTGTACTCAGCAGACATATTTTTGTTTACAAACGTTGGCCTAGAGATAGTTCCATTGCCTACATCAACTTCCTCTAATGGGTCAGCCGACGAGAAACCTTGCCCCAACTTTTCTACTTCATCAATAGCTTCACAAATATCGTTCTTGTTTGACCGATATTGCTCTGTACGCTGTTGCAACCATTTTAAACTACTTTCTTTATTCATTTATAACATCACATTACTAAGCCGAGCTGCGGAGGCTGGCTATACAGACACAGGTACAAAACCATCTTTAGTAACTGTAACATCCTAAAATTTGGTTTTCCAAAAATCTTTTGAGTAGTTTAGGTCTCTGGAAAATTTCACCAATTTTATTTGATTTAATAAAGCTTAATTGGGACTTTCATAAATCAAAAACAATTTAATATGATTAATCTCAACATCAACTATTATCAAAACTATTTTATTTGGGCTTTATGTGCTTGGATATATTTTCTAGATTTTTTTTAGAATTTTTTCGAGTGCATTTGCTATTTTCTATTTGCTATTTGTGCTTTCTGCTATTTTCTAAAAAGAAAACTAATTGTAATATCAGATTTTGTTTAGGCCGAATTCCCTTTCATCCGGCCCAATCTATTTTCTTTGGCCCGCCTCCTTTCCCTTTTGTGCGCTGTAATCAAGACAACCTCCTCGACCTCTTCGCTCGGCTGCTGCTTTGGGTCGTGGCTTATTCCTATTCCAGTAGTAGATCGCCAAATTTCTTGCCGCCGAACCCTAACGCGCTCGAGTGCGCCTGGGACTCGCACAGCCACCGCCGCCCTAGGAGTCCACCTCCCGCACGCACAGGCGCTATAAGTAGCGCCGCCCCTCGGTCCCGTGCAAGCGTCTGCTCCGCCTCGTCAAGCCGCCCTCGGTGCCCTATTCGCCGCCGCCAAGGAGCTGCCAGCATCACCGCCGGGTCCTTGTTCTCCGAGCACAGTGCCACGCCGACGTCGCTGTTCTCCGTTGTCGCTTCTCCCCGAGCCGCCGCAGCTACGCCGTGAGAATCGCCTCTTCCTTCTCCACCGAGTGCGCCGCCATCTTGAGCTCTAGTGGCCCACGGCTCCAATGCCATCGCTATCTTCTCCGTCACCAGTGAGACCCTTCAGTTTCTCTTTCCTCCTACCTCACCGGCTTCCTTCTAAACCCCAAACCTCGTCGGAGAAACCTCGTCCTAGTTCTTCGCCGCCGGCCTTGTTCTTCAACCGAAGCGTCACCACCCCAGTTGGATCCGCCATGCCGGTTTCTTTCGCTGCTTTCGAGACCCTCATGTTGCCCTCGTCCCAGACCCGTGGCCGTCGTCGTCGAGCCACTGCCGGAACGCCGTCTATTTTCAACCCGAGCCGCCGTCGCTTCGGTTTCCTCCACCACCTCCGTGCGCTTGCCGAAGCCGCACTCGCCCTCGCTCAGCCTCGCTGGTGTGGCCGTGTTTAGTGCCGCCGCTGTCACTCGCCGGAGCTCCGTCACCACCGGCCAGCCCAGAGATGCCGCGCCGACAAGCCACCATGACCCAACACTTGTCTCTCGTGCGTGTTGGTTTCTTTGGTGCCACATTAGTGTTGCCACATCACCCGGCCATGTGCACACCATTCATCACCGACAGGAATCACCCAAGAATGCCACAGCTGCCTCCATCTCCATGTCTCCCTTCCGTGTGGGCCCGCACCATCTTTCTCTTCTCACAGAGATCTGGTTTTGCTCTACAAATCCAAACTTGGACCATGCCAAGTCAGCATGTTTTGTCACCTCATCCGGTCCATTGTCGAATCCACATCGTTGCCACATCACCACCTTGTCCTCCGTGGCTGCCACCTAAGCGCCATCAGTGTCCACCTAACCAAACCCCAAACTGAGTGGACATGGTTCACCATGAACCTACTCTATGACCCCTAGGGCCCACCCTGTTAGCACTATTTCATACACCTGTTCCACTGTGCACCAAAAACCCTAAATCGTGGACTTGGTCTATGGACCAATAGTTCACATGTCATCCTCTACCTTTGTTCCATCTCACTTACCAGTGGACCCCACTTGTAAGTCTCCAATTTATTTTATTTTAATTCGAAGGAATATTCTCTGAATATTCTTTTCTCTCTCAATTTCATCATTTCATGTGATTCTTCCGAGAGTCATATCTTTTGAATACAAACGCCGTTTGAGTCCATTCAAGTTCCTAAATTCATCTCAATCCAAGATCTATTTATCTGAGATTATTATTTAATTTTTGGAGTTTGTTTGCTCTCTGTTTTTTTATTTATTTAGTTTATTTGCTTGTTGCGAGTAGATGTCGATATTTCGAGAAGTTCTGATCAAGAAGGAGCTGAAGATCAAGGGAGTAGAAGGTTAAAGATAAATAAGATCATCATTGCTATGGTAAGGCAAGTTATACCTTTGATCATGTTGAATCCCAGTTTTCTAAAATTACTTTGATTCAAATTATTGCATTTACTTTAAGTATTTATTTAAATGCTTTTGGGTGTAGTTATTATCCCATTTGTTATATCCACCTTGTCTATTTGTTATGTCATAATCTTTTGTCACCCTAGATTGGTTTATTTAGTTGGTATTATCGTAGCACCAACGTGGGCTCGTTAGATACGATTAGTTTGCTTAGCCATGCTACGAGTCATCATCTCATGTAGGTTGCAAATATAAACTTGACTAAGTGATTATGGAACTAAGCGATAAAACTATGTGTACTGTGTGCTATTACTTGTTGATAGCATATGTTGCACTTAACCAACAGGGTGGGAAAGGATTTAGACTGAGGCATGTGGTGGATACTGTGTGCTACTTTTGGTGAAGCTGTGTGCATGGGCTTAATAACCTGTGTGCATAGGGATTCGTAGTACATTGGAAGTCTTGCCTTGGTCAATTAAGGACTTAACTTTGTGCGCCATTGAACTGAGCCTCTCGTACAACCACATGCCTGATGGGACGGGCCTAACTTAGTAAGTTATGGAGTCTTGACATTGATTACTCAGGTAGTAGGTTAGGCTGTGTTGCATGGGTGGAGGTGTGCTAACAAGTAGTCACATCACAGGGCGGTTCGCCGTGTCCCTGTCCAACGATGTGTGTCAGACTTACTTCCTGTGTGGGGTAGTCTGGTGTAAAGCACATCGGGAGTGTCAATGCTTGAGATGAAGTTTCTAAAAGGTTTTGTTGTGATCAGCTCCGTACAAGTTGATTGCATCTTGTGGGTAAAGTATACAAACTCTGCAGAGTGTTAAATCAATCTATTCGAATAGCCGCGTCCGCGGTCATGGACATGCTTGGGGATTTCACATGAGGGGTAGATTTTCATAACACAATTGGGAAGGGACAGCTGTGTGACCTAAGTTATATGGCTGTGTGAATAACTTGTTTAGGCTATGTGTCTTTGTGAAAACAACTAATAAACTATTATTGTCTATTTGTTTTGAATTATGCTTTCAATCTATCATTTGTATTCAAATTGCAAATGTTGCATTTCTGCAAAAGAACCACAGAAGCCATTCCTTTGGAATAAGCCATTATGTATAATTGCATTTCTGTGGTATGACTTGCGAGTACGGTTGTGTACTCATGCTTGTTTTATTAAATCAAGCAGAAGTGAAGGAATCGTCAGTCAACAAGGTCTACTTCAAGGATCGTGGAGAACTAGGTCGCGCACTCTAGCCGATTGCCTGTGGGCATATGGATGGGCTTCACTAAAGTTATTCTGTTACATTCCGCTGCAGCTTCTTTGAGTTATTTGCCTTCTGAGGCATTAATTGTAAGCTTTGACCTTAAGGTCTTTACTCTGATATTTATTGTTATTTGTCTATTTATTAGTCATCTTTGTATATGGAAATGATATTTCACTGATGTTGCCATTGTGTGCACTAGCATGATTCTGGACTAGTGCAGTATACACAGAGGGTCCAGAATTGCATTTTTGGGTCCCGACAGAGGTGGTATCAGAGCCATATCGACTGTAGGTCGTGACCTTAATTAGAATGGCCGTTGATTAAGGAAAAACTTCAAAACTTATTTTACAAATGAAAAATCTCAATGATGTGCTATTCTCATCTTGTCTAGCTTCTATACTATTCCATTCCATATCTTTCTCATCTATATTCTTGCTCACCGTTTTGAGTATTAATTTGGACTCGCCTCCCTCATAACTTCTATAGTTGTCGTTATCTGTACCAAATGTCTCGATGGATGCCCAAGAGCTGTTTGAGCAACTCTTCGAAGACCATGCAACCTTCAACAACACGTCAACATCTCCCCAAGTGTTCAAGACAACTTCATCGCAAGAATTGAAGACTAGAAGAAGTTGTACGTCGCCCCTGTCTTTCTCGAAGATTCACCTCCAAGGATCACAAGCAGTCAACGTTTGATGAAGACTGTAACCAATTCGAGTTTTCTTCAGACCAGCCATATGGGATAAATTAGCGTTGGTTCCTCCCATGTGTTGAGCCAAGTCACCCAGTTAAGTTAGAGTTTAATCGACTAGACGATTAGATTTCGTCTTCTTTCTCTTGTGTGTAGTTTGTCTGTGAGTTTGGTGCTTCTTAGTAGCTCTCTGGCTATTTGTGTGTTTCTTGGTGTTCCTTGGGTTAAACCTGCTCCCCTTAGTAGATTGTCTTCCCTTACCTTATGCTTTTCCCTCTCATCTATTAACCCCGGTCAGCCAGCAGATGAAGAGTTCCAGTGAAGCCAACCTAGTTAGTAATCTTGAGACAGTCTGTGTCAGCTCAGATCTTGTCAACCCTAGTGGACAGTTGTCAGTACCAGGAGAAGCAGATCCAGTCATGGAACAATTCTTGGTTGCTCAGACTCATTTCATGAACGCGATGATGTAGAACATGAACAACATGATGACACAGCAGAATCAGACCACCACTACCTTAGTCAATTTGATGAATCAGAATAATCAAGCAAGACGTCGCACCGTTGCTAGTGTTAGTACCAGAGCAGACGATAACCAACAACTATCTCTAGTGCCAGTAGTGACACCTCAGAACCCGAGTTAGCTTCCTGCTACCCAGAATCAGCTCATGCCAGCGACGATGCAACCGTCGAACGACATTGATGTTTGCAATGATGCACAGTTCGTTGCCATCCCAACGGCACGCCCTCAGACCAAGTTTGTGAAGTTCATGAAGACCAAGCCGCCCGTCTTTGAAGAATCAACCGCACTCAAGGATGCAGAATCTTGGATTCACACCATAAAAGACAAGCTAACTATTGTGCAATGCAACGATAATGAGAAAGTTCTCTATGTTGCTCATCAATTAGAAGGAGTTGCATTAGATTGGTGGGAAATTTTTTTTTGCCACCCATCAGGACGAGCAGACCATCACTTGGTCATAGTTCACCGCTGCTTTTCGTCAACAGCATGCGACATCAAGCAAGAGTGATCAAGAGAAACCTGATATTCCGATATCCTACACCAAATCTAGTCATTGTCATTTGAAGTACTGCCAACCAGATAAGTCAGAAGATTGTACATGTATTCGTTGTAGAGAAATAGGCCATAGCGCCGATGAGCACAATATCAATTGTTCCAGTTGCGAAGGAAACCATTCCGTTGGAGAATGCCCAATGAGCAAGATCACATGCTTCTTATGTGAAGACGATAATCATTGTCCGAGCCAGTGCTCCATGTACTCAGTGTTGACTTCTGCAACACAACTTTAGCGAGAAATCTTCCTAGTAGCTGTCAGAGCATTAGCAAAAGAAGGCAAACCTTTGTCAGTGCAAGATTTGCCAGACAAAGAATTACAAAAGTAGAATATTGACCTTAGCAACCCATCTCAAGGGAGAAGCGAACCAGTATCATCAAGAGGTTGTTTCGAGTGTGGTAAGAAAAGCCACTTTGCCAAGCAATGCCTTGCAAAGCGTCAAGCTTCAACCATTAAAAAAGGATAGTCGTTCTGCCACAGTGTCGACAGGCAAGTCACAAGGTCCACCGTGTATCTACTACAGTTGTTGTGAAAAAGGTCACTTCGCTAGCCAATGCCCTCAGAGAAACCAGTCACTCACTCCAGATGCAAGAATGCCAGAAGTCGTGTCAGTCAAGATGGTAACTCCCAGAGCAGGTGGTAACGCAGCAGGATCCGTGTGTCCAACGAAGCAGTCAAAGAAGAGACATTTGTGTGGTGATGTTACCAAGAAAGCATAGATTGGTGATACCAGATCAAGCCGTGTCATGCCTCCGATCGTAGCAATAGAGTTAGAAATAGTTGTAATATTTTCTTTTGTTTGAGAGCAGAAAAGTAGACATCTTTGTATGCAAGTTATGACTAAAAATGATTGTTGAATATTAAAGTATTGGATATCTCTAAGCATGTGCCATTGTAAGTCGAGTAATCAAGCTTTGAGTCATGTTGATTGAAGGCCGTAGAGCCATAACCATGGGATGTGATGTCAAATTACAACTCATTATTTTTCATAGCAGTGGGATAACCATAAATGGTTGAAGAATCTAACCATTGGATAATGTCTATATCCGCAAGAGAGTATGTAGTTGTCATTGCAAGTGATCAATACAACATGCAACTGTATTAGAAGTCAAGTTTGTCTTTGACTTGGTACCCAGGATCAGCCAATGTCAGCAGGAATTACATTAGAGATAAATTATGACAAAAGTTGTTAAGAGAGGTTGCAGATAGGATAGAGTAGATCAGATGGTTTTCTCAAATAAAGGCAGTGTCAAATCAAGCCTATCAGCTCAGCAAGTGTCAATATTGATTGTAAAGTAAAATGGTAGCACAAGGATGTGCGAGAATTTCAGTCTATCTGGGAGCGAATCTTCAGGACCTCAGAATCAACTTGTTTGAGTTCTGAGTAAGGATTTCAGTTTTCATCAGAATCATCTGTGAACAAGTCAGTGTCAGTTGAAGATCAGTGGGAGAGTCATTTCAAGATAGCCAAGTGTCGGGACCCCAGGTATGCAACCCTAGGACCCTCTGTGTATTCTGAACTAGTCCCATGATCAGTAGCTAGCTTACACAGTTGCAACATTAGTGTAATCAAATCCACACAACCAAACTAAAGATGAAGCAGACAAATTAATATTATTAACCAAAAGAGACCTTATGGTCAAGTCTTACAACGGTTCGCCACACGGGGCTAAGCAACAAAAGAGAGCTTGCGGCGAAACACAACCGGTGGAGGTCACCCAATATGCCCACCGCAATCGAGTGAAGGACGCGACCTAATTCGCAAAGTCTTCAAAGTAATCCTCCTCGTAGAACTCGTTACTTCGTGTTCTTCTTGATTGATTAACCAGGCATAAAGCCGTGAGTACTTTGAATGTACTCAGCAAGTCATAGGGAAATGAATGCAAGTAATATTTATGCAGGCATTGACAAGGATAGCTTTATGGCTCACTTTGCGAAAGCAATATTTGACATAAATCTGATGAAGTAGATTGCAAAGCACAATTTAAAAGATTAATCGTAAGTAATCAATTTTCTTTAAAGCAATTAGTGAACACCCTGTTCACTACCCAACCATCAACCATCTACAAGATTCGATCAACCCATTCCAACATTTTCAATAAAAGTTCTACCCCTTGCGTGAAATCACCAGGCATGTCCATAACCGGGGACACGGCTATTCGAATAGTTTTACACTCTGCAGAGGTTATGCAACTTGACCCACAAGACACTAATTTCTCTAGTTTGTTTGGCATATATCTATGCCACCGCTCACTACCTTAGGTAAGCAGTCTAGAGCACGTGACAAGGCTTTTACAAAGTTCTGCTTTTGACTCGATTCGTTAGCTAAGGTTTCGCCTCCATCGGCCCCTCTTGCGCCATTCCCAACCAAAACAGAACCGAACCAAGACATTGCTAATTAGTCGGCGGGTCTATCCCAATCTAGACATGTGGTTGCACGATAATGGCCCAGATCAATGGTTCAAGGTTAAGTCCTTAGTTGGATGCTCGACGAGAGCGGTTCCACATTTCAAGTGTGCGTTCTGGCACCCACCTCTTTCCACCACCCACTCGTCCGAGCATAAATTATTTTCATTCAACCCGGCCAAATGACCACCCTAGTCATGGCACAACATCTTTTATCATAAGTGGCTCCGCCACGGTTCCATAATTTCTTTAATCAAGTTCGAACATTCATGAGAGTAAGTGATCGCGAGCCTATCGCACAACTAAAGCCTTGGCTAAGCAATCGGTACCCATGTTGGTATTACATCATGTCCAACTAACAATAACCATCCTAGGGTGTCCAAGGAGTTATGTCATTCAAGGATACATGTCAATTACAAATTAACAAGGAGGCATAATGGCAATTAGGTAATTAACTAAACCCGGCCATTTGTTATAAAATTAGCCATGCATGTTTATACTAAACAATATACTTTTATAAAGATGGGATCAACATGGTCAATGGTCTATGACTTGCCTTCGTTGAAGAGTAGGGTGCTTTTGTCGTCGGTCTCTGCGAAATCTTAAAACAAAAAACCTATCTGTGCTAACAAAGCTAAATAAATAAAACAACTCCAAATAAAGCTCAAATAAATACTAAATAAATACTAATAGGAAGACAAGGATTTTAGATGAATTTAGAAATTTGAATCACTCGAATCGGAGTTCGAATGAAGAAGTTATGGCCAAAGGAAGTTGGAAAATACATAAAATGATGAATTTAGGGAATTTCCTGATTTTCGAATTATTTTCCTAAAGGAAAATCAGAAAAATCCCACTCGGTGCTTGTTGGGCAGCCACGTCAACAAAGGGGTGACGTGGCGACGGGCGCCACGTGGCTTGCCACGTCGGACCCGAGGCGGCGGGCTCTCGGATCGAGGGTCGCCGTGACAATGGCGAGTGGCCGTGGCGGCGAGGGTACCAATACAAGAGGAGGTCGCGGCGAAGATGATGCTCACGGCGGCGAGGATGCGGCGGCTCTGGGAGGTCGGCGACGAAGGAGAAGAGCGGCGGAGGCGGCGGCTTGACGGCGACGGCGAGGTTCCGGGGACGCTCCGGGGATGGGGAGGCGCGCACGGGATGCGCCTCAGCGCGGCGAAGCCGGAGGTGGTGACGACGGCGGCGGAGGGCGCTTGACGGCGGCGGCGGTCTGGCGGAACTCCACGGCGGCGACGGTCTGCTTCAAATCTGGCGAGGCCGGAGGGGAGAGGAGAGAGGTGAGAGGAACGAGGGAGGAGCTCGGGCGGTCCCGGGCGCTCTTAAATAGGCGGAGGGGGGTCCGGAGGGGAGAGCTCTCATGGCGGCGTTTTTAATGGCAAGGCCAAGCCAAGGGGAACGCGGAGGAGGGGGCAGAAGGGGGGCACGAGGGTGCGGAGGCGGGAAGGGTGGCGCACCAACCTGGGACAGGGAGGGCTAGGGCGGCAGGCGGGGCGAGGCGGGTCTCAAGGGCGAGGGAGCGAGGGCGCGAGGAGGCGGGAGGTAGGGATGACCAGGCGGGGTGAGGCCGACAAAGCGGCCCCAGTGGCGAGAGAGGAGAGAGGGTGTGTGGCGAGGAGATCCGTCCGATCCAAATCGGACGGTGGAGAGGAGGAGGGCGCCACAGTGGGCGGGAGCATAGATGATGGGCCGAGGAAATCGCCCAAATCGAGGAGGATTTTCCTAAGCCTTTTTCTTTTTAGAAAATAGTAGAAAAGCAAAAGCATTTTTAGAAAATAGGTTAAAATGTCCAAAAATTCTAGGAAAATTCACAAAAATCCCTTGAATTATTTAGGACTTAGTAAAAATAGTTTCAGCCTCACTATTGCTTTTAATTTTTGGTAATTAATTATTTTTAACATAAGGCCAAAGGAAAAACCAAATTAAAATCCAACTAAACTCACTAAACCAACTTTAATTAATTGAAGTTTTAGTTAATTCAAATTAAACCACTTTTGAAATTCTAAATTACAATTTAAGCTGGGGCAATTTAATAAACCCAAATGGTTCCTTTTTAAAGTTTTCAAAATTTTCAAAAAGGCCAGAAAATAGGGATGTTACAAACCTATACCCCTTAAAGGGAATCTCGACCCCGAGATTCAGGCTGACTAGAGAATAGGTGCGGGAACTCGGCCTTCAGATCTTCTTCACGTTCCTAGGTGGCTTCTTCTTCGGTGTGATTGCTCCACTGAACTTTGCAGAAACGGAGGATCTTGCTTCTTGTCACACGCTCAGACACTTCTAAGATCTTGATGGGCTGCTCCTTGTAGGTTAGATCTTCTTGCAAGTCAACTGCTTCTAACGGCATCTGCTCTTCTGGCACTCGTAGGCACTTCTTCAACTGAGACACATGAAAGACGTCATGCACATCTGACAACTGAGGCGGGAGCTCTAACTTGTAAGCAACTTGTCCTCTTCTGGCTAGAACTGGAAAAGGTCCAATGTATCTTGGTGCGAGCTTTCCACTGACTCTGAAACGACACATTCCTTTGAGAGGTGAGACCTTCAGGTACACATGATCTCCAGGTACAAAAGCTAAGTCTCGGCGACGGTTATCAGCATAACTCTTCTGTGCTGGTTGTTCTCAGCTTTTCTCTGATTGACTTAACTTGATCTTCGGCCTCCTTTAGGATGTCGGGTCCAAGCACTTGCCCTTCGCCGGACTCAGTCCAATATAAAGGTGTTCAACACTTTCTTCCATAAAGGGCCTCAAATGGGGACATCTGTAGACTTGATTGGTGACTGTTGTTGTAAGAAAACTCTGCATAAGGTAGCATTTGGTCCCAACTAGTCTGGTTCTCTAGAGCGCAGGCCCTTAACATATCTTCTAGGATTTGATTTACCCTTTCTGTTTGACCATCCGTCTGAGGGTGGTAGGCTGTGCTGAAATTCAAATTGGTGCCCAAAACGCTGTGTAATAACCAAAATCTTGAGGTGAATCGGGTTCCTCGATCGACCACGATCTTCTTGGGTACTCCATGTTGACACACTATCTTGGCCATATACAATTCTGCAAGTCTGTCTCCTGAGTAGGTAGTCTTGACTGGGATGAAGTGAGCCACTTTTGTTAGGCGATCGACAATTACCCAGATAGAATCATATCCAGCTTTAGTTCTTGGCAGACCGGTGATAAAATCCATTCCGATTTCTTCCCATTTCCATGCAGGTATGCTTAAAGGTTGCAAAAGTCCAACAGGTCTCTGATGCTCAGCTTTAACTTCGGGCAAACATCACATTATGCTATATACTCAGCAACTTCACGCTTCATGCTAGGCCACCAATAAAATTCCTTGAGATCCTGATACATCTTAGTGCTTCCGGGGTGAATGGAGTACAAGGTTTCATGAGCTTCCTTGAGTATTAACTCGCTTGAGTTCATACGATCCGGTACACAAATCGCTTGTCAAACCATAGGACACCTTGCTCATCTTCTCAAAATCTTAAGGATTTACCACGCTTCATGTTTTCTTGATCTCCTTGATATCTCAGATCTCCTTCTTGAGCTTTCTTGATTTGATCCTGAAGAGTCGGTTGCACTTCGAGGGCAGCTAAGTAACCTTCTTCAACTAACTCAAGCTTGAGCTTCTGAAATTCTTCGTGCAATGCTGGCTGACTCTCTTTGATCATCAGAGTATTGCAGTAGGTCTTTCTACTTAAAGCATCTGCTACAACATTTGCTTTGCCTGGGTGATAATGAATTCCCATGTTGTAATCCTTGATCAATTCCAACCATCTCCTTTGTCTCATATTCAGATCCGCTTGGGTAAAGATGTACTTTAAGCTCTTATGGTCCGTGTAAACTTCACAGCGATTACCGATGAGGTAATGGCGCCATATCTTTAAAGCATGCACTACGGCAGCCAATTCTAAATCATGAGTGGGGTAATTGACTTCATGAGGCTTCAATTGGCGTGAAGCATATGCTACCACTCTCCTTTCTTGCATCAAAACACAACCGAGACCTTGGCGAGATGCATCACAGTAAATCTCAAAATCCCTCCGAACATCCGGTAGAATCAGCACTGGGGTGGTGGTCAAACGCTTCTTTAATTCTTGAAAACTTTGTTCACATTCGGGTGTCCAAGCAAATTTCTTTTCCTTCTTCAGCAATTGGGTAAGGGGTTTGGCTATTCTTGAGAATCCTTCAATAAACCGACGGTAGTATCCTGCCATTCCAAGAAAACTTCTGACCTGAGGTACTAACTTGGGTGACTCCCAGTTGAGCACATCCTTGACTTTACTGGGGTTGACGGCGACTCCTTCTGCAGACATGACGTGCCCCAGAAAGGTAACTTCCTTCATCCAAAACTCACACTTGTCGAATTTAGCATAGAGTTGGTGATCTCTAAGCTTATTCAGAACCAAGCGAAGGTGCTCTTCATGCTCTTCTTCACTCTTAGAGTAGATTAGGATATCGTCAATAAAGACAATGACGAACTTATCCAGATACTCCATGAATACTTTATTCATCAAGTTCATAAAGTAAGCCGGTGCATTGGTTAATCCAAAAGACATGACCGTATACTCATCTGATCCATATCGGGTTGAGAAAGTCATCTTGGTATATCTTCTTCACGAATCTTCACCGATGGTATCGACCTCAAATCTATCTTGGAGAACACTCGGCTCCTTTTAGCGGTCAAACAAATCATCAATCCCAGGCGAGGGTACTTGTTCTTGATGGTGACTTCATTGAGAGAGCGGTAATCCACACACATCCATTGGGTGCCATCCTTTTAGGGACAAAAATCACTTTGGGGCTCCCCAAAGGCGAAGAACTTGATCGGACAAATCCTTTATCTTGCATTTCTTCAATCTGCTTCTTCACTCGACTAAGTCATCAACCGCAAGCGGTAGGGTCTCTTGGAAATGGGCGCAGCTCACGGAACTAGGTTAATGACAAACTCTAGGTCTCTGTCCGTGAGCATTCGGTAACTCATCCTAAAAACATCTGGAAATTCTCGACTCTGGCACCTCTTCCAAAGATCTGATCTTGACCTCGCAGACTAAGGTTCCATCATACTTTTAGTAGAGGCTTGAACTTCACTTTGGTTCCATCTGGGTGACCAGCGTGATGCTTCTATCACCACAATCCAAAATTGCTTGGTGATCGATAAGCCAATCCATACCCAAAATCACATCTAGGGATTTGGCATTGATAATTATAAGGTTGGCTAGAATTCTACCCTTCTATGGTTACTTTAACCTTAGGGCAGCCTTGGTTCAGTACTCAACTCCGAACCGTGTACGAATCAACATAGCATTTTTAAGAGTCATAACCTTTAGCGATGCTTTGCAACAAAACTCAGAAACAAGCGAATGGGTAGCTCGAGAATCAAACAAAAGCAGAAGTCTTTGAATTTACTAGGAACTTACCCAACACGACGTCCCGGCTATCTGGGCTTCCTCCTTTGTGACATGGTTCACACGGCCTCTTCAAAGTCCGAGGGTCTTGGTGGTCTTCTTTGGAGTCTGAGGGCTCCACGTCCGGCTCTGGCATGGGGGTTCAGTCGGGTAGCTCAAGGTTGAACGACTAGTGATGGACCTTGCTTGAGCGGGCGATTCTTGGCATAATGTCGATTCTTGTTGTTGAAATGTGATACTGCGGCGTGGTTGTTGTTTTTGACCGCCGATTGTTGGTGTTGTTGTTGAAGTTGCGGAATCTGGAGCGGTAGGCGAGGTGTGGTCTGAGGTTACGAAGGTGACAGGAGGAACAGAATGAGCTGGGTATTGTGCAGTCGTTCTGGCCCTCTGCGAATGACCTTGATGAGTACCATGCTGTGTCATCTTCCTTTTATGAGATTCTGCCAACTCGCGACGGGACTCTTCTATGAGCATGGCCTTGTTCACAAGCTGCTGGAAATTGGGGTAGTCGTTACCAACGACCTGAACCTTCAAGCTAGGGTTGAGTCCTCTCTTGAAACGCTTCTAACGAGCATCATCAGTGGCAACATCCTCTTGAGCATAGCGTGAGAGTTGAGTGAACTTGTTGAGGTATTCACTCACTGACAGGCTCCCTTGTTTCAGCTCACGAAACTCATTTTTCTTCATTTCCACCTTCCCATCTGGAATATGAGAGAGACGGAAGGCTTCAGAAAATTCAGTCCAAGTAATGTTCTGGTGGTTCTCATGGGCAGCGCAGTAGTTCTCCCACCATTCTGCGGCAGTGCCTTCCAGCTGGTGTGTGGCATACAGAACCTTCTCACGGTCATCACACCGGGTAATGGCAAGCTTCTTTTGATGAGCGCGACCGGTCATCTGCATCAAAAGGCTCGGAGGAGCCGGAGAAGGTAGGTGGATGGGTCCTCATAAATTCCGCCACTTTGATCGAGGGAAAGGTGGTGGTGGAGGTGGAGGTGGCATGGCAGCTGCTTGGTTGTTCTGGTTCAGCACGGTGAGCAGAGCGGTAGCTGTCTGATTCTGTTGAGCCATCATCTGGTTCATGTTCTGCATCATTGCACTCATCAACTGTGCCTGTGCTGCCATGAACTATCCCAAACCCTGATCTGCGGCTGGGGTTGGTGGCGAACAGGTCCACTTGTTCATCCTGACTCGCTGAGTTGCGGGTCTGAACCATCTGCATAGATCTTCTCAAGTTTAATAGATGAGAGGAAGAAAGCACGATGGTAAGAGGGAAGGCACAAAGACGAGCAAGAGAAGGAAGAAAGGCGGGACAACCTAATTGGGGAAAGTCGGTTTAACCCAACGAACAATAGCCGGAAAGCTACAAGAGGCAACAACACTCAAGCCACAACCCTAAGCGATTCTCAAACGAAAAGGGTCTTGCACCACTAATCTATCTTAGGTGGGTGGGCGACTCCAAGCAAAGCTCGATTCTATAGAGGTTATCGAGATAAGAGGGTCACTTTACATTGAACAAAGTTCGTAAAAGATAAGAAGTCGACTAGAGAATGGAATAAGGAGAGATTAGCATAAGATGAGGAAGACTAGAGTAAGATGAGAGGAGAATACTACTCAAGTTAGCTGTTGGTTTGATTTAGAAAATAAATTTTTGAAGTTTGACTAAACGACCATGCTAACTATGGTTCGTCCTCAATCGATATGGCTCGATACCACATTGTCGGGACCCCGGTATGCAACCCTAGGACCCTCTGTATTCTCGAACTAGTCCCATGATCAAGAGCTAGCTCACACAGCTTGCAACATTAGTGTAATCAAATCCACACAACCAAACTAAAGATGAAGCGAGACAAATTAATATTATTAACCAAAAGAGACCTTATGGTCAAGTCTTACAACGGTTAGCCACACGGGCTAAGCAACAAAAGAGAGCTTGCGGCGGAAACACAACCGGTGGAGGTCACCAAATATGCCCACCGCAATCGAGTGAAGGACGCGACCTAATTCGCAAAGTCTTCAAAGTAATCCTCCTCGTAGAACTCGTTACTTCGGGTTCTTCTTGTTGATGATTAACTAGGGCGCAAAGCCGTGAGTACTTTGAATGTACTCGACAAGTCATAGGAAATGAATGCAAGTAATATTTATGCGAGCATTGACAAGGATAGCTTTATGGCTCACTTTGCGAAAAGCAATATTTGACAAGAAATCTGATGAAGTAGATTGCAAAGCACAATTTAAAAGATTATCGTAAGTAATCAATTTTCTTTAAAGCAATTAGTGAACACCTGTTCACTACCCAACCATCAACCATCTACAAGATTCGATCAACCCATTCCAACATTTTCAATAAAAGTTCTACCCTTGCGTGAAATCACTGGGCATGTCCATAGCAGGGACACGGCTATTGAATAGTTTTACACTCTGCGAGAGGTTGTGCAATTTGACCCACAAGACACGAATTTCTCTAGTTTGTTCGGCATATATCTATGCCACCGCCACTACCTTAGGTAGCAGTCTAGAAACACGTGACAAGGCTTTTACAAAGTTACTTTTGACTCGATTGCGTTAGCTAAGGTTTACGCCTCTATCTGGCCCCCTCTTGCGCCATTCCCAACCAAAAGCAGAACCGAACCAAGACATTGCTAATTAGTCGGCCAGTCTATCCCAATCTAGACATGTGGTTGCACGATAATGGCCCGATCAATGGTTCAAGGTTAAGTCCTTAGTTGGATGCTCGACGAGAGCGGTTCCACATTTCAAGTGTGCGTTACGGCACCCACCTCTTTCCAGCACCCACTCGTCCGAGCATAAATCATTTTCATTCAACCCGGCCAAATGACCACCCTAGTCATGGCACAACATCTTTTATCATAAGTGGCTCCGCCACGGTTCCATAATTTCTTTAATCAAGTTCGAACATTCATGAGAGTAAGTGATCATGAGCCTATCGCACAACTAAAGCCTTGGCTAAGCAATACGGTACCCATGTTGGTATTACATCATGTCCAACTAACAATAACCATCCTAGGGTGTCCAAGGAGTTATGTCATTCAAGGATACATGTCAATTACAAATTAACAAGGAGGCATAATGGCAATTAGGTAATTAACTAAACCCGAAGCCATTTGTTATAAAATTAGCCATGCATGTTTATACTAAACAATATACTTTTATAAAGATGGGATCAACATGATCAATGGTCTATGACTTGCCTTCGTTGAAGAGTAGGGGTGCTTCGGTCGTCGGGTCTGCGAAATCTTACGAAACAACGAAACCTATACGCGCGAACAAAGCTAAATAAATAAAACAACTCCAAATAAAGCTCAAATAAATACTAAATAAATACTAATAGGAAGACAAGGATTTTAGATGAATTTAGAAATTTGAATCACTCGAATCGGAGTTCGAATGAAGAAGTTATGGCCAAAGGAAGTTGGAAAATACATAAAATGATGAATTTAGGGAATTTCCTGATTTTCCGGAATTATTTTCCTAAAGGAAAATCAGAAAAATCCCACTCGGTCTTGTTGGGCAGCCACGTCGACAAAGGGGGTGACGTGGCGCGACGACGGCGCCACGGTGGCGCCCACGTAACCACGTCGGACCCGAGGCGGCGAAATGGCCAGCGGCGAGGGTACCACAAAGAGGAGGTCGCGGCGAAGATGATGCTCACGGCGGCGAGGATCGGCGGCTCTGGGAGGTCGGCGACGAAGAGAAGAGCGGCGAGGCGGCGGCTTGACGGCGACGGCGAGGTTCGAGGCGCTCGGGGATGGGGAGGCGCGCGCGGGATGCGCCTCGACGGCGGCCGGAGGTGGTGACGACGGCGCGGAGGGCGCTGACGGCGGCGGGTGCGGCGGAACTCCACGGCGGCGACGGTGCAAAGCTTCAAATCCAGCGAGGCCGAGAGGAGAGGGAGAGAGGGTGAGGGGAACGAGGAGGAGCTCGGGTCGCCCCGGCGCTCTTAAATAGGCGGAGGGGGTCCCGGAGGGGAGGCGCAGAGCTCTCATGGCGGTTTTAATGGCGCACATGGCGTGGCCAGGGGAACGCGGAGGAGGGGGCGAAAGGGGGGCACGAGGTGTGGCGGAGGCGGGAAGGGTGGCCTTGAACCGGGGACACGGGAGGGCTAGGGCGGCGGCTGGAGGCAAGGGCGAGGCGGGTCTCAAGGCGAGGGAGCGAGGCGCGGAGGAGGCGGGAGGTAGGGGATGACCCAAGGCGGGGTGAGGCCGACAAAGGGCCCAGTGGCGTGAGAGAGAGAGAGAAGGGTGTGTGTGAGGACATCCGTCCGATCCAAATCGGACGGTGGAGAGGGAGGAGGCGCCAGCAGTGGGCGGTGGGCATAGCAAATGAATGGGCCGAGAAATCGCCCAAACCGAGAGGATTTTCCTAAGCCTTTTTCTTTTTAGAAAATAGCGTAAAAGCAAAAGCATTTTTAGAAAATAGCTTAAGTCATGTCCAAAATTCTAGGAAAATTCACAAAAATCCCTTGAATTATTTAGGGCTTAGTAAAAATAGTTTCAGCCTCACTATTACTTTTAATTTTTGGCAATTAATTATTTTTAACATAAGGCCAAAGAAAAAACCAAATTAAAATCCAACTAAACTCACTAAACCAACTTTAATTAATTGAAGTTTTAGTTAATTCAAATTAAACCACTTTTGAAATTCTAAATTACAATTTAAGCTGGGGCAATTTAATAAACCCAAATGGTTCCTTTTTAAAGTTTTCAAAATTTTCAAAAAGGCCAGAAAATAGGGATGTTACACCAAGACCCCTCACTTGTTGTAAGAGGACAATTTCACTGAAATCGCCAGAAGTGAATTGAGTCAGTGAGATTTCTAGAAGAGATTGATCACAACTCCAGTGTTCGTATTACCAGATATTAGAAAGAACCTTAATAGCTTTTTATCACAGAACATCCGAGAATCAGTGTGTTAAGAAGTTTCGCCAGCACTTCCTAACAACCAAAGTTTCAAGCAGTGAATTATCCTAGTCATAATTCAAAGTTTTTGTTGTGACGAAACAAAGGATGGTTTTATTATATTGAGAACCATGAGGTCAAAGTCCATTCCCTCAGGACAGATCAGTATAGTTGTAGATGATTTGAATCAGAAGAGTTACCACAAGAATCTGTTGTTCAGTCAGCTAAAGTTATTTGGGAAAGTCAGAAGTTGAGTCATGAGTCAGTTTCAAGAGGATATTTGTTGAACCCTTTAGTTCAAACCGATGCTAGAAGATCAGGCTTGACCAGACAGTTTTATCAAAGAAATCTGTTGTTTCATTCCTATTAATATCACCAAGTTTGGAGATGTCTAGCAGAGTGGTACACGACAGAAATTGCATACGACAGAGATGGTATTCGCCAGAATTGGTATGGAGTTAGATTGACAGAGATGATGAATTTGCATGATGTGTCAAGAAAAGTTAAGTGTCGGACCGAGAATCCCAGTTTACCTCGTGTCAACGACAGAGTGTGTATGAAGCTTTGAATGCTCGTTTCAATTCAGTACTGTGTATTGCCCGAACCAGTAGATAGATTGGAACAATATATGAGTTGTGCCTTAACTCACGGTACCAGGACAAGCAAGTGTTGTGTGCAGAGTTTCTCTTACAGTACCAGATATCAGCTAGTAAGCAGTTGTCACTATCGGAAGTTCACCGTGAGTGATCGTGTAAGTCATTGCTCGGCTAGAAGCGGATTAGCTCGCGAAGTATGCGGATTTTGCATTAATCATCAAGCAGAAGGCCAAGAGTCTTTAATCCTAAAGGGATTGTAAGTAGCTTAGTTCAAGTGGAAAAGCTACGTGGATTGTGCAGATTATCACCCTTGCAGTCGTGTCCAACCCCAGGATTCCTGTTGAAGATCTGTGTTAAGGGACGCAACGATTCACATGTATCCAATCACGGCCCAATAAAACACTATAATTATCTTGCACGTTGACGACGAAAAAGGCTGTAGGTATAGTTTTGCTCCCAATAGTAAGTTCCATAGAGATGACACCCTTGGCCTCCGTGGACTCACCCGTGAAACCATTAAGCATCAAATTAGTCTTCATAAGCTCACTGTCCTCTCGCTCCAATTTCTTGAAAACTGAATACGACATCAAGTTCACAGCAGCCCCACCATCAACTAACATTCTGGAAATCAGCTTACCATTGATATGTCCCCGAACATACAATGGTTTCAAATGTCAGCTCGATTCCTTGGGATTCTCAAAAATGGCTTCTTTAGGGCCAAGACATAACTGGGCAACCTCCTCACTAGTAATCCGAAACTTCGAAGGCAATGTAAATACCATATTAATATCCATACCTTCATGAGGCGGAGTATTATATTTAATCATTGGAGATCCCTCATAATCCAGCAAATCATCCTCATCTTCATTAGGTGTCTGAACTGGTGTTTCAACTGACTTTACCCTCCACTCTTTTCGGATAGGCACCATAGGCTTTATCTCATTAAATAAATCTTCTCTCATCTTCTCTGCCTGAGCCTCTCTAAGTTCTTACGTGCGCAACCGCTGCAACCTTCTCTTTTGTGAATGAGAAAGACCGAGAGGACACCAACGGGGCTGTGGATTTGTCCCAGACATCAAAGATGTGTTTCCTTTAAACTTCCCCATTGTTTCTGGTGCTTTAAAATTAACATGCGATGCGGTTTGCTCGGTTGTCGCTGTAGCCGCTACTGTAGCCGATCTGATGTCCATGGGTACTGTAGCTACGGCATTGTTCATGGTTACTGTGGACGCGCTACTGCTGCTGTGTAATTCTCATTGCTAATACTCGAAACAACGACAGCCGATCGTTTTTGCTTCCTTTCCTTTTCGATGATCGGCTCTTCTGCCTTTGAATTCAAATCTGACCTCTCTATTTCTTTGGGTGCTCCTGAGGAGGTCGTGAGTAGTCCTGATGCGTCCATGTGGGTGCTCCTGAGGAGGTCTTGAGTGGTCTTGATGAGTGTCGGGACCCAAAAATGCAATTCTGGACCGTCTGTGTATACTGCAATAGTCCAGGATCATGCTAGTGCACACAGTGACAAAATTAGTGAAATATGATTTTCATATACAAAGATGACTAATAAATAGGCAAAAACAATATATATCAGAGTAAAGACCTTAAGGTCAAAGCTTACAATTAATGCCTCAGAAGGCAAAAAGCTCAATGAAGCTGCAGCGGAACGAAATAACTTCAGTGGAGCTCATCCATATGCCCACAGGCAATCGGCTGGGGTGCGCGATCTAGTTCTCCACGATCCTTGAAGTAGACCTTGTTGATTGACGATTCCTTCACTTCTGCTTGATTTATTAAAGCAAGCATGAGTACACAACCGTACTCGCAAGTCACACCACAGAAATGCAATTATACATACAGGCTTATACCAAAGGGATGGCATTCTGTGGTTATTTTACAGAAATGCAACATTTGCAATTGAATACAAATAATAGATTGAAAGCATAAGTAAAACAAATAAACAATAATAAGTTTTATAGTTTGATTTCACAAAGACACACAGCCTAAACAGATTATTAAAATAGCCATATAATTTAGATCACACAGCTCCCTTCCCACACATTTTATGAAGATCTACCCCTCGTGTGAAATCCCTGAGCATGTCCATGACTGCGAACGCGGCTATTCGAATAGATTGATTTAACACTCTCTGAGTTTGTACACTTTACCCACAAGATGCAATCAACCGGATCGAGTGATTACAACAAAACCTTTGAAACTTCATCTCAAGCATTGACACTCCCGATTAGCTTCTGACTGTCATACCAAACTATACACAAGGATGGTACGACACACACGTTAGACGGAAAGCGGCGAACCGTCCTGCGATGCGACTACATGGTAGCACACACCTCCACCCTTTTCACATAGCCTAACCTACTGCCTGAGCAATCAATGTCAAGAATTCATATCTTACTAAGCTAGGCCCGTCCCATAATAGGCATGTGGTCGTACAGTAGGGCTCAGTTCAATGGCGCACAAAGTTTAGTCCTTAATTGACCAAGGCAAGACTTCCAATTTCTAACTAAGCCACACATAATATTATGACACACAGATTAATATTCCCATATCACATAGCCACCATGTCACACAGTATCCACCACTTGCCTCAGTCTAAACCTTTTACCACCCAGTTGGTTAAGTGCAACACATGCCATAATAGCACATAGTACACACAGATTATCACAAAGTTCCATAGTCACTTAGTCAAATTGATAATTGCAACTTTACATGAACAGATGATTCGTGGCATGGCTAAGCAATCTACTTGTATCTAACCAACCCACGTTGGTGCTACGATATTACCAACTAAATAAATAACCAAGCTAGGGTGACAAAAGATTATGACATATCAATATAGACAAGGAGGATATAACAAATTGGATTAATAACTAAACCCAAAAGCATTTAAATAAATACTTAAAGTAAATGCAATAATTTGAATCAATATAACTTTTGAAAACTGGGATTCAATATGATCAAAGGTATGACTTGCCTTGCTATAGCAATGATGATCTTATTTAGACTTTAATCTTCAACTTCCTTGATCTTCAACTCCTTCATGATCAGCACTTCGCAGTATCAACGTCTACTCGCAGACAAGCAAATAAACCAAATAAATAAACAACAGAGAGCAAACAAACTCTAAAAAAATAAATAGTAATCTCAGATAAATAGATCTAGAATTTAGATGAATTTATGAATTTGAATGAACTCAATCAGAGTTCAGATTGAAAGGATATGACTCTCGGAAGAATCACATGAAATGATAAAATCGAGAGAGAAAAGAATATTCTTTCAGATTAAATAATTAAATAGAATTGGAGACTTACAAGTGGGGTCCACTGGTAAGCTAGAGAGAACAAAGGTAGTGAATGACATGTGGGACCAATTGGATTTCAGAAATTAAATTAATTTTTGAAAAAGGAACAGTGGATGACGGGTGGGACCCACTGGATAAATGAATTTCTAGAATTACAATAATTCTAGAAATAAGGTAAAGAGAATGACAAGTGGGCCATTGGTCCATAGACCAAGTCCACGGCTAGGGTTTAGGTTCATGGTAGATTGGGTGTATGAAATAGTGCTGACAATGTGGGGTCTAGATGTCATAGAATAGGTTTATGGTGAACCAGATCTATATGGTTTGGTTTAGGGTTAGGATAGGTGTGCCACATGGCCGATGACAAAGCGGGACCGGCTTGGCATAGACTTAGTCCACATGAACTGAGTCTACACAGTTTCGGCTTTTGGTTTAGGTCAGGGTGTAGGCCACGTAGGTTATGACGGTGCATGCCATATGTGCAAGGAGAAGATGAGGTGGCAAGATGGCGATGATGTGGCGTGCACAGGATCGATGATGTGGATGCCACATAAGATGGAATGGCAACGTGGCCATGAGGTGGCATAACATTGCCGAGCTGACATGGTAGTGATGACGTGGCATCGGGAAAACAGATCGCATGGGAGCAGGGCACAGGCATGGTCCTGATTCGAACCTAACGTGCGGGACCCACTCGCCATAGAGACCAAAGAGAGAGGGAGAGTTGGACGGGCCCACATGGAAGGGGGCAACCAAAGGAGATGGAGGCAGCCGTGGCGTCCTTGGGTGATCCCTGTTGGCAACGAGCGGCGATGCAGCGAGCGTCCACGGAATCCACGACGGTGGTGGCGGTGCTAGGCATGACAGCTCCTGCGGGGTCGGGTGAAGGCGAGGGTGGCTTGGTGAGCAAGAGAGAACGGCGGAGGACACCGACATGGCGACGCGGTGACAGGAGGATGGGGATGATGGCGCGGCTACGACATGAGTTGGGGCAAAGGAACCGGCGAGGTTGGGGATGGGGAAGAAAGGGGACGGGGCCTCACCGGTGAACGAGGATGAGCTCGGGGACGACGTTAATGGCGGCGACGGTTCGGGTTGCAAGCGAGACGGCGCTGCGGTGGCGTGGCGACGATGGCGAGCGCAGATCGAGGATGAGGGCGTCACGGGGATCTCGGATGCGGCGTCGGTGAAGGCGGAGGGGCACCCGGTGGCGGTGAACGGCGAAGGCGATCGGAGTCGTTGAAGATGGAACGCGCGCGGTGATAGAAGGCGAGGGAGTTCCGGGTGGTGCGCGCAGTCAGTGGAGGAGATCGAGGCGATTGCGGTGACGCATACGCGGCGGCTCGGGGAGCTTCCATGGCGAAGAACGGCCGCGAAGGCTCGACGCCGGTTGCGAAGAAGAAGACCACGGCGCAGCGCACGGGGCGGCGGAGCTTCGGCCGTCTCGGGTGGAGGCGAGCTAGGGGAGCGTAGATCGAGGTTCACTGGGCTATTTATAGGCCGGGTGATGTGCGGCTCGTGGACTCCCAGGCGGTGGCGTGAGTCGGGCGCGGAACGCGCGTAGGACGGTGGCGGTTGCGCGCTGTGGTGACCGCGTCGCGCTGCGGCGCGGACACGCTAAGGCGGCGACGTACGCTCTGCGGTGCGGTAGCGTGCTTAGTGGCGGCGGTGCGGTGACCTCGGGCCCGGCAAGGCGTGGTGCTAGGGTTTAACAGGCGGGCCAATTTGGCGGTCTTGGTGGTGCGGCACGGACTTTGAGTGGGCGGTGGCGCTGGCAGCCGACTGGGCTGGCGATGAATGGTAGAGCTAGGTGGGCTAGACCGGATTGGAGAGAGCAGGATGAAGCCGAGCTGTGGAGAGAGAAACGGGAATGGCTGGTGGACCGGGCCGAAAAGAGGAATAGGAATTGGGCCAAGGAAGGAATTGAGCCCAAGGATTTAACTGAGATTTAATTAGTTTTTCCTTTTTCAAAAATAGCAGAAAGCACAAAGAGCAAATAGAAAATAGCAAATGCACTCGGAAAAATTCTAGAAAAATATATCCAAGCACAAAGAATCCAAATAAAATAGTTTTGATAATAGTTGATGTTGATATTAATCATATTAAATTGTTTTTGATTTATGAAAGTCCCAATTAAGCTTTATTAATTCAAATAAAATTGGTGAAATTTTTCAGGGACCTAAACTACTCAAAAGATTTTTGAAAAGCCAAATTTTGGGACACTACAATGAGTCCATGTGAGTGCTCCTGAGGAGGTCCTCGAGGGAGGTCCTGGAGGAGGTCTTGGAGTGCCACATGTCCCATGTTACCATTATTCTTGACACGATACACCTTCCTCACCACTTTGTTATATCTCCTATTGTAAGACCGACTTCTTTGATCAAAGCAGTCATTATCAGGACATGATAGCCTATCGAACACAGGTCTTCTTGGTGCTGTCCACCCCGGATGAAATGGTCTAAAAGGCATTGGGGGCGACATCCATGGACTACACCAGCCCCATGGTGAACAAGGAGGAAACCCGACGGGAGGAGGACCCCATGGGATGGGCATTGGCGGCCCAAAAGGATCACACGGCACTGCTGCATAGAGGTCTTCTCGACGACGATTCCAACCATCAAACTTTTGCTTTGTGGGTGATCTTGGTCGCTTAAAATTATTGGGCCGACTAGCATTGTTTTCGCCGACCTTGCCATTCTCATATTTAGTCAGAAGCTCCTTAAATGTGGGCTTCGGCTTTTCAACTCTTTTGCTGGTCTTGCTTCTACTTTCATTAACCTTTTAATGATTAACTTCTGGGCTTTTCGGTTTGATCATTTTTGGCTTAACAGTTTGCATATTCCCAGAATTCGATGTCCCTGTGCCTCTCTCTTCTATCATCACATTCTTGCCTTTTGTAGACTCGGCCTGAGATGGCCGAACAAGCACTTTCTTGTTCTCAAAATCAATCATATTGACAGGAAAGAGATTGTGGTCTAGCTGCATTTTTGGACTTTCAGCAAATTTCAATCGTCCTTCATTAATGGCCGATTGAACATATCGATGAAAAACATTGCAGTCATTAGTGGCATGAGAATAAGAATTATGCCACTTACAATATGCACGCCTCTTTAAGTCTTTAGGTGTTGGTATAACATGTTTGTCAGGCAATCTAATTTGTTTCTCTTGTAGCAAATAATCAAAGATTATATCGCATTTAGCAAAATCAAAAGTGTATTTGATTTCTTCTTGCCGATTCCTTTGTGACACCGGCTTTAAAATCGAGCAAACGAATGGTTTAGATTTCGACCAATCCCATTCGGCCACACACACATCAACATCATCATCGTCCAAATTTTCAGATTCATACTCAAGCATATGAACACTAGGATGATCGACTTTTACTTTATCACTTAATCTCTGAAAATTCCTAGACTCTTTAGCTCGGCTCTCTTGTGCTAGAGCTTTTTGTAATACTTGACTAACATCTAGGAAATCATGATTTTCTAGCTTTTCTTTTAATTGAGACAGTAAACCTGAATAAGCTAGATCAGCCAAATCTTTGTTAGAAATTGTCAAATTAAAACATATGTTCCTTGTATCTCTAAACCTTCGGATGTAATCAGTAACAGACTCATCGTGTTTCTGTTTAACCGAAGTTAAATGTGACAATCTAAGCTCAATGTCTCCAGTATAGAAATATTCATGGAATTTTCGCTCTAATTGAGACCACGTATAAATAGAATTAGGTGCCAGAGAAGTAAACCAGGTAAATGCAGGACCAGACAATGATAAAGGGAACAACCTCAGTTTTAATGCATCGCTAGCACTAGCTTCACCACACCACCTAGAGCACCCCGGTACACCACACCCCGGTGGCACACCCGCAAGGGCCAGACGGACAAGAGGCTACGCTCATCCTTTGACGCCCGCATAGGGGCCATAGCCATAGCCCCCCCCTTAGTGGGGTCGAGGCCCTCGCCGAGTGGGGCATTTAAACATGCGTCATTCGCCCTGCGTAGGCTGGCAAGGTCAGGTATAAAGAACCAAAGACAGGAACGCAAGCACCATCCGAAAATCTTTTCATTAAAAACAGAGGTCATTACACAAAAAGGGGTCATCCTCCTCTACAAAAACCGCTCTAACGCGCAACAGACAAAAGCAGAGCAGGGACAACTACAAGCAACCTAAAGACCCTAGGTATCTAGCACCAGTAATCTAAAAAAAATTGAGCTGCTTCAGACAAGCGGGGGGTCACACCTTATCTTCGCGGGTGGACCCCTGCTTGCCAGCCTCCGGGTCCTCCACCAAAGCTCCTGCCAAGGCCTTCCCCTTCACCTGCTGGGTCTAGACCACCCTGAAGGACTACGTCACACCTTTATGGCCGTGCAGCGCCCAGAAGTCCTGCTGCAGGACTTTGCTCACCCTCCGTGTCCGATGCTGCGTGGTGACAACCTCCTCGGCAGTTACCACTGCAACGGACCGGACAGCGAGCGCATCCATGTGAGCACACCCCGCCTTGTCAAGAGAGGCAAGGGTCGTCGACTTGGCGACCTTTGCGCAATGATCGTCGTACGCACGAGCCACAGGCATGCACACTTTCCCGGCACGCTGGAGACGCTCCAAGGTTATGTCCATCTTTGCCGACCGGTGACGCCTTGGGGAGGTACGGCACCAAGCTCCGCCATAGCTCCCTCGAGAGACTCCATTGCCCCCCAAGCGGAACGGCCAACGGTGTTTAACAGCTCTCGCTCTGCCTAGATCTCCTCCTCAAGAGCTGCCTGGACGCCCCGCAGAGTCTGCACATCGCCTTGAAGGGTGGTACGCTCCACTTCCAAGCCCGCCACCTGAGCCTCCAAGGTCTTCACCCTCTTAGCAAGGGAGTCACGTTCGGTGCTCAGGGCCTCGCTCCGGGAATGCTCCGTGTCAACCCACTTCTGAATCTCAGGGGAGCCTCAAGAAATGTCATCGTCAATGGCCCACGACAGCATCAAGGTCTACATGGGCAGCACAACGTCAAGACAAGAGGGAGAAGATGAAAAGCAGGGATACCAGGGAAAACCAACCTTTATAGCATTCACCTTGACACTTTGGAACATGTTCTTGACGTCTTGAAAGAGTTCGAACAAAGGCGGGCAAGTAAGTCGACAATCGCCCGCAAACACTTGGCAGCCCTTTGCGACCTTGAAGTCGGCATGACACAGAGGACCCAGGTCCACCGCCCCCATAGAAGCCGGGCCAGGCACTGGCGATGGCGTTGCCTCGGAACCCTCCGAAGCGGAGCCACCGCCACCAGCCTTGCCACCCCCATCGCTCACCACTGCACCACCAATAGAACTCAGATCAGCAATCCCTAGTAATAAAGTAATAAAACAAGATGTGTACCAACGGGCGACCGCGAGGTAGCGGGGGCATCCCCGATGACTTCGGCGCTCCCTCCATAAACGTGTGACGGGGTGTCGGCGCTAGAGGACTCCTCGATAGCAAGGCGTGTTACACTAAACGTGCATGTCGCCTTGTCTACCTCTGACATAGTACGCCCGACGTCCTCCGCTTTGACACCCTCCACGGGTGAAACAGCGTGCTCATCAAACGAAGAGTTGCTGGACTCGGAGCACTCCACCCGCTCCGGGGTGCCCCCTGCCACCCTCTTAGTCGGCCACTCCGTCACGTCCTCCGAACTACGGGAAGGGCCACCGGCGTCACAAGGGCAAGCGACGCGTAGGGGGGCCGTCACAATCGGCCTCGCGCCTTCGACCTCAGGCACGCGAACACATTTTTTCCCCGCATCTGGGTCCGGGCACTTGGAAAGACGAATCGACACGGCGTACGCACAATTCAAGCGCCTCCCTCACAACCAAATGATGCTTCGCATGCTCTTCGCCCGTGTAACGGCCAAAAGCGACTCTCTGGCTATGTATTGCCGGTGATGGGCGCGACTACCAGAACATAACCAGGTTCAGGTTAGTTTAAAACACCATGCAAAACAAGGCTGGAAGCGAGAGAAAAGGAAAATCATACCTTCGCACCCCTCCACAGTAAGGACTCGGAACCCAGACTTCGGAGCCCCGAGCTCCACCCTCCACTCCTTGGCCAAAGGCCAGATCCCGAAGGCACAGAATGCCTCCACCAGGTCCCGCGTGGAGAGTCGCTTCGTTGTGTCCAGCAGGAGATGGAGGAGGGCCTCCTCCCTAGAGGTAAGGACAATCTCGGGAATAGCGGTACGCTGTATCAGCCCACCCCGAGATTGAAGACCATCCTTCGCTGGACAAGTATGGTAAAACCACCTTCGCGTCCAATCCATCTCTGAACGGTTGCGCACTGCCGGACCAGGGACATACATTTGGCACCGTGCATTGGGCTGGAAATTGACACTGCCAAAGTGAAGCGTCTCGTCCGTGCTTTTCTTTTTCTTCGGCTGGCAGCGCCCGTCGTGAAGATAGGTGAACAGGCGCCCCTCGCCGTTGGCCACGGCTGATCTCAGCATCCACTCGAAGACCCCTGGCTTTACAATGGAGTTTGGCATCAACAACGCCAACTCCACCCCGTAAAGTCGAAGGACCACGGAGACAAGCTCGATGTAGGGTATCCGAAGGCCAGCATCGAGGAAAGCAACAAACACCACCACCTCGTCCGGACGGGGTGTGGGCACCGTCTTCGACCGAGGAGCACAGACCTTCGCTAGGCTCTCCAACTTGCCCTCATCCACGAGGGTCTGAAAAACAAGGTCCGTCACGTTGGACCTCCCCAGATCGCTCGTGTACAAGGACTCATCCCTGCCATCCTTGTTCCGCTTCGTCATACCCGAAGCCCCCAGCACAAACCCTCGCAACTCGCTAGTGCTGCAAAGAGAGATGGCTAGAAGGTTTAACGGGCAACCAAAATAAAACCATGATAAGAGCAGGGGGGATTCCCCCTTATTTATATCCACCAGGGACACAAAGGGACAAATTGGCGGGGGCACCAAAGAGCCACGGACACACACGGTAGCAAAAAGGCCACCCTACTGGCACCATTATGGTGCACAGCCCCCACCTGCCGTGCATGCCCTCCAAAGGGGCAGCATCAATGCTGACCGGTGCGCCACACCCGAACAGGCACCAGTGCATTGACTATCCATAGCACGTGCCCCAAACCGCAGGGATGACTCCGAGGCCAACCTCCGCAACACCAAAACCTGTCCAAACAACGCTTCACCGGGTCGAAGGGGACGGTGTGCCTGGACCCTCCAGGAGAAAGGCGTGGTTTCAGCCATGACGAAGTAGGACCTCGACCGCGACGGGCTTGTCGTAGGGGCAGCCCACTGGCCCCCACGACCTGGCTAATAGAAGGCTACAAAAGGAGCCCCCCCTGAAGGAGGCTCAAAGGCATAAGAGGTGCCAGAAGAGGGCCCAAAACCTGAAGAGGGGCCCAGAAGAGGGCCAAAACCTAAGAGGGGCCCCGAGGCCCGAGAGCCTTGAGGGCCTTGAAGGAGGCCCGGTTCCCTAGGGGCCACCCAAGGCACCGGAAGGTTGCCTCATGGATACCAAGGGCATCCAGGGCCCCCTCGGCCCGGAGCCGCCCCGCAGCAGATGAAGGGAGGAGAAGACAAATGGACCAGGCACACCAGCTGGGTGAGCCATGTTTAGGAAAGCCCACCATGGGCTGGAGGCTACGTTTAGGGGTAGGAGAAGACTCTACAGTCCCTATGCGGGTAGTACCTTCTTAGGGGTAGATTAGTAATCTGATGAATCCCACCAAAAGGCTATAAATAACCCTCTCCCCCATGTAAGACGGGCAGGCTTTTTTTGAGGCATTATCAATACATACACACTTCTCCTGGCACTGGTCCCTTCTCCGAGGACCCCTCGGTCACTCCTAGACACCAGGGGTCCCCTTTTTCCTACTGTCTAATCCTTCTTGCTATGACAAATACCAAATTGCCAAATGAAATGATGATAGTGTTGGAAATATGCCCTAGAGGCAATCATAGAGATGATTATATTTTATTATGTTCATGACATTGGATAATGTGTTATCTTGTTCCTAGAATAATATTGTTAATATTTATTATCAAGTATGTGACTTGGTTGTGAAACTCTATATTTACTGCGATAATTATTCTTACGATCCTCGTAAGTAAACATATGTGGACACATATGAATAGACTAGCATATGTATTGGTTGATGACTATGTTTCACAAGTCATAGATATGGAGATATCTAACCGATAATATGGACGCATGTTAGAGAACATGATGTTGGATAAGACCCACCTTAAGACACTATTGAGATTGCTATGAATCTATGTGTCGTTAGTTGGTCTCAAGCAATGATGATGTATAAATCCTTAGACCTGAGATCAGCATGGTTTCCTACATGTGTAAGAGCACTCTTAGGGGTTGCCAAACGCTACACCGTAACTGGGTAGTTATAAAGGTAGCTTTCGGGTATGCTCTGAAACATGGAGAGGAATGTGACTGGTCGGATATGGGATTTGCCCCTCCTAACATAACAGGAGAGATGTCTCTGGGCCCCTCGTTGTGATCGGATAAAGAAAGTGCATGGCCATGCCACTAGTAGTCGAAGTGTTCGACCACATAAAGTTATCGACACTTGATCGAGAAAGTATTGAGCAGATCCACGATGACACAACATCTCACCCGAGTTCGACCCGGACATCGTGAGGCAAAGGGAGTATACACGTAGGTCGCTTAGTTGACGATTCTGATTTGGTGGTATCTGATCTAAGCTAGTCGGAGGCGGTGAGCGTAGTCCGCAGTGGTCGTAACTCGGTCATAAGCAATTCTGGTAATGCGTGACCAAATCTGGCTGGTCGTTATAAAGATAGGACCTAGTCGTAAGTGATAAGGACCTAGTCGTAGATCATATTGCATTAAGGTTAAATCCGATATAATTTGTGTGTATTCGGGAATCGATATGTTACTGCTAGGAGCCGCTTCGACTCGTGATCGGAAGCGGTTTCCGAGTCACAACCGAACTACACATGAACCTCTGGGTCACACATTAGCAGGTTGGAACAAACCAAGATGCGAATATGATTAAATAGCGTGTTGGATAGGATCCGTCCACGAGCACTATATAAGGAGGTGCATGAGGTTGGGGGATTGAAGTGAAAAACACCACCGAAACCCTAGCCGCCATCTTCCTAAGAGCTTCACCGTGCGACTTGGTGCTTTGGCACCGGCGTTCGGTTGTTCCTTCCACTGGGCGTGTGGATCTGTAGAGGTGCTACTACGATTGTTGCGCTTGAGGGCGATCGCGATCTTCACAAGGAACCACGAGGCGTTCTTTGGAGGAGCGATCGACTACGACCACGGCATCGACTTCTTTGGACATTGGACGATCGACTCGACCACTACATCGGCGCGCCCTTCGTTGGACGGTGCTCCAACCCTTCTTCGGCTTGCTCTGGCGTCTGGTGGTAACGATCTATGATCATCTACTTACATGGCTTCCTGGTTTGCGTGGTAGAATTTTTGTTTGTAGCTATCGTAGCCTACCCGTGACCTAACAGATAGGGGGGCTCCTGTCGCCACTTGAAATAGCGACAGGGCCCACCCTATAAAAACTGCGATTTTTCTTCCCCTAGCCTCGTTCCACTCGAGAGAAAGAGTGGAGAGAAAGAGAGGAGGGAGGAAAAGGAAAGGAGGAAAATTGAGTGGCGAAGCCCTGTTGGTTCGTAGCGGAGGAGAGAGAGAAGGAGAAGCAGATCACGTCGCCTACTTTGCAGGTATTTTTTTTTTGCAACTTTGTAATTTAATTCGAAAACCTGGTAGGTTAGCAATAAAACTAACGATGTAGAATTGATTTCATTATATCGTTTTAGTTGTAGTATAAACTGTTTTAGTTTAGATTATTGTTGTAGTTTAGATAATTTTTACACGAGAAATAATTTTGAAATGCTGGTGATAGCAAGGCAGCTCCAAAAATTCTGTAAAAATTCCAGAGTAGCTAAATAGTGTGTGTAGAGCCTGATTAAAACATTTTTAGCTTCAATTCTGTTATCATTTTTGCATGGTAAATATTTTGTAAATGTCGAGAATACCTTTTAAACTGCGAAAATAGCAAGATGGCTCTAAAAATTCTGTAAAAATTCCAGAGTGGCTAAATATGGTATGTATAGCCTGATTAAAATATTCCCAGCTTTAATTCTATTCTTATTTTTGCACGGTAAATATTTTGTATATGCCGAGAATACCTTTTAAACTACGAAAATAGCAAGATGGCTCTAAAAATTTTGTAAAAATTTAGAGTACCTAAATAGGTTGTGTAGAGCCTGATTAAAATATTTTCAACTTCAATTTTGTTCTCATTTTTGTATGTTAAATATTTTGTATATGCTGAGTTAATCTTTTAAACTGCGAAAATAGCAAGATGGCTCAAAGAACTCTGTAAAAATTCCAGAGTAGTTAAATAGGGTGTGTAGAGCCTTATTAAAATATTCTCAGCTTCAATTCTATTATCATTTTTGCACGGTAAATATTTTGTATATGCCGAGAATACCTTTCAAACTGCAAAAATAACAAGATGGCTCTAAAAATTCCATAAAAATTCCAGAGTAGCTAAATAGGGTGTGTAGAACATGATTAAAATATTCTCAAGTTCAATTTTGTTCTCATTTTTGGACGATAAATATTTTGTATATGCTGAGATAATCTTTTAAATATGTCACATCTTAAATTTTAGGTATTGCGGCCCCAGGAGACGCTGCACAGTGGCTGTACAAGCTATTTGACCAGGCCATTGACGGAACTCACCGTAGTCCCCTCAGTACCATCCTCCCGCAGGAGGACGAGCAACCCATTGAGCTTGGCGCGTTGCGGCTGCACATGCCCATGAGGGCATGGAGGGTGACCCACATTGGGTTCCGCAGTACGTATAGTTCTGAATTTCGGTTTGACTTGTGTGGGTAGACCCACGTTTGTTCTTCATCCTTTCGACACGAGTTGAGAGTGGCAGACCTCCTTCCATTAGCTAGGATGATGGAGGCAACGTGGGAGGACGACGAGGACATCGCCACCAAGGTGTCTATGTCGAGGCGGTTTCTATAAGATTGGTGCCTCCTAACGGCACTGGTTGACCGATGGAGGCCAGAGACGCACATGTTCCACCTTCCGTGCAGGGAGATGATGCTGACGCTTTAGGACGTGGGCTACCCGGCTAGGTTGCCTTGCATCAGCTTCCCCATGGCTGCGTACGATGTCCTAGATATGTGGCGCACGGTGATCTACGCGAGGTTCCAGGGGTTGCTGCCGGCCAACGTACGACTGGTGCCTCTTAACGGCGCTGGTTGACTGGTGGAGGAAGGAGACGCACACGTTCTACCTTCCATGCGGGGAGATGACATCGACGCTCCAGGTCGTGGGCTACCCGACTGGGTTTCCTTGCACGGGCTTCCCCATGGCAACGTACGACGTCCCGAACACGTGGCGCACGGAGATCCAAGTGAGGTTCCAGGGGTTGCTTCTGGCCAACACTGACTACAGGGTGTTCTCCAGTATGCACGAGCTGACGCTGAAGTGGATCAACCAGTTTGACGTATGTATTTATAACTCTTGCGTTTTTGCTTCAATTCCTTTGTTCAACTTAGTGATGTGTCTCTGTCTTCTTGCGGTACGCCGAGGATCGAGCCTTTGAGTACACATGAGAGGTACTTCGAGGTATACTTGTTGTGTTTCTTCAGGTAGGTCATATTCATAGGGTCCCACGGTGACAGCGTGGACAAGCACATGATCCGCTACGCACGGGAGCTGGCGGACGTGGAGGTGGACATGGTCCCACCGTACTCCTGGGCCCAGCGGTGTTGTGCATGATGTACTGTAGCCTGTGCAGTGCATGCCACCGGGTTCGTGACAGCTTCGTCCTCTCCGGATGCCCGCTGCTTCTTGAGCTATGGTCCTTCAAGCGTTTCTAGATCGGACGATCACAGCTAGACCTGGGAGCCTACACCGACATGATGTATGCCGTCGATGACCATGTGGACCAGCTGACCATGGGTACGGTGTGGTGTCGCTGACGGGTTATTTTTTGAACCTTTTGTCCTTTTTGTAATTTAATTTAATTACATGTGCTAAGGTTTTGTTGTTCTATTCCACAGATCACCTTCACTCCGATCACTACGCACGTGTCCTACCCGAACTGCAGTGCGATGTTCGATCAGTTGACAGATGAGCGCATCATCTGGACACCATACACTGCCAATAGGGTGTCAGCGCGAGCACCCCGAGGCTTGTCTGTCCAGTGCACGCGAGACTAGCAGTACTAGTACACACGGAGGTTCTTAGTGCACGACGTCTTTGTGGAGGAGTACTACGTGCACTGAGTGATGCGCTAGTTTGGTCTATGATAGGAGTTCCTAGTGCCTTAGGTCCGCGGGTGCCGCCGAACGTTAACGGGTAAGTTCACGTTTTATGTCTGTCATAGACTTTCCCTTACGGACTTACGAATTTATCGTTTTGTCTTCCACAGGTACACTAGGAAAGGAGTGGCTGGTACAACTTCTTGGACTGAGAAGATGGCCTGTTTTGTTGGGCAGTGGCTCCACACATTGGCGGACGTGCTCCGGGAGACGACTCCCTACGACCCTAGGACGCACGAGGAGTACATTGAGTGGTACTCGACTGAAATGAGGGTTCGTTGGGTCAGGGTCGTGGTCGTCCCACCACACCATGAGGCCGCGACAGTCAACACGTACCCTACCTAGCCGGACTCCGCATTCCATCGCGCAGTACGTATTGAATGGTCTATACTTTTTATTTCCTAGGCATGTTTTCGGTTTCTAACTTGCTAATTATGTGTACAAATATCTTATGGGAGATAAATGAGATGGCGACCTCCGTGCATAGTCAGACGCTCAGGAAGCACTTCAGCATGATGACGCAGGAGATCAGAGAGCTCATGGACCGGTTCCTGGAGATGACGAGGCGAGCCATCAAACTTACGTTGTGTTGTAGGCTAAGGGACGTGGCGGACCGAGCTATTCGTGGACGGGGGGTGAGCCACGATGCATCACACCACACAGATCCTCACACGGATGTGGCGGGTGGGTCCTTGTGGCACCATGCCGAGAGTACCCCAGCACTGGCTCAGTTCGTAGGTACACCTGAAACACTTATGTCTAGTTATTAATTTCGAACTCCACTAGTTACTAACGATATTTTATTCTGGCAGGTCATCAGTGCCGTCCTTATCGAGGGCAGGACTACGCCGAGCCGTCTGCTGCGATGTAGCAACCAGGTATGCCTATGTTGTTTACATTCATAACATACTATTTCAGCATTTCCTTCTTGTTTACATCCATAACGTGTTGTTCCACAGGTCGTAGACTCCACCGGACGAGGAGCTAGGGTCGCAGGAGGGAGCAGACTCCGGGGACTACGAGTTCGATCGGGAGTTGGTGCTACGGCGAGCGCGCGGTGGGCCTTCGCACGACGAGAGCAGTTAGGTCTCCATTGGGGCTTCATAGCTGCACGGTGCGCTAGGAACGAGTCAGCCGACACAACACCTCCTCGGGACACCCTCTCAGGCTACTCACATTGGTAGGGTATCTCGGCCGTTAGAGCCTTTGACGTACTTGCACCAGCGTCCGCAGCCTCCTTGGGCGAGGGTAGGGGCCACACGTGGGGTACGCCCCAAGAGTGGCCGCGAGTAGATGTATTAGCCTTATTATGTAAATATTAATTTATGTATAATTTACATTATGCTAGTCTTGTGTTTCGATACTATTTGTTCTTATTGTGTGTACAGGTAACTGTGTGAGGGAGTCAGCATCGCGACACCCGCATCATTCTAGTTCTAGCCTTTTCGTATTTGAAATGACTATACCTGCTATAAAAGTCGTCATGCATTTTTCATATTAAATGCATGATGTAGGCGATTTTCGATATATGTACGCCGAATGAGGCTATTTTCGATATTATTAATCATTTGAGCGTGGCTATTTTCGATATTGTGCCGTCGAAGGGGGCTATTTTTTATATTACGCTGCCTAAAACGTATTTCAAATATATTTGGTCACATCGAAACTCATAATTTTTCTCTACTTCATATTTCCTTATCTTTTCGAAAATTATCAGTAGCGCAGACAATTAAAGATATACCAAAAATTGTAAATTTAATTTAATTTCAAAAAAGTGATCATGTCGCCATTTCAATTGGCAATAGGTTCTCTGTTCACTGTTTGCAGTGGCGTCATGATGTTATTTTCGTAAAAAAAAGAGACTATTTATTTATGTAATTTTAATTAAAATGATATTATTTTCTAAAAAATCCAAGATCTTACGTATTATTGATATTGTGAACTCAACCTTGATATGTTCTACGTTTGCTCACATCCTACCTATTCCCTGGTTAGATGGCAGTAGTATATTAATCTGAACCGTTGATTGCAGGACGAACGGTCTAAATCACGTGTAGCCTTAATCTGAACCGTTGATTGCAGGACCAACGGTCTAAATCACGTGTAGCCTCAAGTCTGGTCTGAACTGTCTATCCTCTTCAGTGCAGGAAGATTCCTACTTTTCCCCGTCGATTTTTTTTCCGTCACAAAGAAGCGTTAGTCATTAAGAAGGGGACTCCGGCAATAGGTGCACCGCCGCGCACGGATATCAAGCGAGAGACGACGTCCATAACCGGAAGCCACTATTCGTCTTTCTTACTGTATGACTACGTTCTGTTCTTGGCCGGAAACTGCATGCATTTGAGTCTCTCTTTGATTCCAACTTCTAAGCCATCACAATTCAAACTAATCCTAGGTTTGGACTGTGCTATAACCATTATCACTTGTAGGACCCGAAACCTCTTCTAGAATTAAGTCATCTTCGAACTGCATCATCATCTGTGCATGCATGGTAAGCATGCCCATGTTCAATTGACTTGATCTGTCATAAAGGAAGAAGAAACAGAACCAGACTCTAGTTGATTTGTGTTGTAGATAATGCATAGAAAAATAGGAACGAGATACAAAGATTTTACATGAAAAACCCTTTCGGAAAAAAACCACAGAGAGAAATACCACTATATGGAGAGATATTTACAATGAAACTCTTGCACCTCTCTATAAACTACATGGACATATTTATACTAGAACATAAAAGACTTGGTATAGAAATAGAACTATGAGTCGAAATCAGAAATAAAATCCGTATCACACTCAAACTCAATTTGTAGCACACTCAACTCAACAATTTGTACTAGTAGAAACTACTGGAACCACGGACCAAGTGTCCAGGACCCATCGTCGTTTGATAGATGTACTTCCCAAGTGTCTGCTGGAATTGTGCACGACCTGGAACCCATTACGCGCCGAAGGTGCTATTGTGCAAGCTAAGGTTGAATGGTGATCGATCGTGCAGCCCAGCTCGGACCACGTCTTGGGAAATATAGCTCAAATCATGCACCTTTTCCCATGCACCATCTCAACTTCCAGCTTAATTTGTCCGTGGGAGCAAAAATCAGTCCAAACCTGTCCGTCCACCAACCCAGGCATTTGCATCACCAAGATCAATGAGCACCGCTACGAGCGCCAACAATTTCATTTAGTACCGATTTACTGCACCTCTCCAAATAGTCACCGGCAGGTGAGGCCACATCCGTTTACCGATTTACGAAACTTTTGCAGACAATCACGAGCAGGAGGGCCTCGCCGATGAGTGCAGTTCGGCTAGGCCCGTTTCCCGGCGACGGCTGGTAAAAGCTACTACTATTAACCGCAAAACCAGGCCTTGCAACATGCATGTCGATGTTGTGCCGGATGATCAGATCCCGCAGTGGCTAGTGGCAACACCAGTAACTCCACTCCGATTCCACTCGCCTTCCGGCCGGTCTTGGTGGTGGCCATCTCTATTGTAACAAGGCATGTGACGGCCGGGCCGGGACGTCGATTTGCAGGTGCTGCGATGCCGATCAACGGAGATCCTGAGAAACTCACGGTGGATTCCTCGTTCCTCGTTGCGTGCAGGTGCGGCGCCAACGTTCCTCCGCGAATCCATCCGTGTGATCGACCACGACTCACACAAGTCACACGTACATATATAGTACGTAGTAGTCGGATTCGTGTCGTGTAACACCCACGCAAATGGTATCTATTCCAAGTCCCACGCAAATGGTATCTATTCCAAGTCCCACGCGGTTGCTGTGTGTATCGGATCTACAGCGATGTAACGCTGACGTGGCCGGCGTGATGGCGTGTAGACTCCAGAAGCAACTTGAGGGCATTATTGGACGGGCCACAAGAGCGAGGACAATGGCTTTCTTTCTCCTCTTGAGCCTCCTGAGCTGACCTGGCGAAAATTTCCTTGAGGGCATTATTGGACCGGCCACAAGAGCGAGGACAATGGCTTTCTTTCTCCTCTTGGATTTTTTTTATTTTAGCCCCTGACATCACGTTAATTGTAAAAATAGCTCTCATGCCGTTTTTATTTGCAAATGTAGCCTCCTCCTTCTCCTTCCGCGGTCAGGGAGTGGGGAAAGTGACTTTCTGCGGTCGGGGAGCGCGGAAAGTAACCGACTAGGTGGCCGAGCGCGGGACCAAGGCCACCGGCGCGGGAGGCGGGTGCACGGTGTCATGAACCGGCCCATGGCCCATGAGGTAGGCCCAACGCCAAGCAATGGCCCATGACCCATTGGTGGAGTACTAAAGGGCAAGACCAGCAGCGCAAGAAAGCATCGAAGAACATCACAACCGGCTCTATCTTCTACCTCCAGCTGCTACCTTCCCCAACCTCTGTTCCTCTGGTTTCCCCAACCTTCTTTCGCTGATTCTTGTCTCCCATTCCTTCTTAGTCTTGATTCTAATTCCCCAATTTGTAGTATCAAAATACTTGTAAACTGAGTGATATTGGCATTATAGCAATTGACCTTGGAGAGATTGAGTGTTCATTCTTGTTCTTTCATTTTGGTCCGTGACAATTGGTATCAGAGCCGTCGATCATGGTGGTTCCGTGCTCCGAAGTGGCCATGACCGACGCGGAGAAGGAGAGCGAAGTGCGGTGCAAGGCGATGCTAAACAAACTAATCGCTGAAGTGAAGAAGCAGACAGTGAAGATGGAAGACCTAGCAATACGCATGGACGAGCTCGCGGTCGGCTTGAAGGCCATCGTCCAGCCCCCAGGAGCACCCGCTCATGCCTTGCCACCGCCCGTGCCCGCACCGATGGCCACCTGCGTCACCGCGGTGGACCACGCCGTGGCAGCAGCCACTTCATGTGCAGAAGCTGCCCTCGCCCCCGAGTCGCCCACTAGGTGTTTGATGGTTCGTGCCGGCGACGACACCGCCTCGCAGACGCCCGCATTCATGTCGGACACGGCCCCGAGTCCTCCCTCGACCGCCGCCTGGCTCGATGTCGCCAACACCAGCCCCGCTCCATCCATCAGCACACCTTGTGTGTGTGCCGACACTTGCATCATCACCGCACACCAACCGTTTGACGAAAGGCCACCACTCACTGATGTCGACCACGCCGAGGCAGAAGCCACTCCATGCACCGACTCCATCCTCGCCACCGTGATGCTCACCAAGTGCTCAACGTTGGGCCCCGATCTCGACATCGCCGCCACCTACTCTGATGAGGAGTGGCATGAGCAGTCTATGGCACAGCAGCAACAGTCCTTCAAAATTGGCCTCACCTCAGTTGGTGCTCAGCGGGTGTTCAAGGAAATACCCAAGACGAATAAGGTTGTCCTGTTGCCACCCGCGACAAAGTGGGTTGAGAGGAATCCCTGGCCACCTCCCTCTCGAATTCCAAGCATAAGTAACCGAGATGAGTCACGACCAACACCATGGCTGTCGTTCAAGTGTGAACGAGGCGGTGCTGGCAAACCTCGGGGCCACCATCATCCGGATATCGATCGTTACGCCGTGTTTGTCAAGGGGGTACTATTCAAGTCCAGGGAAACAACCTTCACTCAAGCGGGCATAATAGAAACTAAAATGCTGCAACTAATTTGGAATGCTGATGAGGCAAAGGTTCTTTATGAATTGCTTACTGAATTGGGAGCCAAGCCTGATGATTCTGCAATAGCTACTGTGCTTGTCCAATATGTAACAAAGGCCATGGATGAAGATTGCTGGTCTGATGTCGAGTACTGCAGAACCATTGAGAATTGGTATAGCCTGTCCAAAACACTAGCAGAGCTTGAGGCCTTGGATTATGCAAAGAGAAGTGGACTAGATGTGGTGATAGTCTGCCCATCCTTGGTGATTGGACCCCTGCTGCAATCTACAGTGAATGCAAGCAGTTCAGTCATAGTTGATTATTTGAAAAGTGATCGTGAGGTAATAAGCAAACTCAGGTGTTTTGTGGATGTTCGGGATGTTGCCAATGCTCTTCTTTTGGTATATGAAAGTCCAAAGGCCTCTGGACGGTACATATGCAATTCACATTCAAGAAAGGCGTCTGATGTCATAGACCTACTGAAGAGTTTGTATCCCACTTACAAATTTGCCAACATGTTTGTTCAATATGGTCAGGCCCAGCAGTTAGGAAAAGCACAAGAATTGTTTGAATCAGCATCAACATCATTTCCAGTAGGAGGACCTGTCTACATGACCATGGTTGACGCATTATGTAAATGCAGCAAAACTGAGGAGTCATATAATCTTTTCATGGGAATGGTTGACCAGTGCTATGATAGAGACGCTGTGACAATTATCATACTTGTCATTGACCTGACTAAGCCTGGGAAATTTCTGGAGGCAGAAAGCATCATACTTATCATACTTGTCACTGACCTGACTAAGCCTGGGAAATTTCTGGAGGCAGAAAGCATCATCCGTTGCTGTTATCCTGATGAAGTTGAGCTTGATACTGTCATGTACAATACTTCTATCAAGTCAATTGGTGAGTCTTTTGAACTCTCTCTTGGTTACAGAGTATCTATTGAGTTTGTGATGGAGTACAGGATAGTTTCTGGAGCTGTTGACCTTCTTGTCATTCTTGATATGCTTGGGCGCATTTTCACTGGTTCTGGGAAACCTATAAATAATGGTCCACAAATTTTACCAGAAGCATACTTGAATATTTTCGGAAGTTCTATCAATCCCAGCGAGCAAACATACCTTGAAGAAATGATTCGGACTGGGATCGAATATCTACAGCTGCATCCAGTAAGGTTGGAATCCTACTTTTCAAATGCCCACGGATTAAACAAACATATGCACCAGTTGACATGGGCAATTGAACTGGAGGCTGACACTCACAGGATACTGGTCTGGCACATGGCGACATGCCACTGTGAGATACATCTCTCAGATGAAGATACAAAGATTGACTTGCTTAAAAATAGGCTGTGGGTCAACAAATCAAGAGCTCCTGAAGCTGTGTGGCCATACTACTTAACTGAGGGTATGAATGTGTCAGTCCAATTCACCAAGGACGGCAATCTGATCCTCCGAGACTTGGATGGTTCACTGGTCTGGTCCACGAACACATCAGGCAGCCCTGTTGTTGGTATGAACCTTGTTGGGTTTGGAAACTTGATTCTCTTCAGCGCCGAATCGGTTCAGCACCCGACTGACACACTCCTTATTGGGCAGTCACTGAAGCAAGGAGATGAGGTCATGGAAATATTTCAATTAGTTACCAGTTCTGGCATTGGTGTTGATGTAGTCAGCTTGTCATGGTTTTTCATTGCTTGTGCTGAGGGAGCTAGCTTGAAGGCCTTCATAATTGGAGGAGGACTGGTAACAGGCATCAAGGAGTCTGATACTGGATTGGCTCCACCAAGCCAGTGCGATCTTGTATCAGATAAACAGATGATGCAAGAGGAGCAACCATTGCAGGTTGCTAGATGCACGAAGATCATTAGCCCTAATACTAATGACGCCAAGTATGTCATAAATGTAAAACAAATTGCAAAGTTTGTGGTTGGATTAGGGGACAAAGTTTCCCCCACTGATATTGAAGAAGGGATGCGTGTTGGAGTTAATCAAAACAAGTACCAGATTCAAATTCCTTTGCCACCCAAAATTGATCCGAGTGTTACCATGATGACTATTGAAGAAAAACCTGGTGTGACATATAATGATGTTGGTGGATGCAAGGAGCAGATTGAGAAGATGCGTGAGGTTGTTGAACTTCCTATGCTGCACCCAGAAAAGTTTGTTAAGCTCGGTATTGATCCTCAAAAGGGAGTCCTTTGCTATGGCCCTCCTGGAACTGGGAAAGCACTTCTTGCTAGAGCAGTAGCCAATCAGTTTGATGGGCACCTAGGGCTTTATGGATGTCATGAACCGATACCATGGGATCCTGGGGCACTGAGTTCTTTCGCAAGGCATTTTTCTTACCACGGCTTGAGGGCAAGCCGAATCTCAAGGAGGGGAGAATGTCATGAATCGGCCCATGGCCCATGAGGTAGGCCCAACGCCAAGCAATGGCCCATGACCCATTGGTGGAGTACTAAAGGGCAAGACCAGCAGCGCAAGAAAGCATCGAAGAACATCACAACCGGCTCTATCTTCTACCTCCAGCTGCTACCTTCCCCAACCTCTGTTCCTCTGGTTTCCCCAACCTTCTTTCGCTGATTCTTGTCTCCCATTCCTTCTTAGTCTTGATTCTAATTCCCCAATTTGTAGTATCAAAATACTTGTAAACTGAGTGATATTGGCATTATAGCAATTGACCTTGGAGAGATTGAGTGTTCATTCTTGTTCTTTCATTTTGGTCCGTGACACACGGCCACTTGCCATGATGGCGGAGGCGAGCGGTCAATTTGGCGGCCTTGAAGTGGTAGGCCACTTGAGCTTCGCGTTCGGCGGGAAAGAGCCGAGCCCACCACCTTCATGATGCGCCGCTGGTTCCCTTACCGGAGAATTGCCGCCTGCCACCGAAGCTTCATGGCCCCAAAGCGGAAATGGACACGTGTCGTGCCCAGGGCATTTCGCGCTCGAGAGGGGGCCAAATTTACAAATACGTCGATACAGGAGCCATTTTTACAATTCATTGGCGTCAGGGGGCGAGATCAAAAAATTCCTCCTCTTGAGCCTCCTGAGCTAACTTGGCGAAAATTTCATTGTTGCGCTAGCCAAATCCTCCATCTTCCATTGGGTATCTGGTGATCAGCAGCGGATATACAATGAAAATGACTGGTTGTCACCATATATACCACCATATATATAATTATCAATCATTGGTGTACTAAATATTTACGTGTAAAAGTTTAGCTTCAACATGACTTACTAAATATTAACGTGTAAAATTTTAGCTTCAACATTTCAACATGACTAACTGATGACAATGTACAATGATAAAAAAAAGTAGCAATGAAAATACTTACCAAGATAGAGAAACCCACTAACCGTATTGATTAATTGGCTCAAAGTAAAGAAACTAAGAACAAAGAACCAAAAAACAAAGATGGTCGGCATAAGCAAAAGTATAAAAGCTAATGACCTATTTGGGGAGATGAAAACTCATTTGCTAATGAGCTCTTAGAAGAGACATAAAGATTGATTTTTTTTCTTTCACAAAGGACTATCTGAGATCATTCGGGAATGCTACAAAGAATAGAACCATTTACTTGAATTCGTACACAGATGGTGCCTATAAGAAATATTGGTAAGAATAGAACCATCTACCCTCAAAATGAATCCCTAAATCACAAGTCGGAAGTGTAACATGTTAAAGGAAATCGTAGAGGCCTAGAAGGCTCGGTGTGAGCAGTTGAACGGCTGCCGCCGGCTCACGGCCCGTGAGGAGAACGACGTCAAGGGAAACGAGATGGCAGGCGATCGGCGATGGACGAGTTCTCCAGCGCGTCGTCCATCGGCGATTGGCGGCCGAGCTACCGGGTATGCGGCATCCACCGGCACTGCTCCCTGCTTGCCTACTCCTTTCGCACGACTCGGTTAAGGTGCTCGTTCGTGTGAGTCCATAGGCACTAAACAAAGTAATGGGAGCATGATGGCCTTTTGAGCTGCTGCCATGTTGCACTTCCATTTTCATGTGGGCTAGGCCCGTCAATCGTGGCCGAGTTGCGCTCCTCTACCATATGCTGGCTGCTCGCCTGGCTAGCTACCCTTTGGCCCAGTTGAGTGTTTGGGGCCTTGAGATATCCCTGTTGGTGATATGCCCTAGAGGTAATCATAGAGATGATTGTATCACGTCTATGTTTATGAGTTATTGATTAAATGTTATTCTGTTTCTTGAATGAATCATTGGTTATGAAGATTAACAGGTATGTGACTTGTTGGTGAAACTCCATAACTTACATGATGTCGATTACGAATATATCCTGATGGGATGTCCTTTGGTGAAACACCGGTGACTCTCATTCCAACACATGTATTGATTGATGACCATGTTTCACCGGACATGGATATAGGGATATCGAATCGATAATGTGAACACATGTTAGAGAACATAAGGTTGGATAGACCCACCTTGAGACACTATTGAGATTGTTATGATTTTATGTGTCATTAGTTGGTCTAAAGTAATGATGACGTATAATCCTTAGACCTAAGATCAGCATAGTTCCCTATATGTGTAATAACACTCTTAGGGGTTGCCAAATGCTACTCGTAACTGGGTGTTATAAAAGTAGCTTTCGGGTATGTTATGAAACATGCGGAGGGATGTAACTGGTCAGATATGGGATTTGCCCCTCCTAATATAACATGAGAGATGTCTCTGGGCCCCTCGAAGTGGTCAAGTAAAGAAAGTGCATAGCCATGCCACTGGTGGTCGAAGAGTTCGACCACATAAGATTATCCGACACTCGATCGAGAAAGTATTGAACAGTCCATGGATGACATGATATCTCACCTGGATTTCAACCAAACATCGTGAGGTAAAGAGAGAATACACGAGTAGGTCGCTTAGTTCAATCAGTTATGGACTGGTTGTATGGAGATACGAACTAGTCGTAGACTGGTCGAACGTAATCACAGAGTGGTCGAGACCTGGTCGTAAGGGGTTACGAACAGGTTGTGATCAAAAGAGAACTGGTCGTATAGATATATGACCTGGTCGTAAGTGATGAGGACCTGGTCGTAGATCGTATTGTATTTAGGTTTGTCCGATATAATTTGTGTGTATTCAGGAATCGTTATGTCCTGCTAAGAACCGCTAACGACTTGTGATTGGAAAGGATTTCCGAGTCACAACCGACTACACATAAACCTAACGGGTCACACACTTAACGGGTTGGAACAAACGTGTTCGGATAAAATCCGTTATGGGCACTATATAAGGAAATGCTTGAGACTATTGGGAACAGGAGATTGATGTGAGTTGCTCCACCGAAACCCTAGCCGTCAGCTTCCTAAGAGCTCTGCTGTGCGACTTGGTACTAGCATACTAGCGTACGGTTGTTCCTTCCCTAGACATGTGGATATCGTAGAGGCGCTACTACGATTGTTGTTGCGCTTGAGGATGCTCCACGATTTTCATAAGGAGTACTGCATAGGCTGTTGGAGGAGACGATCGACTCGCGAGGACGCTAGTCAATCGACTACGACCACTACATCGACACGCTCTACGTTGGACTAAGCTGCTCCAACTCCTCTTCCGCTGCTTTGCGCGTCTGGTGATAACAATCTGTGATCATCTTCTTGTTTGGCTTCCTGATTTACGTGGTAGAATTTTAAAATTGTAGTTATTGTAGCCTATCCGTATCCCTTCAATACCTTGGGTTGGGCTAAGGGTGTTCCACACTATTTCTATATAGGCTATATAAAGAAAAGTGAATTTAGATCTGGTGTCCTCCGCACCCTATAGGCTTACTTGGATCTGCCCCTGTGGGTGATTGCTTTGCTATTTACTCTGCCGGTGGCTGCAAGCTCTAGTGATTGCGCCCCTTTCATAATTTGTTAGACAAACGAAAAGGCTTTGCTTTTGCCTAAAAGAAAAATGAAGGGCATTATCGATCGTGTCGCTCGACTAGCAAGTATATCAGTTCTGTAAAGCTTGTTGTGCAGATGTTTCTAGTGACGGCTGACAAGCAACGCTAGATAACTTGTGGTGAGTGGTGACACTACAAATATGATGACTAGCTAGCGCATCAGTGACTGACAGACTGCAGAAACATTTTTTTAATAGTACATTTTTAATACAATTATAGAAATAAATATCCGTCTAATAAAATTACAAAAACGAGCTTCTGTAGCCAATTAAAATAGCGACACATTTATGTCGCCAAACCAAATGGCGTCAGAGGCTGGAATTTTTTTTGACAGAAATAATTAAAATAAATTTATATTTATATTTTGAGAGAATGCTTCAAATTTTACAGGATTTTACTAAGTTTTTAGTAATATCTTGTAGTACTTAAAGAAGTAGGAGTTTGTTGGCCACGTGGATAAACCCCTTATATGTTAATTGCAACCGAGTTGTTGTTAACGAGTGTATTGTTTGCACAACCGATTATTTTCGAAAAAGAGAACACAATATTAAGTAGAGAATAACTTAGGAGTTAAATTTAGATGATGAGATTTGAACATCGACAATAAGACTGCGTAATCTATGTGTGAATTACATGGCGCAGAGGGTTTGATTGCATGCATTTGTTTCTTTCGCTACTCTTACAGTCGAAACGACAACATGCACGAATCATCAACCCGATCTACACGTAGGATACATGTGTGCCTTTTGGAATCGGGAAAACTTCTGGATTGAAAAGAAGTCAGTCTTGACGACCCATCGGCGCCTTCCCCTTGTCTGCTGCAGACCTGCGGCTACGGCTAATCCTGAAGTTAGCCCTATATTGGGCTTCCATGAGCTCCTCGGGAGTAACCACCCGCTTTGGAGGAGCATCAAGGACAATGGGTGCCTTCTCCTTGTCCATCGCGTGCTCGGCCCAGTCATCCTCAGCGTGTTGTTCCGGGGTCATCCATTACCACCCTGGTTTCATGGGCTCTAGCGGTGCATTTCCCTTGTCTTAACCGATCTCGGGTACGTAAGGTTTCCCATTGTGGAAGGTGTAGGATGGGAGCACGTAGTTGAGCATGTACTTCTGCTCGATGAATGTCCTATCGTACTTGTTTGGGCCATCGATCCATTGGAAGAAAAGACAATGCTCCTCCGGTTGCCATTATGCTTGGATGAAGTTAGCGATATGTAAAATGCAACATACAATGGGAAAAATCGATGTGTGTGTTAGATTCTCTTACGCAGATGTCCCCGCATGTGTAGTACGCCCGACAGCAGTCGCCGGGTGTGTGGACTAAATGATATGCGTTGGGTTAAGGCAGTTGAACTACAGGTGTGGAAACTCCGGTGGCACAGACGCATCCTTCATCGAATGATCCAAGTAGGTTCTGGTCTTCCCGGCAAGCCACTTTCTCTTCCGCAACATCTCCCCACAGCCTAACATCTCCAAGCTCGACACACTAAAGTCCTCTAGCTCTCTTCTCCCTCCTTTCTCTCTGTTGTGTGAAACTAGTTGTAGTGTAGTATTTGTTGCAGTTGTGGAGTGTACCTTGCTTTTATAAGCGGCTAGGGTGTAGTGTTGAGGGGTAAATAATGGCGAATGGTAGGGCGCAGTCTCTTTGGTCTGAAAATGAGGCATGGCAGTGTGTGGTCACTTCGATCTAAAAAGGTGGGTGACTGGTGAGTGATGTCTAATCACTGAGAAAAGCTGGTCCGGGTCGTCATTTCGGTCTGAAAGGGTGGCATGGCAGGGTGTGGCCAATTCGGTCTGAAAAGATGGTGTGGCAGTGTATGATCATTTCAGTCTAAAAAGGTGGGATAGCTTGTGAGTGATGTTTAATCAATGAGAAAAGTTGGTCTGGGTTGTCATTTCGGTGTGAAAAGGTGGCTTGTCAGTGTGTGGTCAATTCAGTTTTAAAAAGTGGAGTGACAGTGTGTGGTCATTTCAGTCTGAAAAGGTGGGATAGTTGGTGAGTGATGTCTACTAACTGAGAAAAGCCAATTTGGGTTGTCGTTTCGGTCCGAAAAGTTGGCATGATAGGGTGTGGTAAATTCGGCTTGAAAAGTTGGCATCACAGGGTCTGGTCAATTCGATCTGAAAAGGTGGCATAACAGGGTGTGGTCATTTCGGTCTGAAATGGTGGCATGACTGGTGAATGATGTCTACTCACTGAGAAAAGCTAGTTGGGGTTGTCGTTTCGGTCTAAAAAGGTGGCGTGGCAGTGTGTGATCAATTCGGTCTAAAAATATACGGTGTAATGTTCTTCTATTTTAATGTGAAATAAAACTAACTGGATAGCTTAGTTTCATTATGGTATTGTAATGTGATGGTAGTGTAATGTAAATTGAACATGACTTCATAACTTGGTTTTATTTTGGTATTGTAATGGTATATAACATATGGTACTTAGCCTGATGCTGTCATAGACCTATTCTAAATGATGTAATGCAATTGTCCCCTGTCATGTTACGTTCGTACAAATCCAGTAGCCAAAAGCTAACGACCTCTTGCAATTCATAAATAAATATACAACATTCTGAATACATGAATCCCCTTGTGCTGACAACGAAAACAACTTCATACATATTGCATATACTACCAGAGGGATACACACACATAAGCTTCTTGAGCCACTTCAGATGGTCAAGAATCCTGTCCAGACGCTCGCTTGCAGGTGACATGTTCACCATTGGACCAGATGGAGCTACAGGAGGAAGTTCAACTGCTCTTTCCACCATGGCACCAATAGAGTCCGCTCCACTAAAAGTACTGGCATCCGTCGGCCTAAAATCCACACTAAATAGTAAAAAGAAGTGATGAAATAAACTAAAAATCCAAATGCCAACATTCGTAGAAATTAAACTCACTGAGAAATATGAACACTTGTAGAACAACACACGCCTCTGTTCTCTTCGTTGTTAGAGTACATGATATTTGCTTTGACCCCGCGGTTTGGGCAGTTGATGCACCTTGCATTCGCAAACGCCACAGCTCTTCAGCTCATCGAACTCGATGACTAAGACATGGCGCTGAGGAGAGTAGTGGGACAAGTGCAAGTAAATGACAAGAGAAGGGCGTGGAGTTCAGTTGGTTGGATGTGCTTTTATAGATCTGGCCTTGGATTCTATTGGCGCCAACGTATCTCCACTACAGTCGATGTGAGTACCTGTTAACATCGATCTGTCATTTCGGTGCTCAAGGCTACAACGATGGTGGGGGGTCTACATGTTTGTCTGGTCTACACGATGTGTGGGGTGTCGTGATGCTGACTCCCACACAAGCTCCCTCACAAGGTCAGTCGTGCGCATAACAACAACAACAAATGAGATCGTAAACCAGACACAAGTATAATGTTAGTCGTACAAAAATTAATATTTATATAATATGAGTGATGCATCTAGTAGCGGGCCCTCTTCGGGCGTACTCCACAGGTGGTCCCTGCCCTCGTCTGGTGGGCCCGCTACTGGTGTGAGTACGTCAAGGGGTCCAACGCCCGAACTACCCTAGAGGGGAGAGTAACCTCTGCGGGTGTGACGAACCCCAGCTGTGTCAGCTGGGACGGTCTAGGCGCACCGTGGAGCTTTGAAGCCCCAACAGTGTCCTGGCTGGGAGAGCCCTTAGGCTATAAAGGTCGATAGTCGTCTCGCGAAAATAGGTACTCCTCGATGTAGTAGTCTGAGACTTGTAGCCCCTCCTGCGCGGCCTCTAGCCCCACCTCCTAACCGTGCTAATGCCCAATAGAACAGTAAGACATGCATGTAAATGTAATGCAAAATGCAAAAAACGATACACGACGAGGGAGTAGTAACCAACCTGGTCATTGTATCGAACTGGATGTCTCCCTGTGCTCCTACCCCGCGAACGCATGGAACAGAGGTCCTGTTTGAACAAATTGGTGTTAGTTAAAAAATTAGATAAAAACGAACAAGCTCATGTGACTGTTAGAGGTGTACATGCGAACTCAGTAGGGGTACTGCTGGCACGGTGCCACAAGGACCCACTAGGTAACTCCGGGATAGAACGGAGGTCACCTCCTAGTGCACCTCCCATTCGAGATTGCTCTGTTAGGCACAAAGAACAAGTTAGAACACAAAAACATGAGAAGTAAATAAATATTACGGACCATTCACTATGTACTACACGAAGGAATGTAGAGTCTGGTTGCGTGCGGTAGGTGTCTCTCGTCGCGGCGACGTGTGGCGGTGGCTCGTCCACGACCTGGACACGACGGACTCTCGACCGAGTGTTGTACCACTCGATGTAGTCGTAGTACGTCCAGTGGTTGTATGTAGCATCCTCCTGGACCACGTCCTCCAAGGCCCCTCCCCACTGCTCCACCCAAGGCACCATGCGTACTACCCAGAATGCGGTACTTAGGACACCCTTCCTAGTGTGCCTGCGGAAAGCAACTCCACGAAAATGTTAGTACACATTGAAAACAACGAAGATATAATATTCATTATGAACTTACCAGTGTATGTTCAGCGGCAACGGCTGTCCCCTGGGGACTGGGACCACTTGTCGTAGTCCGAACTGCCTCATGACCTGGTGGACGGAGTAGGCCTCAATGTAGACGTCGTGCACCAAGTGACGTCGCGTTAGCCAGTAGGCGGAGTCCCGCAAGCACTGTGTAAGATCGAGGAGGCTGACTAGAGGGGGGTGAATAGGCGGTTTTAAAAATTCTTTTGGCTAAAACCGAGTTTTATGCGAAATTGTAAATTAATTCAGTTTTGCTCAATTTAAAACCTGAATCAACTAGTCTTGACTAAGTGCATCAACAATCTAAGACTATTGATAATGATAGCAAACATACAAATACACGTAAGCAATTGAATTCTATAAATGTAAATTGCAATACAATAAAGCTCAAGAAGGCAAACCACGATGACACAGTGATGTTTTACCATGGTGTTTGGAGACTTGTCGGTCTCCCCTAATCCATGTTGAGGTAAGCCCAAACGAATTGGACCGGCTCACAACTTGAACCAATACATCGATCCACTCGGGGTTGCTCTTCCTCCACTCTGGAGATGGCGAGCACCAAACCACTCACAACCATCCGGGTCTTCTTACAACCTTCTCTAAAAGGATCACCTGCGCAACTCCTCCAAGCCATCTAGGGGTCAGCAAACACCAAGAGTAACAAGTTGGAGATGCTCACTTGAACGAATCAAGTGTCTAAGCTCAATGGATACACAATCCAACACCCAATGCAACATATGCACTAGGATTTGGCTCTCTAAGCCCACTAAGTGCAACACATGTACAAAAGAGAGTAGAGGGCTTGCTCTTTGCTAAAGGGAAATGAATAAGGCTCTAGCAGCTCTCTCGCAACCGGTCACAAGGGGTATTTATACCCACACAAGAAAAACTAGATGTTGGGGGAGAATCTTCAAAAAAAAAAAGAAGGAAAAACCAGTCTGACCGCCAACCAATGGCCGGTCAGACCGCTTTTGCTCCAGTGGCTATAAAAATTAGCCGTTGGACATACATCCATACTGACCACCCTCACAAGGGCCGGTCAGATCGCCGGGGGGGGCATTCAGATCGCTCCACAGAGGAGCCAACTAAAAACAGAGAAACACATCCTGTAGAAAAAGTTGTCCAGGGAGGCTGGCTGTGGGGCCAGTCAGACCGACCAACACATGGCGATCAGATCGGTCGCCCATCGGTCGGCCGGTCAACACCGGCGGTCAAACTGCCAGGACAAAAGGACCAGCACTCAGTTCGGTCACACCCTTCAAGGGTCGGTCAGACCACCCTAGAGCTGTGGTCAGACCGCCAGGGATGAGAAACTCATATTTTGCAATCCACTTCAACTCAATTTACAAAACACATTTGTCAATTGATGCGCGATGCAAGCATGGGATGAAGGCGAGATTCTCAACAAGTTTCAAAACAAATTTGCTGACTTTTAGAATCACGCCACAAGGAATAAGGTATATGGACTTAAACCATTTGCAAAACACATTCACAAACTAAAGTCACATGCTACAAGGATTTTGCATAGGCCTTTTCTATTTGCAAAACACATTCGCAAATATCAGCAACATGCCAAAGAGAGCTAGAGCAAGCACTAAGAGCTATCAACACATGACTAACTCAAGCTACTAGTCAAGACCCCTCTTAATAGTACAGCAACCTATACTACCAATCCGGTCTTCCAACCAAACACGGAGACCGATAAACGACTAGTAACACATCCTTAGCCTATGCTAGTCATACATTTGCCTTGAGCATCCATCTTGGAGTGATCACTTGACGACAAACCTTTACACTCCAAGTTTAGGTTCTTGACTTTGATAATCATCAACACATGATGATTTTCTTTACTATGGGATCTTATCTTGATGCTCATCAACACATGATAACATCCTTTATCCTGAGTCTTGATTTGATGACATTTAACACATTGAGCCATCAATTGCTTTTCATCATGATGTGACTTAACCTATTTCACTAACTCATGGAAATGTTAGTCCACATGTCGATTGTCATTAATTACCAAAATACTCCATTAACATATAATGGCGGGTCTAGATTCTTCAATCTTCCCATTTTTGGTAATTGATGACAATCCTAAACAAATAAGAAATTTAAAGTGATTTTTCGAGTATACATTGAGTGTAAAACAAATTGTATACTCTAGGATAGCTTTGATAGCAATTAACTCATTTGAGTGGAGTCAAAAGAGTTTTTGAATTAATTGCTAGCAAAACCACAACATATAGATTAAACTCCCCCTAAACATGTGCATATAGGATTTGAAGGAAATTCATACACATATGTGGATTCTATGAATTTTGGCGGAGTTTCCTCTATATATTGGATCCAAGAAAGCATGACACAACAATGATAATCAAAAATTAAATATGCATGCAACAACAATAAGGATCCAAACATAAACATACTTTGGACAAGGATACACAAGAAAGCACAATCCATAACATAAGACATACAACATTCAAGTGTCCAAAATATGTCTAAAGGCAATCAAGAGTCAATAAGCTTACACAAGATATTGCAAGAAATAATATAAGCTTATTCTCACAAGACAAGGTCTATTGACCTACATAAGAAAAATACTAAGCTATCGAAGCAACCATTCTTCATTCCTCTCCCCCTTTGGCATCAAATATCAAAAGTCTCCAAGATCCTCTAGGAAGGAGGAGGAGCGTCTGACGAGGAAATAACATAGCGCCAACTGGAAATCGGACCTACCGCACTGCGGTAGTACCACACTTTAGGTGCGGTTATACCGCAAGATGGTAGTACCATAGTTATACTTGTAGTCAGACTAATTTTACTGACAACTGCAGTTCAAGATGCATGCATGACTTAGTTGATCATGTGGATATCATGGGGATATGCCTAAGATCTTAGGATGATGTTACAATTGGCAATGTCGTTGACGGTTTGTCGAATCACGTGTTTTCGGAAAAGTTCCAAGTCTGTCAGGCCTTTGGTAGTCTGACCGGCCATTTTGGCGGTCAGACCGGCCATACCTGTTTGGTTTTCTGAAATGGTCGCTGGCGGTCTGACCGGCGTTTCCTCAGCGGTCAAACCGCCATTGCAATGTTTCTTGGATTTTGGAGCTGGGCCAAAAATAGAAGGTGTAGGCAAGTGAGAGGGTTCTTCTGCAGTTGGTCCCATAATTTTTGGAGCCTCCAGGCAAAAGTTCTATTGGTTTGAAATTTCTAGAGAAGGTTCGGGTTTCCAGGTTGGATTTTTGGCTAAGTCATGGGTGGCGGTCGGGCCGCCTTTGGTGTGATCGGCCGTGAGGAGCGGTCGAGGCCGCCAAGGTGGCGGTCGACCGGTTTTGATGTGTTTAAATCGTCGCCGTGGTGGCGATGGTTGCTTGTTAGGTCAAGTTCATGGGTTTCATGGCATATGTGTTGCATGATGCATGTTTTGACTAACGTGGGTCAAGTTGTGAAGAACTTGTTCTCGGATTCGTTTGCTTGTCTATTCTTTGTGCAAAGTTGCTTGGTGGTCAACGACGGTCAGCGGCGAGGATGATCGAGACTAGGCTTGGAGAGTGAGGTCGAAACGATCGGCGATCTTTGGGTGAGGTCAATGAACTCAAGTGTGGTGCAGAATGGACAAGGGTAACCGAGCAGGCGATTGGTCGGTTGGTTGATCAAGCGGTGCGGGGTCGGTGCAAGTGCCATGGTGGTTTCGGTGGGGCCGGATGGGAGAACTTGCCGACATGAAGAGAGCCGCGGGATCAACCTACGTGGCGAAGCATGGAGGTGCTTCACGAAGGTGGGACTCGGTCTTTGCAAAAAGATCGAGAAGGGGTATTTTGGTAATTTTACCAAATACTGCCTTAGTGACCTAATGCCAACCCGCGGCGCAAGACGGTGCGCCAAGAAGTGGATTAGGTCAAGAGATGAAGACGGCGCTTTAAAACGCGTGCGTATGTGTCCCGTTTGTTTTGGGCCTTAACGGGAGCCCATTAGGGTTACTCTTCTAGAAGGTCTAAGTCTCCACTATAAATAGAGGAGGGAGGTGGCTGCACCCCCTCAACCCTTTCATTGCATTGTAAACCCTAGTTTTGCTTTTGTGCTTAGGGAAAGGATTAGTGGAGGTTAGGGTTCTAGAGAGTTGGATTTGATTTCGTGCTCATGTATTGAGTCTTTGTCCTCCATTGATGGAGTGGCTGTAAACCAATACCATATCAAATCAATCCAAAGAAAGTTCTCTCAAAGATGAGTTCGTTCGTTTGCTTTCTTTCTCTCTATTTGATGATTTTGAGTCTTTCTTTGATCCGTGAGTTTTTGGTTGGTTTCTTGCCGTGATCTAACTTGCTGCGACATGTGGGAACCCATCTAGGATCATCTTGATCATCAATCACCCACGAGCAAGTCTCTAGATCATATTTTGCATTTGACTCGGTTTTTGAATCTCCTTCGCTCAAACTGAAAAAGATAGGAACTTTGGCATGGATCTCTGAAATCTTTGATTGGAATAGGTTCATAATATCTTTAGGAAGGTGTGGTTCAAATTTCGTGAAGTTTGGCCTTACGGATCAAAAGTTAGGTCGTTTTTCGTTTCGGATTGTCGGGCTGATTTTCCTGTTTACTGTCAGGAGCGGTCAGACCGCCCATTCCAGAGGTCAGACCGCTAGGCAAACCGGTTAGACCGCCCCTGTGAGAGGTCAGACCGCCCAACACTTTGAGATTTGAGTTTTTGGTTATTTTTGGGTGTTTTGCTTTGGGGTTTGGATTGGATTCAATACTAGTCTTCCGCTGTACTTGTATATTGATCTTCATAGCTTCCATAGCTATTGGAGTGAAATTTGTGTTGAATCCATCTTTTGTGAAAAAGTGAGCGTGCTCCTATTCACCCCCCCCCCCTCTAGTCGCCTTTTCGGTCCAACAGATCAAGATGGCACAAAATAAATTATCAAGCTACTAGCCATGATCCCTCTTTATAATACGATATCTAGCCTATAAATCTGGTCTTTCCACCAATCACCAAGACCGATAAAAACTATAAAAGGGTCCTTGGGCCACATAATACCTTTGCCTTGAGCCATGCCAATCCTTTATCGTTTTTGCATTGCCATTTCCATGTTGTCATCCATAATCCCGGACTAAACCTTTAAAACATCTTAGTACACACATTAGTCCCTTAACACATTGTTGTCATTAATTACCAAAATCATTTTTAGGGGCCTAGATGCTTTTAATCACCCCCTTTTGGGTTATTGATGACAACCTAAGAAATATAAATGAATTGAAAGATTTGAATATACACCAAATTGAAACAAGTTGCATATTCTTGTTTTGACTTTTGATTTGCAAATAATTCTTGAGATGAGTTCAAGGGAGATAAAGAATTAGTTGCTTTTAAAGTCAATCAACAAATAAACAAAATTCCCCCTAAACATGTGCATATAGGTTCATGAAGTGATTTTCATGCACATGTGTGGATTTTTTTTGGAAATTTTGGCAAAGTTTCCTTTATTTATTGAATTTGAGGAAACATGTAAAGATTAACCATATGAAGCATAAAGAGATAACACAACATGGCAAATATACTTAACATAAACTTTGATAATGTAAGCAAAGATAACAATGTAGCATAACACTAGTGTCAAGGAGCTTCATAAGTGCAATAACTTAATTATTACAATCTTATCACAACCAAAAGAGGTCCAAATAAAGATAAGTCCAAATAGATTGTAACATCCCAAACTCGGATTTGTATTTGAAATGTATGAAAATGAGGATAATTTAAAAATTTTGATGCATCATGTTGTTATTTGAATTTTCTGGAAATTCTTCCAAAGGTTTTGTTGATTGTGAAAACCTAATGCTTCAATTGACTAGAAGCATAATCCTTTGAAAATTTTTAAAACAAATCTTGTGATCATCCTCTGGAATTATTTTTCCTAGGTTCTAGATCATCCCAGTGACTCTTCTAAAATTTTTCAAAATTTTTAGATTTTATTTGCTATTTCTCGAGGCCAGTCAAACCAATTAGATCCTTAGTCAAAACCTAGGGCAGAACATTGAGAAATTTTTAGAGAAAAATGTAATGCATGAAAACCTTTGGAAATTATACAAGGTTAATCTTAGAGTCAGGAACCTCCTGTAAAACTTTTGGAATTTTTGTAATTGTGCAATTCCATCTAAAAATTCCTCTAAGACTTACCCTTTTGTTTTCTAAAACCCAACCTTACACTGTTCCTCGGGCCTGGACCCAAGCTGCTTGGTTGAACCCAACAATCTTCACATTTAGACCTGGTCTGAATTAACATGAAGTGTTTTGGACCATCCGATTCGTTATCAACCGTCTGGATTGACTGGGCCATTCGGACCGTTCGAACGACCATTTCAATCTGGACCGTCCAATCTCCATCGGACCGTCCGCATCACTTGAGAACGTTCGGACCATCTGAACGACACTCTCGATCAGGGCCGGCCGTTTTCGATCAAACTGTCGAAATGTTCCGACTCAATCATTTGACTCAACCCAACCCGTTCGCTTAAGAATCCAACCCAGCCATTTGCTTTGTACCTCTGACTGGTGGGCCCCCGTCGTAGGGCTTCTTCTCTAGCGTGACGCAAGCTCGCCAACGCCTGAGCACCAGCGCACTACCTCCGCTCGTGCACCCATGGTTTGGCCGTCATATCCGCGTTCGCCCATGCCCCAGTCACCTCACCATCGCATCCCTATCTTCTCAGCTTGTCCCTGGCGGAGCCATGAACCGAATTCACCGTAATAGCTCCATTCTTGTGTTTCTCTGCCCCAGAGCTTATAAAAGGTCCTCAATGGCCTCATTGTTTTTTTTTGTCACTTCTGAACCATCCACACCACCATTTTCCTCTTGCACTGAAAGAAATCGCAAAGAGCTCAAGCTCTCAATTCCGGCCATCGCACCTCAACGATGTTCTGACGTCACAGGGGTTCATTCCCATTTCTGATCGCGTCACTTTGCACCCCTAATCACCATCATCATTTTTCCTAACTCAATTTTGGTTTGCATTCACAGGAATCATCGAATTTAGGATTTTCTTCTTTTTAGCCAAAAACGTTCATCTTCGTCTTTAGCTCTGGCTGGTGAGTCCTTAACCGAATTCATTGCGATATCACTGTCTATTGACCTCAGTTGAGCTTCCCCTGCCTCCTTTTCCCTTCCTCCTTGCTCAGGTAAAGCTCTCCACGTTGGAGCACCGCCGCCACCCTCAGTTACTCGACGACGGCACAACTCCAGCGAGTTTTTCCTCTCCAAGTCATTCTGGTAAGGTCTCTAGGCCCTACTAATGCTGGTGTGCACATTAAATCATGGGAAGCATAGCCGTATCGGTGTTGCCATATTTCCCGTTGCTTTACCTCCGCTCCACCACATCGCGCCGTCGCTTGAGTCCATCTCCGACAATGCTCCGGCCACCGTGGGTGCGCAATAGTGTAGGGATCCCATTTTAGTCCTTAGTTCGCGCCGCTTTGGCTTCCTTCACCGGTGATTAGCCGGAGAAGATCATGGCTGGACGTGTTTCGTTGTCAGACAACCGACACGTACTGTAGCACAATCATTAGGGCTTAATCATTGTCTTAAGTGCGGATCACTGTGTTGATCCAACTTTAACTCCTCTAATGTCTCACTGTCATGTGGGCCTTTGAACAGAAAACAAGAGATTCAAACATCGGATAAAGCTTGCGTCTTTAACGTATAGGACCCACCTGTCAGTTCATTTGAGTCAGAGTGATGTTCGGACAGTTCGAACAAACCCTACTGTTTGGACCGTCCGATTTGATCTCAACGGTCCAGAATGAGCAGAGTTGTTCGAACCGTCCGAATGCAACCTATCACATGGACCGTCTGATTAGATCTCAACGGTCCGAATGTTCTCAGCTCAAGGTTTAAAGGAAAATCCAGAAACCAATTATTTGTGTTCTGAATATTCGTGTAACTTCAAAAATGCATAAGTATTTCTCTGTAACTCCTTTTTGAATAAACTCAGGCTTGTTAGTTTTCATTGTTTTTGTACTTTAATGTGGAATACGTTTTAATTATGTTTCTGTTTCTAAAAATCTTGGTATTCAATTTATTTGTGCACTACTTTCATGAATTTGAAAAATCTTAAGAAATTCATATTAGCTCCAAATGAGGTGAATCAAATTCCATTGTTCATCTCATGTGGTGCTCTGCCTACCATAAAATTTTCATGTTCACGACCTCTCTAGAAATTTTTGCCAAAAAATTAATTTGGATGAACAGTACCCGATAGGGATTTTTCAGCATTTTTATCAAAAGCTGATTTTGTTTTGACTGTAACTTTTACATGTAATATCCAAATCAATTGATTTTTTGTTTCCAAATTCAATCAAAATCATGCTCTAACTTCTGTGAAAATTTCATGGTTTTTGGATGATTTTAAATTTTGGAGTTTATTCGGCGTTATTCATTCTTATTGGTTCTTTTCACTCTTTCGATAGGTTCCGACGAATTCGTTGAGTAAGAGAGTGATCCTATGTAGCAAGAAAGTCATCTCCAACAAGGGAAACAGTTCTTGCTTTGATGCACGTTGATCCTATTATGTTCGTATGTTAATATTTTAAATTTTCAACTGTATGTATGCATGATATGTTGACAAGTATTTTCTCAGTCGTGATAGTCTACCTGATTAGTTACTTGAACTATAGGTAAACATCCATCCTTTACTACTGAGCCTAGGTTTAGATCCGCTGTGATTTAGAACTCGATGGATGGGCTCTAGTCACTTTATATTTAGTATGCGAGTTGTTGTCGCTTAGCCATGCCTAGAACGGTAGGTCTGGGGATCATCGCTCCGGCGACAGTCATTCTATCATCACTATGAATACTTGGGTCAGGGTACTCATGTATATAATGTATTTGGAAAACTAAAACTGAAAACAAAATATTTTAGACTTGGGCACATTGGTTAGATGGTATGCTGTTGGGTGTGTGCTTGGTGCCCGAGTCAACAAGGACTGAATTACTTGCGCCATTGATCCAAGCACTATTGCGTGCAACCACATGAGGGCATATGGGAACCCTCTTGACTCAATACTTTGGCGTGTGTTAGCTCCGAGTCGCAGGAGGTTGTGTGTGTTGTGTGTGTGTTGTTAAGAAGAATTATTGTATGTTGTTGTTGGGTGCGTGGGGGTGGGTTCCTGTCAAGGTTCTCCACACCAGGGAACATCGGAACCTTTTCAAAGGCCGGTGACTCTGACACAACGTATGGTTTCCATCATACGGGCGACTCGTAGTTAATGCATTATATTGGAAAACGTCTCGTAGAACTTAGCTCTGCCGGCATACCTAAGGAAGTGTGCTAAATAGCTTGGCAAAAGGAGCAGTCTGACATGTGGGTAAAGTTTTACACCCCTGCAGGGTATAATCTATTTGAATAGCCTCGTCCTAGGTCATGGACACGCTTAGTTATTTCCCGCAAGAATTAGACTATAACATTTTCGATAAAACTTAAAATCGGGTGGTACGAATGGGCAATTCGTGCTATGTTGTGGTGGTTGTTGGGAAGTCACCTCTAGGATGTTAATTATGTTTATAATTGTTGTTCCGCTATTATTTAAACAAATAAAAACATATTTGTTAAATTGCCTTCAATCTATTACACTATTGCAAATGAAATGCTGCTTTATGCTGAAAATGAACTCTATAGCCATCTCTATTGAATCAAGCCTGCATGTAGCTATGTATAGGTTTGTTATTCGTAAGTCTTGCGAGTACAATTTTTTGTACTTAGTTGCATTGCTTATTTGCTGCAGAGGAGGTTGACCCCCAAGGGGTTGATCAGCATGAGGTTGCCTACAAAGTTGACGACTAGCTTGGCGGCCCGATCGGTTGCCTTGTGGGTAAGGGCAAACCAGTTGGCCTTTTCTTTTGGTGCCATCTTATGGCTATGTTTCCACTGCAACTTTTAGTACTTTTGGATTGTTATATTTGGTCGGTTGGCCCTCTCCTGTAATTTGAACTTGCATGTTTTTTTGTTGTAAATTATGAAGACTCGGTATGGTAATGACTTGTGTATGGAATTGATGTTTCAAATTTTGTGATGGTGTATGTGTACCGCTCCTGGGAGGTACATGTTACATCGGGAGTCGGGATATTTGATTTGTAATGTTAGGACCAATTAGATGGTTAAGTATTACAAGTTAAATACCCCGGGGGCTCTCACAAAAGCTTGGTATCAGAGCCATACTGACCGTAGAAAACCCTAGCTTGGTCGTCAGTAGGATGTTTTAAAAACTTATCTTTAAAATATCAAATATTTGATAAAAACTTAAGTAAGTTCTCATATTTTACTCCTTACCTATCTTAGATTGCTCATCTCACCTTGTTCTTGTTTGAGTTCCAAAAAGTTGATTTCCTCTCATCTTATTTCAAAAGGATAGTTGATTACCGTTTAAATTCGGTTTTGGGATACAATGAGAGTGAAAAATATGAAATGTTGGCTGTTCTTTGGTAAAGATTAGAAGCATTTGGAGTTGGAAGTTTTATCTTGGAGCGTGGATACAAAATCTGGACAGCAAGCGCAAGCTTTAGACAGTAGGCACTTAGTTCGTCATTAGGACTGAAAATAAGAGGATAATTCAACTGAAACTCATGGGGTTTGAAATGGTAAGATGTGATATTAGTTGGATAGTGCCTAAAGCACCATTAGATGGTTTTTGCCATGTTCATTAGGCGCGATAGGACTTGAGTTGTTTTCTGAAATTTTTCTTCTCAACCGATTGCTCGTGCATTCTTTACGAGTTGGTCGTGCTGAGAAGTTGATCTTATGTCTTATGGTTTTGTGCTGATTCTTATGCCTTTTGTTTTTAAATATTTGGATTTCAATTTTTACTGATTGCATTCGGGTTAGGGTAAAATTTCATTCCCCTAGTCGATGGCTTCTCTACTGCTACCTTTCGCATCTAGTTATCGGGTTTTCTTGCTAACCCAATTCAACGAAACAGGATGGCTGGAAGAACTCGAAGCAGGCAAGGTCAGCCAGTTGGTCGTGATAAGGAGCTCCCACCTCCTCTAACCATGGTTGAGGTTCTCGCTCAGATCGAGCGAAACCACATGGATCAGGCGAGGATCCTGGAGGTCATTGCGCGAAACACCTCCACTCTTTCTGGTGCCTCTGGATTAGGGGGAGGAGGTGGACATCAATCACAGGGTGGACTCTCAAAGTTCCTTCGCACTCAGCCACCCACTTTATCGCGATCAGAAGACCCACTCGATGCAGACGACTGGCTACGTCTGGTCGAGCGGAAGCTTAGCATTGCTCAGTGCCAAGATCATGAGAAGGCACTCTTCGTCTCCCATCAACTAGAGGGGGCAGCACTTTCATGGTGGGAGAACTTCCTCGCCATGCAGCCCGCGGGCCGAGCCATCACTTGGGAGGAGTTTCATAATGCCTTCCGACAAGCTCACGTTCCTACCGGCGTGATGAAGTTGAAAAAGAAGGAGTTCTTGGCGCTCAAGCAAGGGCACAAATCAGTCACGGAATATCTCCATGAATTCAACCATCTCTCTCGGTATGCTCCTGAAGATGTGCCCACCGATGATGCCAAGTAAGAGAAGTTCATGGATGGCTTGTCCGAGGAGCTACAAGACAAGCTGTCTATTGTTAACTTCCCTAACTTTCAGACATTGGTCGACAAGGCCATCGTTGCTGAGCACAAGGGGAGAGCGCTTGTGGAGTCTCGTAAGCACAAGTGCGAGGCCTAGAAATTAGCAGGAGCCAACCTTCCCCGTCCTCGCATCGGGCAGGTTCTGGTGGCCCGTCCTTAGGCTCCACCACCACCGAGGCTGCTGACTCTTGTACCACGCCCTCCGCAGGCCATGTTTCAACCACGTGCAACTGCGGGACAGCAAGTCGACCTTCGTAATCTGGCTGTCGATGTTACTTGTTTCTTTTGCAACCGCAAGGGCCACTATGCGAACACTTGCCCTAAGAAGATCAGAGCGGCCCCTCATCCTAATGGAGGGCGAGGGCAAGGAAATAGTCATCCTCCAGATCAGAAGGTTATCCAAAAGACCTAGAGCTTAGGAAGTGGTCGAGTCAGTCATATCTCAGCCGAGGAAGCGCAGGAGGCACCCGACATCGTGTTGGGTACGCTTCTTGTCAACTCTCGACCTGCTATTGTCTTGTTTGATTCTGGAGCTTCTCATTCTTTTATATCAAAGTATTTTGCTGCACTTAGTGATCTTCAAATTGTTCCCATGCATGTTCCTTTGATTATTCACTCTCCGGGGTCAGAAATGGGAGCTAAAAAAGAATGTTGGGATGTCCCTATTGAAATCAAAGGAGTAGGATTTTTGGCAAATCTTATCCTTCTCAATTCAGCAAGCTTGGATGTGATACTTGGCATAGATTGGTTGTCCCAATATTTGGGATAAATCGATTATGCCAAGAAATTCATCTCCCTCACTAGTCCATCTGGCGAACAAGTTGGAATTTCACCAAAGCTGCAGGAGCCGCATCTTTTCGCGCTTAAAGCAATGCTGGCTCTAGAAATTCATGAAATCCCAATGGTGTGTGACTTCGCTGACGTATTTCCCGAATAATTGAATGGGATGCCTCGATCCGGACATCGAGTTAAATCATCGAAGTCTTGCCGTCTGCATCGCTTCGATTTCAAGAGGCCATCTGGGATGCCTCTGAATGAATTGGAGGAGTTGAAGAAGCAACTTGGTGAACTTCAAGAGAAGGGTTTCATCCACCAAGCTCATCACCGTGGGGCTGTCTTCCAATCTTTGTGAAGAAAAAGGACAAGACTCTGCGGATGTGCGTTAATTATCGTTCGTTAAATGAAGTGATGGTGAAAAATATGTACTCGTTGCCTCGGATTGACAACCTCTTTGATCAATTGACTGGAGCTCGGGTATTCTCCAAGATTTATCTGAGATTGGGCTATCACCAAGTCTGAATAAAATCTGAAGATATTCCAAAGATGACTTTCTCTACTCGTTACGGACCGTGTGAGTACATTGTCATGTCTTTTGGCTTGACAAATGCTCCTGCCCTGTTCATGAATCTTATGAATATGGTATTCATGGAGTGTTTAGATAAGTTTGTGGTGATCTTCATTGATGATATCCTCATCTACTTGAAGACTAATGAAGAACATGCCCAACACCTGAAGCTCATGTTAGAGAAGTTGCATGAACATCGACTCTATGCGAAGTTCAGCAAGTGCGAGTTTTGGTTGGAAGAAGTGGCATTCTTGGGCCATGTTATTTTAGCAGGAGGCATAGCCATGGATCTTAGCAAGGTCAGCGATGTGCTTTCATAGGGTCAGCCCAAGTCAGTGACTAATGTGAGGAGTTTTCTCGGTTTAGCGGGATATTATCGTCGTTTTATCGAGAACTTCTCCAAAATCACGAAGCCGATGATAGAGTTGCTCAAGAAGGACAAGAAATTTTAGTGGTCCGCTGATTGCGAGAAGTGTTTTCAAGAACTCAAGAAGCGGTTGACCACAACTCCAGTTCTTGTTCTTCCCGATGTCCACCAAAGCTTCGATATCTATTGCGATGCTTCTCGTCAAGGACTCGGATGTGTTCTTATGCAAGAAGGCAAGGTGGTAGCTTATGCATCAAGGCAATTGAGACCTCATGAGCTCAATTATTCGACCCATAACTTGGAACTAGCTGCAGTGGTCCATGCACTAAATATTTGGCGATATTACCTCATCGGTAATCGTTACGAGGTGTATTCGGACCACAAAAGTTTGAAGTATTTGTTCACCCAACCAGACCTGAACCTGAGGCAAAGAAGGTGGTTGGAATTGATCAAGGATTATGACATGAGTCTCTAATATCATCCGGGCAAGGCTAATGTTGTTGCCGATGCACTCAGTCGGAAGGTTTATTGCAATACATTGATGCTCCAGGAGCAACAGCCTGCCCTCCATGAAGAGTTTCAGCGGCTCAACTTGGGAGTGGTTGAGCATGGTTTCCTCGCTGCCATGGTTGTGCAACCAACCTTGGAAGATCATATCAAGGCTGCACAACAAACGGATGTTGGGGTGAGCCAAATCAAGCAGAATATCAAGAATGAGACAGCCAAGTGCTTCTCAGAAAATGATCACGGTGTTGTGTGGTTCGGACAGTGCCTTGTTGTTCCAAAGGACATGGAATTGTGAAATTTAATCCTCTGCGAAGCCCATGATTCTCCCTTATCCATTCATCCTGGGGCCACAAAGATGTATCAAGATCTTCGGCGGAGATTCTGGTGGACCCGAATGAAGCGAGATATCACGAGGTTCATTACCGAGTGTGACGTATGTCGTCGTGTGAAGGCCTAACATCAACGTCTAGTGGGTCTGCTACAACCTTTGCCAGTACCCGAGTGAAAGTGGGATTCGATCGGTATGGATTTTATCACCGGTCTATCTCGAACCTCCAAGGGAAATGATGCCATTTGGGTTATCATCGATCGACTAACTAAAGTGGCACACTTCTTATTCGTACAGGTCACTTGGCTAAACTCTATGTCTTGAGGGTTGTGAGTTTGCAAGGGGTGTCAAAGATGATTGTCTCGGACCGTGGTTCCCTCTTTACTTCCCAGTTTGGAGGAGTTTGCAAGAGGTCATGGGACCCGTCTCTCCTTCAGCACCGCATACCATCCACAAACTGATGGCCAAACTAAAAGAGTGAATCAAGTCCTAGAAGACATGCTCTGTGCCTGTGTTATTTCTTACGGGAAGAATTGGGAGAAATGCTTGCCATTTGCTGAGTTCTCTTACAACAACAGCTTTCAAGTTAGTCTCGGCATGACGCCATTTGAGGCCTTATACGAGAGAAAATGTAGAACCCCGTTGAATTGGTCAGAGATCGGCAAAAGACCATTCTGTGGCCTAGACTCGATCGATGAGGCCGAAAGTCAAGTTCAGTTGATTCGAGACCGATTACTCACGGCTCAATCAAGGCAAAAGAGCTATGCGGATCGTCGTCATCACGAGTTGAGTTTTGAGCCAAATGACTTCGTTTATCTCAAAGTCTCTCCTCTGAAGGGCCATCAGAGACTGGCGAAAGACCATTCTTTGGCCCGGACTCGATCGATGAGGCTGAAAGTCAAGTTTGGTTGATTCAAGACTGATTACTCACGGCTCAATCAAGGCAAAATAGATATGTGGATCATCGTCATCGCGAGTTGAGCTTTGAGCCAAATGACTTCGTTTATCTCAAAGTCTCTCCTCTGAAGGGCCATCAACGATTCGGCGTCAAAGGCAAACTAGCTCCTCGATATGTTGGGCCTTACCGCATTATCGAGAAGAAAGGAGCTATTGCCTACAAGTTGGATTTGCCCGCAGCACTCGAGGGAGTACATGATGTTTTTCACGTGTCCCAATTAAAGAAGTACCTTCATGTTCCAACCGAGGAAGATCCATTGGAAAGTCTCGATGTTCAAAAAGACTTGACCAACCGTGAGTATCCTTTTCGCATCCTTGAAGAAGCTAAACGAAGAACAAGGAATCATTCCATCAAATTCCTTAAGGTTCAGTGGACAAATCATACCGAGGATGAAACAACTTGGGAACGGGAGGATCGCCTTTGTGCGGACTAGCCGTCTTTCTTTTCCGAGTAAACAGAATCTCAGGACGAGATTCTTGTAGTAGGGGGGGGAGGTTTTGTAACATCCCAAACTTGGGTTTGCATTTTTAATGTATAAAAACGAGGAGAATTTAAATTTTTTGTTGCATCATGTTGTTATTTGAATTTTATGGTAATTCTTCCAATGGTTTTGTTGATTGTGAAAACTTAATGCTTCAATTGACTACAGGCATAATCCTTTGAAACTTTTTAAAACAAATCTTGTGATCATCCTTTGGAATTATTTATCCTATGTTCTAGATCATCCTAGTGACTCCTTTGAAAAATTTCAAAATTTTTAGATTTTATTTGCTATTTTTCAAAAGCCAGTCAAACCAATTAGATCCTTAGTCAAACCCTAGGGCAGAACCTTGAGAAATTTTTAGAGAAAAATGAAATGCGTGAAAACCTCTAGAAATTCTATACAAGGTTAATCTTAAGTCAGGAATCTCCTGTAAAAATTTTAGAATTTTTGGAGTTGTGCAACTCCATCTAAAAATTCCTCTAAGACTTACCCTTTTGTTTTCCATAACCCAACCTTGCACTTTTCCTCGGGCCCAGACCCAAGCCACTTTGGCCTCCTTCACCAGTGATTAACTGGAGAAGATCGCGGCTGGATGCGTTTCATTGTCGAATAGCCAACATGTACTGTAGCACAATCATTAGGGGTTAATCGTTGTCTTAAGCGCAGATCACTTTGTTGATTCGGCTTTAACTCCTCTAATGTCTCACTATCGCGTGGGACCTTGAACAGAAAACAAGCGGTTTAAACATTAGTTAAAGCTTGAGTCTTTGACGTATAGGACCCACCAGTCAGTTCATTTGAGTCAAAGTGATGTTCGGACAGTCCGAACAAACCCTATTGTTTGGACCGTCCGATTTGATCTCAACGGTTCAAAATGAGTGGAGCCGTTCGGACCGTCTGAATGGAACCTATCACATGAACCGTCCGATTAGATCTCAACGGTCTGAACGTTCTCAGCTCAGGGTTTAAAGGAAAATCCGGAAATCAATTATTTGTGTACTGAATATTCGTGTAACTTCAAAAATGCATAAGCATTTCTCTGTAACTCCTTTTTGAATAAACTCAAGCTTGTTGGTTTCCTTTGTTTCTGTACTTTAATGTGGAATATGTTTTAATTATGTTTCTATTTCTAAAAATCTTGGTATTCAATTTATTTGTGCACTACTTTCATGCCTTTGAAAATCTTAAGAAATTCATTTTAGCTCCAAATGAGGTGAATCAAATTCCATTGTTCATCACTCAGGTGATGGTCATTCTATCATCACTATGGATACTTGGGTCAGGATACTCATGTATATAATGTATTTGGAAAACTAAAACTAAAAACAAAATATTTTGGACTTGGGCACATTGCTTGGATGGTGTGCTTGGTGCCCGAGTCAACAAGGACCAAATTACTTGCGCCATTGATCCAAGCACTATTGCGTGCAACCACATGAGGGCATAGGGGAACCCTTTTGACTCGGTACTTTGGCGTGTGTTTGTTTCGAGTTGTAAGAGGTTGTGTCTGTGGTGTGTGTGGTGTTAAAAATGAATTATTGTGTGTTGTTGTTGGGTGTGCGGGGGTGGGTTCCTATCAAGGTTCTCCACACCGGGGAGCATCGGTACCTTTTCAAAGGCCGATGACTCCGACACAATGTATGGTTTCCATCATACGGGTGACTCGTAGTTAATGCATTATATTGGAAAACGTCTCGTAGGACTTAGCTCTGCCGGCATACCTAAGGAAGTGTGCTAAATAGCTTGGCAAAAGGAGCAGTCTGACATGTGGGTAAAATTGTACACGCCTGCAGGGTACAATCTATTCGACTAGCCTCGTCCTAGGTCATAGACACGCTTGGTTATTTCCCATAAGAATTAGACTATAACATTTTCGATAAAACTTGAAATCGGGTGGTACGAATCGGCAATTCATGTTATGTTGTGGTGGCTGTTGGGAAGTCACCTCCAGGATGTTAATTATGTTTATAATTTTTATTCCACTATTATTTAAACAAATAAAAACAGATTTGTTAAATTGCCTTCAATCTATTACACTATTGCAAATGAAATGCTGCCTTATGCTGAAAATGAACTCTATAGCCATCTCCATTGAATCAAGCTTGCATGTAGCTACGTATAGGTTTGTTATTCGTCAGTCTTACGAGTACAATTTTTGTACTTAGTTGCATTGCTTATTTGCTGTAGAGGAGGCTGACCCCAAGGGGTTGATCAGCGTGAGGTTGCCTATGAAGTTGATGACTAGCTTGGCGGCCCAATCAGTTGCTTTGTGGGTAAGGACAAACCAGTCGGCCTTTTCTTTTGGTGCTATCTTATGGCTATGTTTCTGCTACAACTTTTAGTAGTTTTGGATTGTTACATTTGGCCGGTTGGCCCTCTCACATAGATAATATTATATAAGATATCATAAGAGTCTTGACGAGCTTCATTTTTCATTTCTCCCCTTGCTCCCCCTTGATCTCTCCCCCTTTGGCCTCAAATACCAAAAAGAGTCACTCCACTAGGATGGAGGAGGGGTGTCACTTGGTTTGTATTCTGTATGAACTCCATCACAGGCAAGGTTAAAGTCAAACTTGTCTTGAATCAGCTTCATGATATAGGGAGCATAAAAGATACTCATCTCTGTACTCCTTTTTGATCGAGCTATTTCTGTTATGATGAAGTTGACAATATCAAACTTAGTGCCCTTCAAAATGTGATAGATAATGTTTCAAGCCTTACTATGAACCTCATCATTGTTGCCTCCTCTTGGAAAGAATGTTGCTATCAGAATCTTGTTTATGATGCTTGGAGGGAGTAGAAGTCTGGTTACTTTTCCACACACAAAGTGATGAGTGGCATCATATAGCTCAACTATTCGAGTCAAATCCCAAGGCTCCTCAAAGTGTATCTTCATATTCTGAGTTGTAGGGATGAGCCATGGTTCATGACAATCCATCTTTGAAGCATTAAGTTGTTGTGAGGTTGTCATCTAGGTGAGAGAATCAAACTCAGGAGACACATGGACTGTGGCATAGAATTGCTTGATGGTTCTAGAATGAAAGTTGCACTTCAAAGTCACAAAGTTGTCTAATTTCACTCAGTTGAAAAGATAATGGAGTCCATTGTCGATAGGATTCTAATCGAGATAACTCCATGTCACATACTGATGATTGGCAAAGTCTTTTTTGACATACACTTGATAAAAGTCATCCTGTTGAAACTTAGTATGAAAGAATGCTTCAGATGCATTTTTGGGAAGTAGAAACCGATTTGTATGCCTCAAAGTTGTGTACCTTTCTCCTCTGATTTTTCTCTCATCCACAACAAAGAAAGAGATTTGATTTTGTGAATACTCCTCATCACTAGTACTATTGTCGGTTGCTTCTTCTTCAAACTCATCTTCAGATATATCTTCAATATGCACCTTTTCTTTTGACAAAGAGGGGGAGTAGGGGTGCCAGCCATTTTTGCTAAGTCAAGAAAAAGCAAATTAGGGCAAGGTATGTAACATCCCAAAGTTCTGTTACTAAAAATAAAATTAATAAAGTTATTATTTTATTGGATTTTTCAGTTTCAATAGTGTTTTCTTGGTTTCCTTGAATTTCCAAGATTTTAAAAGTCAGAGAAAATTTATTGAGTTTTCTGTGTTTCATTTCGATTTAAAGTGAAAAAGAAATTTTAAATTAATGTTCTGAATTTTCTGGAGTTTTAAAAGGGTTTTTCCTATTTTCTAGAATTAAAAATAAATTATGTGAAAAATTAAAAGTCAACATTAAGTTGGAAATAATTTTATTAAGTTCAAAATAATTCAAGGAATTTTTGTGAATTTTGCTAGAATTGTTGAACCCTATTTGGTATTTTCTAAAAGTCCTTTTTCATTTTTGTAACATCTTGCAATTAAAACCGAATTTCTGTTCACAAATAAAAACTAAATTTGTGTTGAAAATATTTTATTGAAGCTCAAAATATCCTATTAAACTACTCTAAAAATTTATAGAATTTTCGACCTATATTACTATTTTTCAAGTTTAAAAATAATTTTTATCATTATAAAAATAATTACTGCGTAAAAATAAAATTATTATTTTTACTATTATTATTTTATTTGAACTCAAAATGTTGTGATTAGTATCTGAGATTTTTTTTGGATTTTTAGAATTTATTTACTATTTTTGCCGAATTAATTAGTGTCTTTTGGAGTTTCCACTAGAAAATAAATGATTTTTAGTTTCGCCAGAACAGTAACTCTGCCACTACAGTACCCGGTTGCTCCAATTCCGGCAATAAACTTCGGCGAGCAATTACTCCTTAACCGTTACTCCTTTGCCCCTATAAATTGAACCGTAGACCCTCCTTGCCATTCCCCACATCCCTCTCGTTCAGATTTGCCAAAAGCCTCTCAGAGATCTCTCTGCTAGCCCTTCTTCTCCAACTCCGGCGAGAACTTCAACAAGCCTGATCTCCTAATACGTAGCTCCGTTGTGCACCAAATTTTACCAGTGTGTTCCCCTTGAGAGTCTCTACATGTCTATTCAAACCAAATTTTGATTTCCCTCTTGGTTCAGCGGCCACAAAAGCACCCACAGTCTTCTTCTCCAACTCCGGTGAGAACTCCAGCGAGCCCGATCTCTTCATCCATTGCTCCGTTGTGTACCAAAGATTACCAGTGAGTTCCTACTGAGATTATCCACATTTCTATTCAAGTGGAATTTTGATTTACATACTTTTTTTACCACCAGCCACATCTTCTTCCCCAAGTCCGACGAGAACTCCGTCGAGCCCGATCTCTTCATCCGTTGGCTATTTGCGAGAGCCCTTTCACCCACATGTTCCTTTCAATATTATCTACCTTTCTATTCAAATGAAAATTTGAATTTTGCAATAATTCACAACTGGCCATGTTGGATTATTCCTTTCCTAATTTCCCAAATTTCTATCATTTCATGTGAAATTGAAACTTCCGGATGTTCGTTCTCTTTAATACGAACACCGATTCCATAGATTCTTATTTCTAAATTCATATAAATTCAACATCTATCTCCCAGAATCTACATTATTTAATTTAGAGTTTATTTGAATTTGGCTTATTTTCGCGTATAGATTTCGACGACTTCGGCGAGTCAGATTTCGACATCGTTTGAGAACATTGATTAATCAAGCAAGGCAAGTTATACCTTTGATCATATTTGATCCCATTATTTTAAATTATTTGAACTCTATTTTAAATTATTATTGCATGCTTATTTATATTCAATGTAATTTAAATACATGTTTTTAAATTATAGTTATGCCTAACTCCTTTGTACTGCCAATCTTGACATTGAATTAAACCTACCTTGACACCTTAGATGAAAATCTAGTTTATGCAATAGTATGAACTAGAATATTTTGGGAAAAAATTATGCTTAGCGATGCTTAGACCCAAAATTATTCAATTTGGGAACTTTCAGCCAAAAATCAAATGTTGTTTAAATTGTATCCATTGCATTGGTGTGCTATGGATGTTTGAAAAGGATTTGAAAATAAAAATAAAATTGGTTTGGACTTAGGAAAAATGGATGGTTGGTTGTTGGGGACAGGTTTATGCATGGGTTCAATCCGGGTAGGATTGGGACCTAGGGTTTTTATTGGAAGTCGCCCAAGTTAGTTAAGGACCGGTCTTCGAGCCGCATCTTGCTAAGCCACATCATACTACCACATGTTCTGAGTGGGCAGGACCTGGCTAACTAATTTGCAATGTTTCACTGTGGTCGTGCCATCCGGTTGCGTGGGTGTCTTTTATGACCTCCTTTTATGTATTCCCACCTGACGCAAGAGGGGGCCTGAACTCGGCGGGTTTCTATCCAAAGGGGGTGAAACCTTAGCGAGGCAGGACTATGGTGGGATGACGCATTGTAAAGGCCTTGACACATGCTCTAGACTGCTTACCTAAGGTAATGAGCGATGGTATCGACGGATGCCAAATAAACTAGAGAAGTTGTGTCATGTGGGTAAAGTTGTACAACCTTTACAGAGTGTAAAACTATTCGAATAGCTGTGTCCATGGTCATGGACATGCTGAGCAAAGCCACTCAAAGTTAGACTTTGATTTTGTTTTCAAAATGTTTTATAAAACAGTTTATAACATGGATTGGTGTCCATGAGAAAAGTTATAGGTTGAAGCCCTGCGTTGGTGGTCGTGTTTAATTTAGTGTTAGGTTCGTGCCTACACTAGCTTTATTAATTCAGTTAAAACTCAATTTTAGATATTGTAAAACTTGAGCTTTCGAACTTAGTATTGTAATTAAAATGTCGAATATTGCTTTTGCACAAATAACCCTATAAGTCTTTCTTTGATAATATCCATGCATGCATTAACTCTGTTATTGGGTGTAACTTGCGAGCACGGAAGTTGTGCTCACCCTTGCTTAATGCAAATAAATTTCAGAGGAGAAGGACTTCGCTATCAGTGTGGATTGCGACGACTAGGCCGCTACCCCAGTCGATTGCCTGTGGTAGATCAGCTGGATTCTACTACGTCTTCTTCGTTTTCTGCTGTGTTTGTTTATTGTTGGCTTGTAAGCCACTTTTGTAATAAACTTTGATATGTGTTAATAAAATTGTGCGAATTATGGATGTTACCATATTTGTTTACTGTGTGAACTAGGTACTGATCATGGGACTAGTTCAGAAATACACAAAGGATTTGGGGGTGTTACTCCCGGGTCCAACAAGGTAGGACAAGACTGAAGTAAAGGAGCATGTTAATTTCAACTTTTCTCTGCTGGAGTGGTTGTACCGCCGTTGGCACATCGGTACTACCAGTGGGCGGTAGTACTGCACGGCCTCGGCAAGTAGTACCGCACCCGTAGGGAATTCTTAGGGCATTGATCAAACTTGCATCTAGCAGGTATTTGGCATGAGAAAAGTCATGGAATAGACATAATGTGTCACCAAATACTAGTTCCAATCATTTTGCCCAAAAGAAATTGATTAAATCATGCACATTTTGCTTTTAGCCCTAGAATTGAAAGAGGTAGCAAACAAGAGAAAAGAGAGGATTCCAACAAGGATTACCTAGGGGAATAGGAGTGAAAGGCTGCCAAGCACTTGAGAATGGCAGGAACTTGAAGTTTCCTTAGATCCCCTAGAAGATTTATGGTTGGAAGTTTTGAGGAAGAACAGAGAAGAGAGTTTAGACTTGGTGGTTTCTAGAGAGAATGGCCGATTGGACCGCAATGAACAGGAAGAGCAAAGAATAAGGAGTCGGCCACAACCATTTATGGGACCACCGTTCAGGAGTAGTAGTATAGCACTTAAGGCGTGGTAGTACCGACCAGCGGTATGACCACGGTAGTACCGTTTTTCCTAAAGAATCAGGGGTTGAACAGGGATGCAAATTATCCTTAATATAACACTCAAATAAACACTTTTCAGGATCATTATGTATGAGATAGATACTAAAAAGCACCAAATAACATAGTTTTTTTTAATCAAATTAGATAATTTTGAGAAAGATTTTAAAATAGTTTTCATAAGAACTTCAAGAACTCCAAATGAGAGCAAATAGCATGAGGCATGAGTTTCAAGCAACATTAGAATGATTGTCGACGTCGTGGACTCTTGTCACAAAACGAACAAACAAAAGTATATAAATAAAAATGGAGATTGTTGTCTATTCGCCTAAGGACTGAAGTGGTGATGTATATTACAAAGGGTATGCTCTGATTACAGGGAGAAAGGTTGTGAACAAAACATGAATTGGGATCAGGATTCAGGATATCAGATCAATTACAAAGGCACATAGGTCAGGTTTTTATAGTCTACAAGTGTCGGCAATTGGTTGCAGAGGTGCCTCTTCACGCCAATAGTTGCGTCCCTTTAAGCCAATCATTGCGTCCCTTCATGGCGACCGCTATGTCTCCGGATGTAACGGCTAATACCTTCTCTCCATGTGGGTTGTCATTAACCACACGTGTGCAACTACCTTTGAGGGCCTCTTCTGCAGGGAAGAGGTCCTAGAGTGGTCTAAGAAAACCTCTTAGGGGAGATCCAATAGGACATCCAGAAGAGAATCGAAGGTGGTCTAAGAAAAGACTCTCGGGCCCACTTTCTGACTGCTTGATTGATCTTGGGCCCAGCGAACTAGCTTGGGCCTAGTAGAGGATCTACATTATTTATAAATAAAGGTAAATGTATACTCGGATTATTGACTAGTCAACAATCCTAGCCAGCTAGCCCCTCAACTTCAAGTGAAAAATGACTTACTTGAGAGGGAGGTCATAAAATTGTGGTTGAAAGTAAAGCCTTTCCGACTGATATTATATTTGACCAAAAATAGACTTAGTCAAGAAAGCAATTTCACTTGAGTTGTAAAAATATAACTATTTTTTCTGAGAAGATAAGAAGAGGAGCGTCAACCGTCTTCATTTACGAAAACAATTCTCGAAGAGACGGCCATGCTTTAGCTTCCAACGATTTATTAGGAACAGATTCTGATAAAATCTTATCCTTGGACTTCCATCTTTATTTTGCCGCAATTTGTTGGTCTATAAATAACCACCAGAAGGGCAAGAATAAGAAAATACCTTCAGAATATTTCTATCTTTCTCACTTTTGCTTTTTCTCAAAGTTCTTAACTATCTCCAAATCTCTCAAGTCCGAATAGATCTATTTAGAAGAAATAATTGATTCTTAGAGTACTATGGGTAAGATCATGGAAAAGATACATTCCACAGATCAAATTGACTTTTCGACCACCTTTCAACCTCCGTGGAAAAGATAGAATCCATGGTTCATGACTTCAAGATGGTCGAAGAGTCAATTTAGTCTGTGGATTGAAGTCTTCAAGAAATTAGTAGAAGGAAATCCTGATGATCAGGTGAGCACTTCTCGAAGTGTATATCGAGGCAATTTTTGTTTTTTAAAGGTCTTGTACTTTTTTACTCGTAATGATTATGGTATAAGGATAAATTTGGTGAAAGAGAAAAATTCTTAACCGTTTCATCTTGCAAGTCTCTAACGCGAGGACCAAACTTCCATGACCGAATGTGAATTGTCATATCACCACTAGCCAAGGTGCAATTGTTACATCCTCGAGGTAGTGGGTTTTAAATGCGCCAAGGGTATATATGGGTTTGTACCCCTCCCTAGGCATGTTTTACTCCAGTCGTTTTCACTTTCCCCATTGCACAGAGAGCCCTTCGTCCTCCTCAAGCTTTCGAAGAAAAGAATCCTTCAATCTCCCAGTGAACTAGGGCAATGGCAGGATAGAAGTCATCGATGCTGTCTGCGGAGGAGCTCGAGGGGCTGGAACAAGACGGGCATCTACCAGAGAAGGCCATCATTGAATGGCATGCGCCGGAGGATGAGATTAAACCGAACCCACTGGCCAACTTTATGGTACTCTTCATGCCTTATCTCTAGGCAGGATTTCGCTTGCCCGAGAGTGCTTTTTTGGTAGGAGTTCTTAATCACTATGAAATAGAACTAGTCCACCTTGTACCAAACTCTATCCTGGTACTTAGTATTTTTTTCTCATATGTTTGAGGCATTTTTAGGAATAGCCCCTAGTTTGTGTCTGTTTAGGTTTTATTACCAAATCATTCACAACAAGAAGACTGTTGGTGCCTTGGTTTCCTTTTAATTTAAGCTTCAAGATGCCAACAAGAGGGCTTTCTCCTTTTTGGCTACCAGGGATGCTAGCCAAACATGGAGTAGGGATTGGTTCTATTCTGCCGTTCCAAGAGAGAGTAGGGTCACTTACAGTCGTGATACACCACCAGAGTGGTCAACAAAAAACTGAGTCACTGACAAGGAGATCAAGCTCACCAATGATGAGAAGAATGTAGTCCTATTGATCAATGACCTGGTGGGGAGAGGTCTGACTGGACGAAAGGTCGTCCACGACTTCCTCAAGAAAAAGATCTTCCCCCTCTAAAACAGAGAAGTATTGCCCTGTGATCATGGCATCCCAAAAGATGGTAATAATCCATTTTTTTCTTACTCGAACTGAATTTCGTAGTTGAAGTAAAGTAATCTCTTACCATATTGTAGCTCTTCCGGATGATGAGGTCCTAGCTAGGGCCTCAGTTTTGTTAAAGGATCAGGTCCTAGAAAAGGAACAAATTCATTTAGAAGCGCAACCCCCAAGCTTGATTGGGGCTGCCCTGTCACTTAGGAGAGATCACACGGCAGTAAGTATTCATAGGAATAGCTAGACGTAAGAATTAAATTTGCTCATGTCTAATTTGTGTATTTCTGAACAAACGACATCGAAAAAACATCCTATCTCAGATATCGGTGCGAGCTCTGCCCCTTCTCTGGCAAAGAGTGCAAGGATAAGCTCCAGGCTCCTGTTGCGCCAAAGAAGATGAAACCCGCGTCGGCTTCAGTCTTAGTTTCACCAAAACCTCCTACTTCGACTTCAACTCCAGTCTCAATTCCTTCGAGGCCTTCTACCCACGAGGTACTAAAAACCAAAGTCAAGACTCTAATTTCTCGATATGCCTCTGACCCCCAGCCAATATCTTCTATATCAACTTTTGTAGCTGGGGTGATCCAGGGTGAAGGTTCATCAGAGGAGTCTAAAGAAGAGATTCCTCTTCAGCAGTTCCAAGGTCACAGACCTCCCTGGCCTTGGTTCCCGCTTCATCAGAGCAAACAAGAAAACCTACTTTCACTGTGAACGAGGACTTCATGACTTTCTTCAACGAGAGTGGATTTGAGATCGAGTAAGTTCTTCGATAATAACCTCATAACTTCAGCTTGTAATAACCAATCTTATTTTTATTTTAGCCTCTCCTTGTCGTCTGATCTGATGAGGGGACAGTTGATACCGCAAGAACAAACATCGCCACCAACTGTACCGACAGCAGAGGAGCCCCCAACAGAGGAGATTCTGCACACAGAGATAACTCCCCAGACCACCGAGGAGGTGGTCCGTGATGTTCTGGCAACAACTACTGGGACGTCCAAGGAGATGTCGCAAGACACGGAGGTCCAGGCGGAGAAGACCTCCGAAGAAGATCAAATGGAGGAAGTGGTCTGTGAGACCATCGAAACTCAAGATGAAGACGACTGTATCTTGGTAAATTTTTAAGTTTGGTAATTTCATTTTTGAATATTCCAGTATAGCTCTGACTCGTAGAATATCTTAGGAGTCACAAGATGCTGAAATAGATCCTACAAGAGGAGTTTTTCGATTAGTTGAATTGGATCAGCCCAAAGATGAAACTCCCCAAGAAAGTTCTTCTCCCAAAGCTGAAAAGAAGAACCTCCAGGACTAAATGATATCTGTCAAAAAGTGCTGGAAAGTTAACATTGGCATGATAGGGGAAATCAAATCTTTTGTAGAGGAGAAAGAGAAGTAAGTGTGTAAAGTAATTATTCAATTGTAAGATTATAATTGAATAAGTAACTTATGTTTTTTTCTATACTATAGGGAGTGCTTGCTGGCAAAAGCCAGAAAAGAAAATGTTGAAACCGTGCTTCACTCTCTTAGATCAAAATTGTCTGAGGTAGAGAAAGGATTTGAGAGGAATGCGGTAGTCATGGCTGAAAAAGTCGAAGAGATCCGCTCGTTGACTGAAAGGAATGAAAAAATACAGGAGATCCTAGGCAAGCAGTCCAAGGAAAATCACAATCTCTTTGAGTAGAACAAGGTGCTTATTAAAGAGAAGGAAGGTAAAAAATTTATTTTTCCTTTTCTCAAAGCATCTAACCTTGTCACTATTTTGCAATGTGTAAATTCTATTCTCTTTTTTTGTTTTATTTAGAACTAGAAAAGGCAAAAGAGGATCTTCAAAAGACATCTTCTAACAAAGATCTTCATATTCAAGACTTAAAAGAAGTGGAAACATGACGTTGCACTGCCGTGCTTGAACTTGAGAAGAAGGTGGAGAACTTAATGAAGACCGGCAAGGAAATCACTATGGTTATAGGAAATAGTTTTTTTCTCGAATCTCAGCTTCTCTACGAGAAATCACAGAGCATCTGAAAGCTCTGGTAACTCCTCTCGCAAACAAAATGACCTTAGGAATGATATCTATACTAAAATTACATACATTCATAAATACATACATGCTATGAAGAATATTGTGTATCAATCTTTAATGAGAGCAATGGGTCAAGCTTTAAACTGAGTCTTGTTAAAGATTGATCTTCTTTACGGAGACTCCATTGATCTCCAGAAGCTTGTTCCTACACCCAAGTTCAAAATAAAAGAAGCAGGTATTGCAACTCAGGCCAAGATCACACCAGTGGTGGCGGAGATCACTCCTTCAAGTGCTACTGTCACAGTAAGAACTCCTGGCTCAAGTGTTTAACAATGATAATGTAATATTTTTAATATATGGAATGATGAAAACATTTGATGTATGATGATTGTAACTATTTGTTGGAAGTTGGATTTCTTTTGCAAGTTAGATTTCATTTGCATGTTTAAATTTCTTATCTATCTTGTTATGTGTAGCCTCTCACGCATGCTGCAAGACACCGAACACTTTGTCCAAAGAATGGGAGAAGTATTTTGAGCGAACAAATGCTTTAGGACCAGTATATCTTTACAAAGTCAATGATCCGGACTAGTATGACACTATGACTCATTTAGCGGATTTGATCAATCATAGGCACTTGATAGCAAAAAAGATAGTGATCATGCATGTGAAATAATACGAAAAAATTGAAAAGATGGCGAAAAGATGTTTGACAATAAAATATAGTTTAATTATGTATCAAAAGATACTGAAAAAATATATTTATACATAGAATCTTCGAAGATGTTCAATATTCCATGTGTTAGATAGAACACGACCATCCTCCATGGAAAACCTAACTAAACCTGGCCTAGTGACGATACTACAGTATATGGACCCTCTCATTTAGAGGACAACTTGTTCAAGTTGGCTTGGTTCTAGATTCTTCTCAGGACCAAGTCACCCACGTGAAGTGTTCTTGGACGAACTCTTCGATTGTAGTAGCGTCTCAAACCTTGCAGATAAATAGTTAATTTTAATAGTGCTCGATCACATCTTTCTTCTAGCAGATTGACATCATCTTCACGCAATTCTCCTTGATTTACTTGATCGTGGAGGTCTGTACGCGTTGAACTAAACTGAATCTCTTTAGGTAGCACTGCTTTGCACCGTAGACTAGTGCGAATGGTGTTTCTCCAATTGCCCTACTAGTAGTAGTGCGTAATGCCCATAGGACAAAGAAGAGCTTCTCTATCCAAGTTTTTTAGCACGTCTTAAGGCGATTAAAGACTCTCTTTTTCATGCCCTGTATAATCTGACCATTGGTCTTTTCTACTGCTCCATTGCTCTGTGGATCTACCACTGAAGCAAAGCAGATCTTCGTACTAATTTCATCACAATAATCTTGGAATACGTTACTAACAAATTGGCTTTTATTGTCTGTGATAAGACGACTGGGTACTCCAAATCTTATGACAATGTTCTGTATGAAGAATTTCTTTGCTACTGCTGTCGTAATGCAAACGACTGGCTCAGCTTCGATCCACTTAGTGAATGTAGCAATGGCAACAAACAAGAATTTATAGCCATTGGGTGCTTGCCATAGTGGTCCAACTATATCAATACTCCAAGTCAAAAAAAGGCCATAATAAAGAAATGGTCTATGATTGGTAAGATGGTCGGTGCACTTGTCTAGTATGGAATTGACATTGTTCACATGTCTTAACAAGGTGCATGGCATCTTGCAAAGCGGTGGGCTAGTAATAACCTTGCCTAAAAGCTTTGCCAACTAAGGTTCTATAGGATGCATGTGCGCCACACAAGCCCCCATGAATCTCTTTTAATAATTTTATCCCAAAGTCTTGGGATACACAACGCATGAGAACACCATATGCTCCCTTCCTAAACAATGATCCTTTGACCATTTTGTACATGTGTGCTCTTCGAATTAACCTATCCTTCTATTGAGGATCATCGGGCAATAACCCTGATGTGAGATAAGTGGTTAATGGTTGTATCCACTCTGCATCTTGCTCGATGATTCCGACCTCTGAGGTGGTCGAACCTGTTTGTGTTGAAGGTTTTGCAAGGTATTCGAGGAAGACACCTGTTGGAATAGGTGTTCGTGAGGAACCCAGTTTCGATAACTGGTCCGCTATGGAGTTGTCCTTACACGGTATATGCTGGACTTTGAAATTTCTAAAGTGCTTTTCCAACTTCCTCACTTCACCCAGGAATCGAGCCATTGTCTCATCAGAATATTGATATTCCTTTGCTACCTGGTTTACAACTAATTGTGAATCTCCCTTCGCTAAAAGCTAACAGACTCCGAGGGATTTAGCTGCTCGAAGAGTGGCTAGAAATCCTTCATACTCTGCCATATTGTTGGTGGTAGGGAACAGAAAATGTATAACATATTGAAGTTGATCACCTTGTGGTGTTATTAACAAAATCCTGGCCCAGAGCCTTTGATTTCACGGGAGCCATCGAAATACAATATCCAATGGTCATCTGGTACCGGACTAACTTGAGGTTGATCCTCAATGTTCGTCCATTCAACCACAAAATCAACCAAAACTTGACTTTTTATTGTTGTTCGGGTAGTGAAATGAAAATCAGACTCTCCAAGTTCCACTGCCCATTTTGCCATGTGACCTGTTACTTCTTGGTTATGAATAATATTTTCAAGAGGAAAAGATGAAGGCGTTGTAATCTTATGAGACTAAAAATAATGTCTTAGTTTTCTGGAACTCATCAGAAGAGCATAAATTAGCTTTTGAACATCAGGATATCTTTCCTTTGGTCCATGTAAAACCTCACTTATATAGTAGATGGGTCGTTGAGACCCTTCTCTTTCTGCAACGAGTACTACACTGGCCACATTTGGTGTTGCTGTCAAGTAGACCAACAAAGGTTCACCTTCTAAGGGCAAAACCAATACTAGAGGATTCGAAAGATAAGCTTTTAAGCCTTCAAAGGCTTTGTCAGCTTCTTTAGACCATTGGAGCGTTTTGTTACTCTTGCGGATCACCTTGAAAAAAGGTAAACTGTGTTCTCCTGATCGGGAAATGAAATGACTAAGAGCTATCATCTGACTAGTTAAGTCTTGGACCTCCTTTACAGCGGAAGGTGGTCATAGTTGTTCAATTGCACAAACTTTCTCTGGATTAACTTCAATCTCACAAAAACAAACAAGGAAACCAAGCAATTTCCCATAATTAACCTTGAATGTACACTTTTCGGGATTAAGTTTTATTCCATGCTTGTTTACATTTTCAAAGGTCTCTGTGAGATCCTTCAAATGGTCATATCTAGTACTACTTTTTACAACAAGGTCATCTACATAAGCCTCTAAATTACGCCCCAGCTGACTGCTGAAGGTTTTCTGTATTAAATGTTGGTACGTGGCTCCAGCATTTTTTAACCCGAACAACATCTTAACATAGCAGTAGACACCGAAGGGTGTGATGAAGGCAGTCTTCTCTTCATCTTCTTTCACGATATTGATATGATGGTATCCAAAATAAGCATCAAAAAAACTCATCAGTTCACAACCCGTAGTAGAATTAACTAACTGATCAATGAGAGGCAAAGGAAAGTCATCCTTTGAGCAAGCAATATTTAAACTGGTAAAATCGACAAACATGCACCACTTACCATTAGATTTCTTGACCAGGACCAGATTTGCGAGCTACTCGGGGTGATCTACCTCACAAATGAAGCCAGCTTCTGAAGAATCTAGACCCGCCATTATTAGTTAATGGTATATTTTGGTAATTAATGACAATCATCATTTGGAACTAACATTTTCCATGAGTTGGATGAATAGGTTATGTTCCATGATGATGAAGACTTTTGATGACATCATGAGTTGATCGTCATCAAATCAAGACTCGGGATAAAGAAAATCATCATGTGTTGATGATGTTGAAGTCAAGATCCCGAAGTGAAGAAGATCATCATGTGTTGATGATATTGAAGTAAAGATCTTGGAGTAAAGAGTGCATGACGGTTTGATGCATATTCAAGTCAATGACCCGGCCTTGAAGTGAAAATATACGTCATCAAGCTTCAAGTGAATGTGCAAGGCAAAGGTATGACTAGCTAGGGCTAAGGATGTGTTCCTAGTCTTTTACCGGTCTTGGTGTTTGGTTGGAAGATCGGATTGCTAGTATAGGTTGCTGTATTATTAAGAGGGGTCTTGACTAGTAGCTTGAGTGTGTCATGTGTTGATAGCTCGTTGTGCTTGCTCTAGCTCTTGTTAGCATGTTGCCAATATTTACGAATGTGTTTTGCAAATAATCGGAGCTCATGCATAATCCTTGTAGCATATGACTTTAGTTTGCGAATGTGTTTTGCAAATGGTTTAAGTCCATGTATCTTATTCCTTATAGTGTGATTCTAAAAGTTGGCAAATGTGTTTTGCAACTTGTTGAGAATCTCGCTTTTAACTTTGTTTGCATCTTGCATCAATTGGTAAATGTGTTTTACAAATTGAGTTGAAGTAATTTGCAAAGATCAGCTTTTGGGTCCTGCTCCGGTCTGACCGCAGGCTTTTGGGCGGTCTGACCGGCCCTTGAAAGGTTAACCGGGCTGTGTGTCGGTTCCTTGTTTTGGCGGTTTGACCGGGGGTGTCGGACTGACCGCCATGTGTTGGCTGATCTGACCGGACCTCCGGGTCAAGTGTCCCGGTCAGGTTTTTCCAGAGAATGCGTTTTTCTGGGTTTTGGGTCGCAATCTGACCGGCATGTGTTGGCCGGATTGACCGGACCTTCGGGTCAGTGACCCGGTCAGCTTTTTCCAGAGAATGTGTAGAGACCGGCCATATGTTGGTGGTCAGTCCGGACATGGTCCAACAGCTAGTTTTATAGCCGTTGGAGCATGGCCGGTTTGACCGGCCATTGGTTGGCGGTCAAACCGAGCTTGGCAGTTTTTCAGCAAAATCTCTTCCAAACAGTTGGTTTTTGTGTGTGGGCTATAAATACCCATCTTGGTCGGTTGTCGGAGACAAGCTAATGCCCCATTCTATTCTCTTGAGCTAGTGCAAGCCCTCTCATCTCTTTTGTGCATGTGTTGCACTTAGTGAGCTTAGAGAGCAAACCCTAAGTGCATGTGTTGCATTAGGTAGTGGATTGTGTATCCATTGAGCTTAGACACTTGATTCGTTCAAGTGAGTGTTTCTGACTTGTTACTCTTGGTGTTTGCCGACACCTAGACGGCTTGGAGGAGTTGCGCCGGTGATCTTCTACAAGAAGGTTGTGAGAAGACCCGGGCGGTTCTGAGTGGTTTGGTGCTCGCTATCTCCAGAGTGGAGGAAGAACAACCCCGAGTGGATCGAGGTGTTGGTTCGTGTTGGAGCCAGTCTAAGTGGTTGGACTTACCTCAGAGGTGTTGACTCAATTGTGGAGACGGTCCAATTTGGTTGGGCTTACCTCAACGTCGATTAGGGGAGACCGGCAAGTCTCCGAACACCATGGTAAAACATCGTCATGTCATTGTGGTTTGCCTTCTGGTGCTTTACTTTATTGCAATTTATATTCCTAGAATTAAATTGCTTACATGTCTTTGTATGATTGCTACCATTCAATAGTATTATGTTGTTGGTGCACTTAGTAAGACTAGTTGATTTAGGCTTTAATGGTGCAAAACCATTTTGATTTACAATTCCGCATTAGAAATCATTTTTAGCCAAAGGATTTTTTAAAACCGCCTATTCACACCCCTCTAGTCAGCCTCCTCGATCTTACAGCTTCAAGGAGCTTATCGAGCTCTGATCTGATGGCCTCTTGACGATCCAGGGCGAAGCATCTCAGTCTTTGCTTGACTGATTTTTTTCTCAGGCTGAATGGCTAGCCTGTGCTCAATCACCTCCCTTGGGACCCTGGGCATGTCAGCTAGCTTCCACGCGAAGATATCCAAGTTAACCTGGAGGAAGGTGAGGAGCTCGTCTTCCTATTTCTCGCTTAATCCTGCGCCAATCCAGACTGTCTTGGATTGGTCGTCGGGGCTAAGTGGTAATATCTTTACCTCCTCATTGGGCTGAGGAGTAGCCTTAATTTTCGTGGCCTTCCCTGTTTTATCCTCTAAAGTTAGATCTTTCAGAGGCAATTGATCGACAAGTTCTAGCGACTTACGATCACATGAAAGTGCGACAGCCCGGTCACCTTGCACCACAATTACACCATTTGGTCCAGGGATCTTGATCTTTTGGTAGGCATGGTGTGTAGCTGCTATGAACTTTGTTAGAGATGGTCTACCCAAAATTGCATTATAGGCTGACTCGAAATCAATCACTTCAAAAGTGATTAATTTTGTTCGAAAGTTGGTAGTAGTACCAAATGTTACTAGTAATACTACTTGCCCTATAGGTGTAACAGACGTACCTGGCACTATCCCATAGAGGGGGCTTGTCATTGGTTTAATCTTAGAACGAGAAATTTGCATCTCATCTAAAGTATTAATAAATAATAGATATAAAGAACTTCCGCTATCTATCAATAGTCTCCCTACTCTGCAATTACTTATGGTTGGGGAAACTACTAAAGGTAACTTGCAGAAGGTTGTCGGACCCGGGAGTAACACCCCAAATCCTCTGTGTATTTCTGAACTAGTCCTATGATCAGTAGCTAGTTCACACAGTAAACAGATATGGTAACATCCATAAATCGCACAACTTTATTAATAATCAACAAAGTTTATTGCAAGAAAGGCTTACAAGCCAACAATAAACAAACACAACGGAAGACGAAGAAGTAGTGGAGTCCAGCTGATCTGCCACAGGCAATCGACTGGGGTAGCAGCCTAGTCGTCGAGATCCACACTGATAGCAAAGTCCTTCTCTTCTTAAATTTATTTGCATTAAGTAAGGGTGAGTACAACTTCTGTGCTCGCAAGTTACACCGGATGTTGTAGGTGTAAAAACCAAACACAAATGAGGGGGTGGGCGTCGGCCGTCTGACGGGCCATCGTCCACGAGGGTAAAAAATGACACGAGGATTTATACAGGTTCGGGGGTTCGAGAGGACCGTCCTACTCCTGTCAGTGAGCCAACGGGGGGTTACCTCCGGAGAGGGAGCCCCCGAGGGCTTACCAATTTGAACATGCTTCTTTATTGCTCCAGAGAGCTCTCCCAAAAATGAGGGATACATGGGGTATTTATAGGCTCTTGGGCCTGTACAAATGACCAAAATACCCCTTGGGGGATAGCTACTCTATGAGTACAAGCGAAGGGTATTATAGTCTTTCATGAGTATAACTGCATTTCTGTGATCTGTATGCGAGTCTTCTGCAAGGCGGGCCCCATTAGTGTGATGGATGAATTATTCTTACAACACCGGATAACAGATTATAATGCATGCAAGGATATATCAAAGGAAGGCTTATTGGTTGAGTTTGCATAAAGCAATATTTTCTTTAAATATTTGTACTAAGTTCCAAAGCAGTTATTCTATAAGTAAAATTTATTTTATAAATTCTCAAGTTTTATAGTCAGATAACATTCACACAAGAGTGGTGAAGGATACTCTCCAATCACATGGCTTCCTGCCCAATTTTCCATTTGAATAATCTATTTGATAAAGTCTTTTGAAAATAAAATCAAAGTCTAACTTTGAGTAGCTTTGCTAAGCATGTCCATGACCGTGGACACAGCTATTCGAATAGTTTTACACTCAACAGAGGTTGTACAGCTTTACCCACAAGACATGACTTCTCTAGTTTGTTTGGCATCCGTCAATACCACTGCTCACTACCTTAGGTAAGCAGTCTAGAGCATGTGACAAGGCCTTTACAAAACGTCATTCCACTGTTGTTCCTCCTCGCTAAGGTTTCGTCCCCTTTGGATAGAAACCTGTCGGGTTTAAGCCCCCTCTTGCGCCAAGTGGGAATACATAAAAGTAGGTCATAAAAGACATCCACGCAACCAGATGGCACGACCACGATGAAATATTGCAAATTAGTTAGCCAAATCCTCCCCACTCTGGACTTGTGGTAGTACGATAGGGCTTAGCAAATACGCTCGAAGACCGGTCCTTAACTGACTTAGGCGACTTTCCATAAAACCCATGGGCCTCGATCATATAAATGACTCGATCCCGTGCATCAACATGCACCATCCAAACATCCATTTCGCCCAAATCCAAACCAATTTTTATTTTGTTTAACATGTAAAATCATTTTATAAATTTTTATGGTAAAGACAATACCATAGAATCATCTTCAAATCAAAATTGAACTTTTGGCTAAAGTTCTCCCAAATCAAGATTTTTGGTCTAAGCTTTGACTAAGCATAATTTTCTCAAAATGATCCCAGTTCATACTATCGTATCAACTAGGTTTTATCTAGGGTGACAATATGTTTGATTCAATATCAACATTGGCCTTACAAAAGATTTACGCATAACTATAAATTTAAAATAGGAATTTAAATTACTGAAGATAAATACGCATGCAGTAATAATTTAAAACAGAATTCAAATAATTTGAAATAATGGGATCAAATATGATCAAAGGTATAACTTGCCTTGCTTGATTAATCGATGTTCTCAAACGGTGTCGAAATTCTGTTGTCCAAAGTAGTCGAAATCTATACGTGTAAACGATCCAAATTCAAATAACATTCAAATAGAATCTAAATAAAAATCCAAAAATTATAAAATAAATACAGGAAGGAAGGTATCAACTTTTTATGAATTTAGGAATTTGAATCGACGTAATCGAAGTTCGTATGAGGGAGGACGAATTTCCAGAAGGTTGGAAATCACATGAAATAATATAATTCTGAATTTGAACTATTCACTGGAAATCATTCATTCAGCTGGACTGACTTCAAAATTAAAGCATTGAATTAAGGGACTGACAACAATGGTCCACATGCTAGTGAGAGAATGATGTTTAGTTCGAATAGAAATGTGAGTATGACATGTGGGGCCCAGCTGTCATTTACTTTAGGAGAAAATAGAGAACTAGAAAATTATGGGAACCTCAGTATTTATACTCAAGACCTTTGGTCTAGGGGAGGACTCACCTAACCAACTGACTAAAGTCTTCTTGTCGATCCAAACTCGCATTGGTAACGCCATGCGCGAATTGGACCAAATAAATGACAGAAATTAAATAAAATCTAAAAAGTATAAAATAAATACTGGAACTTAGAGGACGAATTTAGATAAATTTAGGAGAAAGAATCAATGGATTTGGATTTTGTATGAGAGAGAACGATTTTCTAGAAAACAATTCCAAAAAAAAAAGACATGTACAAAGGGTTTGGACTAGACTAGATAAATGAGTATTGTTCTCTATCCAAGCCGGCCGAGCATGGCGCCATGGCCGTGGCTTGAACATGGTGCCAGTGACGGTGGGAGGAAGGGAGAGGCGGCTGGCGAACAACACAAATGGAACCCCACGGAGTCGACGACCCCACATGTGGCGACGGCGAGGTTGATGGCAGCCCGAGGCGGCGGCGGCGAGGCCAAGAGCGGCGGCGGCGGTGCACTGGCCTCGGCGAATGGCGGCGAAGCGACAGCCAGCGAGGGTACCAATGGGCGGAGGATATGATGGGGATGACGATGCTCACCTTGGCGACAACTAGACATGCTTGGATGGCCGGCAGCGTGGCTCACGGTGACACGGCTCTCCGACGATGATCCAGCGATGAGAGGGTGAGCACGGCATAGAGCACGACATCACGATGCCGATGGTGGAGACGGTGTCACTGGAGCTAGTTCGACGGCGGTGCAAACATCGATAAGGAGAGCTTCGGCTGGTGAGAGAAAAATGGCGATTGCGGGGTGGAGAGGAGAGGAGAGAGCTTGAGATTTCGTGGGAGGGATGAGGATGAGAAGGGGCACCCAATGCTTCTATTTATAGGGCCGGAGAGGAACCGAGGAGGGATAACGACGCGCGTAGGTCACGGTTGGACATGGCGCGTTTCCGTGAATTGAGTGCGTGAAACTAGGGATTGAGGCCGGGAATGGAGGTGTATTGATGAGAGGAATTGAATGCCGGTGATTTCGTGAAGATTGGTGGAGAAAATCACGGGTTTTGAAAAGCTTTGAAGGCCTCTAATGGCGTCGACGCTGCTGGACGTTCTTTGGACATGAGCAACCAGAGGAAGAAGAAAACGTTTCGGTTGAAGAAGAAAAGGAGGTAAAGAAAAGAAATGAAAGAATGAAAGAGGGGTTATAGTCAATTGAAAGCAAAAGGAAAGATGGCAATGCATGCAACGTTAATTGTACTAGCGCTAGAGCAATTTTTAGATGGGTGACCAAGCGGGAAATTTGATTTTTTTTTTGAATTACAAATTAAGGAATAAATCAAATAGTTTTTTAGAAGATAGCAAATAGAGTCCAAAAATTCTATAAAAATTCACAAAAATTTATTGAATTATTTTGAACTTATTAAAATAATTCCAACTTAACGTTGGCTATTATTTTTCTACAGAATTATTTATATTTTCTCGGAAAATAGAAAAACATTTTTAAATACGAGAAAATTCAATAAATTTTATTTTTGATTTTAAAACCAAGAAAGTAAATAATTGTTTTTTATTTTAACAAAGAAAACTCTTTTTAAATTATAGAAAATCAAGAAAAATCTTTGTGACGGAAAATCCAATAAAATAATAACTTTATTAATTTTTATTTTGGTAACAGAACTTTGGGATGTTACAGAAGTAGACATACCTTTAGAGACGTCCTCCTTGGTGAAGGTCGGGGAGGTCTCTGGCCATTTGAGGTATTCAGGTTGGCCAGGCGGAATCTCAACATTGTTGGCATCTCTCCATGTTGCCTTGTACTGCCGCTTAGAGGTATAAGCAGCAGAGGCCCCGTAGATGACAATGACGTGATGATCCGTCTTTTGAAACAACATCTTCGTGTCTTTATCATTGATTTGGATCACTGGTGGTCCGCTGTCTTCTGGCGGGATAGGCATTGGACCTTTCCCGTTGTAATACTTCTCCATCTGCTTCTACCTGGTACAACAGTTGCGGAGGACATGGTCGAGAACCTTATGCAATGGGCACCAACGCTCATTACTCCTGGATACGTTTGTAGCATGTGAGGTAGTATGGTCGTTCAAATGACCTCCTTACCTCCATTTGCCCCAAGGACCTTTGTTTTTTTTCATAGGGTGGCCACTGGTCAATGGCACCGACCTCCCTAGTGGGTTGCTTGGACCTCCCATTCTCTTTCTTCTTGGGTTTCCCCTTGTAGCTTATAGAGCCTTCGGACCTCTTGGACTTCTTATCTTTGATGTACTCGAGGCCTGGCTGAGGAGGGGTGGTCCCCTTGTCCACCATTTGGTTCCACTCCATTGCCTCGTTAGCATCGAAGTACCTATCAGCCATGTCAAATAGTTCTAACACAGTCCTAGGCGGTTTGATACTGAGGTCCTCTATGAACCTTCGATACCTTACTGCATGTTTAAAAGCTCGAATCACAGAGTCATCAAAAATATTTGGTATAGTATTATGGACTTCTATTAAACACTTTATAAACTGACGTAAATTTTCGTCGGGGGTTTGGCGGAGACGATGCAAATCATCCTCCTTCCCCGGTTTTGCATAACAACTTTTGAAGTTATTTTGCAACGCATTACAAAGCATCTCCTAGTTATATATGGATCCCTTGGGCTGGTTGAACAACCAGGTCTAGGCAGAACCCTTTAGAACTATGGGCAAATAATTAGCAATTACCTTATCATCGCCTCCAGCAGCCTGAATGGTGGTAGTGTAAACTTGGAGAAACTCTGATGGGTTCTATGTCCCGTCAAAATTTTCCATACTTCCTGGTTCGAACTTCTCCGACCAGGTAACATCTCTTAGTCCAGGAGAAAATACATTGCAACCTGCATAAGGACCAACACATTATCGTACACTACAATGATTGTTACGATCAGCAGGAGATCTGGGATGTCTACTACGCCCCAAAAAACTAGTTTTGTACTTACCTTGGCCTTGGACGTGACGGCCAGGAGCATCGTAAACCGATGTTGTACTCACCTTGGCCTTAGACGTGACGGCCAGGAGCACCGTCAGTTTGGCCTTGCCTTCGTCGTCCAAGTGAGGACCCTTCTAAATGAGAATCCGTTTGGGAAAGCATAGCATACGATCAGGTGGAGATATTCTCCACGGCATCCTGCAATCTTGTGCGATAGCACGCATTACTTGCACTCCTTGTTCTAGAGTTAATCCCTCCGGAGGACGTACAATGGCGCTCGCTAAATAGCAAATGCTCTCTGTAGGGGAATCCTCCTGCATGGGGGTTGGCAAGGCGTTTAAATCCCTTACCATTGTTGCCCATAGTGGTGGCGTATGCATTGCCTGTTGGGGCGCCCTCGCTGAGGAACCATGGGTGCCTCGATAGTAGTGGCTGCAAACCTATGAGATATGCGCTTGTGTGGCGACACGTATCTTGGCTTGTCAGGCCTGGTCCTCTTGTTGTAGGCGTTCCCGTTCTTCCCATTCCTAGCGATGTCATGATGTCTTAGGTTTGTCGCCGGCATTATATTGATTTTAACCAAGGGCGGCGACCTGACGGACTCCAGAACAGGCAGAAGGGGTGAACATGTCGTCATCCTCTGAAGAGGAGGATGAGGTGTATTGTAAGGTGGAGAGAAGATTCTCCCCATATGTTCTCTCCAGGCCCTCAACGTGGAGGCTGCCAATGAGATCATCATAATATGTTGGGCTCCAAGCACTTTTCAAATCTCCTGCTCGAAGGGAGACTGGCTCGGCATAGTATTCGTCCATGGTAACACTTGTCGACAAAGGCATGGTCACCATAGAGCCAATGGGTGCAGACTCGGCGGGCGACGATTCTTTGGTAACGGTCTCGAGGGAACCATTGGTATTGTCGAAGATGAGAACGAAACCTTCCTCCATGTGCTCATCGTAGTCAGAGACGTCAAGGATGCTTTCTTCTCTCCATGCTGGTAAGCTTCGATTCATGTGCAAGGCACTGGGTGCATCACCATAACTGAGTTGGCGAAGATAATGATGGCGATCCCCACGGTCAGCACCAACTGTCGACGTCGTGGACTCTTGTCACAGAACAGACAAACAAAAGTATATAAATAAAAATGGAGATTGTTGTCTGTTCGCCTAAGGACTCAAGTGCTCTGAATAGAGGGAGAAAGGTTGTGAACAAAACATGAATTGGGATTAGGATTCAGGATATTGGATCCATTACAAAGGCACATAGGCCAGGCTTTTATAGTCTACAAGCGTTGGTAGTTGGTTGCAGTGGTGTCTCTTCACACTAATAGCCGTGTCCCTTTAAGCCAATCATTGCGTCCCTTCATGGCGACCGCTATGTCTCCAGTTGTAACGGCTAATACCTTCTCTCCACGTGGGTTGTTATTAACCACACATGGGAAACTACCTTTGAGGACCTCTTCTGCAGGGGAGAGGCCCTAGAGTGGTCTGAGAAAACCTCTCAGGGGAGATCCAATAGGATGTCCAGAAGAGAATCGAAGGTGGTCTAAGAAAAGACTTTCGAGCCCACTTTCTGACTGCTTGATTAATCTTGGGCCCAGCGAACTAGCTTGGGCCCAGTAGAGGATCTGGGTTATTTATAAATAAAGGTATACCACGATTATTGACTAGTCAATAATCCTCGTCGATGATCTATGACATTTAACTTATTCCTTAATTTGTAAACTAGCTCTCATCTAATGGTTTGGTGAAGATATCAGCTAATTGACTATTGGTCTGTATGTGGCTAATAACTATATCTTCTTTGCTCACATGATCTCTCAAGAAATGATGGCGAATATCTATATGCTTAGTTCGTGAGTGTTGGACCGGGTTATTTGCTATCTTCACGGCACTATCACTGTCACACAAAAGAGGCATGTTGTCAAATTTAGTTCCATAATCCATCAATGTTTGCCTCATCCAAAGCAATTGAGCACGACAATTACCTGCAGAAACATATTCAACTTCGGCGGTGGATAGGGCTATGGAATTTTATTTCTTGGATGACCATGAAACTAAAGACCTTCCTAATAGTTGACAACTACCTGAGGTGCTTTTTCTATCCACTTTACAACCCACATAATCGGAATCAAAAAATCCAATTAATTCAAATTTAGCACCTTTGAGATACTGATGAAACACGGAGGTCCTGATTTGGCCCGATCTTTTGATGAGAAGATAAATTCGGTAGAAGTCGCTCAACTCTCACGATCCTGGCTACGAACTTGCAAGGCTCAAAACCACGCAATTGCTGAACTGCTCGACAAGTCGTTATCAACCGTGCACGAATACCCGGATGACCTGATCACAAAGATCAATTCTTGCATACACCGAAGAAGCATGCAAGAACAAGATAGATAAGCAATATGAAATTGCGAATATGAATTGAAATTGTATTGATAAGTGGGGTCCAAAGAACAATGTCGTTGTTTATCTCACCGAACAAGATGACAAATTATAAAGTAGCAAAGCTAAACTTCAATCAACAAAACCCGAATTTTGCTAAAGGGCGGTGGCTCCTATATGAGGAGGATGGCTAGGAGGTGGGAACCCTAGGGTCGATGGTACTGTTCTTAGGTACTATTCATATGAACAGTACAGGCTCTCTAGGGTGGCCGGCCAGCATATGGGCCTTATGGGCCAAGTCGGCCCATATATTACATAGCCAGTGGGCCAATAATTGGTGACGCAGCACCATGGCATATAGGCGTAGCTCAGCTCGTAGGAGTAGAAGTAGCTCGGTCCAATTGGTGAATATGGCATTGCAGTGGCCGAAAGTCCAATTGGAGAAGATGTAGTTGAAGTAGAGGATGCAGTGCCGCGGGTCGAAGTAGTGGTTGCATCCTTAGGGTCGATGTCCTCATCATCCTCCCTTTCATGAATTTGAGTTGTCCTCGACTCAATCGTTTTCTCCAAGTCGTCACTCTCCTGCAAAAGGTTAGTAGCAACAGGAGGACACAAAGATTCTTTGCAAATCATAAGATAGCATTCAGATTCATGTTTTTCCATGTCAATGCAATTACATTTTGTAGCTAACATAACATGAGCTTTCAATTTAATTTCACTTGGAACTATAATCTTATGATCAACTCTTGTCTTCTCCATACTTATTCTCTCAATTCTTTTTAATTCATCCTTTAATACGGCAGTAGGAGACATGGGAAGCAAAGTGATTTTCTTTTCTTTACATGCGAAAGTATAATGATTAGATCTACCATGATGTTCAGTATATCTATCATATTGCCAAGGTCTACCTAACAATAACGAGCATGCTTGCATAGGTACGACATCGCAATCAATATAGTCATGATATGATCCAATAGAAAAATATACGCGCACAAATTTAGTCATCTTCAACTTACCACAAGAATTTAGCCATTGAATGTAGTAAGGATGAGGGTGTTGAGTTGTGGTCAAGCCAAGCTTCTCGACCATGTCTGTGCTAGCAAGGTTGTTCCAACTTCCGCCATTGATGATGACTCTACATGAATGTTCCTTGATGACGAACTTTAATTGAAACAAAGTATGGCATTGATTTTGTTCAGCAAGTTCCATTTGAGCACTTAGCACATGCTGGACAACTAGGCTTTGGTACTTGTCAGATGTCTTATGGTCTAATTGTTCTTCCTCAGTTTCATCACCTGCATTGTTAGTTGCAACCAAAACATGTTCTTCCTCAATATCGCTAGCTGAAGTGTACTCACCAATGTCCTTGATAAGCAAAGCTCGCTAACTTGGACAATCATGCATCAAGTACCCAAATCATTTGCAACGGTGACATTGTACATCTCTGGATCGTTCTATAGAAGCAACGGAAGAAGCACTTTTTATGGGAACTTGTACCTTTCTGATTTGTTCGCCTCAGGGACATGTGCCGGAGTGGAAGGAGCAGCAGGGGGTGCACGTGTTGAGGAGGGTTGCTGCATTGGCTGACCTGCAAAAGATCCTCCAATATTGCCCCTAGAGCGAGATTGTCGGCCCTACACTTCTCTTTCAGCTTTGCAAGCAAGATGGAACAAACGGGTGATAGAATTATATTATTTATAATTAAGTATGTCCTGAATTTCACGGTTTAATCCTCCCAAAAAAAATCTAGCCATCTTAGATTTTCAGTTTCTTCTAAAGCGCAACGCAACAAACTAGTTTGTAATTCTTGATAATAGTCCTCTACAGAACTACTACCTTGTCTTAATCACTGCAATTTAGGCCCTGTTTGGTACAGCTCCTACTCGTAGCTTCTCGTTCGGATATGGTGGAGTTGTACCAAACACTTGGCTTCCCAAAACGGCCTGATTTTGATTCTCGCGAGGAGCTGTCTCGAAAATGAACTAGCAACGAGAAGCAGCCTTTCCGTAGATTCTCGTGAGAATCCAACCCTATAGAAAAGAAATGCCCCTTGAAGTTGAAAAATTTAGGCCAATGCTAGAGGAATGCTTTAAATATCTAAGAATTATTTTCACGGCCACTAAATGACACTTTTTTGGTGATGCTTAAAATCTTGCACACATGCAAACACTAAATATAATATCAGGTCTAGATACGGTAAGATAAAGCAAACTACCAATCATTGATCTATAAAGCTTTAAATCTAGCGGTTTACCTTCCTCATTAAGGTCGAGATGCCCATTGATAGCCATGGGAGTCTTGATGGGCTTCGCGTCCTCCATGAAAAATTTCTTGTTTTTGCTTGATTTGAAGTCCAAGGAAGTAGCTAAGTTCTCCGATCATGCATATCACAAATTCCCTAGACATCATATCACCAAATTCCTTGCAAAATTATTGGTTAGTAGACCTGAAGATAAGATCATCAACATATATTTGACATACAAAGAATTCATCATTTATAACTTTTGTAAATAAAGTTGTGTCAACCTTTCCGATTTTAAATCCTTTTGAGAGTAAAAAATTTCGAAGGCGCTCATACCATTAGGGGTGCAAACGGAGCGAATAGTTCCCGACCGACTGATTTAATTCGGATACAATTCGGAGCATTTTTTCGGATATCCGGTTTTTTTGCCAGATTCAGATATTTTTTACCGGATACGAAATCGGATTCGGTAAGCAACTATCTGGTTAATTCAGAGGTATCCAGGAAAAAAATGGAACTATCCGAACAACTATCCGCGTGCTACCCGAATTTATCCTGTCGTCCAGACTCCCGCGCTCGTGGTCCCGCCCCTGCCCCCAAATCACTCAGTCACGGGTCAGTAGGTCACAGCTCGCCTAGGTCTCCCACCTCAACTCCCAAATCGCAACCCTAACCCTCACCGCGCCACCGCCGCCACCGCGTTCCTCCTCCCTCGCCGCTGCCTCCCCTCCCCTCTCGCGGTCCCTCCTCTCCTCACTTCCTCAGTCTTCAATCCTCCCACCGCCGCCGCGTTCCTCCTCCCTCGCCGCTGCTTCTCTCTGCCACTCGCTCCCTCGCAGCCCACCTCCCCTGGCCCAGCACCACCTCTAGCCCCTCGGCCTTGCTCGGCCCCAGCGCTGCACCCAGCCGGCGTTTGGCCCCCACGGTTCTGTCACCTCTTGCGCCGCTCCCCCTTGGCGCCTCCGGCCTCTCAGGCCCCCGACACAGCCTAGTGGCCAGCTCCATCGCTCGGCCACTCCCTACACCGCCCCTTCCCCTTCCGCTCGGCCACTCCTCTAGTCGTCGGCGAGACGCAAGCCAAGCCACCACGCGAGTCGAATTGGATCAAGCCCAACACGAGAGGAATAAACCACTCGACGAGGAGGCGGAAGGAGACGAAGAGGAGGAGGTGGGCCCTGCGATGCAGGCGCAAAGATCCCCGGTGATGGTGGGGGGCGACGTGGCGGCGGTCAGGTCGCCATCCCCGGCAAGGCGGCCCTGCGAGGGCACTGCCATGGGGGCCATCACCCTCGAGGCCTCGACCTCGGCCCCGGCCTCGGCGTCGGCCCCTTCACCCTCGGTGAGCCCCCCAACCCTGACCACACACCATCCCGATCCACTCCGATTGGGATCGGAGGTCGTTGGTTGCTTGCTCACTCTCACTTCGCACGAGAGAAGAGAGAGAACTTGTGTTGTAAGCAACTGCTTACATGAAAGTTTCAATTTATGGGGGTTAATTCTGATGTTAGAGCTTACAATTTGTGCAGGGATGCCGATTTCCACCACTTTCATGCAGATAGAGCATGAGCCCAACATCTACGATGTTGTCCACGTGAAGTACTTCGATGAGGTTTGTGATGAGCGGCTTTTTTTTATGCTACCAGAGCCACCGAAATAAGCTTAACCGATTGTTCCTGTTGTCTCTGTGGCTTCAGGAGCCTCTAAAGTTGGATTTTGTCATAAGCTTTCCGGACCACGGGTTTCACCTACGCTTCGATCCTTGGTCGCAGGTACGTTTGTATTGGTACAAGCATATGCTTGGATTTTCCTTGATACTTGGTTGCATCTTAGGCATCACTGAAATCACTTGTACTGAATGCATGAATACAATATTTGTTTGTAAAGATTGAATATTGTGCCGAACTGCTTATATAATCAGATTTTAGTGGCTTATGTATTGTAAAAACTAGAAAGCGTAGTGCATATCCTTGTAATACGGGAAATGTCATAGTAATTTGAATTCTGCGACAAAAAATACTTCAAGAATATGTGTTGTATTATATAAAAATACATGCTTTACATGTGCTAAAATTGGTGAAATTTATTCAACATCCTTCAGAAAAGGCTAAAGTTCATTTCTTTTTTCTTGCAGTGGCTCTGTCTCATAGAGAATTATGATGTTAAGAGACTTCAATTATGATATGCAACATCTTTAATTGGGTGAGGCGCTTGTAGGCATTACTCTTGGGTCTTGGTAGTGCACACACTATATTTCTTCTTTCCTGAATTGTTTTGCCCACTTATGACATTAACACCAGAAGAAACTTACGATGACTTGAGTTATTGCAAATTTGCAATGCAGCTGTATTGAATTAACCTAGGCTAGGGATGATAGATTTTTTTTGCTACATACTCAAAATCTTGGAGGATCACTATGTAAGACACTGAAAAAAATATGACCCAACCAAACAACATTAACATATGTTTGAGAGTCTATTTGTAACATTATCATGGAACTAACATATATAACATTTGTCTCAACAATTTAGCACTTCTAGCAGTAGAAATTAGCAATTAGGTTTAGAAGAATATGCTAATTGTCATTTGATGATCTTTCGCTGTATGTGTAACACCCTGGCTATTCGAAAGCCAACATGTCACCTAAATAAACTAACATACAACCATAATACAGAAGGATTTCACAATATCTCATCTAAAGACATAAAGAGTTCAACATTGAACCAAACAATAGTAGGAAAATAGTATGAATCCAAATAATTATAACGAAGGGATGATCAAAGATCACAAGTAGTACTTAATCAACCATAACATAGCACAAGGTATCATTCACCATCTAAATTTATTTATTACAGTTCATCAATTAACAAATGAAAGATATAAACTAAGTCATAATGTTGAATTTGAATATGGTGAATTGAATGATTAGTGCGTGTCTACTCCCTCGCAATAGAGCCATCATCAATGATCACCTAAAATAAACAAACAAAGCAAGAATGAGTCCGAGACTCAGCAAGTACAGTGAATACATGAACATACAACAAATATGAACATAGGACCAAATGGATATATAAATGAATGGAATGAATGGATTGAATGAAATGAAAAGGGACTGCACACATGCTTATACCGGTATAGCTAGTGACACACCCGTCGGTGTTCACATAAGCCCGTATTTAACAAAATACGGGGATCCAAATCCCGTATGAAGAACGTTTCATACGGGTGTCCCAATCTGCCCATATTGGAATGGTGGGTCTTACGTACCCATACTGGAATTGATGGGTCTTTATAATCCACTCCCATGGATGAAACATGAATAATGGATGCATGGAATGAAATATGAACAATGAAAGGCATCATTTCTAATCATAGAAATAACACATATGAAAGGAACATAAACATTAAATATTCTCATGTATCATAGAAAAACACAATATGAATATCAAGCATTCAGCATTCACAAATCTTAAGAACATCAAAGTACTTGTCTTCCGCGTTGCGACGCGTTAGTAGGCAACGAAGGTGCCCCTAAACCCGAAGCCTCTCCGCCTACACATGTAATTACTTGAAATAAGAACAACATGGCACAAGACACTACCAACAACGTTCTATTACATCTTCCCGACAACCCAAGAATTAAATATTGGACCTATTATGAAAACAGACAACTCAATCAAAGAAACGAATCTGAACAACAGCACGGAATAACTTATAACTATTGATCTGGGACTCGAAACGAGGTGAACCTAGATCCTAAGGAAACTTAGAGAACATAACTACAAAATCCTAGTTAATGAGATCTCCCAATTCGGCCAAATTAAAATGCTAACAGGTGGGAGAAAGAACAAGACAGATTCTGCCTAGACGAACAGAACAGCAGTAAAGAATATCTCACAACTTTTGATCTACAACTCCGATTAGAGAGTTCTTTAACATTCTGGAAAGGTTATAAAATTTTATACAATAACCTAGTAGGGTGAAAACCCTAAATCTGCCATTAACATAATCATAATTTAGGAGACAACTTGTTAGTTCAATCTCGTCAGGATTTCAGGACAGTGGTAAAGATTAGACCATAACTTTTGATCCGTACGTCGTAATTATGTGTTATTATTGGCCGCAGAAAGCTAAGAACATTATATAAATATCTCTAGAAGATGGACAACTCAAATTCGGCCTCTAAGAACCCGAAATCAGCCACGCAACCTACTGGGCAGAATTGAAAGTCTACCGGCAGCAAAACGATCCGTCCCAATTAATCGATTTCGCAACTAATCCTCATCAAACAGCGGAGAAAGCACTTCATTACCCTTGAAGACCCTTAGGAAGACGCGGATCAAATCCCCCACGAAGAGCTCTCTTCTTCTCCTCCTTTCTCCCCTCTTTTCCCTTCTTCTTCTTCTCTCTTCCTTAATCTTCCTCCTCGATTCTCCTTGGCAGCAACAGGAGGAAGGGATGTGCTATAGTAACCATGAAGCTACAGTAGGTAGCACTACAGTACTCACACTACAGTGTTGGGGTTTGCCTCCCCCCACCCTCTTAAGTGGTTCCCTACTGGGGCCAAAAAGCTATGGGCCGAAAGACCGAGTTCTAATACACCTTCCAAATTCTGAATTTTCATTTCTTTTCTAATTCTATTTAATTTCAGTACTAATCACTTATTTGTTTAATTTTTAAATGGGGTATTACATTCTACCCCCCTTAAACGGAATTCGATCTCGAATTCTAACCGTCGAAATGAACACGAGCTAATTGCCAAAGAATTGAATCAACGAATTTAACACGTGCTGTAGACGAGCAGGTTTCGATATTGCTCACAAGCATGCAAGTCTCTAGCTCCCAGGTGACCTCTCTCTCAGTCTGATAAGACCAAAGAACCTTGACATACTTCAAAGTCTTGTCCCTCAGAACCCGCTCTGACTCCTCCAGAATTTTCACTAGCTGGGACTCAAAAGTAAAATCCTGCTCAATGCTCAACGGCTCTAATGGAATTGCATGTTCTGGGTCTCTCAAATATTTCCTCAACATGGATACATGAAACACATTATGAACTCCGCGCATGGACTCAGGAAGATCCAAACGATAGGCCAATTTTCCAATTCGTGCCACGATTGGAAATGGTCCAACGTACCTCGGGCTAAGCTTCCCTTTGGTATCAAAACGCACTACACCCCTGGTAGGCGATACTCTCAAAAGAACCTCGTTCCCCACTTCGAATTCCAAATCTAAGCCTTGACATCTGCATAGCTCTTACATCGGCTCTAGCGACTAACAAATTCTTCCTAACCTCTGCTACTCGCCACGGTTTGTTGAACCCAATCGGGACCCAAAATTGCCCGCTCTCCAAGCGCATCCCAAAGACTGGCGAGGATCTGCACTTCCGTCCATAAAGAACCTCAAGCGGTGCAAATTCGAATGCTAGCGTGGTAACTATTGTTATAGGCGAACTCTGCCAAAGCTAGGTGGTCTTCCCAACCTCCTTCCAAGACATAACACAACATCTCGAGCATATCCTCCGATTAATACGAATGGTGCGTTCAGATTGACCATCTGTTTGGGGGTGAAAAGCTGTACTGAGATGAAGCTGTGTGCCCAACGCACTTTGCAAACTCTCCTAGAACTTGGCGACAAATTTGGCATCTCGATCAGAAATAATGGTTTTAGGCACCCTGTGCAACCGCACTATCTCTCGCACATAGAGAGGAGCCAAATCACTTGCTGAATTGGTTATACGAATAGGTATGAAATGTGCAGACTTACTGAACCAGTCCACTATGACCCAAATAGCATCCTTCCCTCGTTGTGTGCGAGGTAAACCAACTATGAAATCCATGGAGATGTCATCCCATGGCCAAACTGGAACCTCCAAAGGTTGCAACAAACCTGCTGGTCGCTTATGCTCAGCCTTGACCTGCTGGCAAACTCCACAAGATGCTGCATACTGAGCGATATCGACATTCATCTTTTTCCACCAGAAACTCTTCTTCAAGTCCTTGTACATCTTGGTCTCACCAGGATGTACGGTATACGGAGTACGATGTGCTTCCCTTAGAATTTCATCTTTAACCTGAGCCTCCTGTGGCACACAGAGACAGCCTTTAAAGCGCAACGCACTAGAACCATCTACACTGAAGTGGCTTTGCTTGCCCTCATCGAAGCGCTTCCTCACTCGCTGGAGCATCTGATCATGCTGTTGTGCTTCCCGCACTCGATCTGGAATGGCTGACTCAAGAAGCAAACAAGTCTCAGTCTAGGCGGTACCCGCAAAGCAAAAGGAGATATCCATACGCTCAAAATCAGCAATAAGACAACTAAGAGTAGGAGGTGTCGCCTTGCGACTCAGGGCATCTGCTACAACATTACGCCTTGCCGGGTGATCTTGAATGGTGAGATCATAGTCTTTTATCAACTCTAACCATCTCCTCTGCCTCAAGTTCAAATCTTTACGGGTAAAGATGTATTTGAGACTCTTATGATCGGTGAATATATCACAAGATTAAATGCATTATAAAGTAGTGGCGTCGGATCTTCAAAGCAAAAACCATCGCTTTGCAAGCTCTAAATCATGAGTAGGATAATTACGCTCATGTTTCTTCAATCGCCGATGCATAGGCAATCACCTTGCCATCCCGCATGAGCACACAACCAAGCCCAACTCTAGACGTATCTGAATAAATAGTGAAACACTTCCCAAGCTCAGGAAGAGTAAGAATTGGAGCGGTCACCAACCTATCTTACAAAGTACAGAAGCTGCGCTCACACACATCTGACCACTGAAATTTGACACCTTTCTGTGTCAATTGAGACATCGGTCTAGCAATGGTTGAGAAACCCTCCACGGTTACCGGTAATAGCCGCCTAAACCCGAAACTCCTCACTTCCTTGACATTGGTTGGACTTTTCCATTCTACCCTTTGTTGAGATCTTGCTAGGATCAATCAAATGCCCTCTTGATTGATTACATGGCCCGAAACCCAACTTCGTAAATCCGAATTTACACTTCTTGACTTGGCGTAAAATTGGTTCTCTCTTAAAGTTTGAGAACCAACCTCAAATCTTGACCATGATCCTCTTCGTCTTGGAATAGATCAAAATATCATCGATGAATACCACAACGAAATCATCAAGGTATCGGTGCAACATACTGTTCATGGTTTCCATGAAAACTGCAGGAGCATTTGTCAGTCCAAAAGACATAACCTTATACTCATAATGGCCATACCTCGTAGAGAAAGCCGTCTTCTCGATATCTTGCTCCCGAACTCGAATTTGATTATAACCTGACTGAAGGTCAATCTTAGAGAATATTTTAGCTCCCTTCAGCTGATCAAAGAGATCCTCAATGCGGGGCAAAGGATATGTATTATTCACAGTAGCCTGATTAAGAGCCCGGTAGTCCACACACATACGCCAACTGCCATCTTTCTTCTTAGTGAATAGAATAGGCGCTCCCCACGGCGAAACACTACGCCGAATCATATCTTTGGATAGCAGATCGTCCAATTGCTTCTTCAACTCCTCCTGGAAGGGTCGTGCCAAACGGTATGGAGACATTGAAATAGGTCGAGTTCCCGGAATAAGATCAATCCGTAACTCTACTTTCCGCTCTGGAGGAATCCCAGGAAGCTCCACAGGAAAAACATTAGGAAACTCATTCACCGCAGAATCTCCTCAATCTGCAGATGAAGAATCGATCTTCTCATTTGAGAGACAAAAGCAACCCAAAGGTTGAGGCCCAACGTCTGGGAAACAGACTAGCCAACACGAACAAGGAATCGACGGCATCGCCTCAAACACCGGTTCTTCACGGGACGGGGCTTGCAAAGTCACCTTCTTCCGAAATAACATATCTTGGCGATGGCCAATAACTAGTCCATGCCCAGAATAACATCAAAAGCTGACAACTGAATTACCATAAGGTTAACAGTGAAATTCTCATCATTAATAGTGATAGAACAGCCCGGACATGCTGTAGAGCTAGAAGTAAGATCCCTCGAAGAACTGACTACCACATACTCAGAAATACGCTGAAAACTCAAACCCGCCCTTCTAGCAAACTCCAGAGACACAAAAGAATAGGTAGCCCCTGAATCAAAAAGAACGAAAGCCTCATGTGAATCGACTAGCAAGGTACCTATCACCACGTCAGGACGGCCCATAGTCTCAGGGGTAGGCATGGCGTAGACTCCCGGTGGTGCTGGAGTAGAAGACGCACCGACACTCTACGAAGGGTGAACAGGAACTGCTGCAAGTGGAGCGAACAACGGCGGTGCAGATGGAACGGGGTTCTAGTAGAACCCCGAAGGAGGTGTAGGAGTAAACGCTACAGGAGGAAGCCATCCTGAAGAAAACTGAGGCACAGGAACAGCAGCTAGGGTCTGAACTGAACCCCGAGGAGCACTGGAAGAAGACGCTGTTGGGACTTACTCCTATTTGATAATGCTCACTGGGTTTTATTTGCATACTGACAACTTGTGGCCTTCCCGGCCACACTGACGACATGTCCCTTTGAAAGAACACTCTGAAGCCCGGTGCCCCTCACCACACCTGAAGCATTTCATACCTTGACCTAGAGCAGGACGCATCTGAAGTGTGGATGATGAAGAACGTGGCGCTGACGAAGAAGACTGCCACTGCTGAATAAGACGAGTGTGCTGACTCCCCTGAAACCTCTTGGGAGCAGGTCGCTGAGAAGACCCACCTCCCCCACCAAAACTCCGCTTCTGGCCACCGCCAGAACCACCAGCAGGGACAGGGCCACTAGCAGCCGACCTCTGCGAAGAAAGATCTCTCTCCAGCTCCATTCCCCTGGCCTGTTCAACCACGGAGCTGAAGTCACGCAAGCCAGTCGCCCCCAGAACGTGGCGATACTCCTGATTGAGGCCCCTACGGAACCTCTTGGCCTTCTCCCGATCATCATTGGCCACCACTGGTACAAAGCGTACCAGATTATTGAATCCAGTCTCACACTCTGACACGGACATCTTCCCTTGAACAAATGTCAGCAATGATTGCTCCATCCTCTCAACGAAGGAATCCGAATAGAATTTGGTCCTGAATTGCTCCACAAATACTTCCCAAGTGACTGGTCCCTACACTGGGGTCCTAGCAGATAGAACCCCCTCCCACCAGATATTAGCTTGGCCCTTCAGCTGAAAGGCCACGAACTGCGCCTTCTACGCTGAAGTCATCTCTAAGGCACCGAACTGCCTCTCCATGTATCGTAACCAATCTGCAGCCTAAACCGGAGTACCCGCTTCGTCAAAGGTGTCCAGACGAAGTGACATCCACTTGCAGAGACTCATCCTAGCCTCGGATGGAACCGCTGCAGCAACCGGTTCCACAACTAGTGCAGCTGCTGCAGGAAGAGATGTCTGCACTTGTTGACGGAGTTCTTGGTTCTCCCTCTGAAGATTCTGAATGATAACAGCTGACGTGGCCTGAGCTTCAGCGGCCGGATGAGCAGCTGAGGCAACCCCCCCTCAGCAGCAGTACTAGCAGACTCCTCAGACGAAGATGAAGACACAGCCGGACCGCGTCCACGGCCACGGCCACGACCCAGTGGACGTCCACGGCCACGGGCCGCTCCACGACCATGGTCTCCACCTCTTGCCATCTATGAACACCAAAGCATATAAAGCTAATCATTTAGCTTAACAGTATAATAGAAGCACAAAAACAACTCAACAACTGCACGACAAATGAAACATAACAATAGAAATGCGAAAGCAACGAATTACCCATCCTACCTACTGTGCACAGTGTGTCATTTTAATATATTTCTATTAACCACGGAACTAAAGCCCGCTCTGATACTAACTGTAACACCCTGACTATTCGGAAGCCAAGATGTCACCTAAATAAACTAACATACAACCATAATACAGAAGGATTTAACAATATCTCATCTAAAGACATAAAGAGTTCAACATTGAACCGAACAATAGCAGGAAAATAGTATGAATCCAAATAATTATAATGAAGGGATGATCAAAGATCACAAGTAGTACTTAATCAACCATAACATAGCACAAGGTATCATTCACCATCTAAATTTATTTATTACAGTTCATCAATTAACAATTGAAAGATATAAACTAAGTCATAATGTTGAACTTGAATATGGTGAATTGAATGATTAGTGCGTGTCTACTCCCTCCCGATAGAGCCATCATCAATGATCACCTAAAATAAACAAACAAAGCAAGAATGAGTCCAAGACTCAGCAAGTACAGTGAATACATGAACATACAACAAATATGAACATAGCACCGAATGGATATATGAATGAATGGAATGAATGGATTGAATGAAATGAAAAGTGTGGATATCATGGGGATATGCCCATGATCTTAGGATGATGAAACAATTGGCAATGTGGCTTTTGGTTTGAAGTTTCAAGTGTTTTCGATAAAGTTTCGATTCACAGTCGGTCGGCGATCGGCCGGCTTTTGTGCTGAATGTTGATATAAGTGATGAATTGATTTTGGTATAGGTCATATCCATATTTGATAATGCATATGTGTTGCATATTGCATGTTTTGGCTAACGTGGGTCAAGTTGTGAAGAACTTGTTCCCGGATTCGTGTTTGCTTGTCTATTCTTTGGCGGTGGCTTGCGTGTCAACGACGGTCAACGGCGAGGAGGATCGGGAGTAAGCTTGGAGAGCCGAGGTCCGAAACGATCATGGATGCGGGTGAGGTCAAGTGACTCAAGCATGGCGCAGAATGGACAAGGATGACCGAACAGGCGGTTCGGTCGATTGGTTGGATCAAGCGGCCACGGAGTCGTTAGGTGCTCGGTGGTGCGGTGGGATCCGGACGGAGAGACTTGACGACATGAAGCCGTTGATCAACCTACACGTGGCGAAGGCGTGAAGCAGGCGATTGCTTCATGATCTTTGGACTCGGTCTTTTGGAAAGGATCGAGAAGGGGTATTTTGGTAATTTTACCAAATACCGCCTTGGTGACCTTTTGACTAAGCCGCGGCGTGGGTCGGCGCATGGTGAAGCGGTTTAGATCAATCGACGATGAAGACGGCGCTTTGAGATGCGTGCGTATGTGTTCCGTTGTTGTTGGGCCTTAACGGAAGCCTATTAGGTTTAGCTCTAATTCTAAAAGGGTTTTAGGGTTAAGAGGTGTCATATAAAAGGAATAGAAGATGGGATATTTTGGTGGGGCTTTTGGGAGCCAGTGTGGCGGCGCCCCCCAAAAATTGTGAGCCTTTAGTGCCCATGTTGGCAGCTTGTTCTTGCTGCTTCTGAGGAAAAGGAAGCTAGGGGCGTTTTTTAGCACTGTGGCGGCGCCCCCAAAGACCGTGTGTTCTGCCCAGAAATTCTCGATCTGTGCGCGCGTGAGAGACAGAGAAATCAGATCAGAGTGGGGTGATTTTGGTTTTTGTCTATGCGTATGTGTGTTCTCCCGTAAGAATCTTTTGGCAGCAGCCGTATGTGTTTTTCTTCCTGTTGTGTTTTGCAACTGAGTTCGGATTTTTTTTTTACCGTTTCTTGCTGCCTCATGCGCGAGTGTTGATCTTGATTTGGCTGCTTGATTAAGATGTCCCGGAAAAACCGGATCTGGGCGCTCAAGAGAAAAGCCCTTGGCTGCGCGTGTGGTGGCACCCTGTTTCCCGTGAAATCAGAAATTGTGTGCGGCGGTGGCCTCACGCCCTGAAATTCCTATGCTTGGCAGAAATTGGAGTGCAACTGTTGCTATTTGGTTTAGCTTTTTGCTTGGCTGCCATCTTGAGGTGCATTGATGTGTTGGTTCATTTCCACCAGGATTGCTGTTCTTGTCTAACTTTTTGCTTCACCTGCTTGTAGCGAGTAGAATCCTGAGCTCCCTGTGGCGCCCTGTGCCGCTGAAGAAAAAGTGTGCTACCGCTAGAAAAAATCTGGGCGCCTGTGTCCACTGAGAAACAGATTCAATCCGGCGGCAGCAGCTAGTGTCTCATGCATAATCCTGAAAAATCGGAGCTGCAGTGGGCACTTGATCAATGAATCGGCAGATTTGTTAAGCTGTGTGGCTGCGGCTATTTTCGGTTTGGATCTTGATTGCTGCTGCTATTTTTAAGGTTTTGCAGTTTCTTTCTGCTTTGAATCTGTGTGGTTGATGCACAAATCTGAGCGCCTTGTAGTTCAAAAAGGTGAGTGCGACAGCGGCTTGGAGAATCATTGATTCAGGCTGTTCCCTGTTACTTTGTGCTTGTTTATTTGCTTTGTTTGATTAGCTTCTGGTGGTTCCCTGTTGAAGTGTTTTTATTCCTGAGAAAATCCGGTTCTGTGGTTTTGATCTCCATTTTTGGCTGCCATTAATGATCTGAACAGCATCGATGTGAGTGGATCTTGAGTTTGTCTGTTGCGAGTGATGTGGTTGTTTTAATACCTATCGATGCTAGAAACGCATCTCGGTTGGATTTGTTTTCACGGGAGCTGTGTGTTTTGATCTGAAAATCACATGCGTGTCAGATCTGTGTGGTTTGATCTGTGAGAGGTTTTAGTCTTGTGCTCAGGGGATTGATCAGATTCAACACAGGTAATCCGCTATACCTGTATATAGATCTTCATAGCTTTTATAGCTATTGGAGTGAAAGTAGTGTTGAGTTCGATCGAGGTGAAAAATAGAGAAAGCGTCTATTCACCCCCCCCCCCCTCTAGTCGCCTTTCCGGTCCTACAAAAAGGGACTGCACACATGCTTATACCGGTATAGCTAGTGACACACCCGTCGGTGTTCACATAAGCCCACATTTAACAAAATGCAGGGATCCAAATCCCGTATGACAAACGTTTCATACGGGTGTCCCAATCTGCCCACATTGGAATGGTGGGTCTTACGTGCCCATACTGGAATTGATGGGTCTTTATAATCCACTCCCGTGGATGAAACATGAATAATGGATGCATGGAATGAAATATGAACAATGAAAGGCATCATCTCTAATCATGGAAATAACACATATGAAAGGAACATAAACATTGAATATTCTCATGTATCATAGAAAAACACAATATGAACATCAAGCATTCAGCATTCACAAATCTTAAGAACATCAAAGTACTTGCTTTCCGCGTTGCGACGCGTTGGCAGGCAACGAAGGTGCCCCTAAACCCGAAGCCTCTCCGCCTACACATGTAATTACTCGAAATAATAACAACATGGCACAAGACACTACCAACAACGTTCTATTAAATCTTCTCGACAACCCAAGAATTAAATATTGGACCTATTCTGAAAACAGACAACTCAATCACAGAAACAAATCTGGACAGCAGCACGGAATAACTAATAACTATTGATCTGGGACTCGGAACGAGGTGAGCCCCGATCCTAAGGAAACTTAACGAACATAAATACAAAATCCTAGTTAATGAGATCTCCCAATTCGGCCAAATTAAAATGCTAATAGGTGGGAGAATGAACAAGATAGATTCTGCCTAGACGAACAAAACAGTAGTAAAGAATATCTCACAACTTTTGATCTACAACTTCGATTAGGGCGTTCTTTAACATTCTGGAAAGTTTATAAAATTTTCTACAATAACCTAGTTGGGTTAAAACTCTGAATCTGCCATTAACATAATCATAATTTAGGAGACAACTTGTTAGTTCAATCTCGTTAGGATTTCAGGACAGTGGTAAAGATCAGACCATAACTTTTGATCCGTACGTCGGAATTACATGTTCTTGGCGGCCACAGAAATCTAAGAATATTATCTAAATATCTCTAGAAGACAGACAACTCAAATTCGGCCTCTAAGAACCCGAAATCGGCCACGCAACCTACTGTACAGAATTGAAAGTCTACCGGCAGCAAAACGATATGTCCCAATTAATCGATTTCGCAACTAATCCTCATCAAACAGCGGGAAAAGCACTTTGTTACCCTTGAAGACTCTTAGGAAGACGCGGATCAAATCCCCCACGAAGAACTCTCTTCTTCTCCTCCTTTCTCCCCCCTCTTTTCCCTTCTTCTTCTTCTCTCTTCCTTGATCTTCCTCCTCTATTCTCCTTGGCAGCAACAGGAGGAAGGGTTGTGCTACAGTAACCACAAAGCTACAGTACTCATGCTACAGTGTTAGGGTTTGCCTCCCCCCACCCTCTTAAGTGGTTCCCTACTTGGGCCAAAAAGCAATGGGCCGAAAGGCCGAGTTCTAATACACCTTCCAAATTCTGAATTTTCATTTCATTTCTAATTCTATTTAATTTCAGTACTAATCACTTATTTGTTTAATTTTTAAATGGGGTATTACAGTATGAGTGTTAATGAACCAACTGAAATTCATCAAAATGGTACAATACTGTTATTTACATATGCCTTCATATATTCTGAGTTTTACTTCCTTGTTGTTTAGTGTATTTTTAACTTATGTCGGGTGTTGCTGGTTCATCTTTAACAGCTTTGGAGTGTGTTAGAAAATGAATTTCAGTTTCAATGCCTAGGCATTTTTGACATCGAACGGTGGAGATGGTTTAATCTTGGCAACCGTGAAGGAACCATTGTCCAGTGAGACTTTTTACATCGAAGGGAATGGCAGAAGGATTCATATCAAACTTTTGAGTGGAGGCTATGTGCAAGTATTACCTAGTTCTAGTTTTCTTTTGGATATTTCCAAACTACTATATGTTATTTCCCCTCAATCCACGAGTCATGTTGTTAATAAGATATTGCAATTTTTCTTCAACTTAGGTAACAAACGATCATCTGCTTATTTCCGCTTATCAATTCGAACCAGGGTGGGATAATAATTTATCAAACAATCATAAGGAGCATAGAAGAAGTTTTGTTACATTAAGTGACTTTGCTTTCCTATCTAAATATGGAATTAATACTGTGAGAATTCCTGTTGGATGGTGGATAGCAAAAGATCCTCATCCACCTTCTCCCTTTGTTGGAGGGTCTTTTGTAGCTCTGGACCAAGCATTCTCATGGGCACAGTAGGTCTTGTTTTGGAAATGTTCTTTGCAGTATTTGTGATATATTTGATCTTCTCTAGTGCTACAATATTAGGAGGGCTTAGCTAGTAATGTATGATTATTTCTGTTGAATCAGAACTTATGATTTGAAGTGTGTCATTGACCTTCATGCGCCTCCTGGTTCACAAAATGGAATGGAACATAGTGCCAGCAAGGATGGTTCAGTAGACTGGCCATTGCCAGAGTATATCTCACAAACACTTGAAGTCATTGAATTCCTGGCGACAAGGTTCTCTTTCTCATAGCATTTTATCTTAAGCCGCTGGAATGATAGTATCTACATTTTTCATGAGTCGGGTCTCTACTATGAGATATCTCAGTAATCTCATCTTCTTTCATAAAGTATGAAAACTGAATACAATGATGTCCTAGTTGAAGTGCTGAATTTATACACACACACACACACACAAAAGAAACTGCATAAAGTGATTTTATATACTGAATGGTCCAAACATATGTAGGATCTTTTATCTTAGAACTTCAAGGACTACAAAGATTTTGTACAAATCATCAGCAGGACATGTGAGTTTCCGTTGACTTGTTGTTCAACATATACATGTTTGTCTCCTTGCTAATAGGTGACATATTGCCATATTTTTTGCTCCTTAGAATTTATGATGTTTTTTACTGTCAATCCACCTAAACAATAGGCTATAGAGAGTCTTGTTCCCATCATTTCCTCCTGCACAACTTATTCTCCACAATTTGGTTTGTGGAAAAGTTAAACGTTAGTACTGCCCATAATACACAGTTTAGTTTCTAGTAATTTTCTGTCAATCCACCTAAACAATAGGCTGATGGATTTTCATGAATCAATTGTAGGTTAAAGGGACAGATTATCCTACAGCTGATGGAACATGCATAAGAGACTACATTGATGTCAAAGATCTAGTTGATGGCTTGATGCTCATGTGAAAGCACTCAACAAGGCAGAGCCTAGTAAAGTTGGCATTTACAATGTTGGCACCAGAAGTGGTTTGACAATGCGAGCTTTCTTTTTTTATTTTTACTTATTTACAATTAATTCTTTGCTCATATAAGGGCGAAGCACAGCTCTTAATTAAATGTTGTGTAGTTTACATGAAAATTTGACAGTGAATGATACGACTTGCAAAGAGTTACTCTTGAAGAACTATTCTTTAATGAATGTACATGAAAAATTCGCATCAAGGTTATATAATTTTGTGTACCAAACTGGAAGAATAATTGAAGTTCTCTTATAAAATTATCTCCATATTCATCTCCTGTGTTCCATGCTCTGTTAGCACCAATTTATTATGACATATGCATGATAACTTACTTAACTAGTTAACCACCCTTTGTTATCGTGTGATATATTTAAATTTGCTTGTTAAACTACTAATCTAATTGCATTTTGGACATGTAGTATGGTTGATTGATCTTTATTTGTGTGACATATATGGTTTTTGTTTTCGTGCAATATCCGAATAAGTATTCGTGACCGAGATAATCCATATTCGGTTCGACATGTATTCGCTCCGTATTCGTGACCGAGACTATCCGTATTCGTATTCGTATCCAGCACTGTCCGTGTCCGATTCTGAATCCGTGAAAAAATATGGAAAAGGAAACGGGATGAGCAATATCCGTCCGTATCCGCTCCGTTTGCACCCTTACATACCATGCTCTAGGAGCTTATTTAAGACTACAAAGCACCTTGGAGAGTTTATATACATGGCTTGGATTCTTAGGGTCCTCAAAACCATGCGATTGCTCGACAAATACAAGTTCGGATATTTTACCATTTAGAAAAGTACTTTTAACATCCATTTGAAATAATTTAATATCAAAACAAGATGCAAAAGCAAGTAATATTCGAATGGACTCAACTCTAGCTACAGGAGCGAAAGTTTCACCAAAATCCAAACCTTCAACTTGTGTGAATCCTTGAGCGATCAATTTTGCCTTGTTTCTTACTACCATTCCACTTTCGCCTCGTTTGTTCCTAAAGACCCATTTTGTGTCGATGACGTTATGTTCGTTGGGTCTTTCCACCAATGTCCAAACATCGTTTCGAGCGAAGTTATTTAGTTCTTCATGCATTGCATTCACCCAATCCGGATCGTCGAGTGCTTCATCTACATGTTTTGGTTCAAAAGAAGAAACAAATCTTCCTTCGACTTGATGTCGCCTATTTGCATGTTCTTCATTGCTTACCTTAATTCTTTGTTACCTACATCATCCAATTATTTTTGGTCTTCTTGAGAGCCATTAGTTTCATAAAATTATACATCATGAGTCTCTTCAACTAAACCAGAATTTTTGTTGAAGACACGATAAGCTTTACTAGTTAATAAATAGCCAAGTAAAAATCCAATATCACAATGACTTTGAAATTTTGAAAGACGATTATCTTTCCTCAAAATGTAACATTTGCAACCAAAAATATGAAAATAAGAGATGTTCGGATTTCTTCCAATGAGAAGCTCATAGGAAGTCTTTTTCAACAACCGGTGCAAATAAAGATGATTTATGGCATGACAAACGGTATTGATTGCTTCCGCCCAAAAGTCTCAGAAGTGTTATACTCATCAAGCATTGTCCTAACTATTTCAATTAGTGTTCGATTTTTCCTTTCTACAACTCTATTTTGCTCCGGAGAGTAGGCAATTGAGAGTTCATGCTTTATTCCAAGTTCATCACAGAAATCTTCAATTTTAGTATTCTTGCACTCGGAACCATTATCACTACGAATTTTCTTGATTTTAAAATAAAATTCATTTTGGACCCTTTTAGCAAAACTTTTGAAAATACCGGAAGTTTCGGCTTTGTCATGTAAAAAGAAAACCCAAGTATATCTTGAGTAATCGTCCACAATGACTAAATAATAGTGTCGGTGTTTTAGAACCGATCTTACGTAAAGATTGTTTGATTCGGGGGGTCTCCTAGAATGGAATCACGCAGAGAGATTGACATGGGAATTTTTATACAGGTTCAGGCCTTCTCTGGAGAGAATAACAACCCTACTCCTGTGTGTGTATAGTATTGAGTGTATTCTGAACAATCAGGAGAAAAACTAAGACTATTACAGATGATAGTGCTTGTCTTCCTGATGGCCTGATTCGATCCCTCCCTTCCTTCTCTGATTGCTGCCTTTATATAGTCCGTGAAGGAGTGGCCGTTTCTCCAGGTGAAGTGGTGCCTCATCACATCCCGTAACGGGCGCATGTTGGTAGTAATCACCGGTGTATTAACTCCTCCACGTCGCCAAACAGCTATATATCAGAAATAATGGAGCATTACGTACTATTACTTCGCAGAGTAACAGCGTATGATGACTGTTTGAATTCCTTAATCAATTGGACCCACTTGCCTGTAGGTTTTATTGATTCTAAGGTGGTCGTAGCTGACCTGGTCGTAGAAGAACTTACGACCCTAAGGTAGTCGTAGCAAGACTTACGACTATGGAGTAGTCGTAGCATAACTTACGACTATGGGGGTGGTCGTAGAAGAACTCACGACCACCCAGTAGGCTCCTCCCTTATAACATTAAGGGGTATACTCAGGACTACATGACGTCATATTTACCTATAATAAGAATTATAGATAAAAGATAAAATGAGGATTATTAGATCCTCGTCATCTAGCCCCCCAGCTTCAAGTGAAAGCAACTTACTTGGTAAAGGAGTTATAGATGGTCTTACGGCCACGAGAGGGTCGTAGAAAGATAGTCGAAGGAAAAACTCTTCGACATTTGTGTACTACTTTGACCAGAAATATGCTTGGTCAATAAAATTGCTTACGACTATCAAATAGTCGTAGAACACTCCTACGATCACGAGATGGTCGTAGTATGGTGATCGGAAGAAAAATCTTTTCGATTAACATTTCCTTTGGTCAAAAAGGATCTAACCAAGGAAGTAATTTCGCTTGAGATGTAAAAGCAAACCTGATTTTCTTGAACGGACAAGTTAGGGAATTTCAAACGACACCCGTTAGCCTGTCCGTTGGAGTGGTTCCCGAAACGGTGGCAACCTTTGGAATGCCACACCTCCGGCCCAAGGTACGCGGTTATAAATACTTACCGGGGGTAAGACTTAGATTTATACTTTTCCCCAAATAGCTCGCGTTGTTCATCAAGTTCTTGTCTTCTCCGCCACCCACTTCAATCGAAAATCTCCCCCTTCTGAGAGAAATGGCTGGGAGAACTTCTGAATGGGCCGAGTCGAAGATGGATGCAGTGAAGATTCAAGCCCTGGTCAATGTTGGGAAGATTCCAGAGAAGATCCTCGTGGAGTGGTTCGCGGCGAATGGGCAATATTGTTCGTCGGGGGAGGCTGAGCAAATCCCCGTCTTCCAAGCGTATTGTGAGTGTGGTCTTCGATTGCCTGCTCACCCCTTTCTCACACTCATACTCGAGCATTTTGGGGTGGAATTGGTAAACCTTGGTCCCAATTCCATTACAATGCTAAGCGTATTTGTGTATCTATGTGAGGCGTACCTGGGAATTCCAGCGGACCTTGAGCTCTTTCAATATTTCTATGGAATGGCTCGTCAAACTGGAATAGCCGGAAGTTGTGGTCTGAAGCTCCATGACGGGAAGTCGAGGGAGTATATTCAGATGTTCACTAGGTCTTCGTGGCCGGGATGGAGGAAGAGGTGGTTTTACTGGAAAGTCACCTCAGAAGACAGCCTTACTTTCGAGGGGAAGGCTGCCGAAAAGAAACCTTCATGGGATTTGATTCCCCAGGATATCAACCGAATTGCCCTTTATATTCAAGCCATAAAGGACTTGAGAGAAGGGGGGCTAACCGGATGGCATGTGGTGAAGGATTTCATCACACGTCGAATTAGCCCTTTCAAGAAACGAGTACCTCCCATGTGGAGGTACACGGGGCGAGGAGACCCGACCAGGGACTACGAGGAGGGTAAGTAGTTTTACGACTTAACTCTCAGTTTGGTCTTCTTCAAAAATTGTCTAATGAATATTTTTATCTGTTTTACACCGATCTTTCACAGGCAAAGATTGACGCTCGAGTCAAACTCGTTTGTGAGAAGCCTCCACCACCTAGGGTGGGAGTTCCTCAAATCCTTGCGGTTTTATCCGCAGAGGAAAAGATGGAGCGCCTAAAGGTAATCAAAAGTTGATTTTATCCTTAGGACTTCGTAGTCGTAGAAAGAACTTACGACTAGGTAATGATCGTAGAAAATCTTACAATCAAGGAGATGTCGTAGAAAAGCTTACGACTAGATTCTGGTTGTAGAAAATCTTACGACTGGTCAGTGATCCTTCTTTTTCTGTTTTTCTTTACAGGAAGTAGGCATGGAAAATCGTCAGGATGTTGAAGAGCCTGAACTGATAACCATTAGTGTCGTGGTGATAACGAACAAGGACTTAGCTCCTCCGACTAAAAAGCGTCGACTTACAAGAGTCGTCGACAAGGGAAGATCAAGATCAAGTCCCCTCATTTCAACCAGGTCCTCGGCAAGGTCTGCGGCACGCACGGTCGCAGCAGAAGCCGAGGTCGAAACAACTGAACTCGAGGAGGATGAAGAACCTCTTAGGCGCAAGGCCCGCAAGGCCAAGGACACGGCCACAGCAGAAGCCAAGACTGGAGTAGCTGCAGCTGAGGAGGCCGAGGAGGTCGAAGAACCTCTTAGGCGTAAAGCCCACAAGGCCAAGGTACCTTTTTATAATGATAAGAAAGCTTTCACAGTTTCTGCCACTTCTAGTTTTGTCAAGCAACTAGAAAAGGAGAACTGGAAGGAGTTTATATCTTTTGTGAAGGACAACGCTGATCCAGCCGAGCCTGCCGTTGAGGGTAGCGCTGCTCTTGGAGTGCTCGATACCGATCTCGGCCCTCCAGAAAGTCAGGAGACCAGAGAGATGGTCCCTGTTCAAGATCCACGACCAGACGTGGTCGTGGCCTAGCCTATTCTCCAACTTGAGCTACGACCAGACGTGGTCGTAGAAAAGAAGTCTAAGAAATCTTCCGTCGGGAAGATAGCTAGTAAATTTCTGATCAAGTCCAGGATGCAGAAGTATGTGAAACAGGCTAAAGTGTAAGAACAGCATTTACCTTTTGCTTTTCACAATTTGACTTGCTTTCCTTTTGTTTGTTTTAGCCCGACTCCTTCAGCCCCCGAGGAGGCTTCTATCGAGAAGCCCATTGCCGCCTCTCCAGCGATTGGAGAGATGTCAGCGGAAGAGGTCAAAGGATCGTCCACAGCCCGGGTTGTGGAAGAAGTCGTGGCTCCTGAAGCGGTTATCACAACCGCTGAGGTCGTAGCCATGGCCATTGAGGTAGCGGCTACAACCACCGAGGTAGCCGCCATGACCACTAAGGTTGTAACTACGACTACTGAAATGGTCGTGGAACCAGCAGAGGCTGTCGCAAAAGCCTCTGCCCAAGGTGGTGATGTACCTGACCACCGTGCGGGAAAGGAAATCATTGCAGACTTCCTTCCTGGTATCCAAAGAGAAACTGCAATTTCAGAATCAAAAGATGAGGAATACTTCAACCATTACGATTTCTTTGGCCCTACTTCCATAGTGGGGTCTTCGCTTTAGATCTCGCCATCGAGTCCCTCATCCCAAAGACATTCCCAATAGAGGTACACTTTTGACAATGGCGTCTTGAGAAGGTTTGGTGGGATCAGTCGAGAGAGTGGACAAGTCGAAGAATCGAGTGGTTTACTCGATATTTGCTCGATCAACCATGAGTGTAAGTATTTAATGATACTTATACATGTGGTCTTCCCTTATTTCTTATTGTCTTTCTTTTTGCAGAAAGCTCTAGAATAAATTGCCGTTGTTGGTGAATATCACCGACAACTTCTAGAACTACGACAGAAAAAAGAGGAACTCTGCAAACAGGCAGAGAGGTGGTAAGTCACTATTTTTCGTAGTTGTTTTCGACTTGACTACTTATATAGTGCTTACGGGGTTTGTCGTGGAAAAACTCACGACTAGGTACTAGTCATAAAAGGCTTACGACCAGAAGCTTTGTCGTAGGAGAACTTACGACTAGATACATGGTCGTAGAAGAACTTACGACCAATTTAACAATGTTCATGTCCACTTTTAACCTTTACAGGTTAAATAGCGACGAAAAGACCCTAGCCGACTCGCTTGATTATGAAAAAGAGGAGTCGAGAAAGCTATGGGAAAAAGTAGAATTCCTCTTGAGGAAGCTTAAAAAGCTAACTCTGCAATCTGAAAAAGCGTGGAAAAGATAAGCGATGAAGTCACGTAACTTAAGATTGCTTATGTTGTTGATTTTTATCATTGTTGCTTCTTTTTAGAAAAAGAAGATGATATGAAAGCTCGAATGAAGTCCAAGATAAAACTTTGGTCATTCGCGAGATTTCGTATCTCAAAGATAAAGATCAAGAAGTTACGAGGTTAAGATCCGAATATCGGGTAAGCAATTCTTTACTGCAGTCCTTCTGAGTTCTTTCCTTTTCATACTCCCATTTCTTTTCTAGAAATGGACCGTGAACTGGGAAGGCTCGAAACTAAAGTCAGGGACAAAACCTTGATCTATCACGAGACCGTCGCATTGCTAAGAAAAATGCAGAGGACATCATATCATGGGAGAAGAGGCATCTTTGAGACCATTGCTTCCCATGATGAAGAAATCAAGAAGTTGGATTCTCGACTAGCGGTAAGGAAATCTTTTACATGATTATTTTTGTTTTCTTTTCCTCTAGGAGTTTTATTTTTGCTTGACCGGTCTTATTCTTTTTAGAGCAAGCGGTCGAAAACAAACAACTCATGAGGCTTCGACTTCGTACTCCAACAGAGATGGAGGCGATGAAGATTAATCTTCAAAGGCGATATCACGCTCTGAACAATGTATTTGGTGAGCTACGTACTGAGGGAAAAGCTCCTCAAGATGATACGATAGCTGCTCACATAAGTACCATTGGGGAACAAGTCGGGACTTTGCAAGAACTAGTGACCACTCTGAAGGCCAACCAAACTGAGTCGACAAAGGAGGCGGTCGAATCTGCAGTAAGCTATGCATTGGCAAAACTTAAAGCTCATGACCCCACCATAATGTGCAACCAATCGGTCGACTTACTTACGATCGCCTCGAAGCAAGTTGTCTGATAGAAGAAATGCAATCAGTTGGCCGGAAGGTTTCGGAGGAGATGCGACTGGGCTCTCCCTCTTCAAAGTAGTTTGTAATAAACTTGTGAAAAAAACAAGCTTTTGTCGATGTATTATATAATCCATCTTTTTTCTTGCAAATCATCTTGTCGAGTAGTTAGTAACTCAAAAGATAATTAATGAATAAAAGACTAAGAATTGAAGTCAAATTAATAACTTTATCCTAGCCCCCGACTATTTGCTTAGTTTGTTTAGACAAACTAAGTAAATAGTGTCAAAAAAGAGTTTCTGAAAAAAGAGAGGTTTGGTTAACTTGTAGTATTTGGTCACGACTGTCATGCACTGGTCGAAAAAGTGGGAACGAATCGACACTAGGAAGTTCCTTCTAGTGGGCAGGACCACGTGCAGAGAGGAAAGTCTTCGACTAGGTGATGTTACCATCTCCGACTAGATTAATTAAATCGAGAACAGCAACTTGAGTTAAACAAACATCCAGAGGACTTCAAAAAAAAAATCGTTCGCCCTTCTTTGGAGGACTCGATAAGTCATCTGGTAGCAAGAGTAGGAAGCGAGCGATGCTAGGAAGTTCCTTCTAGTGGGCAGGACCACGTGCAGAGAGGAGAGACTTCGATTAGATGTGTTTCTTCCTCCGACTTAGTTGAGACGAATCGAATACACCAAAGGCAGTTGAATAAATATAAAAAAGTGCACTCTGCTTAGAATATTTTTCAAAATAACTGAAGAAATAAACTAAGGTGAAAGGAGCTGGCTTTCAAAAATATTTCGACTAAATAGAACCCGAGCACTTTGTGTTGGCGGCAAAAGTGAGTAACGAATCGATACTAGGAAGCTCCTTCTAGTGGGCAGGACCACGTGCAGAGAGGAGAGGCTTCGACTAGGTGATGTTACCTGCCTTTCGACCAGTGTAAAGGAAACTGTGTGTTTGGAATATAGTCGAAAGATTATGAAAGCACTACTCAAAAAGTAAGACAATAGAGGTAGAGAGAACACGAGTCTTTATTATGCGAACGGTTAGTTACACATAAAACTTGCGTGGCGGTCGATGTTCCAAGAATTGAGAGAACTCCGCCGTCTTCCATTGCCAACCGTGACGACCTCGCCGAGTAACCTCGACCCTTTGTGTGGACCTTCCCACTTGGGAGAAAGTTTGTTCGATTAGACTTGGATTGGCGAGCCTCAATACCAAGTCACCTCTGACAAGGTGCGAGGTTGGACCTTCTGATCGTAGTATCTGCTGCAGGGCTTGTTGGTAGACTGTTGAACGGATTAAGGCCTAGTTTCTCCTTTCTTCGAGTAGATTAATATCATCCGCTCGAAGTTATTCCTGGTTGGAGTCTTTGAAAGTTTCGACTCATGTTGATCGTATCTTCAGTTCCAGAGGAAGCATGGCTTCAGCTCCGAAGACCAGAAAAAATGGTGTTTCACATGGCTGACTAGTAGTCATCTGAATCGCCCATATCTGAGGGTAACTCTTGTACCCAAGCCTCTGAGCGTTTGATGAGCTGGTCGAAGACTCGGGTCTTAATTCCTCTCATTATTTGGTCGTTTGCACGTTCGACTGCCCCATTACTTTGGGGATGGGCCACAAAAGTATAACACAACTTGGTACCCAACTCGTCACAAAATTCCTGAAATTTTGCGCTCGAAAATTGCTTACCATTATCTGTAATTATTCGACTCGGTACTCCAAATCGAGTAATTACGCATCTCATCATAAACCGTTTTGCCGCTTCCGTTGTTATCCCAGTCACAGGTTCAGCTTCAATCCATTTTATGAACGTATCAATAGCCACAAAAAGGAACTCGAAACCTCCTGGAGCTTTGGGGAACGGTCCTAGGATATCGAGACCCCAGGTTGCAAAAGGCCAAGATAGAGGTATCGTTTGTAATGCCTGAGCTGGTTGGTGTATTTGCCTGCTATGAAATTGGCATTGGACACACTTTTTAGCCAACTCTTTAGCATCGTAAAGGGTCATTGGCGATAAAACCTTGTCGAAAGGTCTTCTGAGCCAGCTTAGTAAAGCATGATTTCCACAGATGCCACCATGTATGTCATGAAGGAGTATTAATCCTTCGCTTTGCGGAATGCATCGCATGATCACCCCTTGAGTTCCTCGTTTATAGAGGACTCCTTCAACCAAAGTATACATTTTGGCTTTTCGGGATAATCGATCTGCCTCGAGATCGTCTTGGTCTGAGAACCATACGAAGATACTCATAGATGGGCGCCATCCAGGTATCCTCATATTCTAGAGAAGCTGTCTCAATAGGAGGTGTCTCTGGTTCGTCGACCAGTGACGGCTTCTGGAGTTGTTCCAAGAAGACTCCTTTTGGTACTCTGATCGGGAAGAAGCTATTCGAGCAAGTCGGGTCTGCGAGAAATTATTCTTCGAGGATGAATTGTGCCTCGAAACCTAAAAATGCTTTTCTAGCTTACGCACTTCCGATAAATACGAGACATTGTCGGGTTAGCGCCTTGTACTCTTTCCCGACTTGATTCACGACTAGTTGAGAGTCTCCTCTCACGAGTAGTCGGCGAATCGAGCGCTTCATTGCTTTCGTATGCCGACTAGCAAGCCTTCAGATACGCCACGTTGTTAGTGGCACGAAAGTTTAATTGTATGGCATACTTTAAGGTCTCTCCGTTAGGAGATACCAGACCACCCGACCCAAGAGCCACTTAAAGTAAGTGACCCGTCAAAGTACATAAATCCTTCGGTCGTGGGAATCGTCTTGGGGATCCTAAACAGTTCAGGATTTGTCCATTCGGCGACAAAGTCCGCCAAGATCTGGATTTAACGGCGTTCGGGACACGAAATGGATGTCGAACTCCCCAAGTTCGACCGACCATTTGCCATGTGTCCCATTGTTTCCCTAATACGGAGGATCGCTCCCAAGGAAAACTTCGAGCAACCTGCCTATTTTGTGCGCTGAAAATAATACCACAGCTTCCTCGAAGACATGAGAAGGGCATCTGAAGCTTTTGGACCCGAGGGTAATGCTCCTTAGGCGTGTAAACTTCACTTACGTAGTAAACCGGTCGTTATGCGTTTTCACGTTCTCACGACTAATCTTCGCTTCTTGCTGTGGCGTGGCGGCTAGGTAGATTAAGAGCGTTTCTTACGCCTCGGAGAGCGAATAGGAGCACTCGTAAGGTACCTCTTGACATCCTCAAAGGCAGCGTTTGCCTCTTTCGACCACTCAAAACCTTCGTGTTTCCTTAGAAGTTTAAAGAAAGGTAATCCCTTTTCTCCTAGTCGTGCGATGAAACGACTTAAAGCCGCCATGCACCCAGTGAGTTTCTAGACTTCTTTCCTTGTGGTTGGAGGGCACATTTGGAGAATAGCCTTTATCTTTTCGGGATTTGCTTCGATTCCTCGTATAGATACTAGGAAACCAAGCAATTTTTCTGAAGAGACTCCAAACACACACTTCTCAGGATTAAGTTTTAAGCGATGTTTTCTGAGGTTGTCGAATGTTTCTTGTAGGTTAGTAATATGGTTAAGTCTCTTGATGTTTTTAACGACTAGATCATCAACATAGGCCTCTAGATTTCGGCCTAATTGATATGAAAAAGTTGCTTGCATCAAGCGTTGAAAAGAAGCGCCGGCATTTTTTAGACCAAATGGCATTTTGACATAGCAAAATATACCAAATGGTGTAATAAATGCGGTCTTTTCTTCATTGTCTAGACACATATTGATCCGGTGGTATCGAATATGCATCTAAAAACTTAACATTTCACTACTGCGGAGAATCAACCAAGCGATCGATGCGAGGTAAAGGAAAATCATCTTTTGGACAAGCTTTATTAAGATCGATAAAGTCTACACATCGCCATTTGCCGTTTGACTTTCTAACCATTACTGAGGATTAGCCAACCACTTTGGGTGGTTGACCTCTCTATAAAGCCCGCTTTAAGTAGCTTATCAATTCGATTTGATAGCATCTCGTCGATCGGTAAATCTCCGTAATTTTTGTTTCTGGTACTTTGTCGGGCCGTAAAGCTAGCACATGCTCGATCACCTCCACAGGGACTCGGGCATGTCGGATGCTTGCCACGCTGAAGACATCTGCGTTAGCTCGGAGGAAAGCGATGAGGCGTCTTCCTACTTGGGGTCGGAAGTATCCCGATCTGAGCAGATCTTTGAGGGCTCCCCTATGTCCAAAGGAACCTCTTTGACATTGTCGTTCGGCTTTCGTGCAGCTTTAGGCTTCGACTTGCTAGTCGAAGGTGACTTTCTTCTCGAGTTGGTATTTGTCCAACCATCTCGAGGATCGGCGATCGCGGTATCGCCATCTTCTTATTACAATGAATTGTGATTACTCCTTTGGGACTGGCATCTTAATACATTGATATCCATAATGAGTAGCCATTAGGAATTTTGCCAAAGTTGGTCGTCCGAGTATGGCGTTATATCTTGTATTGAAATCGACCACATCAAAGGAGATTTTCTCGTCTGAAATTACTTGGTGAACCAAATGTTAAAGGAAGAAAACTTGGCCAATTGGCTTAGTTGAAGATCGATGCGATCCCATGGAAAGAGTGTCGTCTCGTCTTACCTTGGTCTGGTACTTGCATGTCATCGGGGCACTCGTAAACAAAATGTTTAACGAGTGCCACCATCAACCAAAACTCGATTGACCCGACAATTGTTGATGGTGGGTTCGACCACGATTGAATCTTGACTGGTCGAGTTGAAGGAATCGGCGATCACCCTTCTCAAAAGAGATGGTGACTTGAGCCACTTCGATAATTTATTAACGAGAGGAGGATCTATGGAGTTTACCTCACATTGGCTGACCTTAAGCTATCGCTTTGATTCATATGCCGATGATCCCGTAGATGTGCTCGGCGGTGTGTTGCGGATCTGGAACAGCATCTCCTCCTCGTCATCGAGAACTTATGACCACTCGTTTGTCCTCCCTGTTCGAGAGTGGGAAGTGGTCCTTTGCGTTGTAGTAGTCTTCAAGCTTTCGTTGAAAGACGGCGATTCTTGAAGGTCATGTCCTTCCTTTTTATGGAAAGGACACCACCTAGGCTTATCATTTTTTCGATCGGGGTGCTTACCTTTGCCTCGGTCAGAGTGCGGCTTGGAGATGCATGGCTCTTTATCATTCACGACCAAAACCTCCTTGGAACCGGCGGCTTAGAGTTTTGACCCTTCGCCTTGTTCTTGGACTTTTTGCTTTCTTATCTTTCTTCTTACCAATGTCACCTGGCTCTCGAGAGCTATTGTCTTCTCGATCTATTGTGTTGTTCCACTCGACCGCCTCAGAGGCAGTCGCATATCGATCAGTCATCTCAAAGAGTTCAGCAACAATGGTAGGTGGATTTAAAGCAATATCTTCTGTTATCCTTCTACTACGAACTCCTTGCTTGAAAGCCCTGATGACAGATGAATCAGAAACTTCCGGAATTGAATTACGAACCTGACTAAAGCGCTTGATGAATTGGCGCAAGGTCTCGTTGTCGTTCTGTCTCATCCGGTGCAAGTCGTCCTCCTTTCCAGGGCGATTGTAAGTGCCGTGGAAATTCGCCAGTAGAAGGTCGCAGAGGTGTTGCTAAGAATAGATCGACTCGAGTGGTTGGTTCAATAACCACGATCGAGCAGATCCTTCGAGCACAGTTGGAAGGTGATTCGCCATCACATGCTCTCCTCCTCCTGCTGCTCGGACAGCTGTTGTGTAGATTTGAAGGAATTCGATGGGATTTTGGGAGCCATCGAACTTCCCCATGTTCACTGGTCGAAAACGAGGTGGCCAGCGAACAGCTCGGAGATCAGGCGAGAATACCCGACATCCAGTAATAACTTCTTGACGCCTCCTTTGCAGGAAAGAAGGGTAGATATCATCAGGTGGTCGTACTCGACGATACCCAGTAACAGGTTGACCCGACCTATGATAGGTCTCGATCCTCGAGGAATACTCCTCGTAGTTCATCTGCTGCTGCAGATTCCCATGTCGGAATGGTGAGCGATCACCTCTCCGAGGGGTTTGTTGATCATCAGTCGTTCGAAAGACATTTCTCCGAGTTGGAGATCGATGTGACTTACTGTTGCGTCGATTCCTCCGTGGTGATATGTTCGATCGGTAGTAAATGAAAGTCGTATTACTCGACTCCTGAAGTATGTCGGCGAGTGCTTCGATCTTGCCATCGTGGACCGAAGCCTTTGTGCGATCTCCTCGGCGAAGAGATCGTACCACTGCCAGGCGAGTTCTTGAGTTGGATTCTCGAGCAAGTCGTTGACGTACTGGAGTTCTCGAGCTTCCTCTAATTGATATTGGATGCGCCCAGGCAAATTCTTCTGGGCTTCAATCTTCTTCCATCGAATAGCCTCAAGATTTTCCATGTCGGACTCTTGAGACTTCCTCAATGGAGTGCGAGAATGTCGAGGATTTCCCTCGCGTTCATGAAAGTGTTGGTCGTGTCCGCCATCGGTGGTGCCCTTGCCACTGCCACGAGGGGGCGCAGTGCGTGATCTTCGGGGAGCATCCCCAGCTCGGTCTCTAGGAGAGTGACCTTGATCCGAGGGAAGGATGAAGACCTCCCGTTGATGATTCTCACTTGCGCTCGAGGCCTCCCCGCTTGAGGAGTAGTTGAGAGACACCATCTGGCGACTTGGAGTAATCCCCTCCAGGTAAGGGAACTCTGGGTTATAACCGTCTCCGTCGGCAGGTGTGATCTGCGGAGAGATGGTCGAATTTACAGGAAAAGCATGCTTGATCCCGCTCTCTCTGAAGTCATTCGGAGAGAGAGGATCACCAGATGCTGGTGAAGCCTTGGAATTGTGGCTTCTAGAACTTGCCTCACCAAGTCAGACCGCCTTAGGGGGACTCGGACACTTCGAGGAAAAATTCTCGTCATGTTGTGAGTCCACCTGGGTGTAGTCCTGGTCAGATTGACCCTTGTCCTTCGAGAGGGTAGATTCCTCTCTTGGACGTACTGTTGTGGGGGATATGGATCCCTCCTCAACTCCATCAGCGGCATTGTCTCCTGGATCTGCGGGAAGATCACCGGAGGCAGCAGTACCATCGGATGAGTCAATACTCGGCTCGTAATCGAAATCGGCATCCATGTCGACGTCTGCGTAATCTGCCAACTCGAACCAGTTCTCCTCGTTCCATTCTCCTGCCATGAGTGCATGAGATTTGGGAAAAAAAGAGTATGTTGACAAGAGATTACCGGAAGATCCCCACGGTCGGTGCCAACTATCGGTGTTTTAGAACCGATCTTACGTAAAGATTGTTTGATTCGGGGGGTCTCCTAGAATGGAATCACGCAGAGAGATTGACACGGGAATTTTTATACAGGTTCAGGCCTTCTCCGGAGAGAATAACAACTCTACTCCTGTGTGTGTATGGTATTGAGTGTATTCTGAACAATCAGGAGAAAAACTAAGACTATTACAGATGATAGTGCTTGTCTTCCTGATGGCCTAATTCGATCCCTCCCTTCCTTCTCTGATTGCCGCCTTTATATAGTCCGTGAAGGAGTGGCCGTTTCTCCAGCTGAAGTGGCGCCTCATCACATCCCGTAACGGGCGCATGTTGGCAGTAATCACCGGTGTATTAACTCCTCCACGTCGCCTAACAGCTATATATCAGAAATAATGGAGCATTACGTGCTATTACTTCACAGAGTAACAGCGTATGATGACTGTTTGAATTCCTTAATCAATTGGACCCACTTGCTTGTAGGTTTTATTGATTCTAAGGTGGTCGTAGAAGAACTTACGACCCTAAGGTAGTCGTAGCAAGACTTACGACTATAGAGTAGTCGTAGCATAACTTACGACTATGGGGGTGGTCGTAGAAGAACTCACGACCACCTAGTAGGCTCCTCCCTTATAGCATTAAGGGGTATACTCAGGGACCATATGACGTCATATTTACCTATAATAAGAATTATAGATAAAAGATAAAATGAGGATTATTAGATCCTCGTCAAATAGCTATTGCTCCCGATGCTCTTATAGGTTGTTGGTCCAAATAAATCCATATGTAAGAGCTCTAATGGCCTAGAGGTTGACATGATACTCTTGAAAGGATGAGAGTTTGCAATTTGCTTTTTGCCTTGGCAAGCGCTACATAATCTATTTTTCTCAAACTTCACATCTTTAAAGCCAACCACTAAATCATATTTAAAAAGCTTTTTGAATTGAATCATACCTACATGAGCAAGCCTTCTATGCCAAAGCCAACCCAATGAGGTTTTTGCAATTAAACAAGTTTTTAAACATAAATTATTTGAGGAAAATCTACCAAATAGAGATTACCAAATCGAAATTCTTTGAATGCCAAAGAGTTGTCCTTTTCATTTGAAATGGAAACGCCTTCTTGAGAGAATGTGAAAGTTAAACCAAGATCACAAATTTGAGTAACGGATAATAAATTAAAGTTATGAGATTCAACTAGAGATACATTAGAGATTGAAAGGTCATTGGATATAGCGATTTTACCCAATCCTATTACCTTCCCCTTGCTATTGTCACCAAATGTGATCTTGTCATTATTTCCTTTTCCATTTTCAAATGTTGTGAACATTTTTCGGTCCCCGGTCATGTGTTGGGTACAACTGCTTTCAAGTACCCAATGTTTTCCACCGATCTTGTAGTTCACCTACAAAACAAAAATCAAGTTATTTTATGTACCCAAATTTGTTTGGGTCCTTGAGGGTTAGTAACCAAGCCTTTGGGCACCCAAATAGCTTTTTTTTTTTGCACCTAAAATTGAAGTGCCAATAAATTTAGCTACAACCTTACCATCTTTAGATTTTTTTAAGCATGTAGCATGAATCATAAATACCATAATATTTAGTTTTAGTAATGGAGCATGAGTTTTGTAAATATCCTACACTATGACATTTATAGCAATATTTTCTATTTTTCTTTTACAAATCTTGTGGGCTTGTAAACTTGCTTCTTACCTTTCTTGGGAATAAACCCAAGTCCTTCTTTATTGAATGAGTATCTTTGCTTACTCAATAGCTTATCAATGGTAGCCTTTCCCTTGAAACATCTTTCCAAGCTTTTGTTTTGCTTGGTGACTTACTCTTTCAATTCATTATTTTCAACAATGAGTAATGGATCACATGACTTAGCCATACAAGAATTAGAGTCAATTTTAGAACAACATGACATGGCTAACAAATCATCACAAGAGGTAAAAGCACTAGTCATAGAAATGATATTAGGAGTAACTTCTACACTAGGCATCTCATTTATAATGTCACAAGTAATTCCTACATTTGAATGGGATTTGTTGAAATCATTTAGAAGGAGAGAGTCATGAGCTTCCTTTATCTCCCCATAAGAATCTTTTAGAGAGAGATATTCTTTCTTCAAGACCTTAAATTTTGACTTCTTTTTTCTAAAAAAATCATTTAATTCTTCAAGCATATCCATTAATTCATCATATGTAGGCCCACTATCGTCAATGGATTTTACCTTATCTCCTTTTGCCATGAGACATGTAGGAGTGGAGAAGAGTGATGGTGCTTCCTTGATAGCAATGCCAACAAGTCCCCTGTTCTTGGAGGACCCGTCATCATCGGAGTCAGAGTCAGAATACTCCTCGTCCGAGTTCCATTCTCCAACATGTGCTTCAATCTTGCCATCCTTTTGAAGCTTCTTCAAAAGCTTCTTCTTACCGTTGAAGTCCTTCTTCTTGGATGACTTGGCCTTGTCATTCTTCTTGGTTGGGTAATGAGAGGCAATGTGCCCCTTCTCATCGCACTCATAGCAACAGATATTGCTATAGCGCTTATTGTCATTGGAGAAGTGTCCCTTTTGGTTCTTGCCGAAATTCGCACTCCGATTTGAGCGTCTTCTCATGAATTTCTTTATTCTCCTCACAAGGAGAACGAACTTCTCTTCGGAGTCATCTTCTTCATCTTTCGACTCGTCACTTGATACCGCTTTGGCTTTAAAAGCGATAATCTTTTTTTTTTTTGGAAGAGGATTGCTCCACAAGCTCCTCCTTGTCCTTCTTGTACAATTCATTGGTGATGAGGTTTCCCAAGAGTCTGGTTGGTGCCATCCTTGATAACTCGGGTGAGTTGAGGAATAGAGTCACCAACGTCTCATACTTTTTCAGTAGATCCCTAAGCATTTTGCGCACAACATCAACATCGGTTAGATTAGTGCCTAGGCCCTTGAGCTCATTTACAATGTTGTTAAGTTTAGAATACATCTCGGTGATGTTTTCATGAGCAACATTGTAAATGTCTCATGTTTGATCCGAAGCCTATGCAATTTGGCTTCTTTGACTGTGGATGTGTCCTCATGAATTTCCAAGAGCGTAGTCCATATCTCATTAGCGGTCTCTAGGTTGCTCAGTCGATTGAACTCGTCTGCGTTCAAAGCTCCAAAAAGAGCATTCATCGCTTGAACATTGAAGTGGGAGTTTCGCTCCTCAAGATCTGTGCGGTGTGTAAGTCAGAACCCAGATTTCTAAATTCGGAACCCTCTGCGTATATCTGCATTAGTCCTTGGATCAGTAGCTAGTGCACACAGTTACATCATTGAATATCAACTCACAACTTGCAAACGTCAAACTATTGCATAATAAAGAATAAAAGAGTAATGACCTTATGGTCGAAGCTTACAATTATCGTCATTTCAGGCTAAACAACTCGAATAAACTACAGCAGAAGAAGATAACTCCAAGTGATGGCCCATCTATATGCTCACAGGCAATCGACGGGAGGCTCGCAACCTAGTATTCTGGTGTCCTTCGTTGTAACCACACGCGTAGAAGTTGTAATCCTCCTCAATAACTTTGAAGGCTTATGAGATTTATTTTGAGTGTAGCACGTGAGTACATAAAGAACTCTGCAAGTCTTGGAAAAAAATGTATATGCGTAGCTTTAACAAATGAGGCTTATATGGTTCTTTTGCATAAAGCAATATTTTAAGTTTCAACCGTTTTCATAAAGCACATTTGACAAAAAGTAGTTTCGATAAATAAATTAATTGCATCACTAGTGGAGGTTCTAGCTACCAACCACTAGCATTAAGGCTCTAGCTGCCTAGGGTCAAAGGATAGGGCTCTAGCTACTAGAAAAACTACTCGAGAGTCCCAACTGCTCCTAGGATTCCCAAAATTATTCTTTTGAAATGAAAACCAAAATCTACCATGTGAAAACTCACCTTGCCCGCCCTTGACTGTGGGCACGGCTATTCGAATAGTTTTACACTATGTAGAGGTTGTACAGCTTGACCCACACAAGATAATCGACTTATAATGTCGGCCATGACACGCTTTCTTAGGTGTGCAACTAAGCGGTTATCATAGGGCTTTTACAATACTTTATCCTAACATTAGCCCGTCCGGGGAGCTTAACCCCAAGTCATGGATGTCATTTACCATCGACTTGGAGCAAACCGTTGTAGGGGATAACCTACCCGGACATAGACATCAATTATCATCACTCGACGCAAGCCCCGATAGACATGGACGTCAATTACCATCATCTGTACTACCCAGGTAACTCCTACCATCTACAGCCTGCGGGCTAAATGTCTGGACTTAGTGAATTAATCAGTTAGGTCCCTCCCATTTAAGACATGTGGTTGTACAGTAATGCTCAGTTTGGGTAGTCACAAGCGTCAGTCCTTAATATGACTTGGGCGGAACTTAACACAATACCAGCTCTCGTGCTCTAGCTGCACCCGCCTGAACTTACCATCCACCCAAGTCTAAACAGATTTTTACCATTTTATTTTATTTTGAAAACCAATAGCAATACCTATTGCCATACATTTCTCAAACTGATTTGCAAAAAAAAGGTATTAATAAGTCCAACACATAGGATAAACATGACCGATATATCTTGTCTAAGTAGTTCTACCATTTTATACTAATCCATCAATAATGTATTTTTTTTTATAATCCAACAATGATGTATCTCTATAATCCAACAATGACATATTCCTATAATCCAAAGAAAGATATAATCCAATAATGATGTATTCAAATAATCCAACATTGATATATTGTATAATCCAACAATGATATAATCCGATAATGATGTATTCCAATAATCCAACAATGAGGTATTTCTATAATCCAATTAATTCCACAAAGTTTACGCATTCTACATGATTCAACCAATCCACCAAAATTATCATCATGAGCTGTTATGAAAATCCATCTTTTTCTTCTTTTAATCGCCACCTTTATTGGATCAATTTCACAGTACTAATTTTCCAACAATCACTTACTATAATCAATTTAATTCAACTAAAATTTGGTTATAATCCAATATCTCCCTTCAATCCCAGATAATCAAATCGGTGCTTCATGTTAGACACTTTCATGATATAATTGGTTCCACCAAGTTAACTTTATATTCGTTCCCAACAATCTGTATAATCCACGACCTCGAGCAATAGTACCGCACCCGTAGGGAATTCTTAGGGCATTGATGGCATGAGAAAAGTCATGGAATAGACATAATGTGTCACCAAATACCAGTTCCAATCATTTTGCCTAAAAGAAATTGATTAAATCATGCACATTTTGCTTTTAGCCCTAGAATTGAAAGAGATAGCAAACAAGAGGAAAGAGAGTATTCCAACAAGGATTACTTAGGGGAATGGGAGTGAAAGGCTGCCAAGCACTTGAGAATGGCAGGAATTTGAAGTTTCCTTAGATCCCTTTGAAGATTTGAGGTTGGAAGTTTCGAGGAAGAAGAGAGAAGAGAGTTTAGAATTGGTGGTTTCTAGGGAGAATGGTCGGATGGAGCGCAATGAACAGGAAGAGCAAAGGATAAGGAATCGGCCACAACCGTTTCTGGGACCACCAGTCGGGAGTGGTAGTACCGCACTTAAGGCGGGGTAGTATCGAACAACAGTATGACCGTGGTAGTACCATTTTTCCTGAAGAATTAGGGGTTAAACAGGGATGCAAATGATCCTTAATATAACACTCAAATAAAACTTGAAAAACTTACGTAGAATTGACAGCCACTTCAGCGAAGGCCAGTGTGCACTGTCGAACTCCCTGTACTCGCCGCTTTGCGGCAGCACCCCAACGAACTTGGCGAGGAAGTCCGCGCACCACGTCAAAGCGACGTCGTGCTCACCCACAGGAGAGCCCGCGCAAGACAAACCCGTGAAGTACGCAGTTCCTACTACGTAGGAGCCATCTCCCCGCACGGAAGGTGAAACGTGTGCATCTTCGGCCTCCAACGGTCCACCAACATCGTCAGCAAGCACCGGTCGTACAGAAAACACCTTGATGTACGAACGTCCTGGTCATCCTCCCACGTGGCCTCCACCATCCTCACAAGCGGAAGTAGACCGAACGCTATCAGCCTGCGTCAAAATGATCAAAAGGATATGTGAGTATACCCACACAGGTCAAATTGAAATTGAGTACATAAATGTCACAACTGCACGTATCTATGAACCCAACGTGGGTCGACCCTCCATGCCCTCATGGGCGTGCATAGGCATAACGCGCCAAACTCGATGGGTGCCTCACTAGGTCAATGGGGCGATCTTGGCGACTCGGTGACCAGCGTCAGCAGTGGGTTCGATGGTTCAAAGGGCCTTGTCAGAGAACATCCTACGGATGCAATAATGTGAAATAGAAAAGTCAATGCTTACATTATTAATAATAAGAAATATAAACATAAAATAAAAAGAAACAATATTAAGCATATTGTAAACAAAAACGAAAGGTAAGTGCTAACATTGTGCCTAATATGAAATAGAAACATGAGGTTTGTTACTGTTTGGAACCTAATATTAACCCTGTTCCAAAGCAAATCGACATTCCAATGGCGATAGAAGCATTTAATACTGTTTGGTGGGCTCCTGTCGCTAATCGAACCGACGACAGGGGCATGTCGCCATTTGAAAAAGCGATATAAACCCATTTTGTAATTTTATTAAATATGCATTTGTTTATGTAATTCTATTAAAAATGTATTATTTAAAAATAAATCATTAATGACATATCTAGAACTAAACTACACTACAAAACCATACATCTAAAACTATCTAATCAATTCAATTACTACGCCATAAAAAATATCTATACGACTAACCACATATCTAAAACTAAACCACACACACCTAAAAAGATATACTTTAATGAACTATACTACATGACCATATATCTAAAACTATCTAATCCGTTCAATTACTGCACCATAAAAAATTTCTACACGACTAACCACATATCTAGAACTAAACTACACACTGATAAAGATGTACTACAATGAACTATACTACATAACTATACATCTAAAACTATCTAATCTATTCATTCACGGATCTACTAGTTATATTTGCTAACTTACCAGGGTTTCAAAATTAAATACAAAGTTCCCCAAAAAAAATACTCGTGGCGTGGGCGACCAAATCTGCTCCTCCCTCCCTTCCTCCCCTCCTCCACTACAGACGGACAACGCTTCACTAGCACCTCTCCTCCCCTCTCTTCCTCTCCCTCCTCTCCCCTCTTTCTTTTTTCTAGAATAAAAGTGAATTTCAACCAATTTTTAGCCTTTTACAGCCTAGCTCCTGTCGCCATTTGGAATGGCAACAAGAAGCTACGCGTCTTTGTTGTTAATTCAAATGGTGATTTACGCTAATTTGAAGCCGATCATCATTTGGAATGGCTGGGCATTAACTCTTGTTTGTTGAGCGACATGGCTTATGTCGCCAATCCAACCAGCAACAAGAGCATGTTGCCACTTCAAATAGCGACAAAGGCTAATTTTTGTAATTTTATTATAAATGCATTTATTTGTGTAATTCAATTTTTAAAATATATTTTAAAAAAATATCCCGAGAGAGAGCAAAAAACGCCCATACTGACATTTAGTAAATTTGGTTGGTTGCTACAAAATTTTGAACCACACAATTTGAACTAGATCTCTTTCGTTGTAAAACTCAGAACTGTAGCTGGCTTTGTGCTTCTGTGTCGTGCATGGATGCGTTCCACAAGTACCGTAACTGCCTAAACTAACATTCAGACAAGAAGCCAAAGAAAAACAGATGAACTCCTGAAATTTCTAATATATAGAAGAGAAGAAATTTGAACAATTATAACATCTCACATTACAAGCTCTTGGCACAATAACCACGCAATCCCATAATGGTGTGTTACTTCCTGAATCACAGAAGAAAGTAACAAAAACAACCATATATAGCTTCTGGTAGCTTTAGCCTAAGCTCACATTACTCAACCTCGTAGAAACTTCAGCACCAAAACTAGTGGCCTCCTCATACATTACAAGCTCTTGGCACAATAACCACGCAATCCCATAATGGTGTGTTACTTCCTGAATCACAGAAGAAAGTAACAAAAACAACCATATATAGCTTCTGGTAGCTTTAGCCTAAGCTCACATTACTCAACCTCGTAGAAACTTCAGCACCAAAACTAGTGGCCTCCTCATACTTACAGAAGAGGTTATATATCCTTAAACCACACCCACTAAGAAATTCAGAACAGCACCAGGCCAACTATACTAACAATGCCAAGAAGCAGCCCGATACTCGCCTTCAACCCAGCAGCCCCATTCAAGCCCCAGACGCGCACGTCGTCGATCACCGGCCCGCAGAGCGAGCTGTGGTCGTCACTTCGCGTGTTGTAGTACACGCTGTAGAACGCCACACGTGTGCGCTCAGCACGCGCTGTGAACGTCACGTTTGCAGCCTGGCTAGTGGCGTTGCCCATGGGGGAATAGTGAAAATTTTGCGCTTGGTCACCTGCGAATGCCATGACGGCCATCGGTGGCTGGCATGAGTCCCCAGCTGATCCCAGGTTGAATGTCAGGCTGTACACTTTCTGAGGGGTTGTCTCGACCATCTGTGAGATGATGCCCTCCTTGCCCGAGAGAAGCTCAATGGCGCGCTTCCCCTGGGGAACGGTGTATTGGTCAGAGTCGACATGGCGGACAGCGCGGTTCGACTCAATCATCCAGCCAGGCAAGGCAGATGTCTGTTCATCGAGGTTAGTTGGGAGCAGCACTCCGAAGCTCGTGTTTGCAAACATCCACGGACCCTCCTCAAAGTCTCCATTGATCACCACATTATCTGTTGAAAACAAGACAATACCAAATATACACGTGAGAACTGAGCTAGAGCATCTCTAACCCTTTAAGGCCTACCGAAGTGCTAATTCTACGAGGGCTTACTGAAATGATATAGACATTACATACCAAAAACATGGAAACCGCGGCTGAAATTTCTTTGTCGTGCCGAGTACTTACAACCAGGAGGGAAAAAATGGCCGGTAACAGGCGGTACTGGATTTCCCGGTGGGGACTGGGGTGAACAGTAACCGACCGGAAAATTTAAAATTTAAATTTGAATTTGAATTTTTATTTTTGACTGTGTAATGCACTGCCTAGGTATTGTATGAGCTAAATATGCTATATTACGTATTGTATGAGATAAATATAAGCTAAATATGCTTGATTACATATTATATGAGCTAAATATACACTTCAATGAACACTTGCTAATTCAAAATTCCGACCGGTTTTTTTGGTTTTTTTAACCGGTTTTTCTGGTTTTCGGGCGGTAACCGGCAGAAATCAGAGTTCAAATCTCAGTTTGTAAATTTTGTCCGGTTTTTTACCGGGATTTCCGATAACCGTTGCCGGCCTCCAACTGGGATTTCACCCATTCCGGTTTTTGGATCCTTGCTTACAACTAATAAGTCTGGAGATATTCTTGCAAAGAAACAAGTCTAGAGATAGGCAGTAGAATCTTATACCCTTGGGTTTGTCTGGAGTGAAGAGCTTCTTGATGGCAACGTTGTCAAGGATAGGCCCACAAGTCGGATCGTCCTCCATGCCAGGGTTCCTGAATTGAATGTTCGCCTGCTCGTCCATTGCTTGAAAAGCCAATGCATATGCATCCCAGCCTTCTATGTTGTACAATGTCTGCAAGCCCACCGTCTGCGATGCACCACCGAGCACGGACACATTCAGAGACTCCAGCTGCGCACACGTCCGGGCAGCACTGAATGTGATAGCATACTCTGAGCCCTTCTCAACCTGCACCACCTGCCCGATACCTGCATCATTCCCCAGCCGTATAGCATGATCCCCTGCCATGAAACCCCAAATGTTTAAACATGACCACATGCCAAATCAATTCGGGTGCAACTTGATTATTCAGAAACAAAAGCTTTGTAGGATACCCTGTGGAACAATAAGGATCATGCCACCCTGGTGCTGGCCTGCTGAAATGAGCTCAACTGTGCCATTGATCGTCCAACCTGGGATCAATGCGCCCTCAGCAACAGAAGCAGACTTGACAAAGCCACCAGCTGGTGCTGTCTCGAAATCACCATTGCTGAGCAGGCCTATTGCACAAGAAGATCACTTGCTCATGTAAGTGCCAAGGTCAATTTAATACCATATCTCACTCCTAACGTAATACTACTGCAACTCAAGACAGCAAATATATTGGCTTAAGAACTCTACTTAATATCTACTCCGTGTGACATGTGTAAGTGATATAGAGTACTACTTTGCAATCAAACAACCGTACTAGTGGGGGGGAATAGAAAGATATTATCTATCCTAAGTTGTGTAGCTCTTGCATTTTGCTGTTTTGCAGGATAGGATGGACCACAATAAGTTTTGATCCCCTGTAGAGTCTACTAGTACACTATGTGCTGGACCTCTTTATGACATAGATACTGAGAGAATGTACACCTACAGTCAAGTGCATGACAGTGAGGAAACCCAATCCACATCTTATCTAGGGTGTTTTTACTTGGACCCTTCCGAGCATATACGTGTAATAAGGTGAAACGAACAACCACAGTAGAGTTTGAGAAGGTTCATTTCCATGCTTGATTGACCCTCCACCTTAATTGCAAAGGATGAGAAAGATACAATTGTACAGAGTGGGGGGGGGGGATCAGCTACAAACCTAGCCCCACAGACCACAATAGCATCTTTTTTTATGCCATGATTTAACAGAGCTAAACCGCTAAACAGTAACTAGACTACTAGTAGGAAAGAAACATGTCTAAGTTTTTCCATTGTACATCCAATGCAGTTCATTGGGGCACTACTATTAGGCCACTTTATTATGCTTCATTGCTCTCACAAGGACAGCCATGTGACTACGCACAGCGATCTTATGTGATGAAAGTGAAACATCCACCAACCCATCAAACCATCCTACTACCATGGAGCCCCATGCAATGGTCCAGACTCCAGACAAAGCACCAGGACCCGTGGCGTAAATTTAGGGAGGTGAAGGTACGGAAATAAAAAAAGATAGGATGGACGGTCCCTCACGGCCATCCTTTAAATAAGCCATTTGACCCTTACGAGACGATTCAATAACACTTTGCGGGACATTGGTTTCTGTTCTCTCTGGATCCGGGTTTACTACTACGCGTGATTTCCTTTTGACTTGTCGTGACTTCGTCCTTGCGGTAACTCATAACTCATAAAATCTTCAGACAAGGTAGGAAAGCAGTTCAGTTATAAAGTCATGGATTTTTTTTCCCATGGCCTTAGTCTGTAAAATTTTCTGAGACTTGCAACGTTTTGTAAAGTTTCTAAATCTTGCAAGTGGTTTTAGCAGTGTTTCGCACCCAACAGAACGGCCTTCTCGCAAGATAGTACAGCTCACTTGGGGTTATTAGTCATTTTCAAACACAAAAATGCATGATACATCATAATATCACGTGTTATAGATCCATGTTTCTTCCAAATGTTGAGTACGGTCACTTATATCCTAATCCACTAGAAATTAGAGATGTGTGCTACAAACAAAACTATATGAATCGTAATAGGATTATGACTCCTGCTTTTTTTATAGTAGGACTATAATTTAGAGAAGGACTAGGAGGACTATATAAACCCATAAGGGGTGTCCATAGAAACCCCAAAAAAGGAGCAAACCAGGTAAGAGGAATTTATCCAAAGCATAGGGCACGAGAGGATTAGAGCATAGGTTATTGTTTAGCACTAATTCTTGTACAGGACAAAGATCCGAGAGTCCTAAGAGGTCTGAGAGGGTTGTGAGAAAGTGACAATCTTTTGTATTTCTTTGAGGTTGTACTTAAGAAAGTTGCGGTCAGCTTCGTCAAATCTCTCTCTCGTCATGGTTGCTTCGTAGGCGTTATTTTGATTCTCTTTACTAGATTCATCCACTTCGTTCTTGATACCGTGCATGCTCGTGTCGTATCTCACATACTGAGTATGAGTGACTCATATCCTAACCTACTAGGACTTGAAGATGTGTTCTATAAAGATTCCTACTTTCTTTTGAGGAGAACTAGGGGGCACTATATAAAGTCATAAAGGGGTGGTCATAGAGAAGACAAACCGCAAACCAACTCGTCCAAAGCAAGATACGCACGAGAGGGTTAGAGGCTAGGTTATTCTTTAGCATTAGATTCTTGTATTGGGCAAGAATTCGATGGTCCTAAAAGTTTCGAGAGGGTTATGAGAGAGTGACAATCTCTTGTGCTTTTTTTGGCGTTGTGCTTAAGGAATTTTCGGTCGACTTCACCAAATCTTTCTCACTCGTCGTGATCATTTCGTCGTTGTTATTAGGTTCTCTCTACGGGATTCATCTACTTCGTTCTTGATCTGGGGGCTGTTCGTGCCGTATCTCGCAATTCTAATCTGACTTAAGGGCTACTACACATAAAAAGGGGTATCAGAGCTGCTGGGATGGCATAAGGATGCGAATCAGAGTGTAGCAAGAAAGGCATAGGCAGAGACACACTAAACTAAACAACAGGCGAACACAAGTGAAGCAGGATGAGTATCAAGCAAAGTTGCAAACTTGTGTGCAATTAAGCGTGTGCCTTGAGAAGCGACGGGACTAGAAATAGGCTATATCACAAGATCAAGCTCATGTAGTAGTATAACAACAGTGGATGGAAAGTTTTGTCACAAGATAGGGACAGGTCAGTTTTTTGCTGTTCGGAGGTGATACAGAAGTAACAGGACATGGCCAAATCTTTACAGCTAGGCGTTTCACGTTTCTCTCAATTCTGAAGGATTTGTAGGAGCACGCACACTGTATGTGAAGCTATCTTGTTGATCCTGCCTACCTTTGAGGATCTTTACTTTGCAACATTGGAGTATACTGAACTATGCTCTAAAAAGGAGAAACGGCTTCACTTTATGTATATCCACTCCTTCCTCACGAGTGCAAACATCTATTGATTCCGGATGCGCAAAGTTACCTTATTGTCCTACATCACTCCAAATACTATACTATTTTTCATTGTCCTCCTAGAAATTTCCCATTGGTGTGAATGCTCATTAGTACTGAACCTCGTGCTTTTTTTCTGCATTGGTGAGATCTGACGTCGATACAGAGGAAAAACACCTAACTCCAACCAAAGATTGTACGAAGATGCACGAGATTGCCTCAAATGACGAGTTGCAGACAACAGAGCATGCATTAAGAGCCACACTAGTGGTCAAGAAAGGGCAAGAAGAGAAAGGATGTAAGATAGTATACCATCCTCCACTGCAGCGGCTGAGGCCAGATGGGAAGGTGCCAGCAGAAGCAGGGCCAGGCACAGCCCCAGCAATGCGAGCCTGGAGCAGCAGCAGCTCCTCACCAGATCTTGCTCCATCTCCTCTTAGTCCCCTCAAGCTCCCAGCTCCCTCTCTCCGGTTCTTCCTCCCTCCTCCTCCCTCTCTCGGAAGAACAGTGGGGAGTAAGGAGAGGTATGGGAGGTGCGAGTGAGGTGAGTGGCGAGAGGTAGGACTAGGAGACAAGAGGCCACTGTGCTGGGTGCAGCCGAGTGAGTCCTCGCTAGGTTGGAGGCAACTCTGCCTCCGCTCGCCCACGCCTTGCTTTTTATGGGATTACCTTTTCCTTCGGCGCTCTGCTGGCCACTCGCATTATTCTATTTTCCCAGACCTGGGGGTCTGATGGGAACAGTGGCCACTGGATGAGAATTGTGGCAATAGTCAATAATACTTCTGCTCTAGTCTCTAGAGGCCACCCGCCTTTTGCTTTTTGCAGCGTTTTGGTACCACTTTGTCGAGCACAAGAAAGAGCAGTACCACTACTACTCCCTACTAGTAAAACACTCGCTGGTGAGTATAGAGTGCTCCGCTCCCTCTCCATGGTCATACGAGTCAAGGTGAGGTCATGTGCGGGCAAATCGTTTATTGTTGCCAAATGCCAAGTATCATCAGTCATCAGAGGGTGGAGCTTTATGAGCATATAATTTTACAAGTCTAATGATCTAATCTGCTTATCAGTGAATGTACAGTGACACAGTGTTTATTGGTTAAGATATGAACCAAAGCTAAACTCCAACTGGTGGTCTACAGTGAAGTCGTGAAAATCAGAATGCAGTCTTTGCTTTTTCTCTAGTATACACACCATTTTTCTCAGTACATGATTGTGGTTGTGGAGCACAACGACCGAAAGGGAGACAAATCAATGAGACTGCATAATATGTATATGCTTTCGCTTTAGGTAGGTGGTTGCAGACAAAGCAGCTCAAAACCATCAACATATCCAAAAGTGAGACATGTTTTGAGTAAACGAGCAAGCATACCCGGTGATATGGCCTTCTATAATCTAATAGTATGTTATCCATAAACCACTATGCTGGCCACTTCTGAACACTAGTGGCAATTCTTAATCGAGCACAAGAAAGTACTGATAGTATTAGATCGGTGATGACTGATCAACTGATGGGCCTGCCCTTAATGAACCTACAAGTTAAATTAGGGCCATTTCCTCTTCTTCTTCTTTTTTGAACTCGGGGACGCCATGTCCCCAAGTAGCGTTCACTTTGAGCTCACGCGCACACAGGTGACACAGTGCTAAGTGACAACTGAAGTTCAGATATCGAAGATGAGACCGGGGGTGGAGCTGCCGCACACCGACACATTTTCCTGGCGTTCACATGGTAGAACTTGGTAGCTTCGCAAAGGGCTAGCGTCGTGGATTCACTGGTGTAAATTGAATTTGCGGTTGTTTTTCTCTGACCATTTTGTTTCTACCAAAGCCATGAGTGCGCATTGCAGTATTAAGTATTCACCCGTAACAAGTCAGCAACGCATGAATGCGCATCGCAGTATTCACTCGCAAGTCAGATTCGTGCAATGAAGTCGTTTTATTACGGTTTTGTGTATTCGTTCATAATAGTGGACCTACCAATAATACTGTGCAGCATTCAGGATCAGATTTCAGAATCTTAGGACATGCGGTAGCAAATACTACTCCACATGCGCGTACTACTATACTTCTACTGCCAGTACAAAACTACTGTAACCGAAGTTCATCGACGGAAACCAAAGGCATCGACGACTAGAGAAAACTAGATGGCAAAAGTTCTTATTCTTCCTCCGGCTACCGGCGCCTAGCGACGTGCGTGGACAAAGTTGACCAGGGAACTGACAGGTTCACGGAATTAAAGGTCTATCCATACCACCCAAGGCAGCCTCACATGATTTGGAATACGAAACACGAATCCATGCAGCGTCATCCGATTCCCATCTCAGGTACGTACGCTCGGGTTGGAGAGCACCGCTGCGATAAAAGATCACCGGCTGCTTGGACGAGATCTTTTATTCCGCGGCGGAGGATGGCAGGGGCATTTCCGGCTTCCCGTTTTGATGGCAACCGAGATTTCGGTGCTGGTTTCCCTCTCCATTGATTCTGCCCAGATCTGGTCGAGGTTGGTGGTGCCCGTACCGTACGTACCTCCTGTAGCCCCCAGGCCCCAATCCCTTGCCACCCCCTCAACTCATTCTAGAATCCACGCACTCAATCATGTATCCACCGCGGCAATAAGAGAACTGGCATATGTAGTAGCATCGCAGAGAAGTGTGTAGATTGGAAAAATATCATCCAAGGTGAGGATGATATGTGTCTGGGCCAGGCCACATATCAATGATGCATTTAATGTTTTTTCCCAACTAGGTGATAGCTGCAATGACATTGATTCTTTCCGGTAAGCAAGAGGTTCTTTTTTACCCCCTTTTAGCAATCACATTATTTGCTTGTTTCATATATACCGCTTGATTATGTTTGCTGACTTTCTTCTTTTTTTAGAAAAGACAGGAGCTTCTCCGGTTTACCCGACACAGAGGTTTCTTCACTTGCAAGACTACCATACCCTGCTATAGTCCGTGGATTGGTTCCGGTGTAACCCTGTAACTTTTAGAAACTAGGACAAGACGACTTGTGCAGGGCTTTTGCTGAATTTTCATACTGATGGCATCTCACTTTTGTAGTAAAGCTTGCTAAAATAACTACTCCGGTATTCCTTTAGCAAAAACTAGCAGCTCTTTTGGATGTTGAGACTAATCAATTGCTATGAGAAAAGGTAAATGATACGACAAAACAATTACTACCATGGCAACGTACGGAGGATAAATCGATATAATGGCATGATCGAAGACAATAACCATGTGTGCGTTAGGCAGCTCTACAGTGTCCCAAAGGCAATGTAAAAACTGCCATGAAAAGAAGCAAAAAGTTGGCAAAGATGATTGGCATTTAGCACTGGTCGCGGCCAAATAATTGTTCTCGTCTTTTGGCCGGCCGGCAAGCTAGGGACGGAAGGGCGCAAACGTGCTAGGGCAGTAATAATAAATCTCCTTCCGTGCATGCACTATTAGAGCCGGGTCCATGGACCATGGCCGCTTCCTTCAATCCAGCGTGTACTTTGTGCATTCTTCTCGGTGATAATTTCTCTGCAGTGCACAGTCACCGCGTCGGTTTCTCCTCGGCCTCTTCCGGTGCATCTCCTCGGTGCTGGTATGGGAGCGCTGCTAGTTGGAAATGAATTGCTAGAGGCATGCGCGTAGTTTCCTTAAGTTTCACGAATTTTGTTGCTTTGTTTGATATAGCAACTCGGTTACTCAAATCTCACCGATATTACGCTACCACATATATGGCTATAGGTGATGATTCAGTTATCTCAAAAGACATTGTGATTACTCAAATCTGACCACAAAAGGAGGACACCGAAATTGTTGAGGCTCGAAAATAATAGTGCTTGGGTTGCATTGGGGTGGATGTGCTAGTTCATGATAGAACAAAAAATGAAGCGAAATTTTATGGCAGTCCAGCCCAATCTACATTCTACACTGTGAGGTCCGGACGAAACTGTTATTTTTTAGAATAAGTTCATTTTACCTCCTCGAACTTTCAAAAAGTTTACTTAACCTCCTTAACTACAAAACCGGTTTTTTACCCCTCCCCAATCTTTTTAAACCGGGTCAAATAACACCCTGAGGTGGTTTGGCTGGGCGGTTTTTCATACATGATAGGAATAATTCCATTTTACCGCCCTCAAACTTTCCAAAAAATCAACTTAACCCCTTGAACCACAAAACTAGCTTTTTACCCCCTAGTATTTCAAAATCGGGTCAAATAACACCTTGATGTGGTCTAGCTAATGTGTTTCCTAGGCACCATCTGTCATATATATATAGAGAGAGAGAGATAATAGGCTCACCTAGATGAATGTGTTCACCCCATTTTTGTTCGTCGTCACCGTCACCCCTTTTCTTCCCTACCACCGACAATCGCTCGGCCTTACACCCCCACTGCCATGGGCCATCTCTAGGAGCACCGTAGACCCCCTTGACTCTCCACAATCCTAGGGACCCATTTTGGCTGTCGGCGCCTCCCAGACTGTCGTTCGCTGTCGTCGTCGCCTCCTCTATTTCCCGTGCTTTGTTCGACCTCTGTTTATTAAGCTCTCTCTCTCTCTCTCTCTCTCTCTCTCTATATATATATATATATATATATATATATATATATATATATATATATATGACATGTAGGCCCTATGAACCCCATCAGTCAAACCACCTTGTGGTGTTTTTTACCTGATTTTGAAATATGGGGGGTAAAATACCGTTTGTAGTCCATTGGGCTAAGTGGACTTTTGAAAGTTTGAGAGGGCAAAATAGACTTATTCCAACTATCTCAAGATGTTATTTGACTCGGTTTTGAAAGATTATGGGGTAAAAAACCGGTTGTTACGTGGGCTTTTTGGAAAGTTCGAGTGGTAAAATAGATTTATTCCTTTTTTAAGATGCTACTGTTATTTCAAGCACGGGCCAGATCTATTTTTTTAGGGCCCCCCACTAGCTACGTCCTCTTAGTTGTCTTAATCTTAAGAGAAAAATTACCGATTGATTCTATGAGTATATTAACGTCTGGAAATTTTAGTTTTGTAGCATCTAAACATCCAGACAATAGACTCATACCATTGAAGTTCATGGTATACTTTAATAGCATGGAAATATCACACCGTTAAGTTTCTTACCACTCCGTCCAATTCCGTTACCACTTTTCTCCCTTTTCTTTTTTCTGGCTAAAACCGACCATGTGAAATACCAATTTTACCCACCCACCATACTTGGGCTCTGTTTGGTAGAGCTCCTGATTCTGCTCTTGATTCTCCGAGAATCCACCTCTCTGAGAATATGGAGCTGTCTGTAGAAAGTGTTTGGCTGGTAGGTTAGCTCCAAAAACCATTCGAGGGAGGATTAGAGCTAAATAGACCATGTTACCCCTGGTTGTAATACTTCAATTGTATTTGTATCTTTCTCCTATGTCTTTATACACAAATTATAGAATTTTCCCCCCAAATTTGTTTAGACCATATGAATGTATATATGTTGTATTTGTACACAATGCTAGGTTACATTGCATTTACACTTCACGATGAATTACAACTGTTGGCAAATAACGAAATGATGCACAACTATTGATTGTGTATAAGCAAATTTTGTATTGTTCACGCTACGATAGATACGGGAGATATTGCATTCATATTGTATAAGTGCTCAAAAGATAAAGGATCCAAAAGTCCCAGTAAGGCAGCTAGAAGAGGTGCAAGCTTATCCATATGCGCACTTTGTACCGAAAGTTGTTCATCTCTTGCCCACAGAATGAACTGAAAGATTGTGTAGGAAGAAAATAACAAATGGCCCGGATTTGTGGATTTCACCTCATTTACTAATCTTTACTTGAAACAGCATGAAAAATCTACATTGCTACATACATTATTTGACAAAGAGTCCTCGCACATAATGAATAACAATATTCACCATCAAAATTCTATTTTCAACCAACCAAATATATATATATATATATATATATATATATATATATATATATATATATATATATATATATATATATATATATATATATATAAACCTCATCAAACTAATAAATTGAAATGTTATTGGACCATCCAACCAACAAAATAAATTACAACCATGGGGAGCACTTTACTAGGATCATTCTTGTGCAGTGCATCATTGGCATTGCAGAGGCAAGTCACCGCAATGGAACTACATGCAACAGTAAAAAGGTTAAAAATGATATACATGCCATAAAGTTATAGCAAACTTCTACTAATTGATCTAGTGCAATCTCGTCAACTCTTCCACCCTCTTGGATAGCTCCTCAATTGAAACTCCAAATGCCTTGGAGACCTCCTCCATCTTGCTTCTGTTAAGGTCAAGGAATGGCTCGATCAAGTCACCATCCAGGAAATTCTGGACCTCCGCTTTCTTCTTATTGTTGTGGAATGACCGCCATTGCTCATGGCTGAGGCTTCCAACACCCTTTATGAACTTCACAGGAGTGGACTGGAGCTTCTCAAGAAACACATATTGGTCATGTGGCAAGGAGGGAATAATGCCAATGACCCCATTGATTGTGCCAAAGATGATGGTGGTTATCAACTGTAACCACATGAGAGCATCACAAATTCTCCATATCAAAATAGCATAGACCTACAGATGTACCAACTAAGCAAAATCACCAATTATTGGTTCCACTTACAAAATTATTGGTTAAGGGCAGAATCAGCAAAATAGCATAGACCTACAGAGACTTTCAGCCTATTCTATACAAGTTAAGGGCAGTAAGAACTAAGCAAAATTATTGGTTCCACTTATCAAAATAGCAGACCTACAGATGTATCAATTGTAACCACATGAGAGCATCAAAATTCTCCAAATCACAATCGTGTGCCCCAAACCCATACATATCAAGTGCCATTCACAAATTCTACACTACAATGTTTTCACTTGATGATTCAGAAGCAACTGTAGGGGAATAATCCAATCACTTGGAAGGAGTGGAAGGAGAGGAGGGATTCGCAGGGGCACTGGCCGTGAAGGCTATGGTTCGAGCTTCGAGCAAGGCTCGGGCGGCGAGGCGCTCCAAGCGATGGTAAAGAGGTGCTCTAGGCCAGTGGTGACGCGCTCAAGCGGGCTCGTGGCAAAGCGATGGGGATCGTCTTGCCGAGGAGGGCTCAAGCGGGGCTCTGGGGTGGCGGCAGCAGCTCAAGAGGAGGACTCAAAGGGGCATTGGGACGTGGCGATGAGAGAGGGCGACGGCGAGGAGAGAGGGAGGCCGCTAGGGTTCATGCGAATCGGGAAGGGAGTGGGGGAATGGAAGGGGTTACCAAAGGGGCGACGGGAGGGGAAAAACGTGTTTTTATACGCAGTGGCAAAAGGTGTGTAAATAACCCTCAACTTAAGAGGTATTTTTGTTTCCAATAGGCTAGCTTCCTACGAGAATCCACGGGAAGGTCGCTTCTCGTTGCTAGTTTATTTTCGAGACGACTCCTCGTGAAAAGCAGAATTAGGTCGTTTTGGGAAGCTGAGTATTTAATACAGCTCCACCCGATTTGAACGAGAAGCTGAGAGTGGGAGTTGTACCAAATAGAGCCTTAGTATTGGTCTAGCCCAACCAAATAGACCCATCGCTTTGTTCCCCGTCGCTCTGTTCCTATGCTTCATTCCCGATTGAGTGCTCCTTCCCCATCGCCACCCCTCTCCCTGATCTGCTCCTTCCCATCGGCCATCGGCGCCCCTTCCCCTCAACCTCCCCTTCTCCAACACAACAATGTGCCATCACTACTACAGGAAGCCTCATCACAGACGGTTCGGAACCGTCATCACAGACGGTTTCCGAACCGTCTATATTTGTTGATGCAGTGATATGAGCGGTTATCACTGAGCGGTTCAAAACCGTCTGTGATACGCACTATCACAAACGGTTTTTTGTTGAAACCGTCTGTGATCCGAGAATATCACCGACGGTTTTATTTACAAACCATCTGTGATGACATTTTCACAGACGGTTCTTGTTCACAACCGTCTGTGATGAGTTTTCACAGATGGTTCTTGTTTAGAACCGTCTATGATAGTCTTTTCTGGGGCAAAAAAAAAACCGAAAACGGCTGCTAAAACTTCGGAAGCCGTTTAGAGGCCCTAAACGACCTTTTTTGGGGTTTTCACTTTTTCGAGACCTCGCGAAGAAAATCTAACCTTGACTTATGGATTTTCGGATGGAGCTTTTCGTTAGCTTAGCTTTCCAACGAGCCAAAGAACGTCGCAATCGGAGTTCGTATGCAAAAGTTATGATGATTTTACCGAACGGTCTGCGCGATCTACCATCTATATTTTTGCCCAAACCAAATAACTCAACATGAACTACACACATCACAGAGCATCACCCACATCACAAGAGCATCAACTCAAGTAATCCACATCACAAAGCAAAGGGGGGAGTAGAGAGTGAGGTCGTGGGAGGCCGGGCGACAAGTGGAGGAGGCCGGCACGAGGTCGTGGGAGGCCGTGACGCACGAGGTCAGGCGAGGTAGAGGAGGCGGGGTGATGGTTCGGATGAGGCCGATGACGATGAGGCCGGGACGAGTTGGAGGAGGCCACCGGCGACAAGCTCGGCGGAGGTGGGGCGCAAGGTGTGAGGAGGAGAAACGCAGAGGAGGAGATGGAGGTATGAGTGTGAGGAGGAGAGACCGCAGAGGAGGAGATGGAGGTTATATAAAGCGAGTTTGGCAGCCGCCCATTATGTTCAAATTTTCGTTTCCGCCTAACAATCGAGAGCGGTTCTTGTTAAGAACCGTCTATAATAGCACCTATCACGCATAGTTTTTTAATAGAACTGCTCAGGATAACTCCTGACAGTTCTATTAAAGAACCGCTCGTGACACTGAACCTCGAGCGGCGGTCTTGCGGCGGAGGATAGCGGATATCACAAACGGTTCTTAATTAGAACCGTCTGTGATAACTAATTATCACAGATGGTTCTTATTGAGAACCGTCTGTGTATTATCACAGACGGTTCTTATTGAGAACCATCTGTGATTGGCTGGATTATCACAGACGGTTCTATTAATGAACCGTCTGTGATAGATTACTATCACAGACGGTTCTAAAAAATATGCATGTGATAGGTCGCTTCGCGCCACACGCAGTGCAGGCGATAGACCCAACACAGACGATTCCAAAGAAACCGTCTGTGATGGGGCGTCTACTATAGCCTGTTTTGTAGTAGTGCATAGATAAGGGTCTCCTAAGCCATCTTGGTTTGTATGCCCTCGGGATTTCACTGACGCTGCCTGTTGCCACTGGCCATGTAGAGGACATGGGTGGCGGCAGGGGGTGCTCCTGGTGCACAGGCACCCCCAAAAAATCTGTAATTTTTTTGCCTAGGTATGAGGTATTATTAGTATACCAATAACATATTAGCATAGACTAATACTCTGCAATGCACAACTAACAAGTAGCAACTAGGTATCCAGGCCAACTGGCCAAGCCCTGAAGGCTGAAGCCCAATAGTCATCATGTGATCTTTCAGCCCAGACTGCCTAGTGGCCCACCAATTACGTCCTCAACTCTCTATCTCAAATTCTCAAGTGACCTAGTCTCTAATCTTTATTCTTTCAGCTCTTAGCCTCTCACAAAGAACAGGCAGTCGTCGAGCGTCGGCCACTCTACGACTTTGCGTCTCAGCCAGGCTGCAGGCGACAAGCAGTGAAGGAGGCGGCACACATGCGTGGCAAGATACTCAGCGGTTTGAGTCGGGGTCAAGCTCAAAGCGAGCCGAGAGGCGACTGGTCTGGGCGCCACACGCCTCTGATCGGCCGTAGCTACACACACACTGGCATAAGGGAAGCTGGAAGGCGGCCAGATTGCCAGAAGCCCAGAAGGTAATAAATCGGCAGTCCTGTGATTTGTATATGTAGGCCGACTATGATTTGGGCATTTGGCTAATTAGGGATAGTAAAGTTGAATGTTTCATTTGATTTGTATATGTAGGGCTAGGGCAAATTGACTCCTTGAAATGAAGAGGAATAGAGATAGCATTTCTTTCTTTTGAGATGGCAAGGCAGTCAAGACAAAATATGTTGAAGTGAAAACTACTCAAACTCAAGGAGGGGGAGGAACTAAAGCAAGTAGAAATATAAATGAATTGGCTTTAGTTGTGGCTTCTTCAATTTCATCTATGAATGCACCATCTCAATCTCAACACCAACCGCAAAGTGAAACACAAGCAACCGGCAATGGCAGTGATGAATTGGGTTATGATGTTGAGCTTCTTCCACAAGATCACAACAAAAGAATACCTATCATGAGCTATGCTATCAATGATCAAGATGTAGTTCGAAGAGGATTTATTTTTAAAGGCCCTTGCCAACCTCGTCAACATGATTTTCCTGTAAAGGAAATATCAGGTAAAATGCATCGCTTCAATGTTAATTGGTTTGATAAGTACAATTGGATTGAATATAGTATCAAGAAGGATACTGTATTTTTCTTTGTCTGTTATTTGTTCAAGGAGAAATTTGTGGGAGGCGATAGTTTTGCTAAAGGAGGATTTAGAAATTGGAATATGTGTGACTCAGTTGACAAGCATGTAGGTAGTATAAGATTTTTCAAGCACGAATTTAATGAGATTTTCTTTCCAACTTGATAACTTCATTGATGATAAGCGAAGCGATGATAGATTTAAGTGCTTGAAGAATCTCGGTGAGCTTTATACTAAGCTTATTGAAACAAAGAAGCATGACATTTATAAGTTAGTGTACTTGCTTCTCAAATTGGTATTGCTTCTACCGGCGGCAACAGCGAGCGTTGAAAGAGTATTTTTGGCGATGAATCTTGTGAAGAACAAGTTGAGAAATCGTGTGAGCGATCAAGTATTGAATGATTATTTAGTTACCTTTATAGAGCGATATATCTTCTCGAAGGTTAGTGATGATGATATAATCAAGCATTTCGAAGGAATGAGATCACGTCGTGTGGTATTGTGATTTTCATTAGCTATTTATGACTCTTTTATTCATGTAAGATTTTATTTGAACTATTTGTATTGCACTATTAATTAATTTCGAACTCTTTTGTGTAATTGTGTTGGACTTATGAAATTACTTATATGTCGTACAAGATTTTTTTCATCATTAAAGAGTGCGTCACCATTACTAAATTCCTGACTCCGCCACTGGTAGAGGAGCACCGCTGATGATCTCCTCGACTTCCGCGACAGCCGGGCGAGGATTGCTGAGCTGTTGCTTCTATTGTGGCGCAATAGATAATCAGACCAGCCGAGAAGCAGCATCAAGGAAGAAGTAAAACGATGATCCCACAAGAATTCTTTGGTTGAGGTAGGAGACGAGTAAGCAGAAAGGGTGTCATCGCGGTGGCGAGATTGACGGTTGCCGGTGCCATAGTTGGGGAAGATGATACTTGTTTGTGAGATGAGTAACCTCCCAATAGATGTAGCCTCCAGGCGGTAATATCACTTCATTACTCCCGGTGGTCAGTGCGCTTAATCTGCTTGAGTTCCACGGCCGCTAGGAAAATTGCAACACTACTACTGCTGCTCCGAATTCGATTGAGCCCTGACCTGAAAGGCAAGCAGTGGGAGGGCAAAATCGTCTCGATTAACGGCTAGGAGCGCAAAGGTTACCAAAGTGTTAAAAAACTGAACGGAGGGACCGAAACGGTGTTATTAAAGTGTACACGTGAATTTTGGTGGTATAAAACTAAAATCGTGATTTTTTGGGCAATTTTTATTATTTGATACATTTTTTTATTTATTTTTGTTAATAATCTCTCGTCAACTTTATTGTCAAATCTAAACCTTTTGGTAACGCTACCATCAACACTACCACGCCACGAGATAAGTCCATGCTTAGCAAAAAAAAAAAGGCATGTTTTGCCACGTCACTGGTGGTAGCGTTGCAAAAAAAACACTATCACGCCAACACTAGTGGAGTAGCTGGGTTTGGCCACAACAAGATTGATGATGTGGCGGTGTGTATTTGCTATGCCATGAGTTGTGACGTGGCTAAAAGGGTCAGATTTGGAAATAAAGTTTGCAATAGATTATTAATAAAATATTTTGGTAATAACATATGACCCCCGGAAGTATGGTTGTGCGGCCACTTAACCCTCTGACCTTGCAAAACCAGTATACTTAATCCCACGAGGTGGTTTCGGATGCAGTTTTACCAAAGTGGCAGATGACATGACCACTGACTCAGCATTTCTGGCAAGAGAGAGAGAGAGAGACAAAGAGATCGAGAGAGAAACAGAGATAGAGCAGAGGAGCACATGTGGTGGCTCTAGCGACGGCAATCAGCTGCTCGGGAAGCATAAGCGACGGGCAAAATGGGTCGGCGAGACTCTGAGGAAGGGATGGGGGCGGTGTCGCTGGCGGAGAGGCACAACAATGATGCTGGCAACGACAAGGTGGCAACCAGGAGTAGGCAGGCAGCGGCGGCAGTGCTCTGGCGAGGTTCTTCAGGGTTTGGCGTCACGCACGGGCAACACAACGGCAAGGGGAGGGCAACGCGACGGCAAGGGGAGGGCGACGGTGGCTGGGGACGGGGATGACCGAATTCGGTGGGCACGACGTCGGGGACAGAAAGATCCGATGCCGGAGGAAAGGAATAAGGTGGGAAGGACGGTGACGACCCGGATCTCCTGCGAGTGGCTGATGCGGACGCCGAAGACCACCACACGGAGCCCCACCATGGGGAACCTTGCGATCGCCTCTAGGAGCTTCTCTAGCGCTCGGACCTGGACATCTATCGCGGAGTGGTCGGAGGCGGTTGTCGATGGAGAGGTAGACGTGGAATTTGGGGATTTTTGGGGTGGGGGGGGGGGAGGGGTGGGAATTTGGATGAGCTGGCCGTCGGATCTTGGACCAAGGGCTGATATCGGAGCGGTTCCCCTCTGCACCAGTACATTTACAATTAACCCCTGCTTGATTAAATTTTGCCCGAAACACTACTGAGCTTTTTATATTCACAAAACCCTACGCCAACACATCTTGCTGACTCAACCGCCCTAACCCAGTGCCATGTAAGCAAAACCACCCCCAAAACAACCATGAGGAGTTAAGTAACCTGGTTTTGTAACGCCAGGGAGTTAAATAGATGGTTTTTTAGGTCAATGGATTAAGTGGCCGCACAACCATATTTCAGCGGGTCATACAGACTTCTTTCAATATTTTTTTAAAAAAATATTTAATAAAAAAATTCTGATCCAAGATGTCACGGAACTAATTTTGTGTTAACGTTTTCAAGACATGCAAAAATTACCGATTGAATGATCGATTATGTGTACCACCGTGGCAATTTTGTCGAGCGGAAATGCTTTGCATACGAACGAACGCGTGTAGGACACCCCGGTGAGCCCACCCGCACCGCCCCTGGCTACTTGGCCGGCCACCCACGCCTCCGTCGTGTGTGGCCGTACGCCCGCACGCCTGGGCCTCTGCCCGACCGTGGCCCGATGCGTCTCCTCCTCTGACCGGCCTCGCACGCCGCCTCCTTCCTCTGCGCCTCCGCCCCGCGCCGCGCTGCCTCGCTCCTCCCCGGATGCGATCGGAGGTTTGTGTATAGCCATGCTCTGTGTCGAGACCGTGCGTCCGATACACCCATCGTTCCCTTATTCGGTAATGGATCAAATTGGACCAGCTTTGGGCACAGGCCTTGGAAATTGAATGGACCTTGTAAATAGCCCACTTGGATCCAACCTTCAACCAAGCTCACGGTCGAAATGCCTTTGTTTTTGCATCGCAATCGCATGCCTCGGCCTTGTGGATCGCAGCAGAAGCCCAGCACCAGGCCCCCGCCCCACATGACAGGAGAAGTGACAAGCACAGCACCAGACTGCGAGCGCAAGTCGCGGCAGGAACCGCCCTCCGAGCCCAAGCGTTTTGTCTAGAGGAAGCCCAAAATGCTAAACAGCGCGAATCTGCAATGCGCCTGTATTAGAGCAGTCCACAGCCCATGAACTGATGAACAGCTTAACGCCGCTGCTACAAGCGAACGCAAGATTCAAAGGCTGGGTAGCCTTTGGGCCGTTTCACTATCCCAGAAACCCCTGACTACTTGCTATATAGCCCAACTCGCCACCCAAACCCCGACCTCGAGCCCGCAGTCGCACGCACCCCGCAGCCGCCAACGACCACGCGCGGCGGCGACCGGGCGGCGGGCGACTCGGCTCCCCTGACCCCCTCCGGTATGGACGGCCAATCTCCACCCACCGATGCCGTGGCTCCTGAGGCACTTACGGTCTCCGACGAGCTGCCGACGCCGCCGCCTCTTGGGGCGGAGGATGCCCCACTCGTCGCCCCCGACACCGTCGCGCCTGAGGCACTTACGGACTCCGACGAGCCGCCGCCTCCTCCTCTTGGGGTGGAGGATGCTCTCCTCGTCTCCCCCGACACAGTCGCGCTTGAGGCACTTACGGTCTCCGACGAGCCGCCGCCGCTTCTTGGGGCGGAGGATGCTCCCCTCGTCGTCCCCGACACCGTCGACGCCTCCTCTTTTGAGGCCTCCGATGTTGGCGCCGGTGATGTCGTCCTTACCGACGAGCTCCGCGACCAGATCGTCAAGCAGGTACACCGGTGTCCGATCCTTTCCTCTGTAGATATGGCTACTCTTGCGCATTTTTTTTGTTTGTTGCTGCGACCGTCCGGTTCCTGATGCTTGTTTCGCGTGCGAATGCTGAGACTTGTGTGGTCTCTTTGGTTAGCACCTTCAGATAGATAAACGCAGGCTTTATGGTTCATATCCATGAGAACCTTCTCGCCGTGCATTCGTGCAAGCACAAAGGATATCTTGAATGGTGTGCTTATTCAAACTTGAAATGTTCCATCTTTGCAGGTGGAGTATTACTTCAGCGATGAGAATCTTCCTACGGACGAGTTCTTGTTGAAATTTGTGAAGAAGAACAAGGAGGGCTTTGGTAAGTAGTGTGCTCTTGCTTTAGGACATACATGTAGCGAAAACACTGCGAATTGTGATGCTAGCGAATTGAGATCTTCTATGACTAGTATAAGGACTGTTAATTGGTCATCAGGGTATTTGGACTTAGGATATTAAAAACAGATTTTTTTCTATGCGCATAAAATTGCATCCTGGAAGGCTAGAACTTGATGTATTCGATTTGAAGGCCTTTCTTATATTTATTTTCTTGCGACCTTTTTGTATCTCCTATCCTTCATGGGAGCATGGTGCAGTTCTCTTACATCAGATTTATCTGCATTTAAAACACCGGTGTTTTTTTTTGGCCCTAGCTATCTTACATGTAGTGGAATGGAGATGAAAATGATGAAATGTGACAGGTACTTATGATGAGGCATTTACATGGGTACTCCTGGTGCAGCTTTCTTTTAGTTGTGCCGAGAAGCTTGTTTAGGCCTCTTTGAATACTAAATATACTGTTGTCTGATTCACTCCGTTCTCTTAAGAAAATTATGAATCAGGGGGAGTTTCTCATTAAGCAATTACAGGGCTTTGCTATTTATTTATAGCTTTTTAAGACTTTCGTGTATGCATTTTGTTGTCATTCCCTTTTGATGATTCTCTAGTCAATTTGACTGCCTTGCTTTTAATTTGATTGTGGGACCATGAAGATAAATAAATCTGATCCCGCAATTGACAGATGTTGCCTGGTCTTCTGCCATGGTAGCTGTGTCAAGTTGATATCACTGGGAAATGATTTGTTCCTTACTCATCTGAGTTGTCCCTTACCCCGCCATATAACTGAATGTTGACCACCTTTGTAGGTGGATGGCATTTGTGTGTCATTGCACATAGGAATGAATATTGTGTTTTCAAGATGTAGCTCCGTAATTACAATAAGATGGATTGGTTTTGGCTTTTGATCAAGGTTTTAAATAGCGGGTAGCGGAAGCGTAGCGCTGGACTATTTTTATAGAGGATAGCGTATATTGGAGATATAGCGGGTGCTACATGCTCAACTATGAAACATTAAAAATATAAAGACACTTACTCTTAAACTACAAAGTCTAAGGCATAATTTGCATAAAATATCCAAAATATCAAATCCCACATGTCTATATCTAAGATAAACATCAAAATCATAAAAGCCACATAGTGTTTTGTTCATCAATGATCAATCTTCATCCTCTGACGAAGAAATGGGAAATGAACATCCCCTTCATTCCTTCTTTTCTGTCCACGTGGAGAATCTGTGCTTGATGCTTGTTTTCTCTTTCTCCTTTGATAACTTACGCTTGCTAAGAGATGGAATGTTATTAACTAGCACAGATGGGATTTGTGGGAATATGAAGGTTAATTAATTGGATTAGGTGGGAATATGGAAGCCCAACCAATGGAATGGTCGGTATTAATGGATATTACCAAATCAAGAGGCGCACCCCTAAATCAAAGGTAGTTTGAACGTTCTTGGGCAGTAGCTCTGACATAGCTCATAGCGGATAGCGCGTGTATCGGCCCGATATATCAGCGATATTGCATTAAACCGCAACAACAACCGATATGCAGCGCTCGGGGTACCTTGACCGCTGTAGCATGATATTCGCTGGAATTTTATATGCACGAACTTACTACATGACACTTATTAAGTGGCCTAAAGCCCTAAATGACAATCCATTTGGCACCCATTTTGATGTAAACTATGTTTCTATTCAGGTCATATATTTTGATGATCCTCTGTTCTACCTCTATGGTTTTCTATTCTTCTGTATTTCTGCACAATTACTGTAACAGTAAATTGGTAATATATATAAAACACTTGGATGTAGGGGTCCTCATCCGTCGTAAGCCCACCACTATTTGTTATGCACATTGGAAGGATAAACAAAAGAGTCTGAAGAAATTAAGCATTGTTTAGCGATTTTATTGATTTTATTCTATATTGCATGTATATGCATCAGGGTTCTTTTCATTGAATATTTTATGTAATACGTAATAGAAATGTAAATTGGTCTCTTCTAATGATGTGTTATCTTTGACAATAGTTCCTATTGGACTTATTGCATCATTTAGAAGAATGAAGAAACTTGTTCAGGACCTCTCTATAATTGAAGCTGCACTTAGGACATCATCAAAGCTGGTAATATTTTGCCCTTTCAGTATCTGTCCCGACGCTTTGGAATTCCTACTGACGGAAATATATGATTGCTACTTGATGCTATGAATATTTACGCTATAATTATTGTCTTATCTTTTAGGTTGTGAGTTCAGATGGGAAAAGGATCAGGAGGTTACATCCCTTGCCACAGAGTGAATTGAAAGATGTGAAGGTGAATTGCCGACTCCTTATTGGAATATATCATTTATTATTTATACCTAATTTATCTATGTTTTAACTTTAACCTGTTTGCAGAAAAGGATTGTTGTGGTGGAAAACCTACCTTCAGATTTCTCCGTGGAGAGTATAAAAGAGACATTTGGAACTGTTGGCAAGTACGTTATTGGACATGTGTAGTGGTCTTTGCTTGTACTGCACTTAGTAACTGATGTTATAACATTCTCAAAGCACTTAGTAACTGATGCTACAATATTTTAAACTGTACTTTATATTTTTATATGCCAGAATTATAAAGATAACCGTTCATGATCCACATCCAGTGGGAGTATCTGCGACTTCTAAGAAGCCTGACTTCATGTTAAGTAGTAAGGTATGCTCTCAACATCATTGAGTGACTTCATTATCTAAGATCTTACAGATGTTCTAATATATAACCCTTGATACATAGCTGTTGATCATGATGTTTCTATTAACCTGTCTTTACCAATTAACATTCTGTTGTAAGTTGTAACCAGTCATTCAATGGAAAATATATTTAATAACATTAGTCATCTCTAGATGTTGAAAAATATTTCTTTCTGCTGGTGGATCAAGTTGGTTATATCCATTTCACTCAACATTCAAGTTGATAACGGATCAGGGTTGCGCAGGTGCATGCCTGTGTTGAGTATGAAGCAGCAGAGGCAGCTGAGAAGGCTGTGAGTTATTCATCTGATATTTAATGACCCATTTGGTGCTCAGCATATGAGTTATATGCCTAGAAGGGTTACCTTTTTTATGTGGTTTAATCATATTAGGTTACCACTTTAAATGATGGGAGGAACTGGAGAACTGGGATGAAAGTCAGACTTCTGGCCAAACAAAGTATAATGGGATCAGGAAAGCATAACCAGTCTTCAAAAGAAAACCAGGGAGCAGTTTCAAAAAAGAACAACCAGGGCCAGCCTTTAAAAGAAGAACAGCAGACAATATCAGAAAAGAACGGCGGTGCTGATTCAGGAGAGGGTGCTTTGGACAAGGACTGTGTGAACTCTGATGTTAACCATGAGGTCTGAATTATCCCATACACCTATTCAATTCATTTGTTGATTTGTCTGGTTGAAAATCGTTGAGGTTTCGTTTTTCTGTATGCTTGTGCATCACCTTTTATTTGTGCACTTCCTTACTGATAGTTTGGGCCTTTGTTCTTGAACTGTGCATATGCTGCAAACTAAAAGTTCAGATGTATTTTCTAGTTAGAATTTTGCTTGTGGGGAGGTTATGATTGTCGGCATCAAGAATGTTGCCATCATTATCCTTTATGTATCTTTGCTCATAGCCTGTTGTCTATATCTATAGGAAGTGCGCCAACACCAAAAGACAAATTCTAAAGGAGGGCGAAAAGGTCGTTACAGAGGCCAAGGAAAAGGTCAGATTCAGCAAAATACAAGAGGACAAGGTATTCTTTTTATTTAAATTTGTGGATCTGATTATTCTTTGTACTTTTGTAGTGGTAGAACAACGACGGTTAGTTTTGTTTTGAATGAAGTGTATTCTCAGATAGACTCCATTTGCACACATAACTTGAGTTTATTCCCAGATTCATGCATGAGGGAGGCTAGATGGTCATCATGTTACTCTGCTTCTTTTCTGAAAAAGGGGAAACTGGAATAATCTTTGTTATCTTTGTCTATTGTGCTGTGATACACATTTATTCACCTAGTTCATGTGATGGTATCCTTATCTATTTCCCCAGCTAGGTCAGCTTTTCATCTTGAGGATTAACTCGGGAATTCTCCGTAGGCTAAATTTCTGCAACATTTGGTAGATAAAACTAGATTTTTTTTCCTGCATCGCTATCCTTTGCACCAAGCCGAAGAACTCAATCCTGATTATCCTTCCATGTACACCATTGATATCGAAGCAAACGTGCAAAAGGCTACAAGATAACTGTTTGTAGTTTTCCTTATTTGTACTCATTCTCAGATATCAAACATTTGAGACTTTTTTCTCGTGTATATGTTGTGTAACTCTACCGCTACAGGATGTGTACACTTCTAATTTTTTTCCGTATTTTCATATCAGGCCACGGTTCATTCCCCACTATTTCTGGTACCGACTCTGTAAACAAGCCTATTCCTGGACCGAGAATGCCAGATGGGACAAGGGGCTTTACAATGGGGCGTGGTAGATGTCTTCCACTTCAGAAGATCGAGAAAGTTGAAGAATAGAACTTTATCCAGACAAGCCTGGCAAAAATGTAACGGTGCATGAAACATAGTGTTGCTACTATGCTTTAACCTGTTTTTTGCGGAAAAAAAATTCTACGAGGCCCCGTCCCAGTGAGGCCTCTCCTCGTGAGCCGTCTAATCTCCTTTATGCTCATACGCTACAGTGATATCATACGAAATTCAACGGTAGCAGGGAGGGGCTGGGCTCACGGGGACGGGGCCCCAGAAAATTTCCTTGTTTTTTTGCATGCTACAACTGAAGCACAGACGGTACATGACTTTTATACAGAACAGCCCTTTCTCTTTTTTGTTTGTGTGTGGCATCTTTTCTGATTCACTGGTACTTCATATGGAGCTTTCATGCGTGTTTGGTGTTCTACCACCATTCATTTGCGACACTTATGTCTGATGATTGCCAAAGCTTGGCTGGCACTTGTGAAGCACTACTACCATATTACTCTGTTCCTGTTTTTTGTTCGGAAATTAAAATGCAAGATAAAATGTCTATTAGACCTTATAAAATGTCTATTAGACCTTATTCATTTCGTCCTGACGAAGATGAATGCTAGATGGAGTATTAGGGCAGGAAATAAATGCTTGAAGGGCAAGGCTAAATTATTTGACAACAGACAAAAGAATGAATCAGGTTTTTGGAGCAAACGAATAGTGGAGGGCTTATTCGAAGGGCAGTAGATCGCAGACGTCGAATTTTATGAAGAGAATTCATCGGTGCTGCACTGAAAAAAAAACTGATCATCCATGGATGGAGTAGGAAAGCACGCAATGAGGAAATGAGTGAGAAGGGCTCTGAGCTCTAGACTCTAGTGCCTGGTGCTGTATCATGCTGCTGACTGGATAAGGGCTGCGCCTGCACGGACAATGATCAATGGAGGTCAGAAACGCTTTCTGCCGCCTGGACCTGCACTACTACCTGCGGAAGGGCCTACCACGTTGGGAGCCTGTTCGGCTGCTCATCGTTGTCCCCTTCCTACCTCAAATGCTCTTGCGCATCGTGTCGATATCGTGCTAGTCCTCAGAACTCAGGAGCCCAGTAGTCACTCTTCGGCCTATGTTGAACTTGCCTCTGTTTTTTACTTTTACCATCTTCTGAGGTCACGCTCTACATCGAAGATCGGTCTGCTGCTGAACGAGATGAAAATCAATTTAGTGACAGCGGCTGTCGTTACACCATATATCCGTATCCTCTTGTTTGCGTAAATATACATCTCAATCCTGTGGCCTTGTACTGTCTAGTGATGTCAGCTCGTTACTGTCGTGGATTCAGGTCATCAAACCGTCTGAAACGACCCCAATTTTTGGAACATAGTCTTGAATGTGCAGTCAGGATTTAGGAATGATAAGACAAACTTTTATTATACAAGGATAAGACTTAACGGCCGATTTTGACATAATATGTTATCCAAACCCAAAGTTAATGTATTACATAACAAAAGAACTTCTAGACCATAGACACACTTGAGCACGGTCAAGACTTAATACTAGGGATGGCAATCGGACGTGGCGGGTACAGGTAATGCTCACCCATACTTATACCCGTGACCCCCATTTCCCCCTACGGGCATGCCCACGAAGGTCGACGGGCAAAGAACCTCGCTCATACCCGTCGCCCACGGGCATGCCCGTTTACCCGCGAACAATGCACTGCCGCTCGTGGGTACCCATCGCCCGCGGACATACTCATCACACATAAACAATGCACACATCAAGTTCATTTCAATTCACACATCAATAGTGCATCACACATTCAACAACTAAGAAAGTTCATCGCAAATCACACATCAAGTTCGACAAAACAACTAATCAAGTTCAAGAAATAAAATGGAAATACAAACTGACATAGTTCCTCACACATAAACAAATTAAGTTTGCAGCAAGAGTAGAACATATGAAAAAATTTCAATTACAACAATTCAACAAATAGATGAAAAACATGTCCATAAACTGGTTTGCTAATCAGAGTCGACGATCGAGATTGAACAACAGTCTTTAAGCTCCTCTTCAATGTCTTCAAGGCATGTCCATAAACTCTCAACTCCTTCACCTGAAAAGTAAACATTGCATTACATTACTAACTTCCAATCACATAGAAAATTTGAAATATTTACATCACTAATTGCATACCTTTAAGGTCATTCCGAAGCTAGCTTTGTGAGCACATCAATGCCTCCAATATAGCTAGAGTGAGACGACTGCGATGTTCACTTAGCACTCTACCACTAGTGCTCAAAGCTGATTCAGAAGCTACTGTTGTTATTGGAATAGCCAAGATATCACGAGCAGTTATCTGCAATGTAGGATAACGTGTCCCAGGCACCTTCCACCAACACAGTATATCAAATTCCTCATTTGTGCAAGGAAGAGTTTCTTCTTCTAAATGGCGATCTAGCTCACTTTTGGTCTTTACTACACCGGTACTTTTCTTACTAGCAGCTAGTGTTTTAAATATTGAAAGCACTTCATTAGCACCAATTGCAACACTAGTACTAGATGATGTAGCCATACCCTCTTCTCCACTATGCACTTGGTACTCATTCATCAACTCACACAAACAATTATAACTCTTTTTAACATTCTCTTCAGAGTTTTCTTCACCAAAGAGGGCAATATAGCATGCATGTAACATTGTCATTTTTCCACATGGATCAAGAATAATAGCAATAGCCATCAAACCATGAATATCAGACCAGTGCTTGTCAAACTTTTTTATCATCTCAACAGACATAGCCTCAATTATTGGATCTCCACATCCTAGCCATTTATTCATATGCATTTTGACCTCACATATCTTTGGGAAGAATATGTTAGCTGTTACATATTTAGTTCCAAAAAATATTTTAGTGAGTTCATAGAAGATGCTTAATTTTTCACAAACAGTTGAGACAAAATTCCAATCAGCAGCTGTTGGTGCACAAAAAAACTGCATATCAAGTTGCTTCAACCTCTCAAAGGCTTTCTTATAGGGAATAGCAGTACTAAGCATAACATAGGTTGAATTCCATCTAGTTTTGTAATCAAGACCAATCTTTTTAGTAATTTCAACCTTCACAAACCGAGCTGCTTTCACAAATTTTTCGTACCTCTTTAGTGTAGTTGTCCAATAGGAAACACTATCACGTACTCTCTTAATGCCATGCTCCATGACACCCAATCCATCTTTCACAATTAAGTTAAGTCAAGATTCCAATTCTGCAGGCTTTTATATAGCGCTTCACAAATATCCTCTGATGTATGTGGGCATGGCACATATATAAACCTACATGGTTCAACATAGCAAGAAGATTAGTATTTCAGCATAGCAATCACCTCAAAATGCAGCTTCCAAGCTTCCAAGAGTCATCAACAAAATGTCCAGTTACTGCCATGTAGCCTCTCTTTTGATTATCAGCTGTCCAAAGATCAGTTGTAACAGCAACACGACAACTGCTTTTATCCAAGTAACTAAGAGCTCTCTTTCTCTCTAAATCATAATGATCCAAGATATGCTTTCTAATAGTATTTCGAGTGACCATTTTAAATAAAGGTTGCAGTGCACTAACAAATTTACGAAAGCCATGGTGATCAACAATGGACAGTGGGTACTCATGCAGAATAATCATGGAATAGAGAGCTTTCCTAGCAACTTCTTGATCAAAGACATAGTTCTCTACAGTTACTTACCCATGTTCAGAAGATCCATACCTCAAACTGGTTTGTACCTTCCCTTGCCTCTTCCGATAGATGCAAACCTTCAGATGCTCATGTAGATGTTTAGTACCATTCTTCGTTTCTACCGAAAGGTACTTGCTACACCAAATGCACTTTGCCTTCCAAGCACCCTTCACTTCCAGTCTTGTAAATTCGTTCCAAACGGGTGAAGTGAGTTTCCTCTTTGTGCCACGAGAGTCTTCCTCTTCTACATCTGCATCTTCGGCATATTGTTCTTCAACTTGAGGTTCGGCTTCAGATCCTACTTGTTGATCACGGAGTATTGAGCCTTAAGAAGATTGCCCATGTTGGCTACTACTTCCCGGAGTCGCCATTTGATAGTTGAATGAACACAAATATGAGACTTAGAACACAAATCAAAAATATCTTGGCAGACCAGTAGCACCAGCTAACACAAATCAAAAAATGTTACAATGGATAATCCCTTGGATTCCTCTACCAAGTTAACATAGGGAGTTCAATGACAAATGCCCAGCCAAGATTTTAATGCACAACTACAAAATGGAGCATCGATTCTTTTACTGGGAGCATGAATGATAGGCAAACACTACAAAATGTAGCATCCATTCAGATGATAGGCATATGACGATGACGAATGGATCTACAAATAAATCACAACATCAAGAACTTTTCTATCGGCACCAAATACTGACATAAATCACAACATCAAGAATCTGGATCTATCGGCTATTATTAGCATGTAGTATAAGTACTAGATCTACATATCCAAGTAGTAAAGTTTAACATCAAGAACTGGAGAGCATCAGTTCATGGGACAGATCAAGCATATTAGGAACAAGAACTAAATCATGCACTGATGGCTGGGGACGGGAGGCGCGGTGGACCGGGAGGAGGCGCGGTGGCAGAGAAGGACGGCTGGGGAGGGAGGCGCGATGGACCGGGAGGAGGCGGCGCAGGAGGAGGACAGCGGTGGACCGGGAGGAGACGCGGTGGACCGGGAGGAGGGCGACGGCCGAGAGGCGCGGTGGACCGAGGACGGCGTGGGCCGGGAAGAGGCGCAGGCCGGGAGGCGCGGTGGACCGGGAGGAGGCGTGGCAAGGAGGCGTGGAGGAGATCTGGTCGAAGGAAATGTGGAAGAGCGATGGGAGGATTGAGATTTGGGAGCCCAGGAGGAAAGCGGTCTGGCGACTGGGATTGTGGGAAGCTGGGGGCTGTGAAACCTAGCGAGGGTTAGGGTTTTAGTTTTTTACTCAAGGAGGGTCCCACCTGTCAGTGTAGATGGCGGGTAATCGGGGTGAAGCGGGTATGGGTGGAGCTTACCCATACCCGTGCCCGTTTACCCAATGGGTAAGAAATTGTGTCAGCTTTTATATCCGTGGGCAAAGGAGGATGCCTATACCCACCTCCATTAGGGTATTCGCCCGCGGGTACATGGGTAATCGGGCACAATTGCCATCCCTACTTAATACCAGTAGTCATTGTCATCTAGAAGTCCACCAAAACCTTCCTTATTAAGATCCTTAGAATTTTTCCAGGTTTCTTCTATAGTTGATTTAGCAAGTATGAGTACACAATCATACTCAGCAAGCTACATGGAAAAGCTAATTAACTACATGCTATGAGATAAATGGATTGTTTAGGGTTTACCATATCAAGTATACGCGGATGCATCATTTGAGTTAAATCAGTTTATCTTTAAAACAGTAAAATCGTATTAATATAACATCAGGGGTTTACTCAACAAGTGTGATTACCATCTTAACATATCAAAATATCTACTTATACCTCATGTACTGGAATCACCCATGAACACAGCTTCATTAACTGGAAACACAGTTTATCTGAATACAATTGATTATACTCTGCAGAGTTGCCTAGCTTTACCTACAAGACACCCAGACTCACAATGTTAGGCCATAAACACGCAACATGTTAGCATGCGACTGAGCTGAGATAACAAAGTCTTTTAACTTCTCAACCTTTCTAGCCTCTACCCAGTAGGTTCTTGGACCATACAGCAACCAGGAAACCACCGGCTAACAGTGGAATGTGCGGTCCGATGCTGACAGTATCTACCGTAGTGTAGACCAGCGACTGTTTCTCCGTTTCCACTCCTGTCCCACCCCCCAACCACGACTGCTCTGTACACAAGAGCAGGTGTCATCTTGTAGATATTCAATTCAAAGAGCAGTGTATTAAGCCATGTTGGATATACCAAACCCATTGTTGAGCGAGTTCTATGTCTGTTTACTTGGCACAAGGTTCTAGTCCTTACCTGTCTCTAGTAAGGAGGTGAACTAACACCAACTCGTGGCTACTCACCTTCTTGGCCCCACCTTTGTCGTGGTCGGACCCGGGATTATTATCCCAAATCCTCTGTGTATAACCGAGCTAGTCCCAAGATCAGCGGCTAGCTCACACAGTAAACAAATGTGGTAACAACCATCAACGCAAACTTACAATTAAACAACATAGTTGATTACAAGAACGGCTTAAGAGCCGACAAAAACGAACACAACGAAAGACAAAAGCAAGTAGACCACACGATTCGCCACAAGCAATCGTCTGGAGGGCGTAGCCTAGTCGTCCTGGTCCTCAAGCTTCTCGTAGACCTCTTCTCCTGCTCAATTATTCAATTAATTAAGCAGAGTGAGCACAACAACCATGCTCACAAGTCACACCCACCAAGTAACAGATTGCAATACATGCAAGGATATCTCAAAAGAAGGCTTATAGAGTTGATTTGCGTAAAGCCATGTTTTTTTTTCAAATACTTGTACTAAGTTCCAAAGTAGATATACAATAACTAAAATTCATTTTCTAAATCTCAGTTTTATAGTCGGATAACATTCATCAACAAGTGGTGAAGGATACCCTCCTATCACAGGGCTACCCGCTCAAAACCCACTTGGATAAACATCCAAAGCCATTTCATAAAGTCTTTTAAAAATAAAACCAAAATCTAACTTGGAGCAGCTCTGCTAGCATATCTATGACCGTGGACACGGCTATTCGAATAGTTTTACACTCTACAGAGGTGTACAACTTTACCCACATGACACGACTTCTCTAGTTTGTTTGGCATCCGTTGATACCACCTCTCACTACCGTAGGTAAGCGGTCTAGAGCACGTGACAAGGCCTTTACAGAGTGCCATTCCACCGCAGTCCCCCCTCGCTAAGGTTTCGCCCCCTTTGGACTAACCATACGCCGGGTTCAGGCCCCCTCTTGCGCCAGGTGGGAATACATAAAAGCAGGTCGTCAAGACACCCACACAACCAGATGGAATGACCACAGTGAAACGTTGCAAATTAGTTAGCCAGGTTCTGCCTATTTAGAACATGTGGTAGTACAGTAGGGCGTAGCAAAATACACTCGAAGACCGGTCCTTAACTGACTTGGGCGACTTCCAACAGAACCCTGGGCCTCAATCATAGAAATGAATCGATCCCGTGCATGAACATACACCCTTCCAAACAACCAATTCGCCCAAGTCCAAACCAATTTTCCTTTTTCTTTGTTTTTCAAAAATATTTGCAAACTTCCATGACAACCCAATGCCATGGTTAAAACATTTTGACAACATTGGTCTTTGGCAGTAAATTCCCCAAATCAAGATTTTTGGGTCTAAGCTTTGACTAAACATAAAGTTTTGCAACACGTGCTAGTTCATACTAATGTACCAACTAGCTCTTTACTATGGTAACAAGGGGTGGTTGAATCAATAATCAAGTTTGGATGTACAAAGGAATTAGAAATAACTATAAAGTTAAAACAGGGATTAAATTACTTAAATTTAAATAAGCATGCAATAATAATTTGAAACAGAACTTAAATAATTTGAGATACTGTGATTCAATATGATCAAGGGTGTAACTTTCCTTTCTCGAAAGCTTGAAGGTCTACTTCTTCAGAGTACTCGAGCTCTCCGGACTCGTCAAAATCTACACGTGAGAACAAAACAAATTCAAATAAAGACCAAATAAAATCCAAAACAAACCGAACTAGAACCAATAGCAAGGTGCTGAATTAGATGAATTAGGAATGGGCTCTCGGGAGGAGGCTCGACTCATCGGGAGGAGGTCCAACGACCTGGTCGAAAGAGGTTCGACTGGTCGGGAGGAGGTTAAACGACCTGGTCGAAAGAGGTTCGACTGGTCGGGAAGAGGTCCAACTGAGAGGGTGGTCGAGGGTCCTGAGGAGGTCAAGGGAGGTCCTGAGGAGGAGGTCAAGGGACGTCCGGAGGAGATCCTGAGGTGGAGGTCCTATGAAGGATACGACTACTCAATGTGGTCGTGTGAAGAATACAGAAAGGGGTATGACTACTCAACGTGGTCGTACGAAGAAGAGAAGAGAACAGAGCACGGAGAAACTCACTAGGGCCGAGAGAGAGAGAGACTGAAAGGGGAGGGGGAGTCGGTGGATGGTGGGCGGCGATCAAAGACGGCGCAGGCGCTCTGGTGAATCATTCGGCAGCGAGGTGGTTGAAGACGGCGCAGGCTCCAACGGACTCCTTGGCGACGGGGAGGCGACAGCGCAGGCTTTAGCGGACTCCTTGGCGACGGCGCAGGCTCCAGCCGGCGATGGTGAAACTCGAAGCACGGAGGAACTAGGTGAGAGCAAAAGAGTTGGGTGCAGAAAAATGCGATGAAAGAGGGCTGCTCAGGCTTTTATAGCCAGGGGAGACGGGGAGAGTTGCTGAAAGACTCGAAGGCGCACGCGTTCAAGGATAGGTGAAGGAGGGGATGGGTCAGGTAGGGGAGGAGACAAGAGGGGGAATGGGTACTGCAGAAGCGACATCATTTAATGTGACACAACGATATTTAATGCGCGAAGACTTTTGCGTCAGTAGTGACGCGGCGGGAGGAAAAAGAAGGTGAGCAGGGCTGACGGTGGGGCTAGTCAAAACTCGGGAGGGTGGTCCAACCAAAGGGGGTGGTCATGACCAAAGAGGAGGTCGTGACCAAATAGGTGGTCATGACTGGTCTCCAGGACCACCCGGAGGTCTTCCAGAACCACCCGGGAGGTCTCCCAGGGCCACCCGAGAGGTCTCCCAGGACCACCTAGAGGTCTTGGACTGAGAGGGAGGTCCAAACGAGAGGGAGGTCTGGACTGAGGGGGGGGTCCAAACGAGAGGGAGGTCTGGACAAGAAAGAGCTGGGCCGAGGGGAAAATGGAATGAATAGAGAAAGGGAAATTTTAACACCAGAGAACTCTAACAAACTCAAAATAAATCAAACTTTTGGATTAGTTGAAGTTTGATTTAGTCATTTAAATCACTTTTAATTCCAAAATCTCAAGTTAAGCTTTAGAACTTCAACAAAACTAAATGGTTATTTTTATTTTGAAAATTTTCAAAAAAGCATGAAAATCGGGATGTTACAACCTTTGACTCACTTTTATCAAGTTTATTGGGTTGCCCAACCTCCTAGTCTCAACCCTCAACTCTCCACCAAAAAATCATTGGCGGCTAGCCAATACTCTTTCTCAGTATTTAAGGACACATTGTGTGACAATGCTGAACATTTATTTATATTTTATGTGACTAAAACTTGTCAAAGTGAATATGGCCTACAAAGGAATAGGTGGGTGTGCACGTGGGTGTTGGGATTTATCTGCTCATCATGGCATTCCAAAGTATTATTTCAATAATAAAGTAATTGACATAAAGATGACAATGAAAGTAATACTATAAATACATGAAATGTAGGCTCAAAATGATTAAAGTATGCAACTTGCCTCCTTGTTCAAAATATTCAGCTGGTTCTGCTTCTCCTGCGTACTGATTATCGCCTTCTGGGACTTGATCTTTAAAGTCGGAGCATAACACAAAAAAAACCAAATAAATAATCCAGGCTCGACAAGGAGGGAGCTGGGAACAAAAAATAAAATAAATAAATTCAGAAAAGGTCTAACGAAAGGTGGTGTGGGATAGTGGGGATTTGTTTGATGCTTGATTTAGAAAAACAGAGTTGAAAATAGGATTCACGAGACTCAAACGGCCAAAATAGACATATATATATATATATATATATATATATATATATATATATATATATATATATATGTATGTATGTATGTATGTATGTATGTATGTATGTATGTATAACAAGTCTAGGATGAACAGTGATGGGTTCTAGTGAACAGTGACAGTCTGGTACTGTTCACTAATGGGGTTTGGGTGGAAATAGTGAAGGGTTAATTTGTTGAATAGTGTCGGATCAACACTATTCAAAGCGGGTCAGGTTTGATGAATAGCAATGGGTTTGGGCTGATTACTGTTGGACTGCATAGTGTCGGGCCTCGATGAATAGTGTTGGGTTTGCTTGGCAATTGGGCCTACATGGCGGCTCATATGGGCATTTAGCCCAAATCGGCATTTGGCTGAAGGGAGCCCAACTCCCTCTTTCCTTTTTTTCTCGCTGGCTTCCTTTGTTTCCCTTCCCCCTCTCTAACCGATAGTGGTGGCGGCGATTGCGACAGTGGTGGTGGTCGGCGGCAGCGGCGAGGGAATGTGCGGGGAGCACCTACATGGCACGGGGGTTCCATTTTTGAGCTCGGTTGCGGCTAGAGGTGGTTCGGTGGGGGCTCATGGTGGCGGCGGCGCACAGCCGAAGCAGGGGAGTGGCGCTTTGGCCAAGGTAGGCGATGCTAGAGCACCAGCGGGTCAAGGGAGTCATGATGGCGGTGGCAGTGGGGCTAGGGAAGCTTTGTGGCGGCGTGATCCGTGGGCGGCGCGACCATGGCGCACGGCGACGACGAGCTAGGGACGACGGGGATGGACTTGGTGGCTGGGGATAGGTTCAGTGGGTTGGGGCGAAGGTCATGGCGTCGTCAATTTGAGAAGGTCGTGAATGAGGTGGTGGATTAGGAAGAGGGCTCACCGGGGGGGAATTTGGGCACGACGGCAATTGAGGGAGATGCCTGGGTTTGGGGAAGATGGAGGTGTCGGTGGGGTTGTGGTGAGGCAGAGGATGAAGATGGTGTTGCGGGTGTGGGCCTTTATAATCGGTGAAGGCGGTGGCGCCAGAGGCCGAGTGGGGTGAGCGCGGTGCGTGGGTGGCGGCATGGTTGGTGGAGCAAAAATGGCGCAGCATGAGGGCAAGGTGGCGGTGTGGTGGCGTCGTGGGAGTGGTGGCTCCCACTGGTGTAGTAGCATGCACTGGCACGAAGGACAGAGGGGTGGCACCGTGTTGAGTGGTTGGAGGTGATAGCGCAGGCGCGGTGTGGAGGGGCAACCGAAGCGGTGCGCGGCGTTGGCGCAGTGGCATAAATGCGTGGAGGTGATGTGGCGAGGAGATGTGGCAGTTACTAGCGTGGCTTGGCATGGGCGAAGCCGACGAGGATGAAGGCGGTGAGCGTGGGGTTGATCGGCGGCGCGACATGGGCGACCGAGAAACAGGGGAGGAAATGGTTTTGGCGCTGGGCGTTTTCAGGCTAGAGGAAGCGAAAAGCCAAAAGAGGAAAGCGGGTTCTGATGAGAATTTCTGAATTTGGCGAGAAACACAGATTCAAACCAAAGACTAAAAAAACATCCCCCCCCCTGAAATTTCGGGTCATTTCACCGTCAGAAATCAACCGTAGTTGCATGCCCAAAGTCGTAACAATTTACAGTGATCTGTCACGAACTTAAATATGATGTCGGATCTCGGTCGACCCCATTCTGGGATGGTAAAAGCCCAAATCTAATCTGATATGAGCCTAGGTGCCATGAGGCAAATGATTAGCCGTTGTGGTGGCACACCCACCATGCAACCCTCTCGATCATGTTGCGCGCCGGGGCATGACAAGCACGGCCAAGCATGGCAGGGCAGGAGTGCTCGATGCCGGCACACAAGCAGGAGCAGGAGCAGGACCATCCAATTATATGCGCTAGCGCAGCTGCATAGCCTTACGCCCCACATTGCATCCGATAATCTAAGGCAAGACATGTAGGGTGTGTTTGGGGCTATTTGGTTCATAACAACAAGCTCTACCAAAATTTGGCACTACCAAAACTAGGGCAGGACCAAAATATTAGTAACGTGGAGGGTGTTTAGATTGCAACCATGTTTGTTGCCAAATATTTGGCAAAATAGTTAGGCTCACGTTTGGTTTCAAGCCAAATAGGCAATATAGGTCTTGATTTGTTAATCTCATCACAACAAATATGATGGTTTAAAAGGATTATAAATGGATGTTTGGTTTAAGACATGATCCTTTGAAGCTTGGTGATAAAGCAAATTCTGCATTTATCCACCAACCAGCTCATGACACGTTATGAAAGCATGCCTGAATCCCGTGCTTGTTGGCGACTTTTGCACTGGTGTCACCAAAATTTTGACGTACCAAATGTTGACCACAATCCAAGTAGGAGCTAAATTTTTTTGGCAATACTAATCTTTGGAATGGTTTTTGAGGGCTAGCAACCAAACAGCCCCTCAGTTTCATGGCGGAAGAAAGAAAATCAATCTGATTTTCCGTCGCAACCGAATGAACTAGCCTAGCCCATGGTTTGGCTACGACTTCTCTATGGGAAAAGTGACCAAGGCTAGCCAAATCCTATGGATGTGCAAACTTTTGGGTGTTGGCCATAACGGTGGGTGAATTGTGTTGGCACGATCGCCCAACGTTTTCGGCTTGGCCGGTTGGTGGACAAGGACCTAACGTGCCGGTGGAGACTGGAGAGCGAAGGCAGAGGACCTTGCCCGGAACGATCAAGGCCAGTATGCTACAGTGCTACACCCATCAAGGCCCAAACAAGCCATGTGCTTCACCGGGAAATTCTGAAGAAGAATCTTTTTTTTCTGGTGACACCATCCTCTGTGCCTATCCCATCAATTTAGGATAACAATCGCACGACGAAGTGTTGCTTCACTGCAGTAGAATTAACCCCGTATAGGAAAAAACAGTGCAGCTCTACAGCTCTACAGTACGTACGCCGGTAGGATCATGATCCAAGACAACGAAAGATCTCCTAGCCTCCTACTACAATGTACAATCTACAGTAAGTGCTGGACCGCAAAGCGACCAAGTTTTCCATGTGCAATCTTACTCCTTACGCCAGTCTTTTATTGCTCTTTTTTTAGCTGATTTTTATTGCTCTTCAGGAAAGTGAGCATTTTACTGGTGATATAGTCGTAGCTAGTACTAGTGCTAGTACACTAGTATCCTAGTAGCATGGTACCCGCAGACACATAGCCAAGGACCGTCACTATACTCGGATCTACCATGGAGTGGTGGTTGCTGGGTTCAGCAGCCCAAAGGTAGCTGTTTTTTTTTTTACCATTCCTGCCTCTTGTTTTACCTACAGGCGCACACTGTATGAAGCAGTGCCTAGTAGTGCAACTGTGCAATGGATATGGACTGAATTCTTCTCTCGACGTCCCGGCTAGTAGGCGCCTAACGTCCCGTGTCTGTACTGGAAACAGAACAGCTTGGTCCATGCAGAATCTGTCACAGACCACGACGATGAAACCCGTTTCTAGTTTCACGCCAGTTACAGAAACCTGGTTTTGGACGTCCCCCCACCCCCAATAATACGCAGGAGAACCATGCTGTTTTGCATCAAGGAGAATGCAAAAAATGAAATAGTTAAACTTCTCTGTTTGTGTGCTCCTGGATCCGACACCTTGTACTCATGTACTGCCATGTTTTGGTATCCATTAAGAATTTCGATCCGTTCCCAAAACTTGATTAATTTCCGTACTTCTTCTTGCCTCCGCAACACTTTCTAGACGCTTTGTATAATTGTATGCCAAGCTGGAGCAGTAGTACAAGCATGCAAAGTAGAGCTGAGCGAAGCCGCGCGCATGAGTGAAATAATTGGGTGTTGCTCCCGCCAAAAGCAACCTTTGATCGATCGGACCAAGCGGCACTAACCATCAATGCTCGAAAGTGGCGCCCGGTCCACATGCCGCTTAGGTGCGAGACCGGCCGGTCACTCGGCCTTCATGGCCGATTCGGCGCCCGTAGCTGGCACGCCCCACCTCGCGCTATAAAACGCTTCACACTTCGTCATACAATCCTGCCACGATCATCAAAGCACAACATAGCTTGAACATTACCTCCTCGTATTTCACATTCCTACGAGCAAACAAGTTGCATGGCTAGCACGGAGCAGCAGCGGAAGCAAGAAGACGTCATGGAGGTGCCGGAGATCGACGGCGAGCTGCTCGTCGAGCTCCTGGACGCGTCCCTAGCCGCTGAGGAGGGGGCAGGGCACGACAAGCATCATCAGCTCGGCTTCGCGGCCGACGTCGTCGGCGACGGCTGGGACAGCCAGGAGCTGAACTCGATCCACCCGCACCAGGAGGGCTGCGAGGACTGCGGCCTCGACGACATCCTCTCCGACTTCGAGGGGTGCGGGTGCTCGCCGGCGCCGTACGCCGTGAACGACGTCCCCGTCGAGTACTACTGGACGGAGGAGATGGAGGCCGCCACCGTCGGCCCCTTCACCGGCGAGTGCATGGGGGAGTGGTACATGGACGGCATGCTCATGGAGTGGAACGACGGGAGAAGCTACTACTCGTTTTACCCGGCCTCCTATGGTGGCGAGGCCTGCATGGAGCAACTGTACAGCAGCCCACTGTGGGAATGAACTTTTGTGTGTGAAGCATTAGTATTTAACAGATGCAGATGCTCTTCGCCTATAACTAACTAACTACTACTACTACAGATTAGAGTTGTTTGGTCGTTTGCTTTGCATCTGTGTCCGTTTTGCAAATTTAGCACAAGCTGAATTAGCTGATGTGAGCATTAATTAGTTATGCGAATCTTTTGTGCTTTTTTCCCCAAGAACTCAGAGCTTTTTTAAGGACGAGTGCTTCACTAATTTTTTTTTTTAAAGGAACACCGGCAGGAGAATTGCCCGTTTAAATTAATAGAGAAATATTAAACAGTATAAAGGAGCGATGAAAAACAAAAAGACCTAAATTACAGGGGAGAAAAAAGCTCCAAACTCTTGGCCCCGCAAGGGACCAAGATCTACTCTCCTCCTTAATTTTCGCTATGAGTTGCTGAGGTGAAGAGGCTTTGTTGTTGAAGATTCTAGAGTTTCGTTCCTTCCAGAGCTCCCATGTGATTAGGATTAGGGTCGTTCTTGTAGCCTTCACAGGGGATCCTTTTCTCTCCACAACATTGGACCACCAGTCTAAGATGCTCGTACAGGGGGTCCAGGTGGATGGCTGTAGGCTCACATATCCAAACCAGTCTGCCATCTGGTTGAAAGCCTTTGCAATGTCAAGTTTGAGGAAGAGCGTGGGGGTGTTAGAAATGTGAAGTCTTCTTATCAAATTCCGGACATAAAGGAAGTTATCGTGGATACTCCTTGTTTTGATGAAGGCACTTTGGGCTTGAGAAACCAAATTGTTTAGGAAAGGCGACACCCAAAGTGCAAGCGTTTTCGCGATCCACTTCCCAAGGCCGTGGATGAGGCTGATAGGTTTGAAGTCTTGCACTTTATCTGCCCCTTCCTTTTTAGGAATTAGCGCGATGTTGGCTGTATTGAGAAGGTAAAGATGTGACGTGCGGAGAGAGTGGAAGCTGTGGAAGACTGCCATGATGTCCGCCTTGATGATTGGCCAGCAGGACTTGTAGAAATTTGTGGTGAAACCTTCAAGGCCCGGTGCTTTGTCCCCCGACAGTTGGTTTAAGGCGGAGAGAACTTGTGTTACGTGGCGGCTCAAGGCTAACAAGGTCTAGCGAAGGGAGGTTGATGGTCTCCCAATTGAGGTCCATGCTGCGAGCAGCGGGCGGGCCTAGCATCTCTTGAAAGTGCTGGTGAATTAAGACCTCTTTTTCTGTGTGCGCAATCGCCCATCCCAGGCCGTTTCGAAGCTTGTGGGTGTGGTTTTTTCGCCTTCGGCCGTTTACTTTGAGGTGGAAGAACTTGGTGTTAACGTCGCTTTCTCGTAGGTTTGTGATGCGGGAACTTTGGCGCTTCCTAGTGCGGTCGATCACTGCCAGCCCCAAAACTCTCTTCTTGAGGCTAGTCCTTAGGGCTGATTCCTGAGGCGAAAGTGCCCTGAAGTCTTGCGCCACGTCGAGCCGGAGAATGAGCTCTAAAGCCATGTGGAGGAGAAGCTTAGGTCGAGGGAAGAGGTGACAACTCCAGGATTTTAGAGCTGATGCCGTGGAAGTTAGCTTGTGGTTCAGACGATGCATCGGCTCTGAGTGCCAGCATTGGGCCAGCCACGATTTTTGTATCATTTTGAAGAAACCTGGCATCTTAATCCATAAGTTTTCAAAGCGAAAGGTTCTAGGCCGGGCAGGACTGCGGATGTTGGAAAGCAGCAGGGGGCAGTGGTTAGAGACTGAGGAGGACAGCGCTTGGCTGAAAGAAGTTTTCAAAAAGAGTATCCCAGCCTTCGTTGCAGAAGACCATGTCCAACCTGACCAGGGTAGGACTCCGACGCTCATTGCTCCACGTGAATTTTCTGTTCTGCAGATGAATTTCTTTTAGTTCACAGGTGTTGAGAGTGTTGCAGAATTGGGCCAAGCGTCGCGGGTTGATTTTAGAGTTGCTTTTGTCAGCGGCGCGATAGATGAGGTTGAAATCACCCAGTACCAACCAGTTTGTTCCGAAGGTCGGTTTTAGGGAGGTGATTTCTTAGAGAAAGGCCCGCTTTTCAGAGCTTCGGGAGGGACCGTACACTATCGTTAAACGAAAAGCCGAGTTGCACTCTCTGAGGGTCACTGAAGCCGAGAGATTATACGTCTATTGGTGCACGTTTGTGACTTCAATGTAGCCTTCGTTCTAGAGGAGAAGGATCCCACCCCTCATGCCCTTTGCTGGTTTAAGAGCAAAGTTCCGTAGGTTGTAGCCACCGAGGTAATCAGCTAGGTTTTGGTCGACTTGACTTAACTTGGTTTCCTAGAGGCAGGCGAGGTGACAAGTTGTTGAGATGATGGTCTCGCGCACTGAATCTTTCCTGGCTTGGGTGTTGAGGCCACGCACATTCCAGTTAATAATGTTAAGGTTAAGGCCGTTCATTGTAGATTAATCCGTCTAGGAGAAAAGCAGGGAGGCGTGAAGGTGTAGAGCCGGGCGAAGCTAGCGCGGCCGCAGAAGTTGGTCCCGTGGGAGGAGGCGACCTTGACGGCACTGGCACCAGCCTGGAGAAACAGACTAGCCACAGACAACGGTCGGAAATGGACCAGCCAGAGACATCGACCTGGAGAAGCATCAGGAACGCGTGTGCAGGGGAGAAACGCCAAGGATAAACGCAGGAAGGAGCAGAGACTGAGGTGGGGGAGACTGGTGGGCTCAGTCCAGGGTCCCGCCCTGTAGTCAGAGCAAGGTCGAGTTGAAGGGACGGTGAGTCCAAATTCAACAACAGCAGTCTTGCAGCCTTCAGCAACAGCTTCCTAGCAATGGCTGCCTTCAATAGCAGCAGTCGGTGAACCTTCCACAGCAGCAGTCTTGCAAATTGCAGAACAAAAACAGAGGACAACGGCATTGCAGCAGAAGCAACTGGAGCAACAGTCATATAATCTTCCATAGCAGTAGTCTTACAGATTGCAGAAGAAAAAGAGGAGGACGACGACATTACAGCAAAAGCAGTAGGAGTAGCAGTAAAACAATCTTCCATAGCAGTAGTCTTACAGAATGCAGTAGGGAAGTAGAAGGACGATGATAAAACAACAAAAGCAGCAGGAGCAACATTGGTGTTGGGCATGTTCCTGATTGGGTCATCTACAGCAAGTGGAAAGGAGCTGGCTCTAAGCCGCTGCCACCAGCGCTCCAGGAGCGGCGGTAGGGGTATCCTCAGAAGAGCTCAAGGATCCCTGACCGTCGGTGCGTGTCGTCCTCCAGATCTGCGAGGGCTTCTGCTTATACCGCAGCTAGTCGACATCCAAATTGAAAAGTTGCGAGAGGGCAGCGATAGTGTCTTGCGGGAGAGGAGCCTGGAAGGAATCCAAGTAGACCTTGAGCGCCTCATCCGTCAGTGGTTGTTCCTTTGGGAGGGTACCTAGTTTGTGTGCAAGAGCCTCCTGAGCCCGGTGCAACATTGAGCATGTCCTTCGTTTGACAGCGAGGCGTGCACTCCGTCTAAGCTTGACGCTGCGGGGCGGGCGGCTGCACGAATGGTGAAGAGTCTGGGTGGGTGCAGCAAGTATAGGCGAGGTTGGCTTGGAGAACAGCACCCGCGCGAGGTCGACTTGCTGGTCGGGCACTGAGTCTTGCCTTGGTGAAGTTGGTGCAGACTAGCGATCCAGTGTGAGACCTTTATATCCCTGCTCGACTGGTTGGAGCTGGGTCGGGCAAGCAGGTTGTGTGGCAGGCCAGCTCTCGAGGGGATCTTCATGAGAGTGAGCAGCAGCAGACAACAACACCTCGGCTGCCCCCAGACCTGGGACAGAAGGGGATCCTTGCACCACAGACACCTGGTTCAGGAGATCCAAGTCGGTGGAATGCACCTGGTCACGAGCAGCAGGAGGGGAGTTCACCCGGTCTGGAGCAGTAGGGGGAGAGCCTTCCACCACGTTCGCCTGAGTCAGGAGATCAAGGACAGCAGAGTGTGCTTGATCTGGAGAATGCACCTGGTCTGGAGAAGCAGGAGAGGAGTTCTGGAGGCCAAGGTCAGTGGAGTGCACCCGGTCTGGAGCAGCAGGGGGTAGCCTTCCGCCACATTCGCCTGAGTCAGGGGAGCAAGGTCGGCAAAGTGCACCTGACCTGGAGCTGACTTCAGGGAGGGAGGGACGGAGAGGCGATCCGCTGCTTGCTTGAAGGTTGCCCAAGTTGGCTGGGGCTTCTTGATGGTCGCTAATCCAGGAACTAGACCGAGCTGTGTGGCAGCCTCAGAAGCCGCCTGGACATAGGCCTCCGCTTTGCGCAGTCAGGCTCCCCTCTCATCCTCGTTTGGAAGGGGTTGGCCCTCATGGAAGAACTCGTGGAGTGTAGCCTGCAGGGAGTTGGCGTAAGAGGCGAAGAGCTGTTGGAGGGCTTGGTCAGTGCTAACCTGATCCCCAAGCGGCATAACCTGGTGACGGCCGCTGTCCCGGCTGTTGGTGTCCTCGACGGGGGGAACGGTCCCGGTCCCTACCGGAGCTGAGATGAAGCAAGACTGACTTGTTGGAGGTCTTGACGGTTGTTGTGGTTGTAGCGTCCCTGGTTGTCGTCGCTGTCGTCATTGTTCTTGTGCCTTCGGGACATGGTGGAGGGGTGGTCGTCCTGGGCCGAGCGACGGGTGGGTCGACGGAGGCCGCGGGAGGGGCGACTATCCTCAACAGGGGGTGCTTCCTTCCTCTCCATCTCCAGCCGAAGAGGGTGCTGGGTGATGTGGCTCGGCCCGTTCTTCGCTTCCGGCGTGCCGTCAACAGCCCCTAGGTTCCAGGGGAGGCTTGTTGTTGTCGGCTCATACGGAACGATGTCCGCTGCCGACAGGAAGTCGTCGAGGGGAGCAGCGGTGTGGTCCTCAATGAAGTCAAGATGGATGATGACCCTGTGGGTGAGCCCTCGCCGCCATTTTTCCATGGCGCGGGAGCTCGATTCAGGCCGGTTGGTTGCCTCACCCCGGTGCGTGAAGGTGATCTAGGACACCTTGGGAATCGAGCTTGGGTTGGACATCCAGGCCCAAAGGTTGAGGGTCATCGTGTCCTCCTTGCTTGCTGAAACTCCTTCAATAGATTGCAGCGAACATTTCCTTCCCACGATTCGCTCTGCCACCTTCGGTGTCCAGGCGTACACCGGGAGGCCTTCCAGGCAGAGACGAACGCGGAAGAACATCGCGGCGCCGAAAGCGTGGCTCACCGACCTCCAAGGCCGCACGTGGATCTCCAAAGCTTCGTGGTGGAACTTCTTCGCGTCCCTAACTCTGTCCCTGATGAGCTTGCTGCTGAATTTGAGGAGGAAGGCCTCCAGATGGTGGAGGGAAACAACAACTTCCTCCCGACGCAGACCGAAGCGACGCCGGACCACCTCAGCCACCGCTCTGTCATCACACACAGCGTCGCAAAGCGACACCAGGCTCACGAGAGCAGTGGCCTCCCACTCCTGACAGGCTTGATCAAGGAGAGAGAAACCATTAACAATACAATAGTCCTCGTCTGAGCGAGTATCTGGGGCACCTGTGCAAATCGTCTCGGAGTTGTGTTTAGATGGTTTTTGTTTTAAACAAGTATATAACCGTTGTTTGGTTGTACTTGAACCTAAGTTCCGTTCTTGTTTCTTGAGCATGAATTGACATAGAGCAGAAAAATAAATAAGTACAAGTACTAAACTACCAGGAGAGAGAGAGAGAGGTCTTCAAAAAAAACTTCAGCCATCGCAATCAGTTCACTGATCTTTGGACAATCTCTTCATAGTTGTCTCAGTTTTGAGTACAAAAGGTACATATACCTACAGCAGTGTACATTTGTACGTTGACGAATAGTACCTCTACGCTCTTCCAAAAAGTGAGAAGCATAATTTTTATAGCATATTAAGGGTATGATTTTCAACCACCCGCTAGCACTACTCTAGGATTGCAGGATTCATACAGTTTAGTTTTAGGTTTGTAAGTTTTAAAATATACTATTGTAAAGTTTTTCTTCTACAAATACCATTATAGAATTATAGAGTTACGTACCTTTAAATTATGCCATTATAAGCTAAAATGGACCAAATTACCATCGTCTTTCGCGCACGAGGGAAAGCGACCTCGTTTACATCCAGGCGAGCCACCCGCGGAGGGATGTGTCGCCGGTAGCCGCGGCGCATGAGAAGAGGCGGTACAGTGCTTCCATCTCGGCGAGTCGCGCGAGGGGAGGTGGTCTCATCTCGTCCAGGCGGCGCTCAGCCTCTATCCAGGCGAGCCACGCGCGGAGGGAGGTGGCCTCATCTTCGTCCAGGAGGTGTTTGGCCTCCATCCAAGCGAGTCGTGCGCGGAGAGAGGCGGCCTCGTCACTGGCAGCCGCAGCGCATGACTGCAGGAGAAGAGGCGATTCCAACTCACGCCACGCACGAAGAGTTTTCTATTGATAGAGTTAAGGGCTCGGCTCCCCGCACGTGGCCTCCATCCAGGCGGCACAAGGCTTCCATCCTGGCGATCTGCGCACTGAGGGGCGCGGCCTTGTCGCCGGCGGCCGTGACGTGTAGGTGGCACGGCTGGTCCTCGACGATGAGGAGGATGATCCCTCGGTGGCAAATCTGGTCCTCGGCAGCGTAGGTGGCGGAGCTGGTCCTCGGTGGCTGAGGTAGAGGGAGAACGAGGGAGGAGGAGGCATTATGATCTTAAAAAGTTTATAATGATATATTTCTATGTTTCACATGTTAGCGGTGGCATTTCGTACGTATTTTTTTATAATATTTTTTTTGAGTGATATATCTTAAAACCTGTAACTTTAGAATGACATGTATCTGAATAACCACTTAAGCCAATCTATAAGAGAATATTTAGGCCCTGTTTTGAACATATGATTTTTAACAGGAAACAGTTCAATTCCAACGGGAATTGAAAAAAAAAAATCTTGTGCTCCAAACAAGTCCTTAACATTTGAATCTTTGTGTCAAATCACGAAGTGGAAAATGTGAAGATTGGAGAAGGGATTAAAATAGTTTTCTTGGGAAGAAAGTAGTGATTCACAATAATGAATTTCTAGCAGAGCAATGAACGCGACTCCTCCCACAAGAAGTGATGAACAAGAGGAGGCCCTCTCTTTGAAGAGAAAGAACAAGCATACGCACCCAAAACGGAACATTGACCGTGACGTACAATTACACTTGAAGTAGACTTTTTTTAAGCATGAAGCAGACTAGCATAGCTGTAACTTCAATTTTGCACTAGAGGTGGTGCCACAAGAATGCAGAATTCTGAATCTTTGCACAAAACAGAGTTAAACCATTTGAGACATTTGCCTCCCAACAACATGAAAACAAGTAAGATTTCCCCAGAATTAAGTGAAGGACCCTACTACTTTGGAAGTACAAGGTCAGGACAATTTCTTGGAACAAAAAGATACGCTCCAAACAGAAGCATAAGCACTCTTGCCCCAGATATTGAGATACATATACTACGAAACGCAGGATTCAGAAGAATGCAGACACCAAGTCTGCTAAATCAGCGTGAGGAGACAAAGTAGTGAGCAGGCTCCTCTGATGATGCAGTATTGCCCTTGCCGCGGCCTTGTATTACAGAGTTTTGCCATTTGCAGACTGCAGTGCGTTACAAGTTTGTCGCCGCCGGCCGGCAAGTATATGCACCGGGAAGCTGCAAGTGGTTACGGTTATGAATCTCTCTATTCTCTAGTGTTCAAGTATTAAAAAAATCAAGTTCAGTTCATGTTCTTTTTTTTTTTTCTGAAAATGAAAGAGTAGTGCTTTTTTTTATAAAAAAAACAAGGGTAGAGCAGTGCTTCTATGATGTCCCAAAAACTAAGTAGAAAACAATCTACATAAGCGGCAATGCTACAACAAAATTTACAACCGGCACTTTAGTTTTTATTTACGACTCCTCCACAATTCCCACAGTCAAACCAAGACTAAAATTTGACACAAAGAATAATACACAGGTCAATGAAGAGAGAAGAAGAAGAAGAAGACATCCACAATTTCATGATGCAATGTTCCCTCCAAGTTAATGATAAGGCGGACTGCACAACGGACAGGCATTGATCGATCAACTAGCTCAGCTCATGAGCTCTTTCTCTGCGCGCACAGGAGGCGGCCCATGGGCGTGGTCGGAGGTGGGAGCAGCAGACATCTTGAGATTTTGCTGCTGGTACACCTGCCGCAGCCTCTCGATCTCCTTCCTCAACGCCTCTTGATGAGCTGCAAAAGATATTAGTTTGTCATGAGTGATGTTTCTCGAAGCATCACGAGATGAATCCCTCACATGCATATGGGGCCAAATAGCTATTACGTCGATAAAAATCTCCTCTTTCAACTCTATGAACTAGTTAGAATGTAGCATGACACAAAGCCAAGAAGATTGGGGTTTGGGAAAGAAAGGCAGCCGAGGTTATTCTGATCGATGAACTGCTCACCATCCTTGAAAATCTTGTCCTGCGCTAGAGCTGCGATCCGCTGCTTGAGGTGGCTGTTGCCGACGGTCAGGATCGTCCGCTGCTGATCCAGAAATGCCACCCGAGGAGACAGCACGGACACCTCGTTCTGCGAAAAACATAACAACACCCCGTAAGAAAAATACCACCCAGGAAAAAAAATTCAGAAACACTGCTGGTCTTTTTTCTGTTTCCACAGCCAGTTGGGAGTTTAGGGAAAATCTTCTGAATTTTTCGTTACTGCTCCGGATTGAGTGCGTACCATGTGTAATGTAGCTTGAGTCGTATGCTAACTTGTGACACGACGAGCCAGCATATATACGGCCGGGACAAGTAAGACAAACTGGACACCTTACATAACCAAATGGGTGTGGGTACGACGAATTTTTGGGCATGAACCAAACAGATGCCAATTCGCCGGCCGCGTGCCAATTTCTTTAACAAGCCACACATGTCATTTTGCACCAGTGACTTCTCGAGGACAATTAACCGCAACGGTGAGATTAATTCCGGGGTTTGCCCTTGCCTACATTCAACAACATCTATCTCCATCTCCATGTGCGCTCATGAATAAAATGCTCCGTATTCACTACTAGTAGTATTTAACTATTCAAGTGTATATACACACCCTTGGCACCACAATTGTGAAATCAGCTGTCGCGCTAGGAGTAGGATCTAGGAAGGATTGCATGTGTTGTACCGGCTCCATGCAATTGATCGAGCAGGCCGGCCGGGGGAGAAAATAAATTTTCGGGGGCCGTCCCAGTGAGGCTCCTCCTCGTGAGCTATTCGATCTTTTTATGTCCATACGCTACAGTAATATCATACGAAATCCAACGATAGCGAGGGAGAGACCTCACGGGGGGTTGGCCTCAGAGAATTTCCTTCCGCCGGGGGACCGCTCCATGCACGCAAAACCATGTGCATTTGGATCGATCATGCCACTACGTGGGTAGGTGTACCGTACGGGGGGAAAAGACATGGCCGTGCATGCACGAGACGAGGGGAGCCTACTACTTCGATCTCATCTCATCTCAGCCTCCTCGCACGTGAATTGTGGTTGAGCGCCAGCCTCTCCACATGGGTTCATCATCCCTTGCATGCTATTGCTAGCCAGCCTGTGCCGATCGGTCTCCAGTGCTGTGAAGCATGCATGTCAGCGTGTGTGTGCGCGCGCGCACTGTGCAAAGGGAAAAATGAACGAGATGTACATTCTGTAATGATACCATCGATCTGACAAGTGAGTTCTCGCGCATGCGTGGCAAGAGTTGGTGAGAGATCGAGCTGCCGAATTGTGTTTGTAACATGTAATTTCGCGGAGTTGTACTCTGCTTTTTATCTTGGAGTTGGACGACAGAATTGAGCTCCATTTTTGTTTGTGTATGCTGAAGCAAGCTAGAGCGGGAGCATGTATGTACCTGCAGGGTGGTGACGCTCCGCTCGAGCTCGGAGATGTACTGCAGCTTCCTCACCCGCGACCTCTGAGCCGACTGCCGATTAGCCAGTATCCTAAAAGCATTTCAATGAGGTAAACAGAAAGGCTAATATTAATTCAGTTCACAAATCAAGCTAGCTAGGCTTGTATCGTAATTAACACTATAATTAAGGAGCTGTATGCATTGCATTGCGCACAAGATGGGCGGCGCTCTCACCTCTTGACCCTCTTGGAGTCCTGGATCAGCTCCGACGAGGCCGCGGAGGCTTGCCCCGGCGCCGGCTGATCCTGCGGCGCGGCCTCGTTCTGCTCGTCATCGTACCGATCCTTGCAACTGGTGGCGCCCGCCGCGGCGCCGTGCTTGTCGCCGTCGCTGTCGCTGCTGCCGTTCTCGGACCCCGGGGCCGATCCCCCTCCCCCCTCGTCGGGGAACATGGACATGAGCTGGTCATCGTCGAGCCTGTCGAACTCGCCGCCGCAGTCCACCGGCGCCACCTCGACGAAGGCCACGGAGTCGCTGAGCGACCGGCGGTGCGCTCCCCGGCGCGACGCCGCGAACTCGGCGAACTCCTCCGCCCACGCCGCGGCGCCCCCGTGGTGGTGCCCGTGATCGGCGACGATGCCGCCGCCCCCGGGCCAGCGGTGCCCCCCGGTCGCCATCGGGATCTTGGGCGGGAGCTGCGCCATGCGATAGAGAACACGGCAATGTACGTGCACACAGCAGCTAGCTAGCCTCCCCTAGCGCCACTTGCGTTGGCCGGCGCATGGGGCTTTGTTTTATACACCAGTGCTTAGCTAGCCACCTTCATTGTTGGCTCGTGCGGAGCTAGTCGAGATGGAGATGGGTGGGAATCGGAGGGTCACATGGGACGAGGCTTTTGGAACATGAGGACAGCCTGAGCCAGCTAGCTTAAGCAGCAGCTACGGGACTAGTGGACAGTGCGCGCGCCAAGGGAAGGATCGAAGCTGGTGATCAACGGTTTCGACGGCAGAAAAAAGGGGGGCGCCGAGGCAGTTAAGTAGGTGGGCAGGAATCCCCACCCACGTGCCGCTGTCGATCCATCCACCCGTTCATGGATCGATCCATCCACCCGTTCATGGATCTCCTCCAGATCATTAGCTCTAACAAACTTTCGCAGTTTGTGCGCAGCGAGAACTGGAATTAGCCGTCGTTGTCACCCAAAAATGGGCGTTTTGGTCACCAAATGCAAGCAATTAAGGAGGCTGATTACGTGCCATGATAATTAAGCCCCGGAAGCTTCCATTTCATTCACGATTCGTTTCTGGACCACCATGCGTGAGCTATCTCTACTTGGTATGGATTCGGAATCATAGTCATCTTTCAGAGAGAGCTAGCTGCTGCTGCTTCTTACTTCTTTTTTCTTTTCCTTTTTTTTTCGACGAAGAGAGCAGCCTCGCGAGAGAAACAATAAATTGTGGGAGATAATGATTGCCATTCCTGGGAGCGCGATCGTTCGCATCGCATCTTAGTTTGTGCTGCGTTGCCAGAATCGCGTCGGAGATCGATGGCATGGAATAAACAAGGAATCGTATTGGGTACTCTGGATTGCGTTGCGCCGAAAAACTACTACGCGCGTATCGTTTCGTCAGACACAAGCATGTTCGGAAAGTCCCTCAGGATCGGAGATCTCATCGCGTCTAAGAGCATGCACACAGTGTGACGACAACTGTGTGTAAGACTTGCCATGTAGTACATTAGATGGTGTTAACGATAGAGAGGGAGCATATAGAATTAGGCCGTTTCTCATGCATGAGAAATAAAACATATTATACATGAAAGAGTTGTCTATAGAGACATGTAAAAATACAATTTATTGTAGAAGCTGTGTTTAGTGCTGCCTATAGATGACATAGAGAGATACTATAGACATAAATTGTCTATACCATTATACATACCCTAATTCCACGTTACACGAGAATCTTCCGTCCTCTTTATTGTACTAACACTCTTTACATTTCTCTTTATCTTACTATTATAAAAGAAGTACTTGATGGTGATGGTGAGTCATCATCTACCCTATCTCTTAAGTTGGTGGGATCTTTTGTAGATAAATATATGTGTACATTCATAAGTTATTTGAGAGATCTTATGTGAATAATTAGATTATCTATATGACTTGTTGATTGGATGTAAATTATATATGGAGTTTTCATTTGCAGAGATAACTACATTATATGTATTGGGTTTATAAGTTTATAATCAGTCGCAAACACTAGCTAATTATATCAAAGAGATCCAGTGACTTCTTTACAGAAGCGCCAGCCTTTCGGTAGGTTTCTGTGCGGATGCTGTGCTGGATCTCTCGGGTTAACTTGAAACTAATCTTGCAGATGAAAGGCAAGAGACCTCCCTGCTGATGAAAACGGCAAGAAGACACAAGTAACACAACCGCATATTTGGTACGTGGCAATTGATCTTCACTGAGCTCTGCGTCATTTGCTTGCTGCAACTCTGCAAGCACAAATCACTGAAGTTTTTTTTGAGAGGAACCAATCACTTAGGTATGCCGTATGCAGTATGCTGCGCAACATTAGCCGATTGCAGATTCTTCCCTAAATTTTGGGATCATGAAGGCCCACTACGGTACCAAAATACACTAATTGCAGCATTCTCAAGGCCCAAACGCTACGCAAACTACTTCGTGACCGCGGCCTGGTCTCACAACTGGGACGGGCTTGGCAGAAGCCCAAGACCAATTTCTTACCTCTTTTTCTCACAAAAAATGGCTCTATTCGTACCCGTACCGATAGCGTGTAATGTACTCCAGCTGTGTGGGCCCGGTCGATTCCCCTTCCGTCTCTTCGGCTTCCGTCTTCGTACTTCGTCTACATCCTGTCAGAACTGCCTTTCGCAGAGCGCCGCGAGTCAATCCCCACCCACATCAATGACTGACAGCCTGGGCGCCACCACAATTGAGCCCACATGTCCGTTTCACACAGCAATTCAAGCGTTAGCATCCCTGATTCCCTAGCTCAGAACACGCACCGAACCGTAGACTACTGCAACCGACTGATTCGTGGGCCCTGTAGTCTCCTTGACTCCACCTTTCAGTTACGTACGAGCCCCCGAGCCGGGAAGCGGAGGGCGCCGTTCCCACTTCCCTCTCATTCAAATCAATCGACGAAGTGACGAACCAACTGCTCTGCGCCTCCCACCCCCGCTTCCATTTCCGGAAAAACCCCAACTCCGACCAGGCTTAACCCAACCACAGCTCATCGCCTCACCCAATCCAGCCACAAACCCTAACCCGAGCAGTTCCCCATGCCTCTCCGCACGAGCAAGGGCGGCGGCGGCGCGGCGCTGCTCGGCGCCCTCGGGCTTGGGGGCTTCGCGCGTCTCGACCTCCCCGCCGCCCCACCCGACGGGCTCGACCTCACCGCCGCCGTCGACCTCGCCTCGGGCCGCATTACCGTATCCCTCGGCGGCGCTTGTGTCTCCGCCTCGTCCGCCGACCTCGCGGCAGCCCTCGCGCTGCCGCTGGGCCCGGTTGCTCTCGCCCCCGAGGTGGACGCGGCGGTGTTCTCTTCCGCGCAGGCGATCGCGGCCGTGAGGGGTTTCGTCAACGATCGGGTGCTGCTGGGGATTGGAGGGGATGTCGGCGAGGTGCCGGAGGAGGTCGCTACGGCCTTGCGGCTGGTGGAGGAGGGGAAGGCGCACGCGGTGGACTGGGGCCGGTTGGTTTGGGCGGTGCTGGAGAGGGAGGTGGTGACCGGGGTGCCACGGCGCTACGCGCCGCACCTCCTCCATTTGATGGAGTGCCAAAGGCCGGAGCTTTTCGCCGAGGTTGATGGGAGGTTGCCGCCCCTTGGGAAGAGGAGGAAAGGCTTGATGTTGCAGCAACGCCAGATGACGGATGAGCAGTTGGTGGATTGCAGTGAGATTGAGGTGGAGGAGGAGAGCTTGCTTTGTGGAAACATCAGCAATGATCAATGCCGGGTAGCAGAAGCAGAGGTGGGTCTGGGGTTGGTTTCTGGAGTAAGCCGGAACATTGGCGAGAGCTTGATTCGTGGAGACAGTCACAATGATCAATGCCGGGCAGCAGAAGCAGAGGTGGAGGGATTGGTTTCCGGGATAAGCCAGAACATTGGGGACTTGGAGGAGATGCCAGTTTTCGGAAAGGACAAGGAAGTTACTGGTGTCATTTCTGTGGATTACAAGAGAACAATTGTGGAGGGGGAAGGGATTCATGGAATGAGCAAGGGAAATTCTGAGCTTGGATCACAGAAATGCTTGCCCTCAGATGTCAAGGTTTTGGGTTATGAGATGGGAGGCAATGGAGGGAAAGGAGCTGGTGGTTGGAATGCCAACTATCAGAGTTCTACTGATGATTCATCTTTCCTTAGCCTGCTCCGTACAATGGATGAGCAAGATGACTCCTCAAGCCTTCAGAAGGTGATCTTTCGGACCAAGTGCCAACCTGGATCGAATCAACAACATGTAATTGAAATTGAAGACGAAGAAGCTGACAACAATGACAATGGAGGTGTTGGTCCTAGCCCTGCTGTCATCAGAAATGGGCCTTTTAATTTCATAGCTGACCAATCTCCTCCGCACTTCGATGGCTGTGTAAAACAAATCCTAGCTTCTGTCCCTAACATGAAGGATGCAGTCTTGGATAAGGAAAAAGCTTTCATGGACACTCAAGCTGCAGTACAGCGCATGACGGAGATGGTGATGGAAAAGGACTATATAATCGCATCTACCAAGAAAGATATACTGGAGGAGCTTCAAGCAAGGCACGCTACAATTTGTCGACTCGAGCAGGATATGAAGGCGATGCTCTGCACTGTTCAACAATACGAAAAGTTGTTTCAGAAGTCTTTTGCTGCATTTCTGGAGTACAGGAACAAGAGGTTGTGCGCGGAAGGTGGTGAGTCAATTTCAGAGGTTATTGGCATGGCTGATGGGCAGAATCACATTTGTTGGATGCAGCAACTGCGTATCCATCAGATGATTAATGGCCTTCAGAAACACTGGCTTGCGAAGTATACAGAATGTATTGAGCAGATTACAGGGATGGCAACAAGGATGACAGATCTGAACAATAAAGTGAAAAGACTGAAGGTTCCAGATCTCAACAATGGTAGTCCTCAACAATGAATTCTACATGTCAGGTAATGGCTAACTTCCTCAAATCAACTCATGCTTATTCTGGCCCTAGGTTGGATGACTTGACTTGTCTAGTAGTGACATAGTTTATGTGCAAAAGGACACACAGACGGTGTTTGTACTGAAGCTACCATCTAGCTGTTATTGTTTGTTTTGTGATGGTAAAAATATGCAATTTAGTACTATCATGACTTAGCATTCAATGTTATGTGATTAAAAAAGGCTGTGTTTTATGTGGCTCTGTTCTGGAATGGAGGCAGTTGCCTATGAGGTTGTCTTCTTCTTACCTTCTAGCTTGTAATGATTATCAGTTAGCACCAAAGTACTTAACTGTCCTAAGTTCCTAACCCTCCTTATGGTAAATTCAATGGCCAATGTTTGTTGGTGTTATGCTTTACATAGTCAATCGACATGTTCAGGTGTCACATCTGTTGATCCCTTGATCATAGATATACTTTTATCACCTTATAAATCTCTTTGAAACATTTTGTTTTTACTGCTTTGTGCAATCACAGATCCAGTCCTCTTCTAGTGATCAGTTCAGGGGCATGGACTCCCATTTTCTTGACTATTCAGTTCAGGGTAGCCCCTGCTAACGATGGTGGATTAGCTAAAAGTGTATTTGTGCCTACTTAACTATGCCATCCCTTCCTTAATACTACATCCGATTCCAAATGTAAGTCGTTTTAGAATATATAGAATTATTTGACCATGAAATTATAAAGAACTAGCAGGGTGCCTCGCACATTTGCTTGGGTAGATTTGTTTCGAAGTTTGTATAAATGCTTGATAATATATTTGCGTATCTTGTAGGTTATTTAGACTTTTAAGATATCATAAACATTAGAAACGATAATAGAAGCTTACAAGAAATTACAACCGGAGGAATGTAATTGAAGTACGTTGTCGGACCCCGGTCGTTGAATACCCGTAATCCTTGTGTGTGTACCGTACTAGTCCTATGATCAGTGGCTAGTACATATATCCACAACATTAGCATACACATCCGTACACAATTACATACAACATGAAACAAATATGGTATATAAACTTAAACGATTATATAATTTACGATACAAGTGTCCGATCGACCAAATTAAAAGACAAGTATTAGAAGTAACAAGTTAAACAGCGGAAACATAATAAATAAAGTCCAAAAGTCCAGCGGTATGCCCATCCAAACCCTTAGGTAACCGACAAGGATAAGTCCTAGAAAGACCTGTCCACGTACCCTCAGTACTGGGACCGAAGAAGGCGTCGTCTGGCATGTGGTTATCCTCATCGTCTGAACAACAATTTAAGTAAGATTGAATACATTGCATACTCAATAAGATTTGTAGTGTATCGTAAAATTTATATATATGCATGTCTAAAAAGAGATGAGACTATGCTACAAGTTGTTTTCAGCATTAAGCAAGTTTTATTTGCAATATCAATACATAGTATTTTGCAATGGAAGTTTAAAGAACAGTTAAATAGATAAAGAATCAATAAGTGAATAACTTGATAAATAACAAATCACAACCCTTCTTAGCTGTGACCAACATCTTACTTTTAGCTATAGACATGACACTCAATTCAAATATCAACAAAAATATCCATTCCAACTTTTCCAACGAGACCGTTTTTACGAAAATAGAGATTATACCTATTAAGATTGCACTAAGCACGCTTATGACCGTGAGCACGACTATTTAAATAGATTTACACTCTGCAGAGATAGATAACTTTACCCACAACATATAGATTCTCTAGTTTATCCGGCATCCGCCGATATCATCGCACACGATCTTTTAGTAGGTAGTCTAGAGCACGTAACGACGCCTTTACATCACTTAGTCCTAGCATTGCACTAGCTCGGCAATGAAAACCCTCACTTCAATCTCGAGTACCTCCCGTCAAAGTGAGGCATTAACCGTTGTGTTGAAAGGCTTTGGTTCCGACGCTTCGGTGAAGGGAGCCCATTCGAGCAATCACACATGCTCCGATGCTTGCACTACTGTGGCCTACCAACATGCAAGACTAGTCTTCAATGACTTAATTAGCTAAGGTCGGCCCATACCGGTACATGTGGTTGTACGCTTAGGCTTAAATAGGAATTACCAGCGTTCAGTCATTAATTGATCCGGGCGAGGATCTCCCCCTATCTACAAGCGAGAAACCCTCACATTCATCAATTCATATTATAACTCGCCCTCGTTGCAATCTAGGTTTTTCATTTTTTATTTTTGTGCAAAATTAACAAAGGTAACTCCTCTGGACCATCATTTCAAAATCTCACAAACTCATATTCAGCATTTTGTCCATTTTCTACTTTTAGTAAATCTAGAGCCTAGCTAAGCATTTGTGTGATATTCGCATTCGAAATACCCAAATCGACATCATCTATTGACTAAACCATAACCTATTGGCTACAACAGTAAGGATACCAATATTTCAAGGAGGATCATGCATTGAATAAGAATATAACTACCGATATTCCTAAATGTAGCAATTTTAAGCAAACATACACACATGCATAATAGATTTTACAAAAAAAGAATTACAATAATTGAAATAGTAGGATCAACATGGCCAAATGGGGTTCTTGCTGTGCTCTGGTATCTCAGAGTGTGAGGATGGAGGATCGTCGTACATTTCTTTTGAAGTATCGTCGTCTATTCAAAAAGATTCGATAGCAAATTAATTATAGAAAAATAATTTCAACATCAGCAAAATCCAAATATTTTTTTGCATATTCAGATAGAGCATGATTTTAGAAAAAAAAATCATCCAATTTAGAGTTCGTATGCAAAAGTTATTAACGTTTTTATTTGTTTTGGTTTGAAAATTCCAAAAAATAAGAAAATTGTGACGTCGAAAGCATATTTTCATCTAAGTTCTTCTGAGATTTACGCTTTTTAACAAGGAAAGCGTATTTTCCTCTGAACTAAAAGCGGATTTTCTCAAATTTTTTTTTTGAATTTTGTTAACTTGCATGTGGGGTCTACTTATCAGTGATTCATATTTATATTTTCTTGATATTATTTATAAAAACAGAGATGGTCCCACATATCATAGACTTGTTATTTATTAACTAATGATTAAACCTTCTTTTGATTTTAATTAACTGATGGCTGGGGTCCACATGTCAGTCTCTCGGTTTTTAAAACATGTTTTAAAACCAAAAACAGTGGGTGGTCCCACATGTCAGTGACTCATATACTAAACGCGTTTTAAATTATATTTTCGATTAAGTTTTCAGCCGGTCCCACATGCCAGTGATTAGTTTCACTTAACCACTGTCATTAGTGTTAAGTTAATACTCATCCCGAGTGAGACCCACTATCAGCGCGAGAGAAGAGAAGGGAGTAGAGCGGAATGAAAAGAGGGAGTCATTGCGACACTAGGGGAGGTGAAAAGGGCTGGAGAGGTGGACGGAGTCGGCGGCGCGACGGCTTTGACGAAGGAGATGTCCCTGAGGCTAAAGGAGAAGCGCACTGGACTTAGCGAGTCCAGGTGTTGCTAACAAAGTAGGCGCGAGGACCTAGGGTTATCGGAGGCGAGCCGACGGCATGCAACCACGACGGCGCCATGGGTGGCTAAGGGGAAATGGGTGCTAGAGACTCACCCTTGGCAAAATGATGCGCACATGAGGAGTAGTGTCTCACCACTATCACGAGGGTGAAGAAGATGAGACTGGAGAAGGGCTGATGCAGCTTGTTAACGACGAGAAGCGGCGACACAGAGGGGGTTCACGACGACAGCTCACCATAGCAACGGAGAGGCTACAAGGAGTGTCACGTTAGCTCACTGCCTTCCTAGAGATGGTGTAGATTCAAAGAATCAGATCGAGACTCACCGGGTTTCGAAGGAGAACAAAAATGGCGGTGGCGGCTGTGAGAGAAAGATGGCGGTGAAGCTCGGATTCTTTGCGAATTTGCCTGCATTGGGTGGAGGAATTAGATGAAGGAGTGTTGGAGCACATAATGATGCATTCGGGAGGTGTTCAAACCTGCTGGAACGGTGAGAACGCCATAGCTCAGATCTGTGCATGTTGGAGTCAGGGACGAAGGCGAACATGATCGAGCTACGAGACTCCCAGAGCTGTATTGAGTAAAGGAGAGGAATGAGTGATGAACGAGGATCAAAATGACGCGAGTGTCATGGATGAGGAAGCTCACCAGAGCAGCGGAGCTACGGAGGCACGCTCACCAGCGTCGGAGGCGACGTTGAGTAGAAATGTGCGCGCTCCATTGTTTAAGTAGCTAGGGCATTCGTGTGAGAAAATCGGCGAGACGTCGGCGATTGCGCGAGATTCTCACGGAAGATCTCGGCCTTCTCTGTCCACACGAGAAGATAGCATGTCAGTGGGGTGGATAGCATGGGCAAGGACTAGCGGAGGTGATGAAGGCAGTTGAGACTCGATTCTGTGGGTGCCGGTCGTGTTCTGTGGGCGAGCGGCGGAGTAGGCAAGGCGCGCAGGCGCGAGGTAGATGAAGGTTTCCGACAGGTGGGGCCAACAAGTTAGTGAGAGGGAGAGGGAGGGCTGGCGCGGGTTGGAGTGAGCGTGAGTGAAATTGGGCTAGGCAAATTCGGTCCATTTGGCTCGGCGGGAATTCGAATTAAGTTTTTAAAATTTCAAATTGGCTGATTGTTGTTCGAATTTTTAAACATAGTAAACAGGCTCCAAAATTTATGAAAATTTTTGTGGGAGCTCCTAACATAATATAGTTTCTTGTGTAAATTTTTCAGGGTTTTATCTGTTCTATTGTTTTCTCGAAAATTCTTCTAAGGTATTGTTTGCATGTAGTTTCACTATTTTATTTATGCAAAGTTCAAAAACATGCTCAACATATTTTTTTCCCACATATAAACATGTTGATTTTTTCCTTTATTTATTTTCGACATTTTTTTTTCCTAAATTGGGATTTTTGGGATGTTACATATGTGTTTTAATGGAAGAAAATGAATCATTGAGTATAATAAGCTGTTGGGGTTCTTAGAAACTAACCACTCTTCATTATGTATAGATCATGTAGTTGCATACCCCTATTCTTATAGATCATGTAGTTGCATGCCCCTATTCTTACTCTATTAGTTATTTTTTTCTAAATGGTATGCATGCACATGTATATCTATTTAATCTTAAGCAATACGTTGATTGCGTGTGGCACATTATTTTATTAGTTTGCATGATATAATGTATTAAAATAGTTTGCTCACGCATACATCGATACACCATGTGCGACCTGCTTTGAATTTATATTCCCTCACACACCGGTCACCCTCATCAAACAGTGTGGCTTCTATCTCTTCTTGCCGTCACATTTTTTTTTGCTTTAACCTCCAACAATAAGCCCAAATCTTGATCGATCTCTCCGAGCTGCTACATCTTCCAATGCAATACTTCATTACATAATTATCTTCTACTTCTACCCAATTATTGCTTAATGCTAACCATTGCGACATCAACGCGTATACACATGAAACTAACCACTCTTCATCATGCATAGATCATGTAGTTGCATGTTCTTATTCTTGCCCTATTAGTTATTTTTTTCTAAATTGTATGCATGCGCATGTATATCTATTTAATCTCAAGCAATACGTTGATTGCGTGCGGCACATTATTTTATTAGTTTGCATGATATAATGTATTAAAATAATTTGCTCACGCATACACCGATACACCATGTGCGACCTACCTTGAATTTATATTCCCTCACACGCCGGCCACCCCACCAAACAGTGTGGCTTCTATCTCTTCTTGCCGTCATATATTTTTTTGCTTCAACCTCCAACAGCAAACCCAAATCTTGATCGATCCCTCTGAGCTGTTACATCTTCCAATGCAATACTTCATTACATAGTTATCTTCTACTTTTACCCAATTATTTCTTAATGCTAACCATTGCGACATCAACGCGTATACACATGAAACTAACCACTCTTCATCATGCATAGATCATGTAGTTGCATGTCCCTATTCTTGCCTTATTAATTATTTTTTCTAAATTGTATTCATGCACATGTATATCTATTTAATAGAGTTAATTCCTTATTTGCCATTAGAAGTTGGTGAGCTCCCTAAAATGCCATCGAAAAATTGCTCATCCCTTGTATGTCACTCGTTCTCAACTTTAATCCCTTCTTTGCCACTCCGGTCAGTTGACCGTGGATTTGACCGTTGACTTGGACGCGAAAAGACGATTTTGCCCCTAAGTATGCTAAGATCTTTAGGGAATTGTTTGACATAGTAATATAGTTCCAACAATTATGAAATTTTTAGGGGAAGTTTCTGACATAGTGTAGATTATTCTGTAATTTTTATAGGGTTTTATTTGTAACATGTTTTTCTCTAAAAATCTTTCAAGTTACAACCGAAAATTTAAAGATTTTTAGAGAAAAAACTGTTGCAAATAAAACCTTATAAAAATTACAGAATAATCTACACTATGTCAGAAACTTTCCATAAAAATTTCATAATTTTTGGAACTATATTACTATGTCAAACAATTCCCTAAAGATCACAGCCCTAAATAATGCACTTAGGGGCAAAATCGTCTTTTCGCATCCAAGTCAACGGTCAAATCCACTCACAACTGACCGGAGTGGCAAAGAAGGGATTAAAGTTGAGAACGAGTGGCATACAAGGGATGAACAATTTTTCGATGGCATTTTAGGAAGCTCGCCAACTTCCAATGGCAAATAAGGAATTAACTTTTTTTTAATATCAAGCAATATGTTGATTGCGTGCGGCAAATTATCTTATTAGTTTGCATGATATAATGTATTAAAATACTTTGCTCACGCATACACCGATACACATGGGCGACCTATCTTAAACTTATCTTCTCTCACACGCCGGCAACCAACCAAACAGTGTGGCTTCAATCTTTTCTCGTTGTCACAGTTCTTTTTGCTTTAACCTCCAACAGTAAGCCCAAATCTTGATCGACCCCTCTGAGTTTCTATCCCTTCCAATACAATATTTTACTACATAGTTATTTTCTACTTCTTCCCAATTATTACTTAATGCTAAGCATTGCGACATCAATGCGTATACACATGTAATCGTCGCTAATCCTAGCCGGTGACTCCGAGTATATTTTCTACGGCTGCGCCATCTCTACTTCAAGTTTTTTGCTTCTCTGCATCTGTACACCCGCGCTTCTATTCGTATGGATGCATGCATGTACATGATGTTATACATGCTCGATGTCCTTTTCTCTTGTGTTAATCGCTCCTCTTATTCGACGTTGACCAATTCAATGTTATGGCTTTCTCACTAACCGTAGCGACCTCCCATCTTCACAAATGTCGGCATATCTGTTTTAGTCGTTGTCTAACGATATGAAGAATCTTTTCGACATCATCGGCGACAATGTCTCTCACCAGTGATGGTACGCTCCTAGCTATCTAATGGCTCTATATCATCCATAGCTCGTCTTCAATGCAAAGTTTCATCTCCTCTCTGTTAGAGCTTCCCTATCATCGAGCTTCTTTGGCCACTAATTTCTTCAACAACGCTGGCGCTCACCACTTGTCATCGTGGTCTTTGGCTCCTTCAACATTGGACTTTCTCTTTAATGGCTTCGGCGAGCAGCATGATATTATCCTCATCTCTGTCGTCGCAGCACGATATTTTACTTAGAACTTTTTTTATAGAAATCAAATTGCTAATTTTATTTTATTTTAATTCCGAATTTCAATTTTATTGTACTACATGGTCTCTTTTACTTAGGAATTTATATGGAAGTCAAATTGCTGATTTTATTTTATTTTATATTCTGAATTTCAGTTTTATCTTACTTGCATGAACTCTTCTTTTTAATCTAGACTATTATAATCTGGACTCACCACGATCGATGATGTAGTTCTTTAACTTTTTTCACCGATTAATGTGGGAATTTTTTGCCCTTAAGAGCGAACGTGGTGTCTTCTTTTGACTTTGCTTTAATAAGATAATAGATTACCAAGATTGACAACATGAAATTGGTATTGTTAGATCCATCATGAAATATACTTTCATAATGTATAATTATTTTTATTTGAAACAACATATTTTCATAGAAATTAATGGTCAAAGTGTCACGTTTGAGACCGTGTCAATATCCAAAACGAATATGTCCGCCATCACAGTGCTTCACTTAGCATCATACTGTGTGTCAAAGTTTCTGTAGTTTGGCATAGTTGAGTTATATACATTTGAACACGCTACACTGTAATTTCATTCTACTTTCTGGTGTTCCTGGTTTCATGCTGGCAAATAGTTAAATACTTGGAATAGCTGTCGTCTGTTGGTACTGTGGGTATTTTTGATCTTCTAATCCTTAGATGACTATGCACGCGTCAACAAGAGTCAAGAGCTGTTGTCAGCAACTCAGCACCTCTTCTGTCTTTTTCCTTAAAAAAAAAAGAAAACTACTAGTGCATCATAGTAGTAGTATTATCAGACAGTAATCATTACTAACTTTGCTACAATGAACTTGGTATTGTTCAGTAGTGGGGTTTTGGAGATCAGACTAAAGTACTTAAATCACTTAAATCCCTTTTCTTGATTCTGTGCTGCATCGCCTCATTTTACAAAAGGAATTCTATTTTTCCAAGTAACCTGCTCAATTACGTGGGCCAGTTCGAAAATGCAATTTTTAGTAGTTTCCAATGCACAACAAAATGCTTTATGTGCTGATGCTCCCATCCGTGAGTAATTTGAGTGTCAGCAATAAGCCATCATCGTTCCGTCAGTTTCTGGCCTAGCAACACTTTGGTAGCGGTCGGTCAATCTCGTATTCCCTTTTGTTAGCTGCTAAGAGACCTTATCAATTTGCAGAGCTGGACCATTCGACATGTTAGCACTTCAGGCACCTTCAGGTGATACACAACAGCGCATCGAGTTGTTATTTGTCTTGTCAACTACTCCAGCTGCTAAACCTGCATTTTGGTTAAACGTTGCCCCCAAACGCGGAACTTCACTCAGTTAACCTCTTCTGATGTCTACTGAGCTACAGCTCTACCTCCAGGATTGTATTTCAATTCATAAGTTCCCTTGACTCCTCCGGGTCACATAACCTGAAATGCAAGCACACGCTTAGCTTTGTGTTTTTCATAAATAGCAGTATTGCACTCTTTCCATACACTATAAGTATTAGCTAGTAGCACTTTGGAACCCCTTCTCATCGCACCCAGGATGCAGCTCCCATTGCTTTGGTACGGTATGCGCAAAAGAGATAATTGGCCCGGTTAACGAACAATGGAAGACTGAACTTTTGCAGCAAGTGTTCTCTGAAGCTGATCTGAGATAGTATCTCGAGTATTTAACCGTTTTCTGAACTTATAACTTGCTAATTCGCTTGACCATTTGATGTGGAATTTTCACACTGTAGCTCGTCCTTCCATCACCACAATCTGAATCCTGCTTTCGTGTACATGAAGATGCATCAATCAGTTCACTGTATGGTTAATGTGGCGTCGAACTTTTGCGAGGATTTCCTAGTCAGACTTGGTGATTGGTGTGCTATATATGGTTCTGGTTTCAGATCTGCTGATTTTCTGGTTGTTTTTTTTTTTTGATGAAAGCAGGCATGAGATCTGCCTATTTCAATTAATATAGCGGAAAAACCCAAGAACAGAGACCCGAAGGTCCGAAGAAAGGTTCTAAAAGATAATTACGAAGGAAAAAAGCTCTCTAAGACATGCCCCCCACCTCTGTGATTATCCAGACTTTTCCTTCTTCCTTTATCTTTGCGGCCAGGTCATGGGTGGAGTCGAACCTTCTGTTGAAAATTCTCGCGTTACGCTCTTTTCAGAGCTCCCAGGTGGTTAGCGTGACGACCGTGGCCGTTACTCTAGGTGGTAGTTGGCTTAAGTTACAAACTGTTGACCACCAGTCTGCTATGTTGAGGCTCGGACTCCAATGTGATGGCTTGAGCGCCGCGTAGCCCAACCATTCGGATATGCGGTTCCACACCATTCTGGAGTACCTGCACTCTGCCAGCAGATGTAAAACTGTTTCATTTGTTTGCCTGCAAAGCAGGCACAAGCCCTGATTTGGCCAACCCCAAACTTGGAGCCTATTGGACATCCAGATCCTATTTTGGATGGGCGACCATGCTAATTGCTTGCTTTTTTTTTTTTTTGGGGGCGAAGCTTTCAGATTGTCTGTTGTAGTCAAGGATCGTTAAACACGTGAATTGAAGCTCATAGGCCGACTTTGCCGTATACTCCCCTCGCGAGTTTAGCCTCCAGATGATCTTGTCTGTGGCGGAAGAATCCAGGGTGATTTGGCTTACCCGTTCCCAAACTTGTAATAATTGTTGGATAGTTTGGGATGATAAGACCACCGGGAGGTTGATGTCTTGTAGCCATCGATTCTCCTGCAGCGTTGCCTGAACTGTTCTTTGTTTCCATATTGAGAAGCGGAAGATCTCCGGGGCACACTCCTGTAGGGACGGCCCGCCTAACCCCTTTGAGATCCAGAACTTTGCTTTCCGGCCATTTCCTAGCGTAATCGAGGTTGCCGCGTCGAACAGTTGCTTGTCAACCTCGTTGCAAGGTAGTTTCATGCCGACCCAAGGCTTGCTGTCGGTCGTCCATTGTTGCCACAACCAGCGAAGCCTGAGAGCCCAGATTGTCCTGTTGTAGTCAGTGACTGTTAAACCTGTGAATTGAAGCTCATAGGCCGACTTTGCCGTATACTCCCCTCGCGAGTTTAGCCTCCAGATGATCTTGTCTGTGGCGGAAGAATCCACGGTGATTTGGCTTACCCGTTCCCAAACTTGTAATAATTGTTGGATAGTTTGGGATGATAAGACCACCGGGAGGTTGATGTCTTGTAGCCATCGATTCTCCTACAGCGCTGCCTGAACTGTTCTTTGTTTCCATATTGAGAAGCGGAAGATCTCCGGGGCACACTCCTGTAGGGACGGCCCGCCTAACCCCTTTGAGATCCAGAACTTTGCTTTCCGGCCATTTCCTAGCGTAATCGAGGTTGCCGCGTCGAACAGTTGCTTGTCAACCTCGTTGCAAGGTAGTTTCATGCCGACCCAAGGCTTGCTGTCGGTCGTCCATTGTTGCCACAACCAGCGAAGCCTGAGAGCCCTTGCGAATTTGGCAAGGTTGAGGATTCCCAGCCCGTCGAGGTTTTTTGGTCGGTGTACCTTGTCCCAGTTGACTTTGCATTTCCCTCCTATTATCGCTTCTACCCTCGCCCAAAGGAACCATCGCCTCATGCGGTCCAAGGCATGAAGGGTTGATTTTGGCACTCTTAAGGCCGTGAGGTAGTAGGTCGGGATCGAGGTGAGCACCGATTTTACGAGGGTGGAACGACCCGCTGTGGTGAGAAGTTTGCCTTGTCAACCCGCTAGCCTTCCTTCAACTTTGTCTAAGAGGGGTTGAAAATCCACCCTCCTAAGTCTTTTATAGGTCAGAGGTAGCCCCAAATATTTGATAGGGAAACTTGCACGTGTGGCCGCAAAGTCTTGCAGTAATAAGTTGATGTTTAGGTGCCCACACCGTATTGGGACCACCGTGCTTTCGTGGAAGTTTGTGTGTAGTCCTGAGACGATTTCAAAGTTTTGGAGAATCGTGGTTGTTGCTGTGATGTATCGTTCAGAGGGGGAGATGAAAATTGCTGCATCATCGGCATAGAGCGAGGTCCTGAGGGTGTCGAACCGGCCCCGGCGGCGGTCTAGATATCCATGTTTAGATGCCTTTGTGAACAATCTTTGCAGAGGGTCAATTGCTAGAATGAGAAGGAAGGGGGAGAGCGAATCTCTTTGCCTCAGGCCCCTTCCGTGGTTGATGCTGCTACCCGGAATGCCATTGAGTAGGATCCTGGAGGATGCTGAAGACCAAAGGGCTGTAATCCAACCTCTCCACCTGGGTGGGAACCCACGTCTCTGGAGTAGCTCCATAAGGTAATCCCATCTTACCGAGTCGAAAGCTTTTGCTATGTCTAGCTTAAGGAATATAGTCGGAGTTTTAGACCTGTGAAGCTGAGTAGCGAGGTTTTTGATGTACAAGAAATTGTCGTGGATACTTCTTTTCTTCATGAACGCACTCTGGTGAACCGATACCAAACTATTTAGATGGGGAGCAAGCCGCAGGGCCAATGTCTTGGAGATCCACTTTCCTATCCCGTGGATGAGGCTAATTGGTCTGTAATCGGACACCCCTTCGGCCCCTTCTTTCTTCGGAATTAGGGCGATGCTCGCCGAGTTAAGGAGAGGCATGTTCGTCGTTCGAAGGTTGTGAAAGCTTTGGAAGACCGCCATGATGTCTGCTTTTATAATGGACCAGCAAGTTCTATAGAAGATGAACGTGAAGCCATTTGGGCCCGGTGCCTTCTCCCTTGGCATGAGAGCCATGGCGTTTCTAACTTCCTTCTCAGAAAAAGGTCCGTCCAGACCCTTCATGTTCTGCGGCCCATAGTCCAGCTCCTCCCATCTAAGGTTTAGAGTTCTGGAGCTTGGTGTGGATAGCATCTCGGAAAAATGCTTTTCCAGTGCTTCTTGTTTATCCTCGTGCGAGATGGCCCAACCTGTCCCGGTGCTCAGCCTTTGGATGGCATTTTTTCTTCTCCTCGAATTTGTTTTCAAGTGGAAAAATCTTGTGTTAGCGTTGCCCTCTTTAAGATTCCTTAGTCGGGAGCTCTGTCTTTTCCTTGATCATTCAATCACGGCCAAACCCATCACCCTCTTTTTTAACCCCTCTTAGCCCCCTTTCTGACGTCGTGAGATGTCTATTCTCCTGGACTATATCAAGCCTCAGAATTACTTCCAAGGCCATGTGGAGCTCCAGTTTCGCTTGGGAGAAGAGGCTTCTGCTCCATGCCCGAAGTTTTTTCGCCATTGCGACAAGTTTGTAGTCCAGATGGAACGGTTCCTTCGTGATGCTAAGTTCACTATTTGCTTTCCTTCTCGTGCCTCAGTTGTCGTGTACCAGATAGTGTCTCTCAAGAGACGGAGGGTTATCCAGAATTGGATCGTCACTAGATTAATAAAAACTCCTTTTGACCTAGTCCTAACGTGATATCATTATCCTCAATACGGTTATCCTTACAGTTGTAGTAGTACTAATCAAGCGAAGCTAGTGAACCTTATCTTGCTTTTGATCTTCAATGTGCGAATCTATTCTTGCGAAAGTACTAGTGCCCTCGATTGCAGCTTCACTTCCATATATATATGAGCATAGACTTTATGTTTGGTAAGGTTCTGTACTACCCTGATGCCTAAAATTTGTTTACTACCCAAGATCACCAGTCATTGAATATCAGGGTAATGTCAAAGTGGAGTGAACTCGGACATGTTTGTCTTGCACGAGCACAAAGACTGTCTCTGTATACAAGAGATCATTATTCAAAAGCAAAGTCAATAGTAGAGGCCATATGCCCATATGGAACTCGAACCGAATCGCTTCGTCTCTTGTGGATGGATGCCTGGCCCCATCCAGCCACCACTCGGCTCGTATATTTATTTTTCCGGTCATCCAACCGAATTTGTCCGGTAAGGCGGACGTAAGCGGCGACTTTCCGAGTCACCGCTCGCAACTTTCGTGTTGGAGAACAAACCTGTGCTCCCCCTTTTCTCAACTTTTGCGTCGGAAGACCACTCCCGTGCCTGCTTTTTCTCCAGCAGATGGTATAGGAGCAGAGAACCGATGCGTTGGAATGATGGCTACATAACATAAGGAACATATTTTGTCACGCTGAAGCTCGTTGGTGCTTGCTAGTATTTGACTCGTGTAATTATTTGGCAAATAGGATGCATGTGTGATTGTGCACTGCTTTTTTCCATTGATTAGAAGTGTTATGAATATCATTACTGTTATGAATATTGTATGTATATTTAAGAGGACCTAATGGATAATATATATATATATATAGTACAATGGGGTTGCCATATACAGATAATGAAATACATAAGGAGAGTCCTATTCTAACACTTCCTCTCAAACTCAAGGTGGATCACACACACTGAGTTTGGAGAGAAATTACAAAATGTTGTGCCCTAGTCTGTGGCTTCGTGAAGAAGTCAAGAACACAGAACTCGATGGCACAAATCAGAAGCAAATACTCCCTCCTGCACTTGTGAGCGAGTGTATGAAGCATCCACACCAATGTGTTTGGTGAGCTCATGCTTCACTAGGTCCCAGGCAATACTGATAGCATCTATACTGTCAGACAAGAGAGTCGTGGTCCCATCACAGACACTCCAAAATCTGCAAGTAGCCACCTTAACCAAGTAACCTCTGCTGTCACTGTTGCCATAGCTCTTAACTCGCCACACTCGAGCGGAAGCTGCGATGCTTTTTAGTCTTCGGGCAATCGGGATGGAGCAAAAAAGCACCGATGCGAAAGAGAACGATGATAAGAAGGATCACTAGTCCGGTCGTGTCGGTATGCTGGCTTAGTGAGGTGGAGCTAGGGAAAAACAAACGACGAGAGATAGTCCCACACAAGTAGCGAAGAACACGAAGAAGGTGACTGTAGTGAATATGGGTAGGACGAGCCATGAACTGACTCAAAATATGAACAATATAAGCAATATCAGGACGAGTGCTCACAAGGTACACCAAACTCCCAACAAGATAACGATATCGAGTAGGATTCTCAAGAAGATCACCATCAGTGGCACGAAGCTGGAGGGATAGCTCCATGGGAGTCTCAGCAATGCGAGTGTCAGTCAGACAAGACCGGTCAAGAAGATCCTGTACATACTTTTGCTGGGAGAGATAGTAGCCCTCAGGCATGGAAGAGACCTCGACCCCAAGGAAGTATGTAAGAGAACCAAGATCAGTCATCAAAAACTGCTCATTGAGATGCTTCTTCACATATGTGATGAAGGAGGAATCATCACCAGTGATGAGCATATCATCAACATACAGAAGAAGCAATGTCCTACCCCGAGATGAGACATAGACAAAAAGAGCAAGATCGTGGGAACTGACAGTGAAACCGACAGTAGTAATCACTGAGGTAAAACGTGCAAACAAGGCACGAGGAGCCTGTTTGAGACCATGAAGAGCATGATGAAGATGACAGACATGCCCATCAGGAATAGAATGCCCAGGTGGTGGCTGCATGTAGACCTCCTCATGTAAAACACCATTAAGAAAAGTATTCTTAACATCCAACTGAGAGATAGACCATCGGCGAACAGAACCAACCGCAACAAGAGTGCGAATAGTGGTTATATGGGCAACAGAGACAAAAGTCTCATCGTAGTCACGACCGTACTCCTGCTGAAAGCCGCGTGCCACAAGGTGTGCCTTGTAGCGCTCGATAGTACCATCAGACCGAGTCTTAATCTTGTACACCCACCTGCACATGATCGGACGAGCATGAACAGGTATCTGTACAATATCCCAAGTCTCCGTACGTCGAAGAGCATCAAGCTCCTCTGCCATAGTGAGATGCCACTCAAAATGAGGAGCAGCCTCACGATAAGAACTAAGCTCAGTGGCAGAGAGAGCATGAGCTATCGGAGCAAATCCAAGACGATTAGGAGGTCGAAGGGATGTCCGGTCACGAAGGACATAATGAGGAGCATCAGCAGGAGGATCAGATGTAGGTATCGGCAAGATACCAGGAGAGGAGGCTGGGAAGAACGAGGACGCCTGGAGTAGTGAATACCAGAGAAACGAGACGGTGGTGTTGCAGGAACAAGAGGCGGTGCTGCAAGAGGCACCACTAGAGATAGACCAGAGAAAGACTGTGATAGTGGAGAAATGGGTGAAGAGTCAAAAAGAGACAACCATGAAATTGACTCAATGGTGGAAACAGGAGGAGCCGAATCTCGATAGAAGAAAGGTCGAGATTCGTCAAAGACAATATCTCGTGAAATCCTGATCCGTCGAGCAGAAGGAACCCAGCAACGATAGCCCTTATGCTCAGAACTATAACCAAGAAACACGCACTCAACTGACTGGGCCGATAGTTTAGTGCGTTCATGAGGCTGCAGCAGAACAAAACAAGTACAACCAAAAATACGAAGGTGAGTGTACTGGGGACTCGAGAGTAGAGACGCTCTATAGGACTGATACCCTTAAGAGTAGTTGAAGGCTGCATATTGATGAGATATGCGGCCGTAAAAACAGCCCCAGCCCAGAACTGTAGTGGAACGTGAGAGACAAAGAGAAGAGTATGGACAGTCTTAATCAGATAACGATGTTTGCGCTCAGCATCCCCATTCTGAGCATGGACACCAGGACAAGAAGACTGGTAAAGAGTGCCCTGCTTAGAAACAAACTGTCTAAAAGCGCCAGAACAATACTTGCCAGCAGATTCACAACGAAAAGTATGGATGGGAGAATCAAACTGAGGACGAACCATCGTTGCAAAGCTACGATAGATCGCAAGAAACTAACCACGATTAGACATAGGGAAAATTCATGTAAAACATGAATAATCATCAATGAAGATCACATAAAGTTTATACCCGCTTTTAGAGATAATGGGTGCAGGTCCCCATACATCTGAATGAACTAAGTCAAAAGGACGAGAAGACAAGGACTCACTAAAATGATAAGGAAGTTGTAGCTGCTTGCCCAGCTTACCTTGACAAAACATGGCCGTGTCAACAGTAACACGTCCAAGAACACCCCAATGAGCTAACGAAGAAAGACAGGACCCACACAAGTGACCTAAACGGTGATGCCACTGCGCAAAAACTCCAGAGGTGATGGCAGCAGTGGCGGTGGAAGGAGACGTAGAGGTGACAGGAGCAACTGAAGTGGATAGAAGGTGGAGGCGATTAAGGATGTAGAGACCCTAACGATCCCTACGCCACTGGTCAGTTCCAAGTACCATCCCTGTCTATCGATCCTGGATGAAACAAGTGTGAGAGTCAAAACCAACCCTACAGTCGAGATCGGTGAGCTGACCCACCGAGAGAAGCTGCATGGTAAGCTGGGGAACATGGAAAATAGCTGGAACAGAAAAATCAGTGTACAAAAGAGTGCCATGACAGCTGACAGATAGAGAAGTACCGTTAGCTGTCTGAACAGATATAGGAGAAATAGGAGGTCCTACTAAAGTGAGAGATGTGGAGTCTGGTGTCATGTAGAAAGATGCACCAGAATCAAGAACCCAAGAAGTACTTGGAGGAGACGTCTGAGCTAGACTGGCAGAACCTACTGAGCTGTGAGAGAGCTGCTGAAGTAGAGCCTAGTAGAGCTGCTGAACAGAGTCACCTCGCTGAGAAGGTCCTAACGTGCTAGTCTGTCCTCCTGTCGAGGAAGGGCCTCCCTGGCCCCCCTTGATCGTCCAGCCCCACGCGCTTTGTTCTGTTTTTTCCGCACCACACAACGCTGGTAGTTATGCTCGATGTTCTTGCGATAATTGCACTGAACCCTAGTTGGTGCACAAACAGGAGCAGAAACAGACACCTCAGGGACTGTAGTCAAAGTAGAAACCGTCGGTGTAGTCGAAGAAGAAGGAGTAGCAAGTACAGTCGGAACAAACTGTGCTGCTAACTTGCAGCGAAGCTCCTCAGCACGAAGCGTCGAAAGAGCCTCGGTGGGCTATCGGTCGTCTTGGCGGCTCGATGAGTTGAGCCACGACAGCCCAAACTCTCGGCAAAGGCGGCGAGACGAAGTCATAAAGCGAAGCGATCACGATCGCTTTCACGACTTGATGACGCCCAGCAGAAGCGGAGAAGCCAGCTCGTCCAGCTGACACCAAAGACCGGCCAGGGCTCGGAAGAAGTCGTCAACGGAGGAGTCCTCTTGGCGAAACATCTCCAACTCACGTTGAAGCGAAAAGAACTAAGTATCGCTGCTCTGCTGATATCGCTCGCGCAAGTACTCCCAGATCTGACGAGTGGCACGTAGACCAACAATGTCTGGCTGGATGGAGTCGTCGACGCTGACCACCAAGATGGCTTGAACACGGGCCTCATTAGCATACCGGCGCTCAAAAGCGTCTATGGCATACTGAAAGGCCTCATCAGCAGCAGCGGCGGCCTCTGCCCACTTCTTGGTGGCCTCATCTTCTGTAGGAGATGCAGAAGTAGGCTGTCTGAGAGGAGGCTGAACAGGCGACGACGGACAAGGTCAGGAACCAGTAACATGTCCCTAGAGGCAGAGACCATCAAGCGCGATCTACATGAGTGAAGACCACAACCTGTAGTTCATCCCAGTAAGCTTTGTTTCGGAAAATGGGATCGCAGTTGATGGAACAGAAGCCATCAGTAGGCGGCATTGGACAGCGTAGCGACTAAGGCAATGAAGTCTAACAGGCAACGCTGGACAGCGCGGTGGTTAGAGCGACGTATTGTTTTTTTTTTAATTTTTTTAATTTTTTTTGCGGGCTAGGCCGGCTCACACTAAAAGGCCGAAGGCCTTCTAATATCGGCCGATGCACTCGATGCGCATGGGGGGGAACTAGGGTTCCCCCCTGCTGCTACTCGAGTGGCGATGGCGGCGGCCGGACCAGCAAAGGTGGCACTCCGGCGGCAACCTCACGCACGTGCGGCTTCGGGCGAGCAGCAGCCCGGCTTTTGGGAGCAGGGTGGCGGCGGAGGCGGGCGGTGGCGGCGTCGGTCGTTCGCCGCTCGGGGTCGTCAAAGACTTCGGCGGCCGGGCGCAGCGTCGTCGGCCAGCATGGCGGCGAACGGCGGAGACCGAGCGGGGCGTCAGTGCTTTCGTGTGATCCGGCTTTGGGCGCGGTGGCGGCGCAGCTTTGGGAGCGGCGACTCACGGCGGCGTTCGAGACGGGCGGCAATGGGCGGCGAGCTATTGCGTGCATTTGGCTGAACGACGATGGGCGGGCGATGCGGCGACATCGGCGATGGGATGGCAGCGAAAGGAGAGTTAGGTCAGACGGCGACCGAGTGGGCGATAGCATTGGGTGACGGAGGGCACAACGTTGGCAAGAACAGCGGTGGCGGCGGCTGGGGATGGCAGCGGAAGGGAACGAGTTAGGTTAGAACCTTATGCTCTGATACCATGTTATGAATATTGTATACTGTTATGAATATTATGTGTATATTCAAGAGGGCCTAATAGACAATATATATAGGGAGTACAATGAGTTGTCATATACAAATAAGAAAATACATAAAGAGAGTCCTATTCTAATAAGAAGCACTTACGATCGCACTGCGTACTGATAGACTGATACTATACGGAAATGGTAAAAAAAAGTGTTAATGAAATTGGCACGTTGATCAGCTTGCATATGCATATCATTCCATGGGTATTGGTTCGATTCTAGTAGTAGTGAAGTTATCTGGTATCACTCGCATTAATTCTCTGTTTTGTTCTCCCCAGATGAGAACCAGATTGCTAGTGTTAGTACGGGCCACTTTCCCGGGGTTAGGTCCATATGTCAATGAGATATAAGAGTGACATCCTGAAATTCAATTTAGGGGTGCGGCACATCCTAAAAATTCTAATTTCGCGTGGTCACGATCTTGCAATCTGTATTACACAGTTTTGCACCTCATGCAGTTTGTTGTTACAAAAAATTGCAAAGCTTTCGACCACAACTTCAGAGAACAAGCTATGGATAAACTGAATCCTAGTTGAATCCTCTGTAAACCCATGTGTGATCCTCATGCAAACAAGCACCGAACACGGACAGTGCTTTGCCTGAGATTCTAACAGGGCTTTTACCCACTTTCCCTTCTGTGCACAAATACAAGAGACAAATGGGTAAGCTGCATGACTGCATCCACAGCTACAAGCACCAATACCTAATTAAGAACTTACACTCGTGAAAAAAAAAAGAGATTACACACTTTATGAGTGTATTGCTTAATACTGAATCAAGCACCCAAATGCTAGATGTACAAATCAAGCAGAAAATGACAGAGACAGAGAGGAAAAGGAGTAAAGAAAACTAATTATTCACAGCATGCTATTGCCGCGGCTGCTGCCTTTCCAAGTCTTCCATTTCCACGGCGTGGTCGCTCTGCGGCCTCCGCGCCGACGGCCTCTCCCTGCTCAGTATCTTCCTCAGCGACGCGCCGAGACCCCGCGCCGGCGCCGAGGTGCCCGCCTCCTCCTTCTCCACGTCCTGCTTCTCCTGCACCCACCCTGCCGCGGTTGGCGGCGGCGGCGGCGGCGGCGGCTCCACCCCGGTGCGGCACACCGGGCACGACGAGCTGGACGCGAGCCACGTGTCGACGCAGGCGACGTGGAACACGTGGTCGCAGGCGGGCAGCACGCGCACCGCGTCCCCCTCCTGCATGGCGCCGAGGCAGATCGTGCACTCGCTGCAGTCCGCCTCGCCGACCTTCTCGTACGCCGAGGTCGGCAGCGCCGCGATGGCCGACGGATCCAGCCCGCCCTTCGGCGCCGCGGCCCCCGAGTCGGCTGCTGTGGTCGGCAGCACGGCCGCGCGCCGACGGTTCCGGCGGCGGACGTGGCAGATGTAGAGGTGCAGGAAGAGGGCGAGGCCGAGCACGGACACGGAAGCGGCGACGGCGATGGAGATGAGCCGCACGTTGCGGCTCGACCCGGCCGCCGGGCTCCTCTCCCCCCCGCCGAACCACGCGGACCCCGGGTCGTTCACGTTCCCCGACATGGCCGACTCTCGGTCGATAACTCGATATACGCGCGCTAGCTCCTCTCCTCGGCGTGTTGGTTGGTGAGATGGCGAGGTTTGGGCGTGCTTAGCTAGTGTTTGCCCTTATAAGCTAAGCAGAAGCGCGCTAATGATTGATTTGGATGGTTTACTAGTGGTTTGCTTAGGTTTATAGGTTTCAGCCGTGGGCGACTGGGCGTGGCGTTCGCGCGCGATGCAGCTAGTGGGCAGCGGACGGAGTGCCCGATTCGGATCTGTCAAGTCATGTGGGGGCAAAGTCGCGGCACGTTGGTGGAAAGCGGTGCAGATATTTGAGATACCGACGTGGCCATTCGCGCCCTTCCCCCCGATGAGATGTGACGGGATGGAGATGCGAACCGCGGCCAAAGTGCCAAACACGTCGATTTGGTGCAGTTTCTCTGAGGTTCCTTAGCCTCCGAGGCAAGCGGGGCAGCCAGGTGCTTGCATAGCATCGCCCTGGAGGCAGATGGCCAGACGGGGTAATGAACAGCGTGATGCGGATTTGGTGCGGTTTCTCTGAGCAAAACACAATCTGGAATCGAAGATGAAGCGAAGGACTTAATGCCAAATATATCTCCTCTCAAAGCCAGCCAGGAGGCTCACCCTTTGAAGAGGAAGACCCAGAGATCTAACACCGACTGCTGCTAACCGCCTCTGCGCATCGCGTGCGGCAGTTCGTGCCCCCCGGTGTCATCCCCTAGGATCCCCCTTTTCTATCACGAGAGCAAGAACCAAAAAACCAAATCGCCCAAGAGCACCTGCCGAAGGAAACGGCAGAAATGCCAAAGGATTAGGATGCACGCCTCCTCCACACAATTCCCACTGGTGAGCCCTACAAGCCTACTTAAAATATTTGTTTTTCTTTTCGGTTCAACAATATGGAAAATTTTCCAAAAAGCCCTCAAAGAAACCAGCACCTTAGCCTCCGAGGCAAACGGAGCAGCCAGGTGTTTGCATAGCTTCGCCCTGGAGGCAGACGGGGTACTGAACTGCGTGATGCGGTACTATGGATCAACTCTGGCCGCAGGAGTACGGACATTGCCGTCCGTCCGGCCGCATCATGGACAGAGACGAGCAGGACGATATCTGCAAATTTTTGGTTGATTGGTGATGGGTTGTGACACTCGGCAACTTTTTGGCTAATCTAACGCATTTGTATTCCGTATTTACAAATCTAACCACGTGAAAATCGAATTTGCAAAAATAGCACCGCTGATGCACGATCACCGTGCGCCAGTGGCCGCCATGCCGACACGTGGCGCTGGCGCACGGTCACCGTCGTCGCCAGCGCCCCTCAACCGCCACGTGGTGCTTGTTGGCGCCGGTGACAACGCGTCGGCGCCCGTGCCGAAACGTGTCGCGAAAAAATGAGAAAAATAATTTTTTGAGTGAAAAATGGGCGCGATGTCGGCGACGAAGGCGGCGTTACCATGCACCAGCGCTGCACGGCGGCGTGGCGCTGGCGCCGCGATGACCGTCGCCCGATGGTGCCATTTTTGCAAATACGTAAAATACGTGGTTAGATTTGTAAATACGGAATGCAAACGCGTTAGATTAGCCAAAAACTCCTGCTTGGTTGGTTCGGGAAGGCTTGCCTTCAGGTTGGTTGGTGGTCACTCGCTCCATTTTCGACGATACTGACGGGAGTAATTGCAGTGAAAATCGAGTTTTTAAGAGCTGACCGTCTCTTCCACTTATTCAGTTTCTCTTTCTAGGTACATATTGAAGTATAAGTGAATTGTTCGTCTTTCCTTATCAAATTAAATTTTTTCGGGTGAACTAATTGGTGCATGCTACTTAATATGATATTAAAGACAAGAGGTCTTAAGTTCAAGACCTGGTTGGCGCAGTATACTATTGTATAATAAAAGCTCGAGAAATACTACAAAACACTATAGCGTTTCTTCTAAAACCAACGGTATATGAAATAACCATCCGATTTGAAGCATTGGAAGCTGCAGATCGTTGCTTCCTTTGTCCTTATCCACAAGATCATTCCCCGAAGCACACCTTTGGTCAATTCATTGCCTCTCTTCCGAGTCCCTACCCACACACCCATCCACCTCTCTTTCTTTCTCTCTCAATTCTTGGGAGATTTCACCCACCTATGCTCTGCTCTCTCACTCTCTCTCTCCACAACATATCTCAGCTCCAATGTTGACTGATTTACCACCATCACGGGTGGATTTGACAGTTTTAGACCACCTCGCAGCTACATGGAGCTATGGTGAGAGGTTAGCTGCTATGGCAAGTGGGCAGGGCATGCTACTGCAGAACTTGCATGAAGGCGGGGTAGCAAGTGGTGTTAGGCTCGCGACGGCAGCTACGGAGCACATCTGCGGCTGTGGGGCGGTGAGCACGGGTTCCCCAAGCATTGCGATGGATGGATGGTGAGTGCAGGTACGACTGTTGGGCGACAAGCGTGGTGGTCATGGGCTGCCCCGAGCTTAGTGGTGGACGGTGAGCGAGGTGGCCACGAGTAGGGCTATGGACGCCGGACGTGGAGTAGGCAGGCGGCTTTGGTGCTCGTGGACAGCGAAGCCGTCGAGGTATGCCCGGATTTGATTGTCGTGGCCAGCGAGCTTGGTGGTAGGAGGGAAGGCCAACATCCGCGATGTCTCGGCGAGCGCGGAGTGGCCGTAGGTGAGCACATCGGGATTTTTTTTGATCTTGTTTGATTTTTGATGAAACTTGTTGAAACTTCTCGAAACATGTTGAAACTTGAATTTTTTTGTCTGAAACTTGTTGAAACCTAAGTTCCAAAATCTGAAACTCATTGAAACTTATTAAAACATGTTGAAACTTGCTGAAACTTCTTGAAACTTTTTGTCTAAAACTTGTTGAAACTTGAGTTCCAAAATTCGAAACTTGATAAAACTTCTTGAAACACGTTAAAACTTACTGAAACTTCTTGAAACTCTTTTTGTTTGAAATTTATTGAAACTTGAGTTCCAAAATCGGAAACTTGTTAAAACTTGGGCTTGAAACTTTCTTTGAATCTTTTGGAAACTTGTAAAAATATGCGAAACCCCACTGAAACAGAAACTTTTAAAATGTTTTTCATGAGATTTCTTGAAACTCTTTTGGCTAAAACTTGAGTTCCAAAATATGAAACTTGTTGAAACTTGGGCTTGAAACTTTCTTGGAATCTTCTAAAAACTTCTAGAAATCTGAAACGCGTTGAAACCTAGTCAAAACTTCAAACTCGAAATCTAGAACTTTTAGGTAATTGAAACTTCACGAAACTGCTATACCGTTGGAAATGCTTTCTAATGGTATAGCGTGGGCTAGTAGCTCCCTAAAAGCTCATGATTGGTATTTTACAGTTTTTTTAAAAAGATAAATATGCTAGAAATTCTCACAAAAAAGAAAACATCTGGTCCTCAATAGGGTGATATGTAATTAAAGTTGAACTATAATGACCATTGGATGTTAAATTTTTTTAGAGAGCGTGCAAAAGCTTTGCACATATTTGCATTATAAGAAAGGAGAGTCAGTACAACGCAAATAAAATTCTGAAAAAAGAGAAAAACGGCTTGGTCTAAACCAAGCACCAGAAACAACAAAGAAACATTACAACAACTAGTTCTTCAAGTCTTCTCCAAATTTGCCACGATGTCAAAACAACCAAAGTCTCAAAAATTCTAGCGTACTTCTTTGATAATCTTTTCTAGCTGCAAGCCACCATTCTATTTTTTGAACATTGACAGTTGGGACCAATCTCTCATGATGAAGTCCATTTCCAAAGCACTTTATTCGTTTGATCCTCCTGCAACTGAATTCTTGAGAGTTTTTCCCAAACAACTAGATATTCTCTAATGGCGATGATTGATATGCCTCCCCTGATATCACTGACCCAATTGTGATTGTCAAGAGCTTCTTTCATTGTTCTTCTCCTTCTCAGATTTTTGCTAACTAAAACAATTAGGTTTGGTGCCAAAATGGCTATGCAATTGTTGTCCAACCAATAGTCTGACCAGAACAAAATAGAAGTTCTATTACCAAATCATTTTTTGTTGAGGCCTGAAACATAGTAGACACTATATTTTCACACACCAAAGGCATGTCACACTATGTTCTACTTTTTAGATAATGGAAGATAAAACTCTCCCGACCTCTGCATCAAGGATGCACACAACCCAGTTTATTATAGAGTTTAAAGCGTCAACAGTGCCAAAAGCATTAAAGGTGCCGCAAAGCCTTATAACCAAAAGACGATTGAAAATTAAACTCAATCATTAAAAATCCTAGAGTTAAACCGCTACCCATGACTGTTGTAGATTTGTTTCACCACAAACTCCAACCTGGCGCTTCCAGCCAACAAGGACTCCTTCTGAGTCGGTTTCTGTAGAATTGTCCAAGCACTCTGCCAATTCCCACTCAGAAAGATAACCCGCAAGGGATTAGTGGTAATCTTTTTATTAAAAAAACATCGTTTCGACATAACCAAATAGACCAACATAAGGCACTAGCTCCCACGAGGAGTTGTGTCTTTAAATTTTTTGAAATACTAGCTAACCAATTCCCAAACATGTTGGCTATACGTACTCGTAGGAGGAGATAAATTGAACGCACATTGAATAGCCCACCATGCAAGACATGAAAAGGGGCAATCAATAAAAAGATGCTGAATTATTTCCGCTTCATTACAGAAACAACATTTTGTGCTTCCCCTACAATTTCATTTGAGTACATTATCTTTAGTTAAAACTACCCCTCTTTTGAGATACCAAAGAAATATTTTCACTTTTAATGGAATTTTAATTAAAGAAAAAAATTCCTGATGAGAGTGCAGCAATTTCCAATTAGTGCCACATAAAAAGGCTATACCGAAAAAAGTCCAGACTTATTCAATTTCCACCTAAAAATATCTTTTTGAGAATTCAAATGTACATTGGCAATTCTCCGAATTAACTCATTCCAAGCCTGTAACTTAGGGCCGATAATAGGTTGACGAAAAGAAATATTTAAAGGAACCGACCTCATAATATTCACCACTGTATCATCCTTTTTCCTCACCACATTATAAAGGTGTAACATCCCAATTTTTAGTTTTTTTTTGAAAATTTTCAAAATAAAATTAACCATTTGATGTTATTAAGTTGCTAAAGCTTAACATGAAATTTTAGAGAATAAAAGCAATTTAAATGACTAAACCAAACTTCAATTAATTAAAGAAATTGATTCAATTGGGTTTTCTGGTATTTAAAGTTAAAAAGATTATTTTAAGTAATTTCTTGAATTTTTTGGATTTGAAAAAGGGTTTTCCTTTTTGTCCCGGAATTAAAAATAATTTATTTGCAAAATTGAACGCCAAAGTTAAGTTGTAAATATTTTGATTAAGTTCAAATTAATTTAAGGAATTTCTGTGTAGTTTTCTAGAATTTTTGGACTTTCTTTTATAATTTCTAAAAGCCTTTTGGTTTTCTTGTATTTTCTGTAATCCAAAATCCTTTTTAAATCTCCTTTTCGTTTTGGGCCGAAATCATCCGCTCGGCCCACTCCACTTTCCTCCCATTGCCCAGCTCCCCGACTCGCTATGCTCGCTAGCCCGCTCCACCTCCTCCCCACACCCCCTCACAGATAGGCGGGCCCCGCTTGTTAGCCTCACCCCTCCTCCTGGTCATGTTCTCCATCGCGTCACGCCCCCATGCCGCCCGCGTCACATCCGTGCACGTGGATTTCTCACCGCCCGCCCATTCCTTTGCCTACTCCTACCGTGCGGTCGCACCATGCCTTCACCCATCATTGCCGCACCTGCCCATGCCGTTCGTGCTGCCCCATTCTGCATTTTTCGCACAAGCCACCGCGTATGCTGCGCTGCTGCAAAAACTGCCGAAGCCCATCTCCCTCCCCGGCCATCCCCGTGCCCTATAAGAAGGAGCACCAGGGAGCCCTTGGCCTCCTCTTTCTTCTTCCCCACATCTCCCCCTTCCTCTTGCTCCCCCACACCGCAATTTGAGTTTTGAAGCCGCTGGGCAAACCTTGCTCCATCATTGATTCCGCCGCCGGTAAGGCCTCTCCACCGTCGTGGTCTGCACCTTTGGATTCGCAAGACCACGGCCTCCCTCGTGCCCCTCTCCCCTTCACTGAAAGCTCGCCGGAGCCCTAGTGCCGCCTTCTACCGCCGCCGCTGCTCTTCCTCCTCGCCGCCGACCATCCCTTTGCGCCCCATCGCCAAAACCGCAAGCCTTAGGTTTGCCCCGCCTCCCTCTAGCCGCCGGTGCTCTACTTGTTGCTGGGTCTCTGCCGTTAAATCAACGACCCTCGATGCGTGCCGCCGCTCGGTGTCGACATGACCGCACCACGTGGCGCCATGTCACGGCCACGCCAGCGCGTTTGCCTACGTGGCAGTCCACGTGGCAGCCCACATGGGATTTCCATTTTCCCTAAGAAAATTAATTCGGCCGAAAAAACATTTCAGTCGCTGACGTCAGCGTGACACATTAAAGTAATTTTCCTTTAGAAAGGTGATTCTGAAAATCCCGAAAATCTTGATTTTCTTCATTTTATGTGTTTTCAAACTTCCGAGAGCCCGTTCTCCTTCGTTCGAGCTCTGATTTGAGTGATTCAAATTTCTAAATTCAGTACCTTTCATTTGGTTCTAGTTTGGTAATTTTTAGATTTTATTTGTAATTGTTTTATTTATTTGGCTTTTTTCGCACATATAGATTCCGGCGTTTCGGAAGAATTCTTGGACCCGACGACTGTCGACGATCGAGTTGCCGACCTTACGAAACAAAATAGAGGAAAATAGCATAGATTTCTTGGGAGAGAATGTGACTGCTCTTTATTGATATGAACTAGCTATTACAGGGGCTGCCTACGATCAAGCGGTGGACTAATCCTAGTTACACTGAGTGTGATGCTTGCTATACTATTTAACCAGACTTGGAGCATGAATCTAATGCTGATTACGTTGCTCTGATCTGATGCAAGGTGATCCGCTAATCTGATGCCAGATGATCTCCTTCCGTTCGCGCTCTATCCTTAAATAATTTCTGAAGAGGTGGCAGTTGCTCCTGGAGAAGACATCCATTGTGAAGCGTTGTGACTAGTTGGAATGAGGCGATGGTTGATAAAGTATCAACTACTCTGCGGTTGAACGTCTGTGAGACACTCAACCGTATGGTGGTTGTTCGTCAGTGTCTTAGGATTATGTAACGTCGTGTGGTATGGAGTATATAACACATCTTCTATTCATCACACGGTAAAGAATATACTTGGAATTAGATCCAGATACCAGTTCATAGCTCCTCTGAGCGACTACAGTCGGAGACTAGGTCTGAGACCTTGTCCGGCAAGGTACCTATTATATAACCTCTAAAATCCTTATGACCAGTGAGGTCGTTAGCCTTAGGGGTTATGACCACGAAGATGTATGATCTTCTTTATGTATTAAAGCAATACATAGAGATTTTAATCCTCGTCAGCTAGCCCCCGAAATTTAGATGAATAGGTCGTGTGAACACCTTTTTTTGACAAAGTCGTATCGGGTAGACCCTCATTTAATGTTCTGATATACGAGGTGGTCTGTATTCACTTTAAAATTGTGAACCTGCCTTGGGAATCAAAGAGTTTTTCTGTCCGTTGGACAAAAAGGTTTTGCCGTTGGACTCTAAATAACTCTCGAATGTAGTTAAAGATCTAAAGCTACAAAATCCCCATTGCTGGGCCTTTAGAGCTTTCATGCTTCCAGATCTTCCCTCAATTTTCTTCAGTTTCTTGCCAAGAATCCTTTCCAACCTCTGCTTTCTTTTCTACCCAAAGCTTCCTCCGACCTCTATTCATCCACACGTGAGATCTCACCATGTCGGACTTAATCACCAAGTGGATGGTTTCAGAAGTGAGCGAGAGGAAGCTCGAGGCGCTGGAAAGAATCGGAATGCTCCCGGACAAGAACTTGATCAAATGGAGCTCAGCGGCCGGAGAACACTTTTCCGAGCTGTGAGGAAGGGGAAATCCCTGTTTTCCTCGCCTACATCGAGTGCAGGCTAAGGTTGCCGGCGCACAAATTCCACTCCCGGGTTCTGGAGTACTATAGGGTAGAGTTGGTGAATTTGGCTCTGAACTCCATCACCAACATCAGCATTTTCGCCTATCTGTGTGAGGCGTGCACAGAATCTGACCAATTTAAAGCTCTTTAGGTATTTTTGCTGGATGGCAATGTCAGGAAGATCCACGGTAGGTCCTGGAATTTGCATGCTATGCCTTCACGACGGGAAGGCCGATGAGTACATCCCAATGTACTCGAAATCCTTGTGGTCGTCATGGAAAAAGAACTGGTTTTACATGACTGATTCTGACATTTACGACCTCTACTTATTTGGAAATAGGCGGCGAGAATCCAAAGTGGAGGGGAACCGTGGAGAAGACAGGGATGGTCGGAAGATGCGTGGAGGTTGTTTAAGACCTAAGGAGAAAGGGCTTGACTTCTTGGCATATGGTGAGGGATTTCACCATGCGCCGAATTAGTCATCTGAAGCTCCGAGACCATTCCATACTCTGGTACATTGGTCAGGATGAAGCAATCAATGATTCATAGGATGGTAAGTCTTTGAAGAAGCTCCGACCAGTATAGTTTATCAGTAGATTATCATATAACCTTGAAATCTCTTTTGTCTCTTTTTGAAGTCCTTTCCTCTGACGAGGTCAGAGAGCGAATCAAAATGATCTACACCGAGGAGCCGATGAGAAGGTGCATTTCCAGTATCTTGGCGATAGTCTCTGAAGAAGAGAGACGAGGAGATTTAAGGTAGATAACCAATTTTCCTTTACCTTATATATATATATATATATATATATATATATATATATCCTTTGATCTGTTATTGATTTTGCTCTCATGTGTTGGCGATCGGATTTGAAGGTTATACAATCTGGTGAGGATTGTAATCCTACCATAGTTACGACCGATTCACCTTGAGGCCATGGAAGAAGACAATCATATATATATATATATATATATATATATATATATATATATATGAAAATTTTCATCACCTAATTAAATTTGATTTGTGATTTAGGTGGAAAGATGGAAGGCCCGCAGAGCAAAGCTGCGGGAGTTGTAGACCCCAAGGTGGTCGTTCACGGCCTAACAGTTGTTATCGAAACAACTACTTTGGAGGTCGACGAAACCACACCTTTCGACCCGATGGTCAGGAACGCTATCCTCGACTGGCTGGTCGAGAATATTGCTTCTGATCTGATGTTGCAGGATGTGGGGGGTACAACCAGCCCTGCCGGTTTAGAATCGATGAAATTGGTTGAGAAGAAAAGAAAGGCGAGTGCTACAGAATTTAATCTAGCACGTTTCAAGGTCAATACCAAAAAAATCGACCAGGTACGTACAAACAAAATAGTCATATGAGTGCATACCTTTAAAAGTCTTTAACAATTGAATTTTTGAGCTTCCTTTCTTCTTTTTTGTATAGATCTTCTGGTGTCCCAATCGTCTCCGAACTGAATATTCCTGAGGATCAAGCAACTGAGGAAGTCCTCATCCAAAACACTTCTCAGGTTAAAGTTCCTGAAGACAAAGTCGTCGAGGAAGCCCGTGAGCAGGCGTTGATGCCAGCGCTTGTTCAGGATCCAGTGGTGATTCTAACTCTATCTGTGGAGGTAGATGTCCCTAAAGGTTCTCAACAGGTTCCGACCCCTGTTGGTAATTCCTCTCAATCTAACAAGTTCCCTTTTTGCCCTGAATTTATTGAGGATAAGGAGCTTGACGAGGTTTGGGGAAAGATATCGGACCGTCAAGCTGAGACGGGTCCTGATACAATTTTTGCCGAATATAATGACGTGGCAATTCGAGTAAGTATCTACGACCATTTTCATAATTTCTCATCTAAAAGTTTATCAGAAACTTAAAGAAGAATGCTATTTGTGTAGCACATTTTCGAGAATTTTGCTGTGGTCGGAGGATTGACCCAGCGAATAAAGAATCTAGAGTAGAAATATTCCGAATTAAAAAGTAAGGACTTTCTTCTTAACTTGTCTTCTTCTTTGCTACCTTGTTCTTCTTCTGTTAATCAATTATTATCTCTTATCATATTTGATAGATTTGGAGAAAATAAAAGAAGTCGTGGCTAAAGAAGCGAATAACCAAGCTTGAAGAAGAATGCCAAGCTAAGGATCGATCGATCGCATACATGACGACCAGGCTCAAGGGAGTCACTGAGACTTTTGAAAAGCAAATTGAAGGTAACTGGTCATAAACTTGACCAATATATTATCTCTTTTAATCATAGATATTTACCACTTGATTTACTTGCAGAGCGAACTCAAGCGGTAACAAGAGCAGAAAAAGCTCTAGAGTTTGAGCATGATAAAGGGGCAGCCCTTGTGCAGATCCTTGATGAAAAAAATACTAGCACTTAATAAGATGATCTTTGATATGGGATCAGGATCAAGTCTGCCTACCTTAAGAGATCCAACGGAGAAGATGAACTATTTTTGCCAACTCCTGGAAGATCTCAAAGGCCTGCTCAAAACTACTCGAGAAAACTATACCCAGACGATGAAAGAAGCTGTGGCCAGCGGAGTTAGCTTTGCTTTGGCAAAGCTGAAGGCTTTCGACCTCTCCATAATTTTTCAAGTTATTGAAGAAGATTTCAACTGCTTGCCTGAAGATGCGACCAAGTTTCTCGTGGATGTAAGGCCTCTCGGAGACAATGTTGCAGAGGAAATGGAGGTCAGATCTTCGTCAAGCAGCAATTAGTCTGGAGATCTCTAGGAGTAGACAATTTTAATATAAGAATTATAAAATATATAAAACTTACCTTTTTGTCATCAACAAGTCTTTTGTTTATCCTGTCGACTTATGAAGTACTCATATGTTCTCTAGCCCCCGACTGCTTTTATAGTAGGTAGACTTTACTAAATAAGCAGTAAGCCAAGAAGGAGTACTAAAGCCTCTACCATTGTTTGAAAGCATATACTGATTATATGATAAAATTGATCGCAGTAATACTAGGAAACCAATTTGGTCAGAACCAGTGTCTGATTTCGACTAGTTATAGATCTATTTGCCAAAACCGAAATGCCAAAAAAATATATTATATGGTTGAAAGAAAAAGACTTGCTTTGATGAGAAAGAAAATATGCAAGAATGTATGCAAAAAACAATAAGTGATCTTATTTATATGTAGTATCCAAAACTGGTCGGAAGAACTGGTAAGAACTAAAGACATGAAAAACACTTCGCGAAACGTGTTCAAGCTCAAGTTCGACTGGCAGCAAGGATCGTAGGAAAAAAACCGTCGCTAGGAAGCTCCTTCCAGTGGGCAGAACCACGTGCGGAGAAGGAGAGACTTCGACTAGGAGGCTTTCCGTGTCTCGACCAGTAGCCAAATGAGAGTAGAATCGAATGTTGAAATGAAGAAATATGGTCTCCACAATCTTAAGCATATGAGTTACTACACGAAGTTGTCTGTGTTACGCTCTGGGTACTCGTATATTTCTTTGAGAAAAGAGTATGGTTGTGCGTGAGAATCATTCATGTAATGATCACGACTAGGACCCATACAGCATGTGACTTAGAAGTCGTTGCCAAATAGTAACAGAGATCCTTGTAAAGGATGTCGGAGAGAAAGAGGTCTTCTCTGACCAGTTTAAACAATAATAGTAGACGACCAGAGTATAGGTACAAATATATAAACAATATCACTCGTCAAAAAGGAATAAAAGAATGACTAATCTTTATTAAAAAAGAATGCAAAGAATAATTAAACAAAGAACTTACGCAGTTGATCAATGTTCCAAGAATTTGACAAAATACGCCCATCAGACATGGCTAGTCGCACTGGCCTGGTCAGGTGACTTCGACCACAGTGTAAGGACCTTCTCACTTGGGAGAAAGCTTGTTGCTTGGTTCTAAATTTTTAGGGAACGGATCACCTCTGATGAAATTGCGAGGTTGCACCTTCTGTTGTGGTACCTTCGCATGGCCTATTGGTAGACTGCTGATCGTATCAAGGATTGGTTTCATCGTTCTTCAAGAAAATTGATGTCGTCAAGTCGTCGTTTATTTTAATCATTTTCGTTGAAACAATCAGTTCGAGCAGAGCCGAGTTTTTGTTCTGGAGGAAGCATGGCTTCAGCACCATAAACAAAAAAGAATGGCGTTTCACTGGTCACATGACTGGTCGTGGTTCGAACAACCCATAATACAGAAGAAGTTCTTGAACTCAAGCTTCTGACCATTTTATTAACTGGTCGAATACTCAACCTTAAATTCCCTACATTATGATACCATTGGCTTGCTCAATTGCTCCATTGCTCTGCGGATGAGCGACAGAAGCAAAATGTATCTTGATACTAAGGTCTTCGCAGAATTCTTGGAATTTACCACTTGAGAACTGGGTACCGTTGTCTGTGATTATACAACTGGGTAGACCAAATCGTGTGATCATATTTTTTTGTAAGAAACCTCTTAGTGGCTTCAGTTGTTGTTTTAACAACAGGCTCGGCTTTGATCCATTTTGTGAACGTGTCAATCATGACAAAAAGGAATTCGAAGCCCCTGGGTGCTCTTGGAAAGGTCCCAAAATGTCTAGTCCCTAGGTTGCAAAAGGCCAAGAAAGCGGAATGGTTTGCAAAGCTTGTGCCGGCTAATGTACTTATCGGCAATGGAACTGACATTGTACGCACTTCGTCACGAGATTTTTTGCATTATGAAGGGCAGTTGGCCAATAGTATCCTTGCCTGAAGGCTTTACTGACTAGTGTTCTGTAGGAATGATGCGCTCCACAGACTCCTCCATGAATTTCGGTCAGCAATTTAATGCCATCCGTTTGAGATATGCATCTCATCAACTCTCAGTGAGATCCTCATTTATACAAGGTACTTTCGATCAGAGTGTATGATTTGGCTTTTCGAGCTATACGATTAGCATCTACATCATCTTCTAGAATTATGTCATGTTGAAGATAATTGTAGATCGACATCATCCAATCTCTACCTTGATCGTGACAGTGTCAACCATCAATGACCTGTGGAGCATCCATGTTCTCAGGATCAGTTTGTACGACCTATAGGGAAACATATATGTCCTCGGAAAGCTCGACCACCGATGGCGATTCGAGTTGCTCGAGGAAAATTCCGGACGAGACAGGTGACCTGGTGGAGGCCATCCGCGCCAACTGGTCTGCTAGAAAGTTTTTCTTTCTAGGAATGTGTTGGATCTGGAAACTGAAGAAGTGTTTTTCGAGTTTTTGTACTTCCGCCAGATAAGATGACATCTTGGTACCTGAGCATTGATACTCTTTCCCGACTTGATTCGCTACTAGTTGAGAATCACCTTTCACTAATGTCTGCGAATCCAGAGCGAGCGAGTGCTGCTCGAGTCTGCCGATAAACCTTCATATTCTGCCACATTATTTGTAACAAGAAAATTTAACTGGATAGCATACTTGATGTGTTCGCTAGTAGGGGATATCAAGACAACTCCAGCCCCCGAGCCTTTGAGCATCAAGGAGCCGTCAAAGTACATTGTCCACTCGTCGTGGTGTTCGTACTCGGGCCCTTGGGTGGGTTCAGGGTTTGTCCATTTGGCAATGAATTCTGCTATTGCATAGGACTTGATCGCTGTTTGTGAGATGAAATGGAGGTCGAACGCCCCTAGCTCAACCGCCCATTTTGCTATTCGTTCTGATGATTCACTGTTTCTAAGGACTTGACCAAGGGGATACCTGGTTGGTACGACTACTTTGTGGGCCTGAAAGTAATGCCTTAGTTTCCTTGAAGCCATAATGAGGCCATAGAGCAGCTTTTGTACCTGTGGGTATCTTTCCTTTGGTCCATGTAAGACTTCGCTTACATAATATACTGGTCGTTGGATGTTATCACGTTCTATGACCAGTACACCGATAACTGTTTGTGGCGTTGCAACCATGTAAATTAGCGATGTTTCTTCCAATCTTGGAGAAACTAAGACCGAGGTACTCGTAAGGTACTTCTTAAGTTGTTCAAAGGCATTGTTTGCCTCCTTAGTCCACTCGAAACTTCCATGTTTTCGGAGAAGCTTAAAGAAAGGTAACCCTTTCCCCCCTAACCGTGCTATGAGACTTAGCGTTGCCATACAACCGGTTAGTTTTTGAACTTCTTTCTTCGTGGTCAGAGGGCGCATCTGATCGATGGCTGATATTTTTACTGGATTCGCTTCGATACCTCTAGCCGAAACTAGGAAACCGAGCAGTTTTCCAACAGATACTCCAAACACATATTTTTTCGGATTTAACTTGAGGTTATGCCTTCTCAAGTTATTGAAGGTCTCTTGTAGGTCGGAAATGTGATCGCCAGCGTTGATGCTCTTCATGACCGAATCATCGACATATGCTCATAGATTTCGACCTATCTGTGGATTAAAGGTTTTCTGCATCAACCTTTGAAAAGTTGCACCAGCATTTTTGAGACCAGATGGTATCTTAACATAGCAGTAAGTGTCGTATAGGGTGATGAAGGAAGTTTTCTCGTCATCTTCTTTACACATATTAATCTGGTGATACCCTGAATACGCATCTAAAAAACTTAATAACTCGTACCCGTAAGTAGAGTCTACAAGTTGGTCAATGAGTGGAAGGGAAAAGTCATCATTCGGACAAGCTTTATTAAGATCTGTGAAGTCAATACACATTCGCCAATTCCCATTATTTTTCCTAACCATTACAGGATTGGCGAGCCATTGAGGGTGGTCAACTTCATGAATAAATCCAGCCTCGAGGAGCTTATCAATTTCCGACTAGATTGCTTCCTTCTGATCAGGTGCAATGCGCCTTAGCTTCTGCTTGATCGGTTTCTTGTCAGGCTAGAGAGTTAGCCTGTGCTCGATCACCTCCCTGGGGACTCCGGGCATGTCGGACGCCTGCTAGGTGAATACGTACAGATTTTCTCAGAGGAAGGAGACGAGCGACTCTTCCTATTTGTGGTCGAGACTTGCCCCGACCAGTACTTTTCGGGTAGATGCGTTAGTGTTTTCTGACCTAGGCGGCAACTTGGCACTTTCTGGAGAAGTGCCTTTGTTGAGTGGTACCTCCTTTGTCTGGTCGGAAGGCTTTGGTGTCATCTTTGGCCTCGAGTGCTTGACCTGCACGGTAGGCGGATTAGCTTCTCTGGTCGGAAGTTCATCGACCAGCCCTAAGGATTTTCGATCACATGCGTAAGCCATTTTTTGATCTCCTCGAACCGTGATGACCCCTTTTGGTCCTGATATTTTCAAACTCTGATAACTGTAGTGTGTGGCTATCACGAATTTTGCTAAAGCGGGACGACCAAGAATTCCAATGTATGCAGATTCGAAATCCACTACATCAAATGGAATCTTTTCTGTTTGGAAGTTGTCGAGTCTTTCGAACGTAACTGGTAGGGAAAGCTGTCCTATCGGTTTGGCAGTAGAACTTGGAACTATACCATGGAAGGTATATTTCACAGGTTTCACCTTTGACTTGGAAATTTGCATTTCTTGGTACTACCGCCATTTGCACGTTGATACTACCGATTTCTCTGAAAAGACATCCATTTCATTCCATTCAATTTGAAACCTACTTTGGCTACTTCCTTTAGTCAAGTTGATCCTTGTTATCTTTGCTAGCTGCCCTCAAGTACTTTCTTGTTTCCATATGCCATTTTGATCGCGTTGTGATGTTTTTATCATAAAAATGGTATTCTTTCTAAAAGTGGTAGCTTCTCTTGATCATCTTGACCTCGGCATGAGATTCATTTTTTGTCTTTACGAGTGATATCATCTTATTCCTTCAAAGTGGTACCTAATTTCATTTCTTGCTGATCATACTTCTTTTGACCAAACTCAAGTACTCTTCATGTATAAGTGGATTCTCTCTCTCCCTCTTCACTTTGGATGCTTTCCTTGAGGATCTTTGCGAGATAAGTTCAAGTACTTTGTAATTTCAAGTCTTATCGACGAATGTTATCTACAAGTGATGTTTAAAGATTATCCTTTAAGTGTGATCCACATGTAGACATTTTTGGTGCTTAATGTCAAAGAGGAAGAATTTGGTTGCAAATAATGATCAAAGAAAAGAGATTGAAGTCATCATGAGTTTTGGATAGATATATCTCAAAGAGATGACAAAAGAGAAGATGATAAGATGGAAGAGAATCCTTTGTGTGTAAAAGGAGAAGAAAGAATTTTCAAGAGGAACTTTTGTGTAAGGGGGAGTTAGTTCTTTTTGAAAAACTTATTAAATATTTTGGGCTTACTTAAAAAGGGGTAAAGTATTAATATTGGGAAAACTATTTTAATTATTTGCCCAAAATGATTTATGGATCTTGTGAATGCAGGATTTCATTCTCATTAGCTTTATTTGGTATTTTTGGAGTGAGATTGTCGTTGATATACAAGTTTAGTCTTTTTAAAGAGTCTCTTTGGTCAAAAGTCAAAAATCTTGCTTTAAAGGCTCAAATTTTTGAAAAACTAGAAAAAAGTATTTAAATATATATTTCAAATGTTTTACAATATTTTTGAAGTAAAAATTCATATTTTAGAAACAAAATATCAAATTTGGCCTCAAAAGGATATTGTATGATCTTGTTTTTGATTTAAATGATATATTTCCATAAATCAAAATCTATTGAGTTTTTGAAAAAGTTGTCAATACCAAACTCGAAGGGTTGGTCATTTCAAACATTTCTCTAATTCAAATTTTTTTTATAAAATACCAACCGTTGAAAAGTTATATCCATTTGAAGTTCACCGAAAAACAAGCTTTTACCCAAAATGACCTATTTTTTTTGCATATAGTGAGTTTTGCTATTTGAGCCGGATTTCTTTGTGTATCTTAGCTTGAAATAGTATTTCTAACTCATACAAAGCTATGAAAGTGAAAAACTCCATAAAATTCAAATTGGTTTGCATTTTGAACCTTCAATGCAAAATCATCCTCTTTATGTGCCTACAAAGCGTATTTTGCCTTATCTTTTGAAAGAAAAATTATTTTTCAAAAATTATTTTTGACAAACATTTTAAATATTCCAATGTTAAAATCTGGAAATTTTCAAAGTATTTCGACTTTATTTGAAAAGGTTTTGCCTTTTTCTTCTCTTTAAGCAAAAATCTTGCAAAGAAAGCGCATTTTGGCATATCTTTTGAATGGAGACTCCTTTTTCAAAAATTCTTCTTGAAAAAGTTTCTTAGGAGTCCAAAGCTTCTTTCTACAAAATTCGAAAGTATTTTTACTTGATTTGAAAAAGTTTTGACGTTTTCTCTCTTTGATCAACATGTTGAAAATTCAGACTTTTGCATGTTTTGGGCTGGTTTGTGATTTTTGTATCTTCAAATGGATTCATAATTTTAGGAAGATATATAATGATGAATTTTTATCCTCTATAGTTGATATTCTATGCCTAATTTTCTCAGATTTATTGGTACTGTTTTTGCCTATTTTTAAGCTATCTTTCGAAGCTTAAATGGAATGTCAAAATCTGAAAAACCTGAAATTTTCAGTTTTATGGAACTTTGTGATTTTCATATCTTCAAAATGGTCGATATTTGGTTAAGCCACCCAAAATGAAAAGTGTGTGTATTTACAAGGACTAGCTCCATGATTTAGTTTAGATTTTTCGGAGCTTGTTTCCATACCTTTTTCAAATGTTCTAAGAAAGTTGTGAGCTCAACATGATTTCAATTTGTGAATTTTTGAAAACAAGCATGGTATCTTCACGAAAAATATTTATTGGGGAGATTTCAAGGATGAGTTTATTTGAATGTGTTCCAAATATCATCTCTTTTGGTTGAACTCCAATATGGTCTCATTTTGAGTTGTTTTGCTCTTTTCGGCCATAAAAGAGGAATTTGTGACTTGTTTTGGTTTAAGGAGAAAAATATTATATGATCAATAGGTTTGTGACCTATTTTGGTTTTCCTCAAATATCTTAAAAACAAAATCTTACTTCAAAAAGGAAAAATATTTCAATGTTCAGAATAAAATAGATTCAATTGCCAAGCTCATTGTTTTGCACAAACTCTATGTTGGCTTAGATTTGTTCTGGATTTTTGGTGTTTAATTCCAAAAGGGGGAGAATGTTTATATCATCAATATATTGACATTTGGATTCTCTCTTGTATTTTCACCTTATTTCATGCATTTCTTGAGGAGGAGCATCTCATTCATACACATAGCCTCCTATATGGATCATGTGCATAAACTTGTCATTCTCATATGCATAATGCTTGAAGTGTTAAATTGCTTAGTGACATGCATGGATATAGTTCAAATAACTTAAATTCTTATCTTATGATGATTTATATTCAAATATTGTTATTAATAAAGGATTTGTCATCAATCACAAAAAAGGGGGAGATTGAAGAATCTAGGCCCGCCATTATGAGTTAATGGAGTATTTTGGTGATTAATGACAAATCTAAATGTGAGACTAATATGTTTATTGACTATGATATTGTTTAGTCTTATTTGGATGAAAATGTGAAAATCAAAGAGGTATTCATTCGACATCATATTCCTATATCTTGTTGCATTCCTCAGATCCAAAATATAGGTTGAACTCTACTAAACGTCTAACTTGAATATGTGCATATGTTTTTATTACACATTCGTGTATGCACATATTTAGGAGGAGTTCACTCTATGTTTTGTGGTTTCATTAGTATTGATCCATATTTCTTTATCCACATATATTGGGGATCTCTACTTTGAAACACATCCTTTGAGTATATAAAGCTTGTGTAGTTCATATATACTCATATTACTTTATATTCAATTATTTGGAATTGTGTTGTGGGACTAATGTGTGTGCTAAGATGTTTTCAAGGCTTAGTCTCCGAGTTTGAATGATGGCATGAAAAGGAAATGCAAAGATGATAACAGATCGACATGTCTCAAGACAAAGGAGTCATGCATTGCATTTCGAAAAGCTTGTGGAAGAATTTTAGTGGAAATCGGTATGACCGCATTTGGTAAGTGGTACTACCGATGTGCGGTAGTACCAAAGCTTATTTGGCGGAACTACCGCTCAGCGGCATGACCGCAATTTACTTGGCGGAACTACCGCAACCTAGTGTAACCGATTTGGTAGCGGTACGTTTTTTCCAGTAAGTGCCCTTTTGGACCTCAAGGGAGAGTAGTCGTACCGCTCGTGTGATCGTAACTACCGGAGAGCGGAACTACCGCATAATCAACGGCGGTAGTACTGCACCTGGCAGTAATGGCTTGTTTAGAAGCATTTATTGCAGGTATATCTTGGTAATTAATGTCAATAACATTATGGGGCTAACATTTTCCATGAGTTGGATGAATAGGTTATGGTCCAGGTTAATGGAGACTTCAGATGGCATCATGAGTTGATCATTATCAAGTCAAGGTTCAAGAAGAGGATGCATCATGTGTTGATGTATATCAAGATCTCGAAGAGAAGATGATCATGAATTGATCATCAAGTCAAGAGAAGACCCATCATGTGTTGATGGAGGTTCAAATAAATGATGCATCATGGGTTGATGCATGTCAAGACAATGACCCAGACTTGAAGTGAAGATGTGCGTCATCAAGCTTCAAGAAGATGCTCAAGTCAAAGGTATGACTAGCTAGGGCTAAGGATGTGTTCCTAGTCTTTTACTGGTCTTGGTGTTTGGTTGAAAGACCGGATTGTTAGTATAGGTTGCTGTACTATTAAGAGGGGTCTTTTCTAGTAGCTTGAGTCTCATCATGTGTTGATAGCTCAATCTCGCTTGCTCTAGCTCTCCGTGGCATGATGCTATTATTTGCAAATGTGTTTTGCAAATAGTTGAGGCTCATGCATCTAATCCTTGTAGCAGGTGACTATACTTTGCAAATGTATTTTGCAAATGGTTTAAGTCTATGTACCTACTCCTTGTGGCATGATCTAAGTTTGCAAATGTGTTTTGCAAATTGTTGGGATTTATGCATTTTCCCTTGGCATGGTCTAAGATTGCTTGTTGCTATTTCTTTGGACTTAGACTATAGTAGTGGCTCTTTGGAGTTGTGCTTTTTGATTTGATCAAGTGTGTTTGAGATCAATCAAATAGGTGAGTTGTGTAGCCCTTTGAATAAGCTTTCCACAGAGTCCAAGATCACTCAATTTTGACAACGGAGTCAAACGTTATGACCTTTTTACCGAGTGTCATCTGTGCTGAAATTGGGCTGTGGAACTACCGCCCAAGAAGAGAGGTACTACCTCAGAATGGTAGTACGGCCCATTGCACTGCGGTACTACCGCACCAAAAATTTTAACGGCTAGTTTTTGTGCCTTTAATGCACCATTTCCGACCGTTGAGCAAAAATTGGTAGTTCCGGGGTTACAACGGCGGTACTACCGCATTTTAGCTGAGTTTGCTGATTTCTGCTCCCAACGGCTAGTTTTTGTGTGTGGGCTATAAATACCCACCTTGGCTGGTTGAGAGACAACTCTTGGCATCCCATTTCACTCACTTGAGCTAGTGTGAGCTTCTCCTCTCAATTGTGCATGTGTTGCACCTTGTGAGCAAGGAGAGAGGTCTCTAGTTGCATGTGTTGCATCTAGAGATGGATTTCGTATCTACTTGAGCTTGTACATTCGTTGCACATGGTGAGAGCCAAGCAAGGGGCTTGGCTTATTACTCTTGGTGTTTGTCGACACCTAGACGGCGTGGAGGCGTCATGGACCGGTGATCTTCTCAAGAAGCTTGTGAGAAGGCCCGACATGGAATTGAGGTGTTTGGCTTAATTCGTGGAGCCGGTCCAATTAGTTTGGGCTTACCTCAACGTGGATTAGGGGAGACTGGCAAGTCTCCGAACACCGTGGTAAAATGTCATTGTGTCATTGTGGATTGCTCTCTAGTGATTTACTTTGTGCAATTTACATTCCTAGAATTAAATTGCTTTTATGTCTTTGTATGTTTGCTATCATTATCAATAGACTTATATTGTTGGTGCACTTAGTCAAGACTAGTTGATTTAGGTTTTAATTAAGCAAAACGAATTGATTTACAATTCTACATGAAACTCGGTTTTAGCCAAAAGATTTTAAAATCCGCCTATTCACCCCCCTCTAGTTGGCCTCCTCGATCTTACATTAGGAACCGCAAGGACCTCCTTATCATCGGGTTTGCGATTTTTCTTTTTCTTGAGAGCCTTCTTATGCTTCTTTTATGATTTATCCAAGCCAGGTTGTGGGATTTTATCCTTCCGATCAATGGCTTCACACCATTCGACCGCCTCGCTAGTGGCTGCGTATTTGTTGGCCATGTCGAAAAGTTCGACGTTCATTTGTGGAGGGTTCATTGCGATGTCCCCTGTAAACCATCGATTCCTTAGACCTGCTTTGAAAGCTTGGATGACAGAAGATTCTGCGATCTTTGGTATTGAATTACGAACCTGGCTAAATCTTTTGATGTACTAACGAAGAGTCTCATTGGATCCTTGCCGAATTCGATGAAGATCATCCTCCTTTCCAGGGCGGTCGTACGTGCCTTGGGAATTCGCAATCAGGAGGTCGCAAAGCTGCTCCCAAGTGTAGATCGATCCGTCCGGTAGGTTAAGTAACCAAGACTGGGCGGACCCTTCAAGTACCATGGGTAGATAGTTTGCCATCACGTTTTCGTCACCACCAGTAGCTCTGATGGCGGTGGTATAGATTTGGAGAAATTCTAACGGGTTCTGGGTCCCATTGAACTTATCCAGGTTGGCCAGTCGGAACCTGTATGGCCAACGTACAGCCTGGAGCCCTGCGGAGAAAGCTTGGCAACCTGTAATTGATTCATGGTGCCTTCTTTCGAAAGGCGCCAGATTGTAATCGATTGGAGACCGGTTTCTAAAATTGGAGTGCCGGAGCTCTAGTGTCCCGATTCGGTTGTGGATGTTGGTCTGACGCCTTCGACCGCCTGTTTGGTTTAAATGATGCCGGAGATCATCAGGGCCATGCAATCTCTCCTCTCGAAGAGGTGAGGGAGTGGTTGCTTGAAATAGCCTTCTTCTGTCATGACTCCTTGGTCGGAATCGTCGAGGAGGCCTCGATATCGATTGGTCTCCAATCCGACCACGTTGGGATGAAGTCATGGTTTGACTTCGTGAATTCCTTTGTTCCCGGTACACTTCCATTCGTTGCATGGTGTGCTAGAGAATTTCTGATACCTAACCTACAAGTTGCACAAATCCTGGGGTCTCTGCTAGAGCAGGGTTAGAATTATTTAAAATATTCTGAACACACTGCAGATTTTGTACTGTTACCGAAGGTCTCAGAGGATTCATACCAGCAGTGGGTGTTTGAGAGACCATGTGGTCGTGTCTCCATGAAAGTGATGAGTAATTGACAAAGGTTTTAGGTCAGTCGAGTTTGGTTTGTGTGGTCGGACCTTGTCGTTCTTGCAGTTCCGCAGCGTTCTCGTGAAGTCATTACGAAATTGTCGGGAAAAAGCGGAGCGACCGGCATGTTATGGGCGATGCGGCGATGAGGCGGTTATACCGATTAGTAAATGGCGGTTGAAGAATTCGAAAAGTTGTTTTTAGTGTTACGGTCTTCATTGGAAATCGGAGCGACCGCGGTATTGGGCGATACGACCGGTCGCGGTTGATCCGCTGGTAACATAAGCGGTTGTCTGGATTGTTTGGTGAGTTTCGGCCATTTTGGTGATTTGAGTTTTGGGATAGGTCATATCCGGTGTGTTCATGCATATGTGTTGCATATTGCATGTTTGAGCTAACGTTAGGTCAAGTTGTGAAGAACTTGTTCGGTTTCGTGTTCTTATGCGTGTGGTCTGCGGGGCGTCGGCGGAGTCGTGGCGAGACACGATTGATCTGGACTAAGCGCGCAGTGGCGCCGAGGTCGAAGCAGTCGAGGATGTGTCGAAGGCAGCGTGGACTCGAGGTGGTTGCGAGGCGTCTTGAGACAAGGAGCTGAAGCTTCCGGAAGGTGCGAAAAGGCGAATCGGAAATCGCAAAAGCTGCTGGCGGGGCGGGCTCCGTTGGACTTAAGCGGGCGTAGCAGGGAGGAGACCCGTTAGCCAAGGCTATATAAAGGATTGGAGGGCTGCATGCCCTCTTGAGCACTTGGGTGGAATTAGGGTTTTAGAGTCAAAAGAGGCTTTGTGGTTGTTTCTCTTTTGCTCTTTAGTTGTTGAGAGTGGAGGTGTAGGCGAGTGTGCTCCTGCTTGTGCCCTTCTTGGTTTTGTGTTCATCTCCCTCAAGAATGGATGAGTGTTTGTTCTTGAGTTGTGAGAGTGAGGAGATGGATTGAGCTTACATGTAATCATCCCTCTGGTTCTAATGTCCATGCGTATGGGGATGTATCTCTTTGTATTTAGCTCTTGATTCAATGAATGGAAATCTGAAGTTTTCTTCTTTCGTGCTCTCTGTTCTTCGTTCTTCTTTTTGTGATTTTTGGGGCTTTCTTCAATCCGGGAGTTTTGCTTGGTTCTTCCTCTTGATCTTGCTTGCTGGGACATGTGGGAACCTATCTAAGGTCATCTAGATCATCATCCACCTCGAGCAAGTCGTTAGATCAAGTTTTGTTTTTGCGGTTTTCAACCCACCTTCGTTCAAATGCAAAGGATAGGAACCTTGGCATGGATCTCTGAAATCGTTGCTTGGAATAGGTTCCTAATATCTTGAGGAAGGTGTGGTTCAATTTTGGTCAAGTTTGGCGCGTAGATCAAAAGTTCGTTGATTTTCGTTTTGAAACCCGCGGATTTTGCTGTTCGGGACAATCGGATGAACCGGACTTAACTGCTGCGGTTATCTGGACTCATGGTACAACCGGTCATTACTATGATTTATGCGGACTCGCGGTACAACCCGCCGTTTGCTAACGGTTGTACCGATTGTCTGATTTGTTCGGCTCTTCCTCTTTTTTGTTTCTTGAGCTTTGGGGGTGAGGAGTGGATTCAACATAAGACTTCCTCTCGTGCTTAATCATTGATCTTCATAGCTCTCATAGCTATTGGAGTGATTTATAAGTTGAATCCATTCTTTGCGAAAAAGATTCGGTGCTCCTATTCACCCCCTCTAGTCGCCTTTCCGGTCCTTCAATTGGTATCGAGCGGTTAGCTCTTTTCAATAGATCTTAACGGTCTCAAGAGCCGTGGCGATGGACAAGTACTCGACCAAGCCGCCCGTTTTCGATGGCATCGATTACCCTTCGGAAGAGCGAATGGAGACATACATCGGGCCGGGGGTATGCCATCTGGCGAAAGGTCAAGGTTCGATTATTTGTTCTGCCGATGAGAACATCAATGCCGGGAACATGGTTGATGTTGAGGCGAATGCAAAACAAGGAACATCATCATCCGGGGTTTGAGTCGTAGTGAGTTTGACCGCATATCTCACTGTCGTCCGCCCTCGATATCTGGGTGACCCTCGGCGCGCCACCATGAGGGCACCACCGGATCAAGACAGTTCGGCAGGACCGATTCAAACGAGAATACAACAAATTTGAGATGCTTCTTTGGTGAGTCCCTAGATGAGTGCCGCGCGTTTTCACAAGATCTTGAGCAACCTCCGGCGGTCGGTCTCACATACCCGACTTCGGACAATGCTCGTCGGATGCTCCGGGCACTCGTCTGCGTGTTTGGGAGATGAAAGTGACCACCATCAAAGACACGACAGACCTCTCGACCTTGACTCTTGATGCGCTGTACTCACGCCTCAAGACTCACGAGATTGACGTTGTCTCTCGTAGGTCGAAGTCACAGTCGATGGCCTTGGTCACCGATCGATTCAACCGAGTCCTCTTGCAATTTCTCCCTTGCTGCTCTCTGTGACATAACTGATGATCAGTTAGAGCAGCTTGCGGATGAGCAGCTTGCCCTCCTTGCTCGTAGATTCTCCCACGCTTACAAAGGGAGGAGGGACAGAAAGAGAGGAGGACCCGTGATTTGCTTCGAGTGTGGTGGCCCCAACCACATTGAACAACCGCCCCCAAGTTTGGAGAAGGGCAAAAACGACTCTGGCGGTTCGGGCAAAACGACTACTGCGACAAGAACCGCAACAAGAAGCTCCAGCTCGGGCGCCCAAAGAAGAAGAAGTTCCGCAACCGGCAAAGCCAAGAAGCTCTTCCACTGCGTCCTCCGCCTTCGGCGACCTCGACCTCGGCGAGGTGGAGGGATGGAAGCGGCGATGTGGGGCGGGTGACCAAGAGCCCAAGCATAGCGGCGGCGACTTCTCGGCATGTGCTTCATGGCCCTCGAGGGCGAACTTCGGCGACAATGGTACAGACTTCGACTTCGGACGAGGTTCGCCGGGTAGGGAAGGAGAAGGTTTGGCTTGTAGACTCGGTTGTTCTCGTCATATGACCGGAGACTCCGTTGGTTCTCCTCCTAGCCCGCGCTCCGGTGATGAGTCGATCACCTTCGAGACGCTTCGTGCAGGCAGCGTCATCGCCAAAATGTACTGCGTATTAATGCTTCTTTTATTCTTAAGGATGTTGCCTTGGTTAGTAAGGCTGCGGTACAATTTGCTTTCCGTTTCTCGACTTACTGATGACGGTTTCGAGTGAGCTTCAAGAAAACGCTTGCAAAATTCTTGACTCTTGGTGTAGTGCGGTTTGCGGGATTTCTCGTTATGGGAGGATCTTTCGTGCTGATTTTTCGAGTCTTCGGCGATCCTCTCGGTGTTTAGTTGCTACGAGTCCCGCGACTGTCTTTTCGGCATAGGAGACTTGGTCATATTGGATTTGACCATTTGACCCGAGTTAGCGACCATGATCTCATTAGTAGTCTGCGAAACTCAAGATGGTCAAAGATCTTGTTTGCACTCCATCTTGAAACGCGGCAAGATAGTTCTTTGCTTCTCATCCTCGGTCCGCATTACTATGACCGATGCACTGACAATTGCTCCACATGGATCTGATGGGACCAAATCGAGTCTTGATCGGCAGGAGGGAAGTGGTATGTGCTTGTCGTGGTCGATGACTTCTCGAGGTATTCTTGGGTGTTTTTCTTAGCCTCGAAGGATGAGGCGTTTTCACATTTCCGAGGTCTTTTAGTAGGGTCATGTCTGTTGAGCTCCGGGTGCCTTCTGAAGCGATCCATGATGACAATGTACGGAGTTCAAGAATTCCTACTTTGAGAGTTTCGTGGTGAGGCAGTGTAGAGCACTAGTTCTCTTCTCCATCGTCCCTCGGCAAAATGGCGTTGTGGAGAGGAAGAACCGTACCTTAGTCGAGATGGCGGGCGATGCTTGATGAGTACTCTACACCGAGGAAGTTTTGGGTGAAGCCATTGCAGCTGCGTGCCATGTTTGAATCGAGTTTTCTTGGGCACTCCTACACGCACTTCTTATGAAATTGAGATACTGCGAAAGCCAGCGTCTCTCATTTTCGTGTGTTTGGTTGCAAGTGCTTTATCTTGAAGTCAGGGAACCTAGACAAGTTCGAGTCACGTTCTGTGGCGGTATCTTTCTAGGCTACTCGACTTCTTGGCGGGCTTATAAGTGCAGGCTGCGAGTCTAGCAAAATGGTAGAGACACTGCGAGGTGACCTTCGACGAGGCCACCCAGGGACTAGGCGGATATCTCGAGTTCTTTAGAGCGATCAAGAGACCATCTTTGTGGATGATGAGGGCGATGGAGATGACGGTTGTCTACGATCCTGTTCCTCATCCACTCCTTGAGGTGCCGTCTTCCACCGCACCTCGAGGTGATCAGCCCTTGCCTTCTGCTTCCTCTGGAGCTAGTGGCTCTGTTCCTACCTCGTCAGCTCATGAGGTAGAGGCCACTTCTTCATCTCTCCCAGGACCTCCTAGACACATCCGAGAAAGTTCATCCTTGAGCGAGATCATTGGAGATCTTTTGAGCGTGTTACCCGCTCAAAATCGCTTATCTCAATTCTGTCTCCATTACGCCTTCATTGCCTCCTTTGAGCCCAAAGATGTTTCTCATGCTTTATCGATGAGTCTGGGTCAATGCCATGCATGAGGAATTAGAGAACTTTGAGAGAAACAAGGTGCAGTGGCTTGTTGAGCCCCCACGAGGCCACAATATCATTGGAACCAAGTGGGTGTTCAAGAACAAGCAGTGAGGATGGGGTAGTCATCAAAACAAAGGCGAGATTAGTAGCTCGGGGGTTTTCGAGTTGAGGTCTAGACTTTGAGAGACCTTTGCCCTGTAGCTCGACTTGAAGCCATTAGAATCCTGCTTGCCTTTGCGGCTTCTAAGGGTTTCAAGCTTTACCAGATGGATGTGAAGAGTGCCTTCCTCAATGGCCTTATTGAGGAGGAAGTCTCGTCAAGCTGACCTCGAGTTTCGAGAACCCCAAATACCTAACCATGTCTTCAAGCTTTCCATGCCAGATGGACTTAAGCGGGCTCCCGAGCTTGGTATGAGAGGCTTAAGTCCTACTTGATAAATCATGGTTTTGAGATGGGTAAAGTTGACAAGACCTTGTTCATCCGCCGCATAGCCTGGCACTGACCTTCTGCTCGTCGGATCTATATCGATGACATTATCTTTGGCGGCTCTTCCCATACTCTGGTTTCCCGGTTCTCGGATGTCATGAGCACCGAGTTTGAGATGAGTATGATGGGTGAGTTGACATTCTTTCTTGGCTTCCAAATCAAGCGGACTCGGGAGGTACTTTTCTTCATCAGGGCAAGTACACTCGTGATCTCTGAGGCAACCGACATGAGTGATGGTAAGCTTTGTGTCGACTCCCATGGCTTCTCTGACCTATCTTGACCCGGATGAGGATGGCGAGCGAGTTGATCAAAAGGAGTTTCGCGGCATGATTGGCTCCCTCTTGTACCTCAACGCCTCGAGACCGGACATACATTTTTACGTGTGCTTGTGCGCTCGTTTTGAGCTTCTCCTCGCGTTTCTCACCGCCAAAGCGATGAAGCGCATCTTCGATACTGCGAGCTACCATTGACTATGGTATCTGGTACTCTTCCTCATCTGTCTTTCCTTGAGAGCCTTCTCGGATCACGAGACTTATTTGGTCAGAGGATAGATAGGAAGAGCACTTCAGCACTGCCAATTTCTTGGCACTTCTCTTGTTTCTGGTCTTCAAGGAAGCGATGCAGTGTTACCTGATCCACCGCAGAGGCGAAATGCGTTCTTTGCGGCCGATTCTTTGTAGTCAAGTGCTCTGGATGGCCGACCTGCGGGACTTTGGGTTAGTTATCGGCAGTGTTCCACTCTTTTGTGATAACACTTGCGATTAACATTGCCAGAACCGGTCACATTCGGGACCAAGCACATCGATATTCGTTTCCACTTCCTTAGAGACCATGTAGAGAAGGGCGATATAGTGCTCCAGGTTTGTGGAGAGTGACCACCGGTTGGTGACATTTTCACCAAGCCATTGGATAGTTCGAGGTTTTACTCTGCGAGAGAGCTTGGGGTGGTTTGTCCTTATGGGCGGTAGTGAGGGAGCTTTGGGTTTCTTGTTCTTCTATATTATTTATGCTCTTGCTCCTTCTTTGTTGCATTGCATTTTGGGTGCTTTTGGGATTAGTCCTCCTAGCATAGATTAGAGTGCTTCTTTTGTCTAGTTGTTTAGATTTGCTCTTATCTTGTGATTCTAGGATCTTTGCTTATTAGTCATTACTTATCTCACTAGGTTGAGCTCACTCACTACTTGTAGGTTCTAGCGAGGGTTGGGCCACCCTCGGGTAGACAGGGTACGTGTTTGCTCCTAGGTGTGTTAAGTGGGCAGTTGATAGTCCTAGAGTCATATGGGGTAGATAAGAGTCAGTCTGAGCCATAGTATTCTCTATATCTTATCTATGCTTTAAGGACTGCCTGTTTTATGTTTTCTTTGCCAGCTTCTCGATTTATTGTTTTGGTTCAAGGGGAGTTCATTTGGGAGCTTCTGGAGCTTAATATTGACTTAACTCAACTTGAACTAAAAGTTGCATCTAATGTTGAGGGGCTGGATCTTACGCATTCTAGCATTACGCATTGTAATATAACTACATTGAGCCTTGATTATTATCCTGCTTGTGACATGTTTACAATGCTTTACACCTTGCCATGACTTGTGCTTATTTGCTAGATTTATCATGACTTCATATGTGTAGCCTAGCTTTTGCCATGATAAGTTAATTAAAATTGCTCAACAAACTAAAACTTGTCATGTTAACACTCGAGATTAGTCTTTCTTGAGCTATCCTTCTATGATTCATGCCATGTCAAATAAATTTGGGTAGAGTGATGAATCTATATTGAGCCTTAGATTGAGCTGTTTTAGTCTCTTGATGTTGCATAAGTTAGTACAACATGCTAAAATACAAAAGATCTCTTTTGTCTTGAAAAAGCGACTTCACCAATTCTTCCCTATGAGGCGGCTTGTCATTGCACTTGACATGAACTTAGGGGAGTTTTGGATGACCTAGACTACCTTCTTAAGCTTCTCGCTTGAAGTAGTCGCATAAGGCTTGAGTCTAGCACATGATAAAACAAAAATCTGGTTGTCAACAACCTTGAATTTCAAAGATAATATATCATTTGTGCTCAAATTTGCTTAAAGCTATCAAAAGAATCAAGTACTTAACCAATGTTTCAATCTTGAGCTTATAGCACTCTTTTTGGTCTCAATTTAAGTTTCTTAGTTCCGCTTAGCTTATTGACATGGCTGCATCATCCTTGGATATCTCTAGCGAGACTTTGCTCATTGATGACTTGACTTGCTCACATAATGTACCTCATTTTCAGATTGTCATCTATGTGTTCTAGCTAGCTTATACATATCTTGTCATGATCTAGATAGCCTTTTATTAAGTTATGGCTTGGTGTATTACATGTTGGTCATTATGGATAATTCTCATGGCTCAAAATGCTTAAATAAACAAACTTGACCATTTTCATCCATTAACTTGTCATATTCTCTCTATTGCATCTTGATCGTTTATTGCCAAAGGGGAGAATAGAGAGGAAAAAATCTGTTGGGAGCAGTTTAGAGCTTTGGAGATCAATTTGCTCTTTCGGTTGTTGCTCTAGTGTTCATACATCGACATGGTCATTTGTTTCACTCTTTTTCTTGGACCATGTTGGTTTCTTCAAACTCAAACTCTTCTTAAAAGCTTTTTGTGGGTTTGTCAATATTCTCATCAAGGGTGAGATTGAGAGACCATGTGGTCGTGTCTCCATGAAAGTGATGAGTAATTGACAAAGGTTTTAGGTCGATCGAGTTTGGTTTGTGTGGTCGGACCTTGTCGTTCTTGCAGTTCCGCGCGTTCTCGTGAAGTCATTCGGATTTGTCGGGAAAAAGCGGAACGACCGCCGTGTTATGGTGATGCGGCCATGAGGCGGTTATCCGATTGGTAAATGGCGGTTGAAGAATTCGGAAAAGTTGTTTTTAGTGTTACGGTCTTCATTGGAAATCGGACGACCGCGAGTATTGGGCGATACGACCGGAGTGCGGTTGATCCGTTGGTAACATAAGCGGTTATCTGATTGTTTGAGTGAGTTCGGCCATTTTGGTGATTTGAGTTTTGGGATAGGTCATATCGGTGTGTTCATGCATATGTGTTGCATATTGCATGTTTGAGCTAACGTTAGGTCAAGTTGTGAAGAACTTGTTCCGGTTTCGTGTTTCTTATGCGTGTGGTGCGGGGCGTCGGCGAGTCGTGGCGAGACACGGTGGATGGACTAAGCGCGGTGGCGCCGAGGTCGAAACGGTCGGGATGTGTCGAAGGCAGCGTGGACTCGAGGTGGTTGCGGCGTCGAGACAAGGGCCTTGAAGCTTCGGAAGGTCTGAAGGGCGAATCGGAAATTCGCAAAGTACACTGGCGGGAGGCGGGCTCCGTTGGACTTAGCGGGCGTAGCAGGAGGAGACCCGTTAGCCAAGGCTATATAAAGGATTGGAGGGCTGCATGCCCTCTTGAGCACTTAGGTGGAATTAGGGTTTTAGAGTCAAAAGAGGCTTTGTGGTTGTTTCTCTTTTGCTCTTTAGTTGTTGAGAGTGGAGGTGTAGGCGGAGGTGTGCTCCTGCTTGTGCCCTTCTTGGTTTTGTGTTCATCTCCCCTCAGAATGGATGAGTGTTTGTTCTTGAGTTGTGAGAGTGAGGAGATGGATTGAGCTTACATGTAATCATCCCTCTGGTTCTAATGTCCATGCGTATGGGGATGTATCTCTTTGTATTTAGCTCTTGATTCAATGAATGGAAATCTGAAGTTTTCTTCTTTAGTGCTCTCTGTTCTTCGTTCTTCTTTTTGTGATTTTTGGGGCTTTCTTCAATCCGGAGTTTTTGCTTGGTTCTTCCTCTTGATCTTGCTTGCTTTGGGACATGTGGGAACCTATCTAAGGTCATCTAGATCATCATCCACCTCGAGCAAGTCGTTAGATCAAGTTTTGTTTTTGCGGGTTTTCAACCCACCTTCGTTCAAATGCAAAGGATAGGAACCTTGGCATGGATCTCTGAAATCGTTGCTTGGAATAGGTTCCTAATATCTTCAGGAAGGTGTGGTTCAATTTTGGTCAAGTTTGGCGCGTAGATCAAAAGTTCGTTGATTTTCGTTTTGAAACCCGGCGGATTTTGCTGTTCGGGACAATCGGATGAACAAGGGCTTAACTGCTTGCGGTTATCTGCGGATGCGGTACAACCGGTCATTACTACTCATGATTTATGCGGATCTGCGGTACAACCGGCCGTTCTGTTCTGATTTGTCCGATTGTCTGATTTGTTCGGCTCTTCCTCTTTTTTGTTTCTTTGAGCTTTGGGGGTGAGAGTGGATTCAACATAAGACTTCCTCTGTGCTTAATCATTGATCTTCATAGCTCTCATAGCTATTGGAGTGATTTATAAGTTGAATCCATTCTTTGCGAAAAAGATTCGGTGCTCCTATTCACCCCCCCTCTAGTCGCCTTTCCGGTCCTTCAGTGTTCGAAGATCTGAACTTTCCCATGACCTTCTAGTTGGTTCTGTCCGATCCGTTACTCTAGGTGGGGCAGAACCAGGTGAATTAACTGATGGATGTCTATCAATTCTGTTACCACTGGCATTTCGTGCTTGATGGCCCATATCATTTCCACCAGCACGTGGTGGCATGGTAGATTGTGTAGGATCGTACACGACATTTTGGTCTGTATCTCCGATCGCATTGACCTCGTGCCTCCGGCAGCGATCTTTCGACGAGCTTCCATCGTAACTAATGGAGAGCCTTCCAATGTTTCTGCCAGGAGTTTCCACGATGGAGAGCTGTCGGAGATTAGCACCTCCTGAGGTTTTTGTGGTGGGTTCAGCCTGATCTGGCGGATTGCCAATCGTATGCTGAGCCTTATCATTCCCACTTGGCCCACGACCAATGGAAGCTTCATCGACACCATTACCAGATGTCGATTGGCTCCTGGAATCGCCAAAAGCCGTTGGTAAGTACCTTTCAACCATGATCTCATCGAGAGTACACTGATCCTCGAGTTGCGGTGCTGAATTTTTGTCACCTTTTTTGCCGGTCGAAAGAACTGGGCTTGGAGAGGTCCTTGGATATTCTGAGCTGGTCAGAACGGCTGGTTCCTCTAAAAGTGCCACTTGTCATAGTGGTGTATCCTCATCCATCCGGTCGATTTTGCTGATGTCTGCGACATGCGAGCCAGGGGAGGAAGAGGATGATGACATCCCGTTTTCTTGCATGGCGCAGATGCATCCATCCATGTCGAGGTTGGAGTAGTCCACCAAGTCGAACCAGTTCTCCTCGTCCCAACTTCCTGCCATAGCCGTATGAGCGATTATGAGGAATGGACGAGGATTTGATGACCGAAGAATTTCTTTAGGAAATCTGCACCTTAATCCCCACGGACAGCGCCAGCTATCGACGATCGAGTCGCCGATCTTACGAAATAAAATAGAGGAAAATAACACAGATTTCTTGGGAGAGAATGGGACTGCTCTTTATTGATATGAACTGGCTATTACAGGGGGTGCCTACGATCAGGCGGTGGACTAATCCTAGTTATGCTGAGTATGATGCTTGCTATACTATTTAATCAGACTTGGAGCGTGAATCTAATGCTGCTTACGCTGCTCTGATCTGATGTAAAGTGGTCCCCTAATTTGATGCCAGATGATCTCCTTTCATCCGTGCTCCATCCTTAAATTACTTTCGAAGAAGTGGTAGTTGCTCCTGGAGAAGACGTCTATTGTGAAGCGTTGCGACTGGTCGGAACGAGGCGATGGTTGATAAAGTTTCAACCGCTCTATGGTTGAACGTCTGTGGGACACTCAACCGTACAGTGATTGTTTGTCAGTGTCTTAGGATTATGTAACGTCGCGTGGTATGGAGTATATAACACGTGTTCCATTCATCACACGGTAAAGAATATACTTGGAATTAGATCCAGATACTAGTTCATAGCTCCTCTGACGGCTACAGTCGGAGACTAGGTCTGAGGACCTTGTCAGGCCGGTACCCATTATGTAACCTCTGGAATCCTTACGACCAGTGAGGTCGTTAGCCTTAGGGGTTACAACCACGAAGACATATGGTCTTTTTTATGCATTAAAGTAATACATAGAGATTTTAATCCTCGTCAGCTAACCCCCGAACTTTAAATGAATAGATCGTGTGAACAACTTTTTTCGACGAAGTTGTATCGGGTAGACCCTCATTAATGTCATGACATACAAGGTGGTCTGTATTCACTTTAAAGTTGTGAACCTGCCTTGGGAATCAAAGAGTTTTTCTGTCTGTTGGACAAAAAGGTTTTGTCCGTTGGACTCTAAATAACTCCCAATTGTAGTTAAAGATCTAAAGCTAGAAAATCCCCATTGTTGGGCCTTTAGAGCTTTCATGCTTCCAAATCTTCCCTCAATTTTCTTCAGTTTCTTGCCAAGAATCCTTTCCGACCTCTGCTTTTTTTCCACCCAAAGCTTCCTCCGACCTCTATTCATCTCCTCGTGAGATCTCACCATGTCGGACTCGATCACCAAGTGGGTGGTTTCATCTGAGCGAGAGGAAGCTCGAGGCATTGGAAATGAATTAGAATGCTCCCGGACAAGAACTTGATGAAATGGAGGTCAGCGGCTGGAGAAGACTTTTCGAGACGTGAGGAAGGGGAAATCCCTATTTTCCTCGCCTACATCGAGTGCGGGCTAAGGCTGCCGGTGCACAAATTCCTCTCCCGGGTTTTGGAGTACTACGGGGTAGAGTTGGTGAATTTGGCTCCGAACTCCATCGCCAACATCATCATTTTCGCCTATCTGTGTGAGGCGTACCTGGGAATATGACCGAATTTAAAGCTCTTCAGGTATTTTTACTGGATGGCAATGTCAGGAAGATCGACGGCGGGTCCTGGAGAATGCACGCTACGCCTTCACGACGGAAAGTCCGATGAGTACATCCCAATGTACTCAAAATCCTCGTGGTCGTCATGGAAAAAGAACTGGTTTTACATAGCGATTCTGAATAACGACAACCTCTACTTGGGGAAATAGGGCTGACGAGAATCAAAGTGGAGGAACCGTGGAGAAGACAGGATGGTCGGGAAGATGCGTGGAGGCTGTTCAAGACCCTAAGGAGAAAGGGCTTGACTCCTTGGCATGTGGTGAGGGATTTCACCATACACAGAATTAGTCCTCTGAAGCTCCGAGACCATTCCCTACTCTAGTAAATTGGTCGGGATGAAGCAATCAAGGACTCAAGGGATGATAAGTCTTTGAAGAAGCTCCGACTAGTATAGTTTATCAGTAGATTATCATATAACCTTGAAATATCTTTTGTCTCTTTTTGAAGTCCTTTCCTCTAATGAGGTTACAGAGCGGATCAAAATGATCTGTATTTGGAGAACGATAAGAAATTTGCATTTCATTATCTTGGCGATAGTCTCAAGAAGAAGACTGAGGAGACTTAAGGTAGATAACCAATTTTCCTTTAGCTTATGTGTGTGTGTGTGTATATATATATATATATATATATATATATATATATATATATATATATATATATATATATATATATATCCTTGATCTGTTATTGATTTTGCTCTCATGTGTAGGCGGTGATGAAGGTCATACGATTCGATGAGGATTGTAATCCTCTTGTAGTTTCAACCGATTCACCTTGAGAGGCCATGGAAGAAGATGATCTTTTCGAGGTAAAAGAGCATTTTAAAAGAAGATATATATATATATATATATATATATATATATATATATATATATATATATATAGATGGAAAATTTCATCACCTAATTAAGTTTGATTTGTGATTTAGGTGGAAAAGATGAAAGGCCCGCAAAGCAAAGCTGCAGAATTTGTAGACCCCAGGGTGGTCATTCACGACCTGACAGTTATTACCGAAACAACTACTCTGGAGGTCAACGAAACCACACCTTTCGACCTGATGGTCAGGAACACTATCCTCCACTAGCTGGTCGAGAATATTGGGGGGTACAACCAGCCCTGTCGGTTTAGAACAGGTGAAATTGGTTGAGAAGAAAAGAAAGGCGAGTGCTACGGAATTTAATCCAGCGCGTTTCAAGGTCAAGACAAAAAAATCAATCAGGTACATACAAACGTAATAGTCATATGAGTGCATACCTTTAAAAGTCTTTGACAATTGAATTTTTGAGCTTCCTTTTTTCTTTTTTTTGTGGGCCATTGATTTGGGCCATACCGTATAGCCACAAGTCTTTCTATGGGGTGGACCTAGCCAACTAATTAGTAATGATTTGAGTCGGTTCTGTTTGAGTTGATAAGTGGCGCAAGAGGGGGCCGGTGTGGCGAATTCTTAGTAATCATAACTGAGTCAAAACAGAGCTTTGTAAAAGCCTTGTGATAATCACTTAGTCGCTCACCTTCGGAAGCGTGAAATGTTTAACAGTATAAGATGATTATCTCTTGTGGGTCAAGCTGTACAACCAATACAGAGTGTAAAACTATTCGAATAGCTGTGTCCCCGATTATGGACAATGTCTGGTAATTTCACACGAGGGGTAGATTTTCTCAAAAATATTGGAATGGTTTGGATGGAAATGAGTAGTTGGATTTGGTTGATGGTTGAGAAGTGAACAGGGTGTTCACTGGCTGTTTCAAAGAACTTGATTACTTATGTATTAATCTCTTAAATTGTGCTTTACAATCTAATTACTGTATTTACTATCAATATTGCTTTCTACAAAATTGCCATAAAGCTATCCTTGTCAAGCCTTGCATGAATACTATTTACATACTTTTCCCTACGACTTGCTGAGTACTTTAAGTACTCACGGCTTTGCGCCATTTGTTGATCAGTCTCCGCTAAAGAACCAGGGAACATCGAATTCTACGAGGAAGACTACTGCGAAGATTATGCGAACTAGATCGCGTCCTCCACTCGATTTCCTGTGGGCATATTAGATGGCTACCACAAGATGTTTGGTTTCCGCTGCAAGTTTGTCTTTTGCTGTTAAGCCCTGCGTGGCAACTCTGTAAGACTTGACCATAAGGTCCTTTTACTACTAAGTAATATTAATTTGTCTGTTTCATTAGCTATTTTGTTTTATGGATATGATTACATCGATGATGCAACTGTGTGAGCTATCTACTGATCTGGGACTAATTCAGAATACACAGAGGGTTCCAGAGTTGCATACCCGAGGTCTTGACAGAGATGGTATCAGAGCCATATCGACTGTAGGGGGCAACCATACTTAGCATGGTCATTTAGTCAAAAACTTCAAAATTTATGTTATAAATCAAACCAACAGATTAACATGAATAGTTATTCTTCTCTTATCTGATTCTTTTCTTTTCTTTTCTCATTTGATTCTATTCTATTCTTTTCTCATCTATTCTAATCTTTTCTCATATCATTCTTAGATTCCTACATCTTATCTTTTCTTGAACTTCGTTTTCGAATTTAAATTGATCCTTCTTACCTCGGTAATCTCTATAGGATTGAGTCTTGTTTCAAGTCGACCATCCATATAAGTTAGATTAGAAGTGCTTTAGCAAAGTTGCCCTTCTTAGTTTTAGCATCGTTTAATCCACATAATAGGTCCATCGGCTTGAGTTTTGTTGCATCTTAATAGCTTTCTGGCTATTTGTTCATTGGGTTAAACCGACACTCTCCAATTAGATTGTTCTGTCTTTCTCCCTTGTTCTCTCTCGTCTATTGCACTTTTCCCTCTCACCTATCGCACTTTCTTCTTCTCGTCTATTAAACCTGGGAAGATATGTTGCAGATGGTTTAGACCCGCAACACTGCAAGTCAATTTGATCCCATGGATCTCAATACGCCACCACCACCTCCTCATGCCGCCATAGCAGATCAAGGTTTGGGTCAATTCATGGCAGCTTAGACGCAGTTGATGAATGCAATGATGCAGAATATGAACCAAATGATGACTCAACAGAACCAGACCACTGTTGCTCTAGTTGCAATGTTGAATCAAAACAATCAAGCCGCTATCGTGCCACTGCCACCACCACCAACTTTTCCTCAGTCAAGGCTAGCAGAGTTCATGAGGACCCATCCACCTACTTTCTCCAGCTCCTCTGAGCCAATGGACACAGGAGGTTGGCGGCGTTCTACTGAAAAGAAGCTCATAATCACCCGGTGTGACGACCGCGAGTAGGTTCTGTATGTCGCACACACTACTACAGAAAAGGTCATCACAGACAGTTCAAAAACATCATCACAGATGGTTTCATGAGCCATATGAGTTTATGGGCCAGTAATGACACGAGGTCATCACAGACGATTCTCCAACCGTCTGTGATGTAGATTATCACAGACGGTTATTAACTCAGAACCATTCATGATAGATGATATGTCACAGATGGTTTTTAGATGAAGACATGTATGATAGCTTGTGTATCATAGACAGTTTGTATATGAAACTGTCTGTGATAACTTGTGTATCACGGACGGTTTGTCCTAAGGAACCATCTGTGATATTCTTTTGTATTGCTAAATCTATTTCTGTTTATTGGCTAGCCTCAGGAAATGCTAGCCATGCCCTCTGAAACAAGTTGAAACACAAAAGTACATGTATACATTCAATTCACATTCATTTCAGAAACAAGCACATCCATTTCACAAATCAATTAGCTCAAATGAACTAAAATCAACCATTCACGAACATTTACACACATGTACCATTAAGTTCAATCTACATTGTGAAACTTCCCATCTGGATTTATGACCTCACAGTTCAAGAATGATGCAAACTGTCCTCGAATGTTTATGAGCTGGCCCTATTCCAACGCAGTTGTATCAATGCTCGCAACCTGTCGTTAGGAAGATTAAATTCGTGCATATATAAATTGATAAGTATGAAATAATTATTGCAAGATTGACAAACCTGAAGATCATTGGTCATGGCGGAACCGACAAGTAGTTCCATGTTATGGCAAACTGTAGCATCCCAAATTTTTTGCTTTTGGCAAAATAAAACTTCAATTATTTTCCTTGGATTTTCTGGACTTTTAAAAAGCTTTTCTTTAATTATTTTAAAGCAAAAACAAATTCATTTGCAAAAACTAGTACCAAGATTAAGTTACAAATATTTTATTTAAGTCCAGAATGTCCTTGAGAATTTCTGTGAATTTTCTCATAATTTTTGGGTCTTATTTGCTATTTTCTAAAGCCTATTTGAATTTCTGGAATTAAATCAATTGTTAAATTAATTAGAAACTCTCAAACAGTCCTTGGGCCAAATCTTACCCAGCCCACTCCTTTTCCTCATGTGCACGCGGCCCAGTCGGCCCGCTCGCCCGCGCGTTTCTTCACCATTCCTCTTCAATCGTTGGATCAAATTTGAGCGGTCCGATTTTGAGTGCACGTTCGGACGATCCAAACATCACACTTAACGAGGACCGTTCAATCTAAAATTAACGGTCTGATCAAGGTTGCGTTCGCTCGGTCCGAACGTCCCAATGAGTGTGCACCGTCCGATCTTATTTGGACGGCCAGATCTTGATGGCACTTTCGGCCCAGTCATTATACACCATCTGATCTAAATCCAACGACCATATCACCACCCGTTACTTTTCCTATTCTATTTCTTTCACTAACGGGAGGGGCCGCTATCTACAGTGCATCGTTCCCGCTCCTTTCTTCCTCCTCGCGACGCCGACATTGTTGATCTCCATCGAAGGTCATAACTTCGCCCGTTACTCCCTCATTTCACGTGCATTTGATGCCATTCAGACCCACGTTCTTTGACGAACTCAAGGCACCCGTTTCTTCCTCATTAAACCCTTTTTAACTCTCTTAAACCTCGCCGCTGCGCTGGCAAGTAACGACCGTGCACGTTCTCATCGATTCAACCTCGCCCTCACCCTATAAAAGGGAGCACCACCTTCGCATCCACCCCGCAACTCATTCCCCAAATCCTAGCCCTTCTACCCCTCTCTAGCCACCGGAATTGAAGCTCGAAGCCGACGGAGCCCTAGACGCTCCACCGCCAAATTCGCCGCTGTCACCGACACTCCGTCGCCCCCTACCACACCGTCGTGTTCGCCATCAAGTAGACTACCTTGTGCGCGCATCAATTTCACTAGAGCAGTCCCAGAAAGACTTCGTCGCCTTGGACCGAACTTCACCGCTGACTTCTACCTCACCGTCGGCAACAACGTCACGCCTCGTTGTCAAAACCTTGCGCATCAAGTTCCCCATTGTAACATCCCAATTTTTCGGGCTTTTAAAAATCTTTTGAATAGTTAGTAGGAGAAAATTCACCATTTGGATTTTATTTGAATTTAATTCAAAAGCTTAAACATGGACTTTGTACACCAAAATAATTTAATATGATTAAAGTCAACATCAACAGCGGTCAAAACTATTTTATTTGGATTCTTTGTGCTTGGATATACTTTCTAGATTTTTCTAGAATTTTTCCAAGTTCATTTGCTATTTTCTATAGCTTATTTGGATTTCTGCTATTTTCTAAAAAAAAAATGTATTTAAATCTCAGAATAGTAGCTGGGCCGAAACCTAGTTCCTTTCCCGCGCGGCCTGCTCCTGTGCGGCTTGTTTCCCTTGCTTTCGGCCCGTTCCCACCGCAGCCCACTCCGTCCCTCTCTCCTCGCGCGCATGTGCAAGAACCCACTGCCACCACGGCCGGCGGTCTGGCGCCCGTCGGCCAGGCTGCTGTCGGCTGCCGTGTGGGACCGCCTGCCACATCAGCATCGTCAACCTCCAGGACTCCTCAGTCCGAGTTGAAGCCGCATCGCCGTCGCGCCGCGTTCCTCGCGTAGCCGCCCCGGACTCTCCCGGCCAGGGCTTTAAAAGGGGAGCCGGAGCCCGCATCCTCCACATCCCATACTCAGCTGCCTCGACCCCGGAGCGAAGCCCTAGCCACCAGGTTCCGCCAAGGAAGCTTTGCACCGCCACAACTTCGTTGAGCTCGTTCTTCGCTGTCGAAGCCGCTCAAGCCTCGCCGCCGCCTCCTTCGAGTTCGCAAGGACGAGGACTACCTCCATTGACCTCGGTTTGCCAAAAGCCCACCGAGCCCAGATCTGTCGCGCCGAGGCCCAAGCCGCCTAATCGCCGCCACCGCCATCACGATCGTCGCGAGCACCGTGGCGCCGCACTTCATGATCCCGCCTCACCTCTACCTCCCCAGTAGCACATACCGTTGACCGCCGCTGTTCATTTGGGACCGTCGGGATCCGAAACACCACCACCTCGTCGCCTACATCAGGTCACTGCCATTTCGGCCACCACCTCGACCACATGCCTCGTTGTTGCCGCGTGGAGCCAGCGTGACGCCACGTGGTGGTCGAGATCAATCCCAGGCTTGGCTCGGTGAACCAAGTCGACCATGAGCCATCTCACCTCCAGGCGGGGCCCACCTGTCAGGTTGAGTTCACCCAGCCCGAGCGCCCCTCGCTGACGTCAGCGCCACGTCGTAAATCCAGATTTTTCTATTAAGAAATAATTCGGGTAATTCCAGAATTAGGGTTTCTTCTAGATTCAATCTTCCAAAGCCCATATCTTTTGCATCCGAACTCTGTTTGAGCCCATTCAAATTTCTAAATTCATCTAAATTCGAGATCTATTTATCTGAGATTTTTATTTAATTTTTGGAGTTTGTTTTGCCTCTGTTATTTATTTGTTTTGTTTATTTGCTTTCGTTTACGAGTAAACGTCGATACTTCGAGAAGATTAGAAGAAGAAGGAATACCTCAAGAGCAAGATCTGTACTTAGACCTATTTCAAGGCAAGTTATACCTTTGATCATATTGAACCTAGTTTTCAAAAACTACTTTGATTCAAAGTATTGCATTTACTTTAATTATTTATTTAAATGCTTTTGGGTTTAGTTAATATCCAATTTGTTATGACCTCCTTGTCTAATTGTATGCCATAATCTTTTGCCACCCTAGTTTGGTTTATTTAGTTGGTGCTATTGTATTACCAACGTGGGTTGGATAGATACAATTAGTTTGCTTAGCCATGCTACGACTCATCATTTTATGTGAGTCACAATAATAAACTTGACTAAGTGACTATGGAACCATTTGATAAAATTGTGTGTACTATGTGCTATTACTTGTTGATGGCATATGTTGCACTTAACCAACAGGGTGGGAAAGGATTTAGACTGAGGCAAGTGGTCTGGTATATTTTTGTGGTGGATCTATGTTGGCGGGAATGATAGGTTAGAATTTGGAAGTCTTGCCTCGGTCAGTTAAGGACTTAACTTTGTGCGCCATTGAACTGAGCCTTTCGTACAACCACATACCTGGTATGGGACGGGCCTAACTTAGTAAGTTATGGAGTCTTGACATTGATTACTCAGGTTGTAGGTTAGGTTGTGTCAGATTGGGTGGAGGTGTGTACTACAATTAGTGCATCACGGGCGGTTCGCCGTTTCCTGTCTAATGGTGTGCATCTGTGGCGCTAAGCATCTTAGGGAGTGTCAATGTTGAGATGAAGTTTACGAAAGGTTTTGTTATGATCACTCAGTACAAGTTGATTGCATCTTGTGGGTAAAGTGTACAACCTCTGCGAGTGTTAAACAATCTATTTGAATAATGCGTCATGATCATGGACATCTTTCGAGGATTTCATACGAGGGTAGATTTTCATAAAACTTGGGAAGGGACAGGTGTGTGAGATAACTTACTGCATGTGTGAATAACTTGTTTAGGCTATGTGTCTTTCTTGAAAACAAGCTGTTAAAATTATTCTTTGTTTATTTGTTTTACTTATGCTTTCAATCTATTATTTGTATTCAAATTGCAAATGTTGCATTTCTGCAAAAGAACCACAGAAGCCATTCCTTTGGAATAAGCCTGCATCTATAAATTACATTCTGTGGTATGACTTGCGAGTACAGTGTGTACTCATGCTTGCTTTATTAAATCAAGCAGAAGTGACGGGATCGTCAGTCAACAAGGTCTACTTCAAGGATCACGGAGAACTAGGTCGCGCTACCCCAGCCGATTGCCTGTGGGCATATGGATGGGCTTCGCTGAAGTTGTTTTGTTTTGTTCCGCTGCAGCTTCATTGAGCTATTTGCCTTCTGAGGCATTAATTGTAAGCTTTGACCTTAAGGTCTTTACATATGATGTTTATTGTTATTTGCCTATTTATTAGTTATCTTTGTATATGTAAATGATATTTCACCTGTGTTGCCACTGTGTGCACTAGCGTGATCCTAGACTAGTGCAGTACACACAGAGGGTCCAGAATTGCATATTTTGGGTCTCGACAGAGGTGGTATCAGAGCCATATCGACTGTAGGTCGTGACCTTAGTTAGAATGGCTGTTTTTAAGGAAACTTCAAAACCTATTTTACAAATGGAAAATCTTAATGATGCGCTATCCTCATCTTGTCTAGCTTCTATACTCTTCCATTCCATATCTTTCTCATCTATATTCTTGCTCACCGTTTTGAGTATTAAATTGGACTCGCTTCCCTCATAACTTCTATAGTTTGTCGCGGTTTGTGCCAAATATCTTGGTGGACGCCCAAAAGCTATTTTGAGCAACGCTTTGAAGACCGTACAACCAACAACAATGTGTCGATATTCCCCCCAAGTGTTCAAGACAAGTTCGTCGCAAGAATTGAAGACCAAGAAGAAGTTGTACATCGCCCCTGCCTTCTCCAATCTTCGCCTGCAATGATCGCAAGCAGTCAATGTTTGATGAAGACCGTGACCAGTCTGAGTTTTCTTCAGACCAGCCATATAGGATAAATCAGTGTTGGTTCCTCCCGTGTGTTGAGCCAAGCGGCCCAATTAAGTTAGAGCTTAATCGACTAGACGATTAGATTTTTGTTTTCTTTGGTCTGTGTTGTTTGCTTGTGAGTTTTGTGCTTCTTAATAGCTTTCCGGCTATTTCTGTGTTCCTTGTTTTCCCTTGGGTTAAACCTACTCCCCTTAGTAGATTGTCTTCCCTTACCTTATGCTTTTCCCTCTCATCAATTAGCCTTGGTTACGCCAGATGGAGAACCCGAGTAAAACCAACCTTGTCGATAATCTTGAGGCGATGCATGCCGCTTTCGAGATCTTGTCAATCCCGCTAAACGATTACAGAGTAATGCAGATCCATCATGGAACAATCTTTGGTAGCTCGAGACTCAATTCATGAGCGCGATGGTGCAGAACATGAACAACATGATGACCCAGCAAAATCAGACCGCCGCTACTTTAATCAATTTGATGAGTCGAAATAATCAAGCAAGCCGTCGTACCGTCACTAGTGTCGGTACCAGAATAGGTGATAGCCAACAACTATCTCCGATGCGATGGTGACACATCGTAAACCGAGTCGACTTCCTACCACCCGAAATCAGCTCATGCAGCGGCGATTCAATCGTTAGACAGTGGTAATGTTTGCAAGGATGCACAACTCATTGCCATCCTAATGACACGCCCTCAGTTCAAGTTTGTTAAGTTCATGATGACCAAGCCGCCTGTCTTTGAAGGTCAACCACACTCAAGGATGCAGAATCTTGGATTCGCACCATAGAAGAAAAGCTAACTATTGTGCAATGCAACGATAATGAGAAAGTTCTCTTTGCTGCTCATTAATTGGAAGGAGTTGCATAGGATTGGTGGGAAAAATTTTGCGCCACCCATCAGGACGAGCAAACCATCACATGGTCAGAGTTCACCGCCATTGCTTTTAAATCGGCGACATCGACATCAGCGAGGAGTGATCAAGAGGAACTTGCTATTCCGATATCCTGTAGCAAATCTAGCCGTTGTCACTTAAAGTGCTGCCAGCCAGATAAGTTAGAAGATTGTGCATGTATCCGTTGTGGAGAAATAGGCCATAGTGCCGACGAGCACAACATCAATGGTTCCAGTTGCGAAGGAAACCATTCTGCTGGAGAATGTCCAATGAGCAAAATCACATGTTTCTTATGTGAAGGCGATGATCATTGTCCGAGTCAGTGCCCCATGTATTCAGTGTTGACTTCTGCAACACAACGTCAGCGAGAAAGCTTCCGAGCCGCTATCAGAACATTAGCAAGAGAAGGCAAACTATTGTCAGTGCAAGATATGTCAGCCGAAGAATCACAAGAGCAGAATATTGACTTTGGCAACCCACCTCAAAAGGGAAACAAGCCAGTCTCACCAAGAGTGTGTTTCGAGTGTGGCAAGCAAGGCCACTATGCCAAGAAGTGCCCTACAAAGCGACAAGTTTCAACCTTCAAAAAGGATAGTCATTCTGCCATAGTCTCGTCAGAAAAGTCGCAAGGCTTGACACGTATATACTCTAGTTGCCGTAGGAAAGGTCACTACATCGACCGGTGTCATGCAGCAGAACCAATCACTCACTCCGGATGCAAGAATGCGGAAGTTGTGTCAGTTAAGATAGTAACTCCCAGAGCAAGTGGTAACGCAGCTGGATCCATGTGTCCAGTGAAGCGGTCAAAGAAGAGACGTTTGGATCATGATGTTACCAAGGAAGCATAGATTGGTGATGTCATATTATGCAGTGTCATGCCTTTGTTAGCAGCAATATATAAAGTTAGAAAATAAGTTGTAATCTTTTCTTTTGTTTGAGAGCTAAAAGGTGGACATCTTTGTATTCAAGTTATGAATAAAAGGAATTGTTGGGTATTAAACATGGGATACCTTTCTGAGCATATGCCTGTGCATGTCAAGTAATCAAGTTCCGAGTCTTGGTAATCGAAGGCCATAGAGCCGTAATTATAAGAGATCATGTTGAAGTCTAAGCCACTACCTTGCATAGCGGTGAGGCAACGACAAATGGTTAAAGAATATAACCATGTGATAATGTCTATATCATAAGAGAATATGCATTGATCATTGCAAGTGATCTATACAACCCTACAACCGTGTCGAGAAGTCAAGTTGTCTTTGACTTGGTACCCCTGATCACCCTATGTCAGAAGGAGTTACGTCAGAGATGATATATGGAATTTTTTTTTTGCCAATGAGTTCGCAGAAATGGTAGAATAGATCAAAAGATTCCCTCAGATAAAGTCAGTGTCAAATCAAGTTCGTTAGTTTGGCAAGCATCAATGGTGTTTGTTTGATAAATTGTTAGCACGAGGATGTGCGAGGATTTCAATTTATCCAAGAGCTAATCTTCAGAACCTCAGAGTCAGCTTGTTTGAGTTTTGAGTAATAAGTTCAGTTTCCCCAGAATCATCTGTGAGCAGGACAGTGTCAGTTGAAGATAAGTGAGACAGTCGTTTCAAGATAGCCAAGATTCCTCACCGTTGTAAAAGGAGAAGTTCACCCAGACTGCTAGAAGTGAACTGAGTTGTGAGAATTTCAAAAGATAATCACAAGTTCAATGTTTGTATTGCCAGATACGAGAAAGAACCTTGATAGCTTTTATCACGGAACATCCAAGAATCAGTGTGTTAAGGAGTTTTGCCCGCACTTCCTATTAACTAAAGTTTCAAGTAGTGGATTACCCTAGTCATAATTCAAAGTTTGTTGTCGTGTAGAAACAAAGAAGGGTTTTATTGGATTGAGAACCACGAGGTCAAGTTCTTTCCCTCAGGACAGATCAGTATAGTGGCAGATGTTCAAATCGGAAGAGCTACCACAGGAATCTATTGTTCAGACAGCTAAAGCTACTGGTGAAAGTCAAAAGTTGAGTCTTGAGTCAGTTTCAAGAGGATATTTGTTGAACCCTAGAGTTCAAACAGATGTTAGACCTCAGTGTTAGCGGGGCGGTGAGATAGCGATTATGTCAAGAAATCGATCCTCACGTGAGGCAAGGTTTAGCCTTGGAACACATTGAAGGCTAACAAATGACCCGTTAAACATTGAGTATGTCTGCGTATCTGATCACAGGAAACTCAAGTAGTTGAGGCTCGAACCAACATCTATGTGCAAGCCTTACGTTTTCTTTATAAAAAAAATGCAAAGGTGTACAAAGAGCTCGAAGTTGAATTGTGATGATCCAACTTAGAAGCAAAATATCACAGAATGGGTTACCCTGAGTTTGGTATGTCAGAAAGACAACCAACAAGTCAAAGGCCAGTTAGAGTACCTCTAGCCCTGAGAATTCAGACATGGGATTTCCCAGGACCCAATCGGGATATACTTTCTTGAAAAGTGAATGTTAATCAGTTGTTAGAAGAAGGATTTGCCGCTTCATTCCTATTGATGTCACCAAATTTGGAGACCGCTTAGCAAAGTGGTATATCACAAAGGTTGTATACGACAGAGATGGTATTCGCCAGAATTGGTATAATGTCAGATCGACAGAGACAATTCTCCAGAATTCGTATAATGTCAGATCGACAGAGACGGTTAATTTGCACGACGTGCCAGAAAAGTTAGTGTTGGATCGAGGATACCAGTTTACCTTGTGTCAGCATCAGAGTATCTATAAAACCTTGGATAGATGTTTAAATGTCAGTATTGTGTATAACCCTCAATCAGTGGATAGATTAAGAGATAAATGAGTTGTGCCTTACTCATGGTACCAGGTCGAGCAAGTAAGTGTTATGTGCAGAATTTCCCTATAGTAGTATCGGTCAGCCAGTTCATAGTAGTCACCCTCTAAAGTTTACAATGGTTGATCGTGTCAGTCATTGCTTAGCGAGGAGTAGATCATATCACCAAGTACGTAGATTTTGTGTGGATCATGAAGCAGAAGACCAAGTGTCTTTAATCCTAAAAGGATTGATACCTATTGAAGATCGTGTTAAGGATTATGCAGCGAGGTGACAGAGATGTGTCAGTCAGTTCAGATTTTGAAGCTCAGAAGAAGATAGTGTCAGATCAAGGATCTCAGTTTACCTCTCGTTTCTGGCAAAGTCTGCATGAAGCCTAAGGGACTCATCTGAATTTCAGTACTGCATACCATCCCCAGACGGAAGGACAGACTGAAAGAGTTAATCAAATATTGGAGGATATGTTGAGAGCTTGTGCCCTAGCTAATGCCATCAGTTGGGACAAAAGTTTGCCATATGCAGAATTCTCGTACAACAACAGTTATCAAGCTAGTCTACAAATATCACCGTTTGAAGCTTTGTATGGTCGTGGTTTGTAGAACCCTTTGAGTGATCGAGAAGCAATTTGAGCGTTTGGTCTTTGAACCAGATATTATTCAAGAAGCCGAAGAACATGTGGCTATGATCAGAGAAAGATTAAAGATAGCCCAATCAAGGCAAAAGAGTTATGCTGATAATCGTCGTTGTGATCTCAGCCTCGAACTAGAAGATTTTGTATATCTTCGAGTTACGCCACTCAAAGGTGTAAAAAGTTTTATGCTAATGGGAAGCTTGCCCCTAGGTATGTTTGTCCGTTCAAGATTGTGGATCGTCGTGGGGAAGTAGCCTACCAGTTAGAGCTACTGCAGTCTTTAGTAGGAGTACATGATGTCTTTCATGTCTCTCAGTTGAAGAAGTGCCTTCGTGTGCTAGAAGAACAAGCCCTGTTGGAGTCAATTGAGTTAAAAAAAAAGATCTCACTTATAAAGAGCCGCCAGTCAAGATTTTGGATGTCATAGAGCATCGTACCAGAAGCAAGATCGTTTGTTTTGTGAAGCTCGATGGAGCAACCCCTCGAGAAGAAGAAGCAGCGTGGGAGGCGTGAAGAAGAAATTTGGCCGAGTTCCTAGCCTTTTCTCTAGTTAGCCCGAATCTCGGGGACGAGATTCCTTTAAGGGGGGAGGTTTGTAACATCCCAATTTTCTGATCTTTTAAAAATCTTTTGAATAGTTAGTAGGAGAAAATTCACTATTTGGATTTTATTTGAATTTAATTCAAAAGCTTAAACCTGGACTTTGTACATCAAAATAATTTAATATGATTAAAATCAACATCAACAATGGTCAAAACTATTTTATTTGGATTCTTTGTGCTTGGATATACTTTTTAGATTTTTCTACAATTTTTCCAAGTTCATTTGCTATTTTCTATTGCTCATTTGGATTTCTGCTATTTTCTAAAAAGGAAAATGTATTTAAATCTCAGAATAGTAGCTGGGCCGAAACCCAGTTCCTTTCCCACGCGGCCTGCTCTTGTGTGGCCCGTTTCCCTTGCTTTCGACCTGACGAGGATCTAATAATCCTCATTTTATCTTTTATCTATAATTCTTATTATGGGTAAATATGATGTCATATGGTCCCTGAGTACACCCCTTAATGGGAGGAACCTACTGGGTGGTCGTGAGTTCTTCTATGACCACCCCCATAGTCGTAAGTTGTGCTACGACTACCCCATAGTCGTAAGTCTTGCTACGACTACCTTATAGTCGTAAGTTCTTCTCGACCGGGTCATCTGACCACCTTAAGATCAATAAAACCTCTGGTAGTGGGTCCAATTGATTAAAGGATTCAAACGATCATCATCTGTTGTTACTCTGCGAAGTAATAGCGTAATGCTCCATTATCTCGATATATAGTACATTAGGCGGCGTGGAGGAGTTAATGCACCGGTGATTACCGCCAACATCGTCAGTTCTGAGGATGTGATGAGCGCCACTTCACTGGGCGCCACTCTTTCACGGACTATATAGGCGGCAATCGAGAAGGAAGGGCGGATCGAATCGGGCTATCGGGAAGACAAGCACTATCATCTGTAATAGTCTTAGTTTTTCTCGATTGTTGAGAATACACTCAATACCATACACACACGGGGTAGGGTTGTTATTCTCTCGGAGAAGGCCTAAACACGTGTAAAAATTCCGTGTCAATCTCTCTGCGTGATTCCATTCTAGGAGACCCCGAATCAAACAATCTTTACGTAAGTTCGGTTATAAAACACCGGCGGTTAGCGCCGACCGTGGGGATCTTCGGTAATCTCTTATCAACATACTCTCTTTTCCCAATCTCATGCACTCATGGCGGAGAATGGAGCGAGGAGAACTAGTTCGACTTGGCGGTCTGTGAACATCGACATGGATCTTTGGTTTCGATTCTGAGCAGTATTGACTCATCCGATAGTACTCCGCCTCCGGTGATCTTCCCGAGATCCGAGGAGATAATGCGTGATGGAGTTGAGGAGGATCCATATCCCCCTAACAAGATGCGTCCAAGAGAGGAATCTACCCTCTCAAAGGACAAGGGTCAATCTGAGTAGGACTACACCCAGGTGGACTCACAACACGACGAGAGTTTTTCCTCGAAGTGTCCGAGTCCCCCTAAGACGGTCCGACTTGGTGAGGCAAGTTCTAGAAGCCACAATTCCAGGACTTCACCAGCATCTGGTGATCCTCTCTCTCTGAATGACTTGAGAGAGCGGGATCAACATACTTTTCTGCAAATTTGACCATCTCTCCATGAGATCACACCTCACAAGCGGAGGCGGTTATAACCCGAGTTCCCCTACGGAGGATTACTCCAAAATCGCCGAGATGGTGTCTCTCGACTACTCCTCAGCGGGGAGGCCTCGGCGCAAGTGAGAATCATCAGCAGGAGGTCTTCGTCCTTCCCTCGGATCAAGGTCACTCTCCTAGAGACCGAGTGGGGGCGCTCCCGAAGATCACGCTGCGCCCCTCGTGGCGATGGCAAGGGCACCACCGATGGCGGAAGCGACCAACACCTTCATGAGCGAGAAATCCTCGACATTCTCGCACTCCATTGAGACAGCCTCAAGAGTCCGACGTGGAAAATCTTTAGGCTATTCGACGGAAAAAGATTGAAGCCCAGAAGAATTTGCCTGGACGCATCCAATATCAATCAAAGGAAGCTCAAGAACCCTAGTACATCAATGACTTGCTCGAGAATCCAACTCGAGAGCTCGCCCGAGCGCCAGGCTACGACCTCTTCGTCGAAAAGATCGCACAAAGGCTTCGGTCCACGATGGCAAGACTGGAAGCACCTCGCCGACATCATTCAGGGAGTTGCAGCAATACGACTTCTTTAGCTACCAGTCGATTGAACATATCACCATGGAGGAATTGATGCAATAGTAAGTCGCATCGATCTCCAACTCGGAGAAATGTCTTTCGAACAACTGATGATCAACAAACTCCTCGGAGAGGTGATCGCTCACCATTCCGACATGGGAATTTGCAGCAGCAGTTGAACTACGAGGAGTATTCTCCTCGTGGGGTGAACCTATCATAGGTCGGGTCAACTTTATTCTTGGGTATCGTCGAGTCGACCACCTAATGATATCAACCCTTCTTTCTGCAAAGGCGTCAAGAGTTATTCTTGGATGTCGGGCATTCTCACGATCTTGAGCCGCTTTTCTTTGGCCACCTCGTTTTCGACCAGTGAACATGGAGAAGTTCGATGGCTCCCAAAATCCCATCGAATTCTTTCAAATCTACACAGCAGCTGTCCGAGCGACAGGAGGAGGAGAACATGTGATGGCAAATTACCTCCCAACTGTGCTCAAAGTGCGCTTTCGATCGTGGTTATTGAACCAACCACTCAAGTCGATCTATTCTTGGCAACACCTCTCGACCTTCTCTTGGCGAATTTCCAAGGCACTTACAATGCATACAGGAAGGAGGACGACTTGCCGGATGAGACGAGCGACAACGAGACCTTGCGCCAATTCATCAAGCGCTTTAGTCGGGTTTGTAATTCAATTCGGAAGTTTCGATTCATCTGTCATCGGGGCTTTCAAGCAAGGAGTCCGTAGTAGAAGGATAACGAAGATATTGCTTTAAATCCACCTACCATTTGTTCTTAGAACTCTTTGAGATGGTGATCGATATCTCTTGCCTCTGGCGGTCGAGTGGAACAACACAATAGATCGAGAAGACAATACCTCTTGAGAGGCAGGCGACATTGGTAAGAAGAAAGATAAGAAAGCAAAAAAGTCCAAGAACAAGGCGAAGGGTCAAAAACTCCAAGCTAGCGGTTCCAAGGAGGTTTTGGCTGTGAATGATAAAGAACCACGCACCTCCAAGCCACACTCTGACCGAGGCAAAGGTAAGCGCCCCAATCAGAAAAATGATAAGCCTAGGTGGTGTCCTTTCCATAAAAGGAAGGACATGACCTTCCATAGCTAAGGTCTTTCAGCGAAGCTTGAAGACTACTACAACGACAAGGACCACTTTCCACTCTCGGCGGGTGGGACAAGCGAGTGGTCACAAGTCCTCGGATGATGAGGAGGAGATGCTGTTCGGGATCCGCAACACAATGCCGTCGAGCACATCTACGGGGATCGTCGGCATATGAATCAAAGCGGCGACTTAAGGTCACGAGCGTGAGGTAAACTCCATAGATCCTCCTCTCGTCAATAAACTACCGAAGTGGTGGAAGTCACCATCTCTTTTGAGAAGGGTGATGCCGATTCCTTCGACTCGACAGTCGGTATCAATCGTGGTCGAACCCACCATCAACAATTGTCGGGTCAATCGAGTTTTGGTTGATGGTGGCAGCTCATTAAACATTTTGTTTACGAGTGCCCTGGATGACATGCAAGTACCCAGGACCAAGGTAAGACCGGTACAATACTCTTTCCACGGGATTGTACCAGGATCTTCAGCTAAGCCAATTGGCCAAGTTTCTCTTCCTTTAACATTTGGTTCACCATGTAATTTCAGGACAGAGAAAATCTCCTTTGATGTGGTCGATTTCGATACGGCATATAACGCCATACTCGGACGACCAACTTTGGCAAAATTCTAATGGCTACTCATTATGGATACCAATGTATTAAGATGCGAGTCCCAAAGGAGTAATCACAATTCATTGTGACAAGAAGATGGCGCATACCTCGATCACGATCCTCGAGATGGTTGGACAAATACCAACTCGAGAAGAAAGTCGACCTTCGACTAGCAAGTCGAAGCCTAAAAGTCTACCCAAAGCCGAGCGACAAGGTCAAAGAGGTTCCTTTGGGCCAGAGGAACCCTTGAAGGCTCGTTAGCATCGGGGATACTTCCGACCCCAAGTAGGAAGGCGCCCTCATCGCCTTCCTCGAGCTAGCGCAGATGTCTTGGCGTGGCAAGCATCCGACATGCGGAGTCCTTAGGGAGGTGATCGAGCACGAGAGCTAGCTACGGCACGACAAAGTACCCATAAAACAAAAATTACGTAGATTTGCCTGATCGGCGAGATGCTATCAAATCGAATTGGATAAGCTACTTAAGCGGGCTTTATAAGAGGTCAATCACCCAGTGGTTGGCTAATCTGTGATGGTTAGAAAGTCAAGCGGCAAATGGCGTATGTGCGTGAACTTTCTTGATCTTAATAAAGCTTGTCCAAAAGACGATTTTTCTTTACCTCGTATCGATTAGTTGGTTGATTCCACTGCAGGTTGTGAAATGTTAAGTTTTTTAGATGCATATTCTGGATACCACCAGATCAATATGTGTCTAGACGATGAAGAAAAGACCACATTTATTACACCATTTAGTATATTTTGCTATGTAAAAATGCCATTTGGTCTAAAAAATGCCGGCGCTTCTTTTCAACGCTTGATGCAAGCAACTTTTTCATCTCAATTAGGCCGAAATCTAGAGGCCTATGTTGATGATCTAGTCGTTAAAAGCATCAAGAGACTTAATCATATTACTGACCTACAAGAAACATTCGACAACCTAAGAAAACACCGCTTAAAACTCAATCCTGAGAAGTGTGTGTTCGGAATCTCTTCAGGAAAATTACTTGGATTCCTAGTATCTATACGAGGAATCGAAGCAAATCCCGAAAAGATAAAGGCCATTCTACAAATGTGTCCTCCAACCACAAGAAAAGAAGTCCAGAAACTCACTAGGTGCATGGCGGCTTTAAGTCATTTCATCACACGACTGGGAGAAAAGGGACTACCTTTCTTTAAACTTCTAAGGAAACACGAAGGTTTTGAGTGGTCAAAAGAGGCAAACGCTGCCTTTGAGGATGTCAAGAGGTACCTTCTGAGTGCTCCTATCCTAGTCTCTCAGAGGCGGAAAGAAACGCTCTTAATTTACCTAGTTGTCACACCACAGCGATGGCCTTGATACTAGTCGTAGAACGTGAAAACGCATAACGACCGGTTTACTCGTAAGTGAACTTTTACACGGGCCTAAGGGCGTTACCCTCGAGTCCAAAAGCTTCAGATGCCCTCCTCATGTCTTCGAGAAGCTGCGCATTATTTTCAGTAGCACAAAATAGGCATCTTGCGTCGAGTTTCCTTGGGAAGCGATCCTCGAGAATAGGGAAGCAATGGGGCGCATGGCAAAATGGTCGGTCGAACTTGGGGCGTTTGACATCCATTTCATGTCGAGCGGCCGTTAAATCCCAGATCTTGGCGAGACTTTGTCGCCTAATGGACAAATCTGAACACATTCAGGATCCCGATCTGATTCCCACGACTAGTGGGCGATGTACTTTTGACGGTCGCTTACTTTAAGTGGCTCGGGGTTGGGGTGGTCTGGTATCTCTTAATGGAGAGACCTTAAAGTATGCCATACAATTAAACTTTCGGGCCACTAACAGCGTGGCGAGAATCTGAAGGATTGCTAGGCGGCATCTGGCAATGGCGCTCTCGATTCGTGACTACTCGTGAGAGGAGACTCTCAACTAGTCGTGAATCAAGTTGGGAAAAAGTACCGGTGCTCTAACCCGACAATGTCTGGGTACTTATCGAAGTCGCGTAAGCTAGAAAAGCATTTTTAGGTTTGAGGCACAATTCATCCCTCGAAAGGATAATTTCCTCGCAGACCAGCTTGCTCGAATAGCTTCTTCCCGATCTGTAGTACCAAAAGGAGTCTTCTTGGAACAACTCCAGAAGCCGTCACTGGTCGACGAACTAGAGACACCTCCTATTGAGACAGCTTCTCTAGAATACGAGGATACCTGGATGGCGCCCATCTATGAGTATCTTCAGAGGGGTTTTGTACCCGAAGATGATCTCGAGGCAGATCGATTATCCCGAAAAGCCAAAATGTATACTTTGGTTGAAGGAGTCCTCTATAAACGAGGAACTCAAGGGGTGCTCATGCGATGCATTCCGCAGAGCGAAGGATTAACACTCTTTCACGACATACATGGTGGTATCTGTGGAAATCATGCTTCCTCTGAGCGGCTGGTCGGTAAGGCCTTTCGACAAGGTTTTCTTGCCCATGACCCTTCTACGATGCTAAAAGTTGGTTAAAAAGTGTGTCAATGTCAATTTCATAGCGAGCAAATACACCAACCAAATTTCGGGCATTACAAAGCGATACCTCTATCTTGGCCTTTTGCAACTTGGGGTCTCGATATCCTAGGATTGTTCCCCAAAGCTCCGGGAGGTTTTGAGTTCCTTTGTGGCTATTGATCGTTCACAAAATGGATTGAAGCTGAACCTATGACCGGATAACAACGGAGCGGCAAAGCGGTTTATGATAAGATCGTAATTACTCGATTTGGAGTCTGAGTCGAATAATTACAGATAATGGTAAGCAATTTTGACGCAAAATTTCGAGAATTTTATGACGAGTTGGAGTACCAAGTTGTGTTATGCTACATGGCCCATCCCCAAAGTAATGGGGCGGTCGAGCGTGCAAACAACCAAATAATGAGAGGAATTAAGACTCGAGTCTTGACCAGCTCATCAAGCGCTCGGGGCTTAGGTACAAGAGTTACCCTCTGTATTATGGGCGGTTAAATGCGACTACCGGTCAGACTCTGGTGAAACACCATTTTTTGGTCTTGAATGAAGCCATGCTTCCTCGGGCAAGAATACGATCAACAAGAGTTGAAACTTTCAAAGACTCCAACCAGGAACAACTTCGAGCGGATGATATTAATCTACTCGAAGAAAGGAGAAACCAGGCCTTAATCCGTTCAGCAGTCTACCAACAAGTGCTGCGCAGATACTACGATCGTAAGGTCCAACCTCGCAGCCTTACTGTAGGTGACTTGGTATTGAGGCTCTGCCAATCCAAGTCTAATCGGAACAAACTTTCTCCCAAATGGGAATGCCCTTACACAGTAGTCGAAGTTACTCGGCCAGGGTTGGTACGATTGGCAATGGAAGATGGCCAGGTTCTCTCGAATTCTTGGAACATCGACTAGTTACGCAAGTTTTATGTGTAACTAACCGTTCAGACAATAAAGACTCAGGTTCTCTCTACCTCTATTGTCTTACTTTTTGAGTAGTGCTTTCATAATCTTTCGACTATATTCTAAACACCCGGTTTCCTTTACCTTTGGTGAAAGGCGAGTAACATCACCTAGTCGAAGCCTCTCCTCTCTGCATGTGGTCACCGCCCACTAGAAGGAGCTTCCTAGTGTCGACTCGTTACTCACTTTTCACCGCCAACACAAAGAGCTCGGGTTCTATTTAGTGAAATATTTTTGAAAGCCACTCTTTTCACCTTAGTTTATTTCTTGATTATTTTGAAAAATATTCAAGCGAGTGCACTTTTTATATTTATTCAAGCGCCTTTGGTGTATTGATTAAATCTCAACTAAGTCGGAGGAAGAAACACATCTAGTCGAAGTCTCTCCTCTCTGCGTGGTCACCCCACTAGAAGGAACTTCCTAGCATCGTTCGATTTCCTACTCTTGCTACCGGATGCAGACTTATCGAGTCCTCCAAAGAAGAAGCGAACGAATTTTTGAAGTCCTCTGGATGTTTGTTTAACTCAAGTTGATGTTCTCGATTTAATTAATCTAGTGGGAGATGGTAACATCACCTAGTCGAAGACTTTCCTCTCTGCGTGGTCACGCCCACTAGAAGGAACTTCCTAGTGTCGATTCGTTCCCACTTTTTGACCAAAGCATGACGATCGTGACCAAAAACTACAAGTTAACCAAACCTCTCTGTTTTGAAACCCTTTTTAACACTATTTACTTAGTTTGTCTAAACAAACTAAGCAAATAGTCGGGGGCTAGGATAAAGTTATTAATTTGACTTCAATTCTTAGTCTTTCATTAGTTAATTATCTTTTGAGTTACTAACTAATCGACAAGATGATTTGCAGGAAAAAAGATGGATTATATAATACATCGATAAAAGCTTTTTTTTTCAAAGGTTTGTTACAAACTACTCTGAAGAGGGAGAGCCCAGTCGCATCTCCTCCAAAACCTTCAGCCAGCTGATTGCATTTCTTCCATCGAGACGACTTGCTACCTTGAGGCGATCAAGTCGACTTCAATTGGTTGCACATTAAAATTTGGGGTCATGAGCTTTAAGTTTTGCCAATGCATAACTTATTGCGATTTCGACCGCCTCCTTTATCGACTTCGATTTGGTTGGCCTTGAGTGGTCACCAGTTCTTGCAAAGTCCCGACTTGTTCCCCAATAGTACTTATGTGAGCAGCTATCGTATCTTCTTGAGGAGTTTTTCCCTCAATACATAGCTCACCAAGTACATTGTTCAGGAGCGTGATACTTCCTTGAAGATTAATCTTCATCGCCTCCATCTCCTGTTGGGTACGAGTCGAAGCCTCACGGAGTTGTTTGTTTTCGACCGCTTGCTCTGAAAAGAATAAGGCTGGACAAGCAAAAATAAACTCCTAGAGGAAGAGAAAACAAAAATAATCACAGGTAAAAGATTTCCTTACCTGCTAGTCGAGAATCCAACTTCTTGATTTCTTCATCATGGGAAGCAATGGTCTTAGCATGCCTCTTCTCCCATGATATGATGTCCTCTGTATTTTTCTTAGCAATGCGGACGGTCTCGTGACAGATCAAGGTTTTATCGCTGACTTCAGTTTCGAGCCTTCCCAGTTCACAGTCCATTTCTAGAAAAGAAATGGGAGTAAGAAAAGGGAAAGAACTCATAAAGGACTGCAGGTAAAGAATTGCTCACCTGATATTCGGGATCTTAACCTCGTAACTTCTTGATCTTTATCTTTGGAGATACGAGAAATCTCGCGAATGACCGAAGTTTTATCTTGGACTTCGTTCTGGAGCTTTCTCATATCATCTTCTTTTTCTAAAAAAAGCAACATCGAGTAAAATCAACAACATAAGCGGTCTTAAGTTCAAAGACTTATTGTTTATCTTTTCCTGCGCTTTTTCGATTCTTGAGTTAGCTTCTTTAAGCTTCCTCAAGAGAATTCTACTTTTTCCCATAGCTTTCTCGACTCCTCTTTTTTATAATCGGCGAGTCGGCCAGGGGTCTTTTTTGCCGCTATTTAACTTTGTAAAGGTTAAAAGTGGACATGAACATTATTAAATTGGTCGTAAGTTCTTCTGCAACCATTGATCCAGTCGTAAGTTCTTCTACGACTATGGATATAGTCATAAGTTCTCCTACGACAAAGCATCTGGTCATAAGCCTTTTACGACTAGTACCTAGTCGTGAGTTTTTTCGCGACAAACCCCGTAAGCACTATATAAGTAGTCAAGTCGAAAACAACTACAAAAGATAGTGACTTACCATCTCTTTGCCTGTTTGCAGAGTTCCTCTTTTTCCTGTCGTAGCTCTAGAAGTGTTCGGTGATATTCACCAACAACGGCAATTTGCTCAAGAGCTTTCTGCAAAAGGAAAGACAATAAGAAATAAGGGAAGATTACATATATAAGTATCCTTAAATACTTACACTCATGGTTGATCGAGCAAATATCGAGTAAACCAGCTCTGGATGCTTCAGCTTGTCCAATCTCTCGACTTGATCCCACCAAACCTTCTCAAGACACTCATTGTCAAAAGTGTCCCCTCTATTGGGAATGTCTTTGGGATGAGGGACTCGATGGCGAGATCTAAAAGCAGAAGACCCCACTATGGAAGCAGGGCCAAAGAAATCAGAACAGAAGTTGAAGTATTCCTCATCTTCCGATTCTGAAATTGTAGTTTCTCTTTGGATACCAGGAAGGAGGTCTGCAATGATTTCCTTTCCCGCACGGTGGTCAGGTACATCACCACCTTGGGCAGAGGCTTCTGCGACTGCCTCTGCAGGTTCCACGACCATTTCAGTAGTCGTAGCTGCAACCTCAGTGGTCATGGCGGCTACCTCAGTGGTTGTAGCCACTACCTCAGTGGTTATAGCCGCTACCTCAGTGGTTGTGGCCACTACCTCAGTGGCCATGGCTACGACCTCAGCGGTTGTGGTAACCACTTCAGGAGCCACGACTTCTTCCACAACCCGGGCTGTGGACGATCCTTCGACCACTTCCGCTGTCATCTCTCCAGTCGCTGGAGAGGCGGCAATGGGCTTTTCGATAGAAGCCACCTCGGGGGCTGAAGGAGTCGGGCTAAAACAAACAAAAGGATAGCAAGTCAAATTGTGAAAAGCAAAAGGTAAATGTTGTTCTTACACTTTAGTCTGTTTCACATACCTCTGCATCCTGGACTTGATCAGAAATTTAGGAGCTATCTTCCCGACGGAAGATTTCTTCGGCTTCTTTTCTACGACCACATCTGGTCGTAGCTCAAGTTGGAGAATAGGCTCGGCCACGACCACGTCTGGTCGTGGATCTTGAACAGGGACCATCTCTCTGGTCTCCTGACTTTTTGGAGGGCCGAGATCGGTCTCGACCACTCCAAGAGCAGCGCTACCCTCAACGGTAGGCTTGGCTGGATCAGCGTTGTCCTTCACAAAAGACATAAATTCCTTTCAGTTCTCCTTTTCTAGTTGCTCGACAAAACTAGAAGTGGCAGAAACTGTGAAAGCTTTCTTGTCATAATAAAAAGGTACCTTGACCTTGTGGGCTTTACGCCTAAGAGGTTCTTCGACGTCCTCGGCCTCCTCAGCTGCAGCTGCTTCAGTCTCAGTTTCTGCTGTGGCCGTGTCCTTGGCCTTGCGGGCCTTGCGCCTAAGAGGTTCTTCATCCTCCTCGACTTCAGCTGTTTCGACCTCGGCTTCTGCTGCGACCGTGCGTGCCGCAGACCTTGCCGAGGACCTAGTCGAAATGAAGGAACTTGAGCTTGGTCCTCCCTTGTCGGCGACTCTTGTGAGTCGACGCTTTTTCATCGGAGGAGATGAGCCCTTGTCCACTGTCACCCCTGCGTCAATGGTTACCAGTTCGACCTCTTCGTCGTCCCGACGGTTTTCCATACCTACTTTCTGTAAAGAAAAACAGAAAAAGAAGAATCAATGACCAGTCGTAAGTTTTTCTATGACCAGAATCTAGTCATAAGCTCTTCTACGATATCTCCCTGATTGTAAGATTTTCTATGATCACTACCTAGTCGTAAGTTCATTCTACGACTATGAAGTCCTAAGGATAAAATCAACTTTTGATTACCTTCAGGCGCACCACCTTTTCCTCTGCGGATAAAACCGCAAGGATTTGAGGAACCGCCATTCCGAGTGGCGGAGGCTTCTCTCAAACGAGTTTGACTCGAGCGTCAATCTATGCCTGTGAAAGATCTGTGTAAAACAGATAAAGACTTTCTTTAGACAATTTTGAAGAAGACCAAACTGAGAGTTAAGTTGAAAAACTACTTACCCTCCTCGTAGTCCCTGGTCGGGTCTTTTTGCCCCATGTACCTCCACATAGGAGGTACTCGTTTCTTCAAAGGGCTAATTCGACGTGTGATGAAATCCTTTACCACATGCCATCCGGTTAATCCCTCTGCTTTCAAATCCTTGATGGCTTGAATATAGGGGGGCAATCCGACTGATATCCTGGGGAATCGAATCCCACGAAGCTTTCTTTTAATGACCTTCCTCGAAGGTAAGGTCATCTTCTGATGACTTTCGATAAAACCATTTCTTCCTCCATCCCGGCCACGAAGACCTAGTGAACATCTGAATATACTCCTTCGACTTTCCGTCATGGAGCTTTAGACTGCAACTTCCAGCTATCCCAGCTTGTCAAGCCATTCCGTAAAAATATTGAAAGAGCTCAAGGTCATTTGGAATTCCTGTGCACCTCACATAGATACACAAATACGCTTAGCATTGTGATGGAATTGGGACCAAGGTTTACCAATTCCACCCCAAAATGCTCGAGTATGAGTGTGAGAAAGGGGTGAGCAGCAATCAAGACCACACTCTGTCGCTTTGGAAGGCGGAATTTGCTCATCCTCCCCCGACGGCCATTGCTGCTTATACGCCGCGAACCACTCCACGAGAACTTTCTCTAGAATCTTCCCAGCGTTGACAAGGGCTTGCATCTTCACCGTATCCATCTCCGACTAGGCCCATTCAGAAACTCTCCCAGCCATTTCTCTCAGAAGGGGGAGATTTTTGATTGAGTTGGTGGCGGAGAAGACAAGAACTTGATGAACAGTGGAACGATTTGGGGAAAAGTATGAACCTAAGTCTTACCCCCGGTAAGTATTTATAACCGTGTACCTCGAGCCGAAGGCGTGGCATTCCAAAGGTTGCCACCGTTTCGAGAACCGCTCCAACGGACAGGCTAACGGGTGTCGTTTGAAATTCCCTAACGTGTCCGTTCAAGAAAATCAGGTTTGCGTTTACACCTCAAGCAAAATTACTTCCTTGGTTAGATCCTTTTTGACCAAAGGAAATGTTAATCGGAAAGGTTTTTCTTCTGATCACCATACTACGACCACCTCGTGATCGTAGAAGTGTTCTACGACTATTTGATAGTCGTAAGCAATCTTCTTAACCAAGCATATTTCTGGTCAAAGTAGTACACAAATGTTGAAGAGTTTTTCCTTCGACTATCTTTCTACAACCCTCACGTGGCCATAAGACTTTCTATAACTCCTTTATCAAGTAAGTTGCTTTCACTTGAAGCTGGGGGGCTAGATGACGAGGATCTAGTAATCCTCATTTTATCTTTTATCTATAATTCTTATTATGGGTAAATATGATGTCATATGGTCCCTGAGTATACCCCTTAATGGGAGGAACCTACTGGGTGGTTGTGAGTTCTTCTACGACCACCCCCATAGTTGTAAGTTGTGCTACGACTACCCCATAGTCGTAAGTCTTGCTACGACTACCTTATGGTCGTAAGTTCTTCTACGACCAGGTCAGCTACGACCACCTTAAGATCAATAAAACCTACAAGCGAGTGGGTCCAATTGATTAAGGATTCAAACGATCATCATCTGTTGTTAATCTGCAAGTAATAGCACGTAATGCTCCATTATCTCTGATATATAGCTGTTAGGTGACGTGGAGGAGTTAATGCACCGGTGATTACTGCCAACATGCGTCCGTTACAGGATGTGATGAGGCGCCACTTCACTTGGAGAAACTGCCACTCTTTCACAGACTATATAGAGGCGGCAATCAAAGAAGGAAGGGCAGATCGAATCGGGCTATCAGGAAGACAAGCACTATCATCTGTAATTGTCTTAGTTTTTCTCCTGATTGTTCAGAATACACTCAATACCATACACACACAGGAGTAGGGTTGTTATTCTCTCCGGAGAAGGCCTCAACCTGTATAAAAATTCCCGTGTCAATCTCTCTGCGTGATTCCATTCTAGGAGACCCCCCGAATCCAACAATCTTTACGTAAGTTCGGTTCTAAAACACCGACATGGCCCGTTCCCACCGCAACCCGCTCCGTCCGTCTCTCCTCGCGCGCATGTGTAAGGACCCACCTGCTAGCCACCGCCAGACGGTCTGGCGCCCGTGTTGCCGAAGTCATTGCTGCCGTGTGGGACCGTCTCCACGTCGAGATCGTCAACCTCCGGACTCCTCGGCCGTCGGCCGCCTCGCCGTCGCGCCGCGTTCCTCGCGTAGCCGCCCCGGACTCTCCCGGCCAGGGCTTTAAAAGGGGACCGGGAGCCCGCATCCTCCGCAACCCATACCCGGCCGCCTCGACCCCGGAGCGAAGCCCTAGCCGCCAGGTTCCGCCAAGGAAGTTTAAAGCCACCGCAACTCCGTTGAACTCGTTCTTCGCCGTCGAAGCCGCTCAAGCCTCGCCGCCGCCTCCTTCGAGTTCGCAAGGACGAGGACTACCTCCCGGTGACCTCGGTTTCGCCGCAAGCCCACTGGAGCGCTAGATCCGTCGCCCCCGAGGCCCAAGCTCCGCCTAATCATCGCCACGGGCCTCCACGATCGTCCGCGAGCACCCGTGAGTGCACCGTTGTGATCCCCACCTCGCCCTATACCTCCCTGTAGCACCCGCCGACGTTGAGCCGCCGCCGTTCACCGGGACCGTCAGGATCCGAGCGCCACCAGCCTCACCGCCTGCGCCGTGTCACCTGCCAGCTCAGCCGCCACCTCAGCCACATGCCTTCTTTGTCGCCGCGTGGAGCCCGGTCGTGACGCCACGTGGTGGTCGAGATCAATCCCAATGGCCTCGGCTCGGTGAACCAAGTCCACCGTGAGCCATCTCACCTCGGCGGGGCCCACTGTCGAGTTGAGTTCACCCACCCCGGCGCCCTCGGCGGCGTCGGTGCCAGAAATCTAGATTTTTCTATTAAGAAATAATCCGGGTAATTCCAGAATTAGGGTTTCTTTTAGATTCAATCTTCCAAAGCCCATATCTTTTGCATCCGAACTCTGTTTGAGCCCATTCAAATTTCTAAATTCATCTAAATTCAAGATCTATTTATCTGAAATTTTTATTTAATTTTTGAAGTTTGTTTTGCCTCTGTTATTTATTTATTTTATTTATTTGCTTTCGTTTGCGAGTAGACGTCGATACTTCGAGTAGATTTGAAGAAGAAGGAATACCTCCAGAGCAAGATCAGTACTTAGACCCATTTCAAGGCAAGTTGTACCTTTGATCATATTGAACCCAATTTTCAAAAACTACTTTGATTCAAAGTATTGCATTTACTTTAATTATTTATTTAAATGCTTTTGGGTTTAGTTAATATCCAATTTGTTATGACCTCCTTGTCTAATTGTATGCCATAATCTTTTGTCACCCTAGTTTGGTTTATTTAGTTGGTGCTATTGTATTACCAACGTGGGTTGGATAGATACGATTAGTTTGCTTAGCCATGCTACGAGTCATCATTTTACGTGAGTCGCAATAATAAACTTGTCTAAGTGACTATGGAACCATTTGATAAAATTGTGTGTACTATGTGCTATTACTTGTTCATGGCATATGTTGCACTTAACCAGTAGGGTGGGAAAGGATTTAGACCGAGGCAAGTGGTGCGTATACTTTTATGGTGGATCTATGTTGGCGGGAATGATAGGTTAGAATTTGGTAGTCTTGCCTCGATCGATTAAGGACTTGACTTTGTGCGCCATTGAGGCCGAGCCTTTCGTACAACCACATATGCGGTATGGGGCGGGCCTAACTTAGTAAGTTATGGAGTCTTGACATTGATTACTCGGGTTGTAGGTTAGGCGTGTCGATTGGGTGGAGGTGTGTACTACCAAGTAGTCGCATCACGGGCGGTTCGCCGTTTCCACGTCAGCGGTGTGCGTCTGTGGCGGCTAAGCATATCGAGTGTCAATGTTGAGATGAAGTTTACGAAAGGTTTTGTTGTGATCGACTCCGTACAAGTTGATTGCATCTTGTGGGTAAGTGTACAACCTCTGCGAGTATTAAACAATCTATTGAATAGCGCGTCATGATCATGGATATCTTTCGGGGTTTCACACGAGGGTAGATTTTCATAAAACTTGGGAAGGACAACAGGTGAGATAACTACGTGGTGTGTGAATAACTGTTTAGGCTATGTGTCTTTGTGAAAACAAGCTGTTAAAATTATTCTGTTTATTTGTTTTACTTATGCTTTCAATCTATTATTTGTATTCAAATTGTAAATATTGCATTTCTGCAAAAGAACCACAGAAGCCATTCCTTTGGAATAAGCCTGCATCTATAAATTGCATTTTGTGGTATGACTTGCGAGTACGGTGTGTACTCATGCTTGCTTTATTAAATCAAGCAGAAGTGAAGGGATCGTCAGTCAACAAGGTCAACTTCACGGATCGCGGAGAACTAGGTCGCGCTACGCCAGCCGATTGCCTATGGGTATATGGATGGGCTTCACTGAAGTTATTTTGTTTCGTTTCGCTGCAGCTTCATTGAGCTATTTGCCTTCTGAGGCATTAATTGTAAGCTTTGACCTTAAGGTCTTTACTCTGATGTTTATTGTTATTTGCTTATTTATTAGTTATCTTTGTATATGGAAATGATATTTCACTTGTGTTGCCACTGTGTGCACTAGCGTGATCCTAGACTAGTGCAGTACACACAGAGGGTCCAGAATTGCATATTTTCGGTCCCGACACCCATCTTCTCCTCTTGCCTCTAGTGCCATCCATTCGCGTCGCCATGGCACAGAGCACTAGTGACCATTAGGGTCCGACCTCCGCCGTCGCTGGTCCGATGTGGCAAGGCCACGTGGTGCCAAGTCGGAGCCAGGTGGCTGCCACGTTAGCCATTTTTGCCCAATCAGCGCACACATCAGCGTTTACGTGGACGCACAGTCAACAACACACGGGCCCACTTGTCATAGACCGAATCTCAGCCTCTATGCACTGCTGACGTCATAACTAGATTATTCTTTAGAAAAATAATTGAGAAAATTCTAGAAAATCTAGTTTTAGGGTTTTATTTAGTTTTAGAACTTCCAAGAGCTCGTATTTCTTCATACGAACTCCGATTTAGGTGATTCAAATTTCAAAATTTATATAAAATCATAAACTAGCTATCTAAACCAAAATTATTCATTTGGAGTTCATTTGAAGTTCTTTTTGAATTTATTTGAATTTGGTTTATTTCACATATAGATTTCGACGAGTCCGAAGAACCAGAATTAATCAACGACCAGACTTTTGAGCAAGGCAAGTTACATTCTTTGATCATATTTGAATTCCAGTATTTAAAATTATTTAAATTCTATTTTAAATTATGTATTGGATGCTTATTTAAATTCAGTTATTTAAATGCATGTTTTTAAATTAATAGTTATACCTAAATCCTTTATATGGCCAATGTTGATATTAAATCAAACATGTTGTCACCATAGATAAAACCTGGTTGATACAATAGTATGAACTAGGATCTTTTGAAAAACGATATGCAAAGACATGCTTAGACCGAAAGTATTTGATTTGGGGGAAGTTTAGCCAAATGATCAACTATTGTTTTAAAGGTCTATTGCATTGGTTTGTCATAGAAGATTTTACAAATGATTTTGAAAAGCATAAAGGAAAAGTTGGTTTGTCCTTGGGCGAAATGGATGGTTGGTGGGTGCAGGTTTATGCACGAGCTCAACCTGGTCAGGGTTGAGGCTCAGGGTTTTTATTGGAAGTCACCCAAGTCAGTTAAGGACCGGCCTGAGAGCCACGTTTGCTAAACTCCACCGTACTACTACATGTCCTGTGTGGGTAGGACTAGGCTTAATAATTTGCAATACTCTACTGTTATTTGTGCCATGTGTTGTGTGGGTGTTGGCAAGAGGGGGCTTCCGGAGGATGGATAGTCCAATGAAAGTGAAACCTTAGCGGGCATAAATACTTTAGGGTAGAGCATCTTGTGATAATTGCTTAGTCGCACGCCTTCGAAAGCGTGTATTGGCCGACATCAAAAGCAGATTATCTCTTGTGGGTAAAGTTGTACCACCTCTGCAGAGTGTAAAACTATTCGAATAGCCGTGTCCACAGTCATGGACATGTTTAGCATTTGCCACTCAAAGTTAGACTTTGGTTTTGATTTCAAAATGGATTTGACACAAATGGTTTATCAATTTGGAAAGTTGGGTGGTTATCCATGAGATAGAAGGGTACCCTTCTCCACATCTTTGTATGGAGGTTATCCAACAATAAAACTTGAGTTTTGCAAAATGAATTTTAGTTATAAAATAACTGCCTTGGAACTTAGTATAAATATTTGAAAGAAACATGGCTTTATGCAAAATCAACCCTATAAGCCTTCCTTTGTAATCCTTGCATGCATTAAATTTTGTTATTTGGGTGTAACTTGCGAGCACGGAAGTTGTGCTCATCCTTTCTTATTGCAAATAATCTCAGAGGAGGAGGACTTGGACGGCTAGGCTGCGCCCCCAGACGATTGCCTGTGGCGTATCATTTGGCCTACTACTATCTTTTTCTTTCCGCTGTAATTTTCTTTAGGCCAAGTGCCCTTTTGTAATAAATACTCTGGTATTATCAATAAAGTATGTGATGTGGACTTGTTACCATATTTGTAAGACTGTGTTCACTAGTTGTTCCTGGACTAGTAATGTAAGCACAGAGAATCCGGGATCCTTCAATCCCGGGTTTGACACAAACATAATATCCACAGGTGTTGCCCGACGGCTATTGGTTGCACTGCAAAAATAGAATTGGTTAGTTCGAGAGGCATTACTATGAAGTGTTATATAGGATTAATGTGGTCTAGTGAATACCGAGAAATTTAGATCATGTCGCAGGATACTTCCCTTGGATTTCCCTCCTTTAGCAAAGTACATGGCGAATGACCTACATGATCCCAAAAAGTTAGCCTTAGCCATTGCAAAGGAAGGAAAGACTACAATAGAGTTATCTATACAGAAAATATGTTTACCTATCGATTAATCGTCGGACAATTGTGAAGTCGTTTCTAGCCCTCTTTAGGGAATCTAGGTATATTACCTTGTTCTGTTTTGGTATAATTACAATTAGAATCTAGTGGAACTTACACGGGTATGTTGCCATGGTCATTAAACCTAAGTTCATGTTTTTATAAAGTACAAATCAATAAGTATAGCCACTAGTGCAACATTTACTCCTGGTTGTAGGGCAAAAGTATTAATTCCTTGTCGTGGTGAGCCCGCAATGACTCCGTCATGTAATTCTCGACGAATTTTGCATTCTCCTTGATGGTTTGCAAGGAGACCAAGTGTGGGTCGAGGAAACCTACCGGTGATTTTCTTAATTCGGCTTCAGAAATAATGTCTCTCTCTCTCTCTCTCTCTCTCTCTCTCTCTCTATATATATATATATATATATATATATGTATGTATGTGTGTATGCAAAAGCAGGGAGTTGTATATAAATTTATCGGTATTACACGAATGTTGACTGTGATTGTACACACTTACAGTGTTCAGCATCGCATGAGTGAGGCGTCGAGGCTGAAGAGGAAGAACAAGTCCTCGAAGGTCACCGTGAAGACATAGTCTTGAACCCCGTGGTGAAAATGATTCGGCCCGAACTTGACATTGACACCTGTGCGCTGTTGTCCATCCGTCTTGTTGGCCTGTTCCTTATACCATTTATGCAATCTCGTGCAAGCCAATCCTAGGATTTCGAGGTCCTTTACCCTCTCGACCAACGGCTGACCTTGCACGAATTTTCGGGCCAATGATAAGAAGGGGATATAATTGGGAAAGAAGGGGATATCATCAGACCAGACATCTTCAATTTAACCTTGATGCCTTGCTTTTTAGAGGTCGACTTCACGAGAATCGACCAGGCACGAGGTGTAGATACATCTGATGCACCGGGCCCTTGCCGCATCAGTGCAGGTTGCTCCGGTGCAGGTAACTCTGGTGCAAGTAGCTCCCATGGAGTTGGGACCGTTACAGAATATTCCCGTGAAGTTGACACTGGAGCTGGTAGCTGCTGGCAGATGTCCCTCTTGGGCCACATGATGAATGTTCCAATGGCTTGCCCTAGAGTCATGACCTCGTCGTTTGGGGGCATTGGTAGCAAGACGGCATCGAAATTGGCATGAACACCGTCCACATTCACTTTTGCGAAACCTGGCGTTATATTTAGACTGTGCAACAAGGCTCGACACCGGATGGATACGCTTGGCCCTAAGCAGCGTCCAAGGCAACGGAGGCATATCTCACTTAGAGCTTGCACTTCGTAGCCACCTACATAACGATACAAAATTTGATACTCCAATAGGCCTATCAATGGATCGAGCATTCCAGAGATAATAATTATTACCAGGATATCATCGACAGGAAATCTGTCATCGCTTTTTGGGGGTAGGGTTGAACGCGCAGCTTCTCCGACGGTTGGGGGGGCTGGCTAGCACAGTAGGGGTAGGGGCTTACAACTAATTTTCTCTAAGCCTTTCCTCAAGGCTCTCCATCTACCGTCACATCTCATCTCTGACGCGATCATTGATCTCATCTATGAGGGAGTCAGTGATCTCATTTATGAGGGATTCATGAATCTCCTCTCGAAGCTGTGCATCGCGCTCGGCTTTGGCTCTCTTCCTACTCCGGTACGCTTTGGAGTCCTCTGGGAATCCTGGTTTCCATGGAACATAAAGACCAATGCCACTCGTGCGACCCGGGTGCTCATTGTTTCCTAGGTCCATGGAGAGTATATCTCTCTCCCTGACTACTTGGAATGAGCCTTGGGAAGATTGTGCACTCAGCGCTTCCTGCAATAGCCCGATATGCCATTTCACTTCCTATGAAGTTATGGAGTAATTACAAAATGGTAGTTCAATATCTTACCAGGCGCTGGGACACTTTCTCGCCTATGGGGTTTGGAAAGGAGATGACCCCATGAAGACATGGTAGATGGCCTCGCACTTAGCTAGTTTCGGGCGCGCTCATCAGGGATCCCGGAAAATGGCGGGGAGGCATCCCAACGGTTTGCCTGCTCATCTTGATCCCTCCATTGTGGGATTTTACCTGCATACCCAGCGGTGTCGAGTTTGTGGGGGTGCGTGTTTTTTTGCCGGGAGGGCCCTGTGCACCACACTTTCACTCCTAAAATAATCTGTCATCTTCTTCACCACAAAGTCTTGCCAGTACTCTTCCACGAACTGATACTTCTAGAAGGGCTTCAAATTCTTCTCCATGTATTGCTTGACAAGCGTGCTCTTGAAGTTCTTCCACGCTTTACACACCTGTAGCAATGCGTGTCGTCGCACAGAGGCCTGGTGTTGTTCTGGGATATCGAACGATCAAAAAATATCCGTCAGCAGCTCACCTTTCTAAACTTTGGTCAACTCCTTCCACGAATCACAGGTGATCTTGACTCATTCCCGTGCAACTATTCCGACCGTTCTCCGGAATGAGGATGCTGCTCGGCAAGGATTGAGAGGGGTCCCAAATACATCAACCTATGTGATGGTAAATCGGACCTTGGGCCTTTTTGATATTCCTCTTCGTCTATCGCACTTGGATTTTCCAAAGGACGGCGCATCAGATGCATGAGGCGATGATGACGAAAAATGAGTAGAAGACATCTTCATAAGAAATAGAAGTTCTGACACGCATGAACACAAGAAATAGATTTAATCTTGGCCTTCTCGCTACTTTAGTCTATACTCTTCGTTAATTGAATCTAACAATATTAATTCAAACTTTGAGGTCTAAAATAGTGCTTTAATTATCCGCCGATATGATCTTTAAACAAAAGACAACAGATAATTATACTTTCGGCCTGGAGGTTCAACCAATTAACCAACCGAAAGTAACAGACTAAATGCTAAAGATCAATCAACATTGCGAGACTATTATCATCACAGAGTATTCATCTCAAGCCCACCACACCACATTGTAATATATTCTAGTAGCAGCATCAAGCCCACCACATTGCATCGGTTACCTTTGGGCATCGAGGAGAAGGACGAGCAGGGAGCACCAGAGCAGCAGGGTAGCATCAAAGGGGAGGCACGTCGGGCTCAGGGGAGTAGGAGGCGATGCATGCTCGGGGGAGGGGAGGAGGCGGGCTCAGGGAGGAGGCGCACCGGGCTCAGGGAGGCGGCAGCTCATGCTCAGGAGGAGGCGCGCCGTGCTCAGGGGAGGAGGTATGTTGGGTTCGAGGAGGAGGCAGCGTCGGGGACGGGCTTGGGGAGGAGGCAGCGGGCTTGGGGGAGGAGGGAGAGCTAGAGAAACTTAATCGTTTTAGTGGGGGACGCGGGCAAACCCTAGAGTTCAAATATAAATAGGGTTGGACATCACGGATAGTTCTAAAGTCGAACCGTCTGTGATAAATGCACATCACAGACGGTTCCAATACATAACCGTCTATGATACATCTGTGATACCTGATGTATCACAGATAGTTTGTAGATGAAACTGTCCATGATATATCGTCACAAACGGTTTGTTCGAATGAACTGTTTGTAATATTCTTTTCTATTGCTAAATCTATTTCTGTTTTGTGGCTAGACTCAGGAAATTCTAGCCATGCTCTCTAAAACAAGCAGAAACATAATAAGTACATGTATACATCTAATTCACATTCATTTCATAAACAAGCACATCCATTTCACAAATCAATTAACTCAAATGAGCTAAAATTAACCATTCAGAACATATGACACATAAACATTTCATTCAACATTCCACTTGCTTATTTCCTTTAAAAATTAGCCCTTCATGATTATCGACGCGTATGTAGGTTGTTTCGTTACGTTGTTCTTCCTTGACCCTTATGCCGTTTCTGAAAGGAGGCAACTCGTCAAATTGATTGTATTCTTAGTCGTCCATTACATTTTCAACTCTGACAATCCTCCTTTTTCCATGAAGAACTACGTGGCGCTTCTTATTTGCCTGGTCGGTTACATGGAAGACTTGAACTACTTGGTTAGCAAGTACAAATGGTTCGACTTTGTATCTGACACATTCGAGGTCCACAGTAGTGATGCCATTCTTGTTGACCTTCACCTGTGGGAGATAGACCCAACGGCACCGAAATAGGGGGATCTTGAAAAGCACGTAGTCAAGCTCCCAAATCTCCTCTATGAGCCCATAGTAGGAGCTCCTCACCCATCGATCTTGACGCATCTATCACGGAACCGCATTGCTACGGTTAGTGCTCTTTATATCCTTAGCCTGCGTATAGAATATGTACCCATTTATGTTGTATCCTTGCCATGTCATAACTGTAAATGTTGGACTTTTTGCCAACCATGTCAGCGTATCACTTGACGATTTCCTTGCGAGTCGCTCCTTCAACTATTGGTTGAATTGACTGTTGTGCTGTCTCGTGATCCAAACATCCGACCGCTCTGGATTCTATTGCTGAAGCACATCCTTGTGCTGGTCGATATATGAGGACACTTCAGTCATGTATTGCAAGACCGTGAAATGGGCTTAAGCATACACATCCATATCTGGAGTGATTGCTTTACTTCCGATGGTCCCGATACCCTCGAGCCTCCCCTCATGGCGAGGTCAAGGTACACCTATCGGTTCGACTTGAGCCATGTAATTGACGCAGAACTCAATGACCTTTTTGGTTGCATAACCTTCGACGATGTTGCCCTCCGACCGAGATCGATTCCGTACATAGGACTTGGGAATTCCCATGAACCTCTCGAATGGGTACATGCTACGTAGGAACACGGGCCCGCACATCTTTATCTCCCTCACAATGTTAACAATGAGATGGACCATGATATCAAAAACGACGGAGGGAAATACAACTCAAGATGACATAGAGTTGTCACCACCTCGGCCTGCAGAGCATCTAGTCCTTCTGGATCGATGACCTTCTGAGCAATTGTGTTAAAGAAATAACATAACCTCATAATTGTCTCTCGGACCTTGATCGGCAAAATACTTCTAATTGCAATAGGGAGCATCTGTGTTATCAGCACATGACAATCATGAGACTTCATGCCAATTAACTTTAAATCTTCCATCGAAACAAGTTTATTCATGTTGGCAGAGTAACCGGACGGAACTTTCACACCATGCAAGCACTGGCACAGTTCAGTTCTCTCGGCCTTGGATAGAGTGTAACAAGCAAGGGAAAGGTACGTTCGTCCTTTATCAGTCTTTGTCGGTGCTAACTCAGGTCTGATGTCCATAGCAACCAAGTCAAGCCGTGTGTTGACACCATCCTTTGTTTTGTCATGAATATTCAGTAAGAGGCCAATCAAGCTGTCACATACATTCTTCTCTACGTGCATGACATCGATGCAGTGGCGAACTTCTATGTGCTCCCAATAAGGTAAGTTCTAAAATATTAGTCTCTTCTTCCAGATGTTCTTCTCACAGGTCCTCGATTTACATCCCTTTCCGAGCACAACTTCTAAATCCTTAACCATATTGTAGACCTCTTCTCTGCTTTAATGCCTTGGAGCTGAACTGTCTTCCTTCTCTCCATCGAATTGCTTCTTCATCCTGCGGTATGGGTGAGCCCTCCGAAGGAACCTACGATGACGCATGTACATGATTTTGTGCAAGTGATTCAGCCGCACACTCTCGGTATCATGTAAGTAATGATTACAGGCTTTGGCCCCTTTTGTACTCTGGCCCGACAGGTTAGCAAGGGCAGGATAATCGTTTATGGCGCAGAACAACAAGAAGCGTAAACTAAAGTTCTCTCATTTGTACGCATCCCATACTAATACCCCTTCGATCCACAATATTTTTAGATCTTCCATCAATGGTGCTAGGTACACATCAATATCATTTCCATTTTGTTTCGGTCCTTGGATAAGTATCGACAGTAAAATATACTTCTGCTTCATACAGAACCAAGGAGGAATGTTGTAGATACAGAGAGTCACGTGCTAAGTGCTATATCGGCTGCTCATGTTACCGAAAGGATTCATTCCATCTGTACTCAATCCAAACCTTATATTCCTTGGTTCCGCACCGAAGTCTGCAAACCTCCTATCGATGTTTCTCAACTGGACGGAATTAGCAAGGTGTCTTAACTTTCCATCATTCTTACTCTCCTCCGAGTGCCAATGTAGTAGTTTTGCTTCCTTTGGGTTCGCAAAAAACCGCTTCAAACGGAGTATTAAAGGAAGATACCATGCCACCCTAGTAGGAGGTCCTTTCTTCACATCGATTCCCTCGCTGTCAGCTAATTGATTCTTATGCTTGTATCGAGATGCGTTGCACACCGGACATACATGCATGTTTGCATACTCTTTATGATAGTGGATACAGTCGTTCGAACATACATGTATTCTTTCTACTTCCATTCCCAATGGCCAAAGACCATGTTGGCTTTGTAGATGGTTTTGGGCAACTCGTTTCCCTCTAGAAGCATGTCCGCTAAGAGACCTAACAACGCCATGAAGCTCTTGTCGGACCAACCGTTGCTTGCCTTCAATTTTATCAGTTCAAGCACGGATGACAACCTTGTGTATTCCGGTTTGCAACCCAAGAATAAAGGTTTCTCCGAGTCCTCCATCAAGCCCTAGAATTTAACATACTGTCTCTCATCACAGTTCCCTTCTGCATCGCGAGGCATTTGATCCAGATTGTCATCGTGTAGTCTATCTGAATTGGAACCACAATCGACATCATCCGACGGCATATCGTTGACTTTGTCGGCGATGTCGTTATTACTACCTTCCTATATAATCTGCTCTTCACCATGACTGGTCCAACATGTATACCCCCTTTTGAAACCCCTTCGAATCAAGTGTGCTTCGATCTGCGCTCGGTTCTTAAACATCTTCAAATTCTCGCAGTCAATGCATGGACAATACATATATTCCACCCCCTTATTCAACATATCCTCCTCGGCAGTTCTTGTAAAAGCAGACACGCCATTAATGTACTCTTCACTCATACGGTTCTCAGCATACATCCAGCTTCGGTCCATCTACGCCCCGCATATAACAAAATTTAGTGTTAAATATTGAATTAATTAGTTAGTATACTATGTATGCAACTTTTGTATGTCATTTGAAATATGTATTTCTAATAAACTAAAAAAACAACAATGCATTACAATAGGAGTGCAAACTTGCAAAACAACACAAAAAGCTACCTGGGCTAAGACAAAACAACACAAAGACTATGAATTGGCTAAACCCTAAACCCTAAGCCATGCTAGATGTAAATAATCTTCTCTCTACATCAAGCTAGATCTAAACCATCTTCAATTCTCCCTTTACCAGGCTAGATCTAGAATATAATGCAATTAGGAACAAATTACTAACCATAGATAGTCAAGAACAAATAGATCCACAATCACTCTTCCCAAATCCGCGGTCTCCTTTCACCAAATCGCCTCAAAGCCCCACCTTGTCAAAGCAGTAGCAGTGAGAACAGAGCTGGAATTTAAGATAGATTTGTGAGGGTCAGTCTGCAATAAGTGTGGTTATCATATACGGTTTTTAATACAACCGTCTGTGATGAGGACGGGAAGTCACAGATGGTTCTTAAAAAGGACCATCTGTGATATTACGAAATATCACAGACGGTTCTTTTTAAGAACCATCTGTGATACTTCACAGACGGTTTTTAACATGAACCGTCCGTGATATTATATCTTCACAGACGATTTTTAGCACAGCCAGTAACATAGACGGTCACTAAACCAAAACTGTCTGTGATTATATTTAATACAGACGGTTTTAGTAAACCGTCTGGGATGAGGCATCCAGTATTACCCTTTTGTGTAGTAGTGACACCTACTTGAAGGCAGTGCTGCAGAATGGTGGAAAAATTACTGCGCCGCCCATGAAAACAACCAGAACATCACTTGGGCTGAGTTTTTAGAAGCTTTCCTCCACTCTCATATTCCTGATGGAAAGGTGAAAATGTAGAAGAACGAGTTTCGTGAACTACAACAAGGAAACATGTCAGTGAGTGAATACCTCAACAAGTTCACTCAACTCTCTCGTTATGCTCAAGAGGACGATGCCACTGATGATGCATGTTAGAAGCGTTTCAAGCAGGGACTCAGCCCTAGCTTGAAGGTTCAAGTCATTGGCAATGACTATGTATATTTCCAGCATCTAGTAAACAAGGCCATGCTCATAGAAGAGTCTCGTCGTGAGCTTGAAGAATCTTGTAAGAGGAAGATGATGCAGCATGGTGCTCATCAAAGTCATCCGCAAAGAGCCAAAACGAATGTGCAGCACCCTGCCCATTTTGCTCCTCCTGTTGCATTCAGGACCCTGCGACAGCACCTCGCCCAGCTACTCCAGGATTCCACAGCTTCGGCAACAACAACACCAATAACCAACAGCTAAGAGACAATAATCATGCCGCAGGAATCACCTGTTTCAACTGTTAGCAATTAGGACACTATGCCAGCAACTGCCCGCAGAAGTAAGGTCCAAAACATAACAGATTCAACTTGGGAGCTACTCAGACCAGAACCCCCATGCCAGGAGCCAGACGTGGAGCACCTCAGACTCCAGTTGCACCAGCCAAGACCCCTCAGCCTTTTGGAAGAGGCTGTGTGAACTATGTCACAGTGGAGGAAGCCCAAACGGCCCTGGACGTCGTGCTGGGTAAGTTCCTAGTTAATTCAGTACCTGCTACTGTTTTGTTTGATTCTGGAGCTTCGCATTCGTTTGTTTCTTGGAGTTTTGCTGCAAAGCAATAGTTAGACGTTTTGATTCTTAAAAATGCTTTATTGGTTCAATCCCCCGGTTCAGAGTTGAGTATGGACCAAGGTTTCCCAAAAGTTAAAGTGAAAGTAGAAGGGGTATAATTTCTAGCCAACCTCATAATCATCGACACTAAGTCTCCAGATGTGATTTTGCGTATGCATTGGCTTACTAATCACCAAGCAATCTTGGATTGTGGTGGTAGAAGCATCACTTTGGTTAGTCCAGTTGGAACCAAAGTAAAATTCGAAGCCTCCTCGAAAAAGCGTGATGGAGCACTAGTCTGCAGTGTCAATGCTGTATCTTTGGAAGATGTGCCCGTGGTCAGAGATTTTCCAGATGCCTTTCCTAGTGATCTACCTAGAATGCCACTAGATAGGGACCTAGAGTTCGTCATCAATCTAGTTCCAGGAACTACACCCATTTCCAAGAGACCCTACCATTGCCCGTTGACGATTTAGTCGAGCTGAAGAAGCAGATCGAGGAAATGCAAGATAAAGGATTTGTTTGACCAAGTTCTTCACCTTGGGGAGCCCCAGTTATCTTTATTGCAAAGAAGGATGGTACCCAGTGGATGTGTGTGGATTACCGCTCACTTAATGAAGTCACCATCAAGAACAAGTACCCTCTGCCCAGGATTGATGATCTGTTTGACTAGTTGAAGGGAGCCAGAGTGTTCTCTAAAATAGATTTGAGGTTATGATATCATCAGCTGAAGATTCGTTAGAGGATATTCCCAAGACAACTTTCTCAACCTGTTATGGACTGTATGAGTTCACGGTCATGTCTTTTGGATTGACCAATGCCCCTGCTTACTTTATGAACTTGATGAATAAATTATTAATGGAGTACTTGGATAAGTTCGTCATTGTCTTTATTAACGATATTCTAGTATACTCTAAGAGTGAGGAAGAACATGAAGAGCACCTTCGCTTGATCCTGAATAAGCTTAGAGATCATCAACTCTATGCCAAATTCAACAAGTGTGAGTTTTGGATGAAGGAAGTTACTTTCTTGGGACACATCATGTCTGCAGAAGGAGTCACCGTCAACCCTAGTAAAGTCAAGGATGCGCTCAACTGGGAGTCACCTAAGACAGTACCTCAGATTAGGAGTTTCTTTGATATGGCAGGATACTACCGCCAGTTTATAGAAAGATTCTCTAGAATAGCAAGACCTCTCACTCAGTTGCTGAAAAAGGAAATGAAATTTGCTTGGACACCAGAATGTGAGCAAGGTTTTCAAGAATTAAAGAAATGTTTGACCACCGCACTAGTGTTGATTTTTCCTGATGTCCAAAAGGATTTTGAGATTTTCTGTGATGCATCACGACAAGGTCTTGGTTGTGTCCTGATGCAAGAAAGGAAGGTAGTAGCATATGCTTCACGTTAGTTGGGGCCTCATGAAGCAAATTACCCCACTCATGACCTAGAGTTAGTTGCCGTAGTGCATGCTTTGAAGATATGGCGTCATTACCTCATTGGTAATCACTGTGAAGTTTACACTGACCATAAGGGCTTGCAGTACATTTTCACTCAAGCTGATCTTAATATGAGGCAAAGAAGATGGTTGAAGTTTATTAAAGATTACAACATGGGAATCCATTATCATCCAGGCAAAGCTAATGTAGTAGTGGATGATTTAAGTAGAAAGGTCTACTGCAATACTTTGATGATTGAGGAAAGTCAGCCAGCACTGCATGAAGAATTTCAGAAGCTCAAGCTTGAATTGGTTGAAGAAGGCTACTTAGCCGCTTTGGAAGTACAACCCACTCTACAAAATCAGATTAAGAAAGCTTAGGTTGAAGATGCAGATATCAAGGAGATCAAGAACAACATGAAGAAGGGTAAATCCCTAAGATTTTCAGAAGATGAGCAAGGAACCATTTGGTTTGAGAAAAATATTTGTGTACCGGGCTAGAAAGAGCTTAAGTAGTTGATACTCAAGGAAGCACATGAAACTTTATATTCCATTCACCCTGGAAGCGCTAAAATGTATCAAGATCTCAAGGAGTTATATTGGTGGCCTAGCTTGAAGCGTGAGATTGCTGAGTATGTAGCCCAATGTAATATTTGCCAATGAGTTAAGACCGAGCATCAGAGACCTGCTGGACTCCATTGAACGTACCTGAATGGAAATGGGAAGAAATTTGCATGAACTTTATCACCGGTTTACTGAGAACAAGAGCTGGATATGATTCTATCTGGGTAATTATAGATCGCCTGACAAAAGTTGCACACTTCATTCCTGTCAAGACTACCTACTCAGAAGACAGACTTACAGAATTATATATGACAAAGATAGTATGCCTGCATGGCGTACTAAAGAAGATCATGTCGGATCGAGGATCCTAGTTCACCTCAAAATTCTGACAGAAGTTGCATAACATTTTGGGCATTAACCAGAATTTCAGCACAGCTTACCATCCGCAGACAGGTGGCCAAACAAAAAGAGTAAAGCAAATCCTAGAAGATATGTTGAGAGCCTGCGCTCTAGCAAACAAGACCAGTTGGGATCAAAATCTGCCCTATGCAGAGTTTTCATACAATAACAGTTATCAATCAAGTCTGCAGATATCCCCATTTGAAGCTCTTTCCGGAAGAAAGTGCAGAACACCGTTGTATTGGACTGAATTAGGCGAAGGACAACTGCTTGGGCTAGAATTCCTGAAGGATGCTGAAGATCAAGTTCGGTCAATAAGAAAAAAGCTGAGGATAGCACAAACTAGGCAGAAAAGTTATGCGGATAATCGTCGCCGAGATTTAGCTTTTGCACCTAGAGATCATGTGTACCTAAAGGTTTCGCATCTCAAAGGAATGCGTCATTTCAGAGTAAGAGGGAAGTCGCACCAAGATACATCAGACCCTTTTCAATTCTTGTCAGAAGAGGAGAAGTTGCCTACAAATTAGAGCTCCCACCTTCCATGTGTCACAATTGAATAAGTGTCTATGAGTGCCAGAACAGCAGAAGCCGTTAGAAGCAGTGAATCTGCAGGAAGATCTCACCTATATGGAGTAGCCCATCAAGATTTTGGAAGTGGCAGAGCTAGTGATGAGAAGTAAGATCATCTGTTTCTGCAAAGTTCAGTGGAGCAATCACACCGAAGAGGAAGCCAACTTGGAGCGTGAAGAGGACCTGAAGGCCGAGTTTCCGCACCTATTCTCTAGTCAGCCTGAATCTCGGGGTCGAGATTCCCTTAAGGGGGCAGGTTTGTAACATCCCAATTTTCAGGGCTTTTTGAAAATTTTCAAAATAAAATTAACCATTTGATGTTATTAAGTTGCTAAAGCTTCATTTGAAATTTTAGAGAATAAAAACAATTTAAATGACTAAACCAAACCTCAGTTAATTAAAAAAAATTGATTTAATTGGGTTTTCTGGTATTTAAAGTCAAAAAGATTATTTAAATAATTTCTTGATTTTTTTGGATTTTAGAAAGCGTTTTCCTTTTTGCCCCGAAATTAAAAATAATTTATTTGCAAAATTAAAACCAAAGTTAAGTTGTAAATATTTTTATTAAGTTCAAATTAATTCAAGGAATTTATGTGTATTTTCTGGAATTTCTAGACTTTATTTTCTATTTTCTAAAAGCCTTTTGGTTTTCTTGTATTTTGTGTAATTCGAAATCCTTTTAAAATCTCCTTTTCGCTTTGGGCCGAAATCCTCCTCTCGGCCCACTCCACTTTCCTCCTGCCTGACCCGGCTCCGGCATGGTTCGCTCTTGACCGCTTCTTCACCTACTCCCGCCTCTCGTCGGCAGGAGCCCCTTGATCGGCCTCCCTTTTTCTGGTCATCTTCTCGCGCGTCACGCCCCATGTCTTGCGCGTCACGGCCGTGCGTGCAGATTTCTCGCTGGCCGCCCATTCCTTCGCCCACTCCTACCGTGTGGTCGCGCCATGCCTTCTCCCGTCATCGCCGCGCCCGCTCGTGCCGTCCATGCCGCCCCATTTCACCTTTTTCGCCTATGCCACGCCGCCGCAAAAAAATTGCCAAAGCCCATCTCCCTCCCCGACCATCCCCGTGTCCTATAAGGAGTACCAGGGAGCCCTTGGCCTCCTCCTTCTTCTCCCCGTATCCCCTCCTTCCTCTCGCTCCCCCACACCGCAATTCGAGTTTTGAAGCCGCTGGGCAAACCTTGCTCCGCCGTCGATTCCGCTGCCGGCAAGGCCCCTCCGCTGTCGTGGTCCTCACCTTTGGATTCGCAAGACCGCGGTCTCCCTCGTGCCCCTCTCCCCTTCGCCAAAAGCTGGCCGAAGCCCTAGTGCCACCTTCAACCGCCGCCGTCGCCGGTCTTTCTCCTCCCTGTCGGCCATCCCTTTGCGCTCCGTCGCCAAAACTGCAAGCCTTAGGTTCACCCCGCCTCCCTCTAGCTGTCGATGTCCGCATCGCCAGTTGAGTCGCTACCGTTCACTGGTGACCCTTGGTCCGTGCGTGCCGCCGCTCAGTGTCGACGTGGCCGCACCACGTGGCGCCATGTCAGGGCCATGCCAGCGCGATTGCCTACATGGCAGTCCACGTGGCATTTCCATTTTCCCTTAGAAAATTATTTCGGCCGCTGACGTCAGCATGACGCATTAAAGTGATTTTCCTTTATAAAAAATAATTTCAAAAATCCTGATTTTCTTCATTTTATGTGTTTTCAAACTTCCGAGAGCCCGTTCTCCTTCATTCGAGCTCTGATTTGAGTGATTCAAATTTATAAATTCATCTAAATTCAGTACCTTTCATTTGGTTCTAGTTTGGTAATTTTTGGATTTTATTTGGAATTTTTTTTATTTATTTGGCTCTTTTCGCACGTATAAATTCTGGCGTTTCGGAAGAATTCTTGTACCCAACGACCAAAGCATCTCAACTCTTCAATGAAGGCAAGTCGTAGACCTTTGATCATGTCATACCTAATTTATAAAATTATATTGTTTGATATAAACATGCATGACTAGTTGTATAAAAATGGTTTTGGGAATAGCTAAATACCTAATTGCTATTATACCTCCTTGATAAATTGTGAATGACATGTACCCTTGGACACCATAGGTTGGGTTAGTTTTAGTTGGACATATTTTAGTACCAACTTGGGTATCGTTTATTCTTAGCCATGCTTTAGCTATGCGATGGAATCCATAATCACATGCTCTTGAATGTTTAAGCTTGACTTAACGAAATATGGAATTGGGGCGTAGCCACTATTAATGAAAGTTTGTTGTGCCGTGGCAAGGGTCGCCATTTGGTCGGGATGAATAAAAAATGATTTATACTCGGGTGAGTGATCGTGCAGTAAAGGGGATGATTTTGGGATGTGGTTTCCTCGCCTGAGTAATTGCAAAGGACTTAACTTTGTGTGCCATTGATCTGGGCCATACCGTACAACCACATGTCTATTTATGGGGTGGACTTGGCCAATTAATTAGCAATGATTTGAGTTGGTTCTGTTTGGGTTGATAAGTGGCACAAGAGGGGCCGATGTGGTGAATCCTTAGCGAGCAGAACCAACTAATTACCAACATACCTTTGGCTTTTGACTTGCAGAATGGCTGGACAGGCCAAATACCTTTCAAAGAACAACAACGAAAGCGGAATAACAATATAACATGTGGAACCCTCATGATATACCAACAGGAAATCGATTGGGCTCGTGACCTAGTTCTTGGCCTCCTTGATCTTCAGTTTTGACAAATACTTATAATTTTCCATGTAGCCTTCTTTTATGCTTACTGACTAAAAGAATATAAAATCAAGCATGAGTACACAACCGTACTCACGAGCTAACACACAATGCAATTATTATATATGCAAGGCTAATTAAGGCAGGTTCATGGTTCTTTTATTTGCACAAAGCTAAGTTTGAATTAGTTTATGTAGTAGCAAATTCCTAAGACTTAGCATTTTAACTAACACAAGTTTTGATAAACTGAGTTTTGTTGTAAAGTACCAGTAGAGCATCCAACCTCCAATGCTATTGAGTGGCTCCATCCACCCAACGCTCAGGTCACATCCTGTACTTACTACTAGTCCTCGACCAGGCCATCTCAATTCTTTGGGTTCCCAATCCCAACTTTCCATTCCATCCATAAATCATTTTATAAAAATGAAAGCTAGTTCAAGCAAGTTCACAGCACCGCTCATGACCGTAAGCACGGCTATCTAGATAGTTTTCTTACTCTACGGAGTTTGTACACTTTACCCACAAGAGACGATCAACTCATAATGTCCCTGACACACTTCCATAGGTGTGCGACTAAGTTGATTATCACAAGGCCTTTACAATGTCCCACCTCAACGCAACCCCACACTACTAAGTACCACCTCCTTGGGCCTTGCCCATGGGAAGTCACCCATTTGCGCCATGCAGATTGATGACTCCCTTACCCTTAATTCACTCCACACACCCACCAATGGTGAAGTTGCGAGGCGGTGGATAAATTAGTTAGCGAGGTCATACCCATTATAGACTTGTGGTTTATTGACTCGGGCGGTACATCCACATACCCACTCTGTCATGCACCCGGCACCAACCACTCTTTCCAGCCACTTGAGTCTAAATCTGTTTTTGGTTTTCCTTTGTTTTTAATATACCTTTCTAGTCCAACATACCAGCCAGGTTCCAACCTTGGTTGCCCAAATCTCATTTTCAAATGGTTTTAATAATGTCGAGGCAAATCATTGCCCACATGACAATGTATCTAAGCAAGGCTAAGCGTGACACTTAGATACAGATCTATTAACAAGTATGTAAGCCATTAATTCTAAGGTGACAAAGGATAGTGTCCAAGTTCAAGGATTGGAAGTTTATTCACAATTATCATTAAAGTATTAACTATGAGCTAGACCAACATAGTTGTATAAATCATAGCAATGCAATTTTATAATTTAAAACAATATAATTGCAAAAAGTAGGTGCAACATCATCACAGTGTTAACTCACCTTGCTCAATGTTCTGATAAGGCTTAATATCATGATAATTGCCTTTCTCAATATTCTGATAATCGCTTTGCTTGATGTTCTGGTAATCCTGGTCTTGTTTTGCCTCAGACTACTGTTCCATTGTAGCTTCATATTCTATCTACACATAATACGATTGAATCCAAGAACGACTGAAAGCAGCAGCAGCAGCAGCAGCAACAACAACAACAACAAAGCCTTTGGTCCCAAACAAGTTGGGGTAGGCTAGGAATGAAACCTCCTCAAGGTCAAAGAGACGAGAGCCTTGTAAAAAAAACCTGTAAGGTTAAAACCCTAAGCCGTACATCCTGCCATATGAGCCGAGAGCCTAAAACACCGCCCTAAACCTTCTTATGGTTCTTGTACGTGGATCGCTAACTTCCATGCGATCCTATCCAAAGCTAATTCTTTAGCTACATTCCAATCCCTCAAATCTCTTTTAACCACTTCCTCCCACGTCAGTCTTGGTCGACCTCTGCCTCTTCTTACATTTTTAGTACATCTTAAAATTCCACTACGTATCGATGCCTCAGAAGGCCTCTGTTGGAGATGTCTAAACCATCTCAAGCGATGTTGGACAAGCTTATATTCAATTGGTGCTACCCCACCCTATCACATATATCATCATTGCGGATTTGACCCCACCTTGTGTGGCCACATATCTACTGCAACATCCTCATCTCCGCTACACTCATCTTCTGTATATGTTGTGTTTTAGTCGCCCAACATTCTGCTCCATATAGCGTCGTAGGTCTGATCGCCATCCTATAGAACTTACCCTTTAACTTTTGAGGGACTTTTTGGTCACACATGACACCCAATGCTCGGCGCCATTTCACCCACCCTGCTCTAATCCTATGGCTCACGTCTTCATCAATCTCACTATCCCACTATAGCATCGATCCCAAATATCGAAACGTGTCCTTCCTAGGCACTACTTGTCCGTCCAGACTAACATTTCCATCATCTACCCTGGCACCGCTGAAATCACACTTCATATACTCAGTTTTAGTCCTACTAAGTGTAAAGCCCTTCGATTCTAAGGTCTTCCTCCACATCTCCAGATTCCTATCGACACCTATCCTACTCTCATCAACTAACACTACATCATCAGCAAAAAGCATACACCAAGGGATATCTCCTTGTATGTCCCACATGACCTCATTCATCACTAGGGCAAAAATGTATGGGCTCAACGCTGACCCTTGGTGTAGTCCTATCTTGATAGGGAAGTCACTAGTATCATCACCAGATGTTCTGACATTAGTCACAACATCTTGGTACATATCCTTAATTAGGGTAACATACTTTGTTGGGACTTTTTTTCCTTTGGAGCGCCCACCACATGACCCTTCTTGGCACTTTGTCATAGGCTTTCTCCAAGTCGATAAACACCATGTGAAGATCCTTCTTTTGCTCCCTATGCCTCTCCATCAACTGTCGTGTCAAGAAAATCGCCTTCATGGTTGACCTCCCAAGCATAAAACCAAATTGGTTTGTTATCACGCTAGTCACTATTCTTAAACGGTACTCGATCACTTGCTCCCAAAGCTTCATTGTGTGGCTCATGAGCTTAATTCCTATATAATTAGTACAACTTTGAATGTCTCCTTTATTTTTCAAAATTGGTACTAATGTGCTCCTCCGCCACTCGTTAGGCATCTTGTTCGACCTAAAAATGCTATTGAACAATTTAGTCAGCCAAACAATCGCCACTTCTCCCAGGCATTTCCACACCTTGATAGGAATGTTATCAGGTTACCCACTTTCATCCTTTTTAAGGCCTTTCTTACTTCCGACTCCTGGATTCTTTGAACAAGCCGCCTATCGGTTTCATCAAAAGCATCATCCAGTTCAATCATACTGTCATCATTGTCATGATTGAACAACTCATCAAAGTAATCTCTCCACCTATCCTTGATCTCATCGTCTTTCACCAACAGTCTATTAGTGTCGTCTTTGATGCATTGAATTTGGTTGAAATCACTCGTCTTCCTTTCTCAAAGTCTAGCCATCTTGTGTACATCCTTCTCGCCCTCCTTTGTACTTAGCTTCTGGTAAATTTCCTCACAGGCCTTGCCTCGTGCCTCACTCACTACTTTCTTTGCCTTTTTTTGCTGCTTTGTATTTCTGTACGTTGTCGTTGCTCCTACCATGATACATATGCTTGTAGCATGTCTTCTTCTCCTTGATAGCCTTTCGCACTTCCTCGATCCACCACCATGTGTCTTTTGGTTCGCATCTTGTCACTCGGGTCACTCCAAGCACCTCCGTAGCCACCTTCCTAATGTGAGATGGCATCTCTGTCCACATACTATTCGCTTCTCCCACGTTCTATATCCCTTCCGCGATCATCCTCTCCTTAAACGCCTGTGAGGCGTCCCCTTTGAGTTTCCACCACTTTGTCCTCGTGGCTCTGGTGACCTAAGCCTGTCGAACCCGTGTCCTAAAATGAAAGTCAGAGACTACCAACTTATATTGCTGGACAACACACTCTCCAGGTATAACCTTACAGTCTATGCATGCTCGTTTGTCCTCCCTCCTAACAAGGACAAAATCGATTTGGCTAGAATGCTGCCCACTACTAAAGGTAACTAGATGGAAATGTCTCTTTCTAAAAAAGGTGTTAGCTGTCATGGGATCATAGGCTACAACAAAGTTTAAGATATCTTCTCCCTCTTGGGTCCTATCACCATAACCAAAACCCCCATGCACCCTTTGAAACCCCCACTAGTTGTACCGACATGACAATTGAAATCGCCTCCTAAGAAAAGCTTCTCACTATTAGGCACACTTCTAATCTAGGTCTTCCCAAAATTGCCACTTAGCGGCCTCATCTAGACCTACTTGCGGACCATATGTGCTAACAACATTCAAAACCAAGTCGCCAAAGATTAGCTTGACTAGGATAATCCTATCCCCCTGTCTCCTCACGTCGACAACTCCGCTCTTGAGGCGCTTATCGATTAAGATGCCCACTCTATTCCTGTTTCATTCTGTTCTAATATGCCACAACTTATAGCCAGTATGCTCCACCTCCTTCGCCTTCTGACCCATCCATTTAGTCTCTTGAACGCACAACATATTTACACGTGTCTTAATCGCCGTATCAACTAACTCTCTTAACTTACCTATTAAGGACCCTACATTCCAACTACCCAGACAGATCCTACTATCCTCGGCTAGCTTCCTTTCCCCTCGTACTCGTCGAGTAAAATGCAAAGACCCTTGCACATTTTCCACCACATCCGAGCGACGACGTAGCACGTCACTAAGGGAGTGATGTCCCTGCCCTTGCTCATTTATCACCACACCCGGGTTCTGATATGGCGCGTCGCTAAGATGGTTACGCCCCAACGAATTATCAATTTTGGGTTTCATTCCATGAAAAGGTGGCTTGATTTTTACGTTGGCTCGCCGAGCCTAACACAACCCTCCTCCTTTTTTTTTGGCTTGGGATAGGCTATGTAGAAAACTACACAGGTGGAGTTCAAGAACGACTAAAAGTATTCAAATAAAATCAAATAAATCCAAATACATTCAAACAAAAGAAAATACATCGAATGAAAGTAAACACACCTAACGATATCTTGAAAGACGAAAGTACTCCATATGAAACTAATCATACTTAGTGGAGTTGATGAAGGGAATACTGCAGACAAAGTGTAACCAGGGAAGTTTGATGAAGGAAATACTTTAGATGAAACGAAGTATATCCAAGGATATTTGGAATGAAGGAAATACTCCAGACCAATGTAGATAGATCCAAACTATATTCGTTTGGTCTAGTGGTGGGGTCTTTGGTTGATGGTTAGGTTTAGGGTTAGGCAATCGTTTGATCCGGAGTGAGGGCGAGAGGGATCGGCTCTTGGGAAGTCCACTGGTGCAAGGATCTAGGACTTCAACGGGAGGGAGAGAATATTCATATGAATATCCCACATCTGTTTACTTAGATGGGATAGATCACCCGGTTAGGTAGGACTCTCTGATCTACTTTCAGATCATGAATTGTACTTCTACTGTGAGCAAATAGCGATGGATGATAGCTAGAGCCTAAGTGATGTTGTTTGGTAGGTGAACTTCCATCATCCACTTGGTAACATACGACTGCTGCTCAAGCGATGCTTAGCTACTCTAATGATTCTTTTAGTTACTACTTCCTATTTACTGAGGAAGTTCCATGATAGTCAGGTGAGACCTATGCATAAGTGCAGGGTTCGCTCTGGGCAGACATAAGTCTCACCGACACATGGGACCTAGTTCACTTAATGGTTTTCCTATCGATTCATATTTATCGAGGAAGTTCTATGAGCCTTAGCTGGAACTTCAAAGCATTGGCTAGAAATCAGCCTTACACTGGATCAGGGGTGTCTACGAGTTTGGGTTCATCTTTAAGGTGATCTTTGGTTAGCTTTATTACTTACGTGGCCTAACATGCACTAAAGTAACCTATCACCCTAGGTTGACCTTTGGCTCTCCCATCTGCTAACGACTACCTCTAGTTAGGTAGGTAACTACTTGTGTCCTAGGTAAACCCTATGTGTTTTCATCCACTACTTCTTGTTCAGTGATTTACTTTATCGGCTTCGGTTTGGATTAACTAGTAGGAGGGCATGATTTAGCTACTGCTAACCTTCGTGACTGACTAGTAGTACTATTCCTCAACCATTATCTATACCCTAGGTGGGGCATACGCGCTTTCATCTACTGATTTCTTGCATAGTGATTAATTAACCTAGTTCATTTTATTATCATTTATCCAATGGAAGGTCTCACATGGCTGAGACTCGCAGCTTAGTTTCTATTTGCCATTAAGACCTAGTTATAGGTGAAGTGTAATTGTCATATCATTGCCCTAGTTAATATTGATCTTTGTTGAGTAAATTAACCTTTACTAGACAGCATGTAATGCCTTGGGGTTAAGTGGTTGCCTAGACACCTTTTACATGACCATCTCTTATCAAGGTTCACCCTTATGGTTTAGCATCGCCTCGATTTAAAGTCTTTATTTTGATTTAAATGTTAATGATGTACTAGCTAGCTTTAGTCGACATTGGTTACTACTACATTTTAGATAAGGGATCTTCGGGCTGTCGTCTAGTGACACAGTGATCCCTCATGCTTATTTTGTAGTACTAATAGGTTTCAGGTCAAACTTCCCAACTAAGTGGGCCCTAATTGCATTTGTGTTGTTTAGCCAACTGATGAATACTTAATTGCCGTCGTAGTGTTTAACTAATCATTAACACTAGTAGTTTAACGACGGACTCCTATGTGTTGATGGTATGCCAACAAATCCTAGTTAACTTAGCTACCTGAATTCCTTTACTAACTACATAACTAACAATCTACTGCTAGTTTGGACTGTCACTAATTAATTACCAAACTAACTATCTAATTAACAACTCTTTTGATCAATGCCAATGGCCTACTATCTGACATTTAATTATCTAAATTAGTCACCTAAAATTAACCACTAAAAATATAAATGTAATTTAATTTGTCTGTTAACAACAACTCTACCAATTAGGTTTTGGTAACAAACTAACTGGGGTGGGCCCACTTGGCATTGATCAACAACTCTACTACCACTGCTGGTCTTTCCCTAAAACATTACTAGCCATTTACCCTGACAGATGGACCCTACTGTCTGCCCCTTATACATAACACACACGCACACGCACACGCACACGCACACGCACACGCACACGCACACGCACACACAGAGGTATACATGGAACAGATACAGAGAGGAGGAGCTGAGAAAGGGCAGAACAGGGGATGACAAAACGGCTCGGTGGCGAGGGCGGTGCTAGCGGAGGAGGCGACAACGGCGGCCGTGTGTGGGAAAAATGGAATGGGGAGGCTGAGGTGAACCTTGGGTGGTGGAGGCGCGCCCGGGGGTGGTCGGGAGCGACGACCAACTGTGGAGAGCAAAAGGCGCAGCGACGCCGAAGAGGAAGAGGGGGAGCATGAGCAAGGGAGAGGCTAGGGGAAGCCACCGGGGTGGTCAATGGCGGCGGCGGAGTGCTAAGCGGGCCCAATGGCAAGAGCCGACGGTGGCGCGGGCGTCTCACCGTGGGGGTGGCACTACGGGAAGGGGGAGTCGGAGTGGATGGCGAGGCAAGAACGGGGAGGGCGAGGAGGTGCTCCCGATGGGAGGAATTTGTCTGGGGCTTATTGGAGAAGAAGTGGCGGCAGAGGCGGAGAAATCGGCCGGAGTTGGGAGGGAACACGGTGCGCGGCCATCTAGTCGACGGAGCTCGAAATTAATGGAGGGGAATAGGAGCGGGGGGTTGGGAACACCTTTTGACGCGCTCGGATGGTGGAGGGACTCGCTGGTGTGGCCAAAATGGCAAGGGGTGCTTAGAGGCCGAGCGGGCGACCGAGGCAGAGCTCGCGTGATTCTCCTTGTCTTTCGATGGAGAAGAGGAAAGGGAAGGAAAGGCCAGGAGGGGGCTAGGCGAGCTCGGGATGGACTTTTTATAGGCATGGAGGGCAGAGGTACCGATGGTGGTTCGACCGGCATGGGTGCGAGCGATGTGGGCAGGCGACGGGCGACATCGCCATAGCGGCGTGTGGCGAGCAGGTGGTGACCCGGGCCGGTCGCGGCACTGTGGCGTCACCATGCGGTGGCAAAGCTTCAGCGACACGTGGAAGAAAGGGAGAGGAGAAGGTGACTGCTGTGCGCTGGTTCGGCTAAGGAAAAGGAAAACCATGTGCTGGCTTGGCTGAGGAAAAGAAGGAGGGAGAAGGTGATGGTGCTGCATTTTGGGATGATCAGGCTACAACAAGCATAGCTCAAAAACGACCGAGCTTTGAGGAACAGGAATACAAGAAAAGAAAAGAGGAAGGAGTGAGATACAGGGATAGAGGAAAAAGGGAGAAAACCTAAGGCCTGTTTTCTTTAGAGTGCGATTTCACTTGATAATTTAGGAAGTTTAAATTTAACTTTGCTAAGACGATTTATTTGCGTTCGATACTTTTGCTTCTAAAATTTTGATTTGTAGAACTTTTATTCTAGAGAATATTTTTAGAAGATTAACTATCATGCGATATTTTAGTTAGCATTTACTCTTACAATTTCTGTTTTTAGGGTTTCTATTTTTTTAACGCCCGCCTGACAAAGAACGAAATCACAATAGATTCTCAGAAGGCATGCGAACAAGACAACAACAGAAAATACATAAAAAGTTTTAAAAAACCCATATTTTTGTCTTCCGGAACTTTTGGGGTGTTACACTAAGATGGCTCTAGATGTGTTCCCACATATCACAGCAAACAAAAACATTGCTCTAGATGGGTGGATCAATAAATTGAGAGAAAAACAACTGGATCAAGAAATCACTCGGGGATGCCAAAAAGAGCAAAAATCAAGTTTCTTCAGGAACTTACCATGAAAGTGCCAAGATGGATGGAGATTTATTTTATAAAGGTTATCTCCATCTCTTACACATCCTTGGCACAACAAGATCAAGAAGGGGAGAGAGAGGAGGAAAAACCAACCAAATCAAGAGCAAAGCAATCAACAGAAGAGAGATTCATGGAGATGAACAAATATTGATGTATTGCTACTTAAGGATGAAGGTTTTACAGCCACTCCACTTGGAGAACAGGAGAGCACACCACAACACTCAACTTCTCTCAAACCCTAACCCTAGAAGTCATGAACACTTAGTCTCAAGAGAGGATGATTGGATGGCTTACCACAAGTCTCTATCCCAACCCCATAAATAGATAGGCTAGCCAGCCACATCCAACACTTAGTGGATATTATCCACTTAGCACAATGGGGCAAACCCGATAACCCCACACATAGAGGATTTAACTCACACTCTACTCTTATGCATGCTTTTCAAAGCGCATAAGAACGAATCCGCTAAGTCCTTAGCCTTTATCCAACATGATCATACCAGCTTCTCCATGACCTAAACGGCCTTCCCAAGTGCCGCAGTTTCTTCCGAAGCAGTTTCCAGTATTTTGAGTCAAACTACCAAAATACCCTTCCTCGACCCGGTCTTCTCCATCCATTGCAAGCAATCGCCATGCTTGCCACGTGTAGATGCACCACTGGCTTGCCACGTGTTGGCAAGTCTCTCCCATTTCAGTTCCACCGGACCACACTTCACTTGGACCGACCAAACCACATGGTGCAATCCCGCCATTCGAACTTTCCTTCAACATTTCCCACCTTTCTCGTGCCATGCTTGAGCTCACCACCTCACCTGACATCGTCGATCGTTCTAGGCCTCGGCTCCTCCATAAGCTTAGCCCCGATCCTTGGCGTTGACCGTGGTTGACTCCAAGCGACCCTGCACATCCAAAGACAAGGAAATCGTTCCCATGCACAAGTTCTTCACAACTTGACCTATGTTAGCAGTAATATATCTCATGCAACCTATAATGTGAGAACCCGGGGTATTTAACTTATAATACTTAACCATTAAGATGATTCAAGCATTACAAATCAAATATCATGACTCTCGGCGTATATGTACTTCCCAGAAGTGCAGTACACATACCCCATACAAAAATTATGCATCAATTCCATTCAACACATAGAATCCAAAGCACAACTAAGCAATTCAAAAGACATACAATATAGAGAGTTATTACAAAAGGGGCCGACCGGCCAGATAGCAACTAAAGAGTCTTAAATAACAGCAGAAGCAAGGTGCCATAAGATGGTGATAAACAAAAGCCAAGTAGTGTGCCTTTAACCCACAAGGCAACCAACCGGGCCACCAACCTAGTCGTCGAAACCACCGCACATCTCACAAAAGTGGAACCCTTGGGGGTTCAACTTCCTCCTCTGCAACAATTTATTAAGCAAAGCAAATGAGTACAAAAATGTACTCGCAAGACTTACGTGTAGAGTAACAGGCCTATATAATTAGCTACATGCAAGCTTATTTAAGTGGAGGAGGCTCTAGACTCATTTTCAGCATAAAGCAAGTTTTCATTTGCAATAATGTAATAGATTTAAAGCAATTTTGCAATCTGTTTTTTTTTTTGACAAAAACAGCGAGATAAAAGTAACAATAATAATAAGACATCCTGGAAGTGGCTAACCCAATAGCCACCACAACAATAGCATGAATTCCCCATTCAAACCACCCACATCAAGTTTTAATTAAATGTTGTAGTCTAACTCTTGTAGAGACCTTACCAAGCATGTCCATAACCTAGGACAAGGCTATTCGAATAGTTTGAACCCTGCAGGGGTGTACCAATGTACCCACACGTCAGACCGCCTTTTTTCCTCCAGAATAAGCACACTACCTTTGGTATGCCGGCACGGCTAAGTCCTATGAGACATTTCCAATAGGTGATGCTAATTAAGAGCCGCAACCCAACAAAGAGAAAGACACATCAGCCAGCTCAAGCCGATTTGCTGATGTTCCCCTCCTAACACAAACATTTCTTTTTACAACCACCAACTAGCTCATAATTAACACCGCCCAAAGTACTTAGTCAAGAGAGGTCCTATATCCCTCTCATGTGGTTAGCACGCAAAAAGCGCTTGGCTTAGTGTCCAAGATGTTCGGTCCTTGTTGACCTGGGCACCATTCCAGTCACATCATAAGATCACACCATCAACCATTGTACCCAAGTCCAAAACATTTCATTTTCATTTTCAGTTTTTGACTTTACAAAGTAACAAAGCACAAGGTGCTGAGCATAAAGATAATAATAATTTTGTGTGATCAAGGTTATTGACTAAGTCGATAACCGCCCAATTCTACCAGTAGCTAAGCATTTCTAAGCATGACACTGTAAAGACAATAAAAGAGCATAATTAAATCACCGGGCTCTAATTCACCAGCGATATTAATAACTTATGTTTTGTGGCAGGGGATAACAATTTAAGGGCAACCATGCAACAGGAATAGCTACCTCTAATCGGGAAAATTACTTTGACACAAAAGCATGCATACATATAATTTGCAAACAAAGTATTAGACTTGAAAATAATGGGACATTTATGATCAAATTGCTTGCCTTGCTGAGGATAACTTTCTTGCTGCAGAGGGTCACTCGCGCAATCAATAATTTCATTGGAACCTAGCGAAAGAAGTCGAAAGCACAATAAGAACGAATAACACCGAAAAGACCCAAAAATTCAAATTCATCCAAAATTCATGAAAAATTCACAGATGGTAGAGCATGATTTTAGGTGAATTTAGCAATAAGAATCAATTTATTTGGATGTTCTATGCAAAAGTTATGGCAGTTTTGAAGGTCAGGTTTCAAGAAAATCCAACAAAATTGTTATCTGTTACTGTTCATCCGAATTAAATGTTTTGGCAAAAATTTCCATAGAGGTGGTGAATATGAAATTTTTATGATAGGCAAAGCACTACATGAGATGAACAATGAAATTTGATTCACCTCATTTGGAGCTAAAATGATTTTTCTATGATTTTTCAAAGTTTAAACATTTTCATGTTGTAAACAACTTATTGCGGATTTTTAACTGGGAGCATGATCTTATGACTTAATGCTAAGTACAACCTAATGCCCATTCTTATTTACTGTAGATTACACTCTCTGCTCAACTATTTTGCATAGAACAATCTTCAAAACTGAAAAGCTACTAACCCAACTTCCTACAAACTCATCCTTCACTAGGTAATTCACTGAAGTGGCTAAAAGATATTCCTCATATTAGTTAATAGAAAAGGGTTGAGCTAACAAGTGGTTTCACTGACATTTCAGATTTCCTCCTAAACAACTCCTCTTCTCTGACCAATCACCTCACCAAGGGACTTTACTGCTATGCTAACTACTGAAATTGGCCATGATGCTAACCTCCTTAACAATCTGACATTTTTCAGACTAACATTCTTGTAACCTTTCTAACAGCAAATTCTTTGAACTTAAGTGCTATTAATTCAATCTTCCAAATCACTAGCTCAAGGGAGTGACTTAACTGACAACACAAGGTTTGATAGAAAAAGACAACAGGTTAAGCAAGGGTTACACTAACACTTCAACATTCTTCCTATTCACCCACTCTGTTGAATTCTGAAATTTCACAATCACTACTGATTTTCAGATCTGGTTGCCACTGAAATCTAAATGCCCAACTGACTAAATAGCATTAAGAAAGACTTTTAACTACTTGATTTGGTCCTGTTATTAGCCCACTGAGAAATCTTATACTTTCAGATCACTGTTCAAGCACCTACAAGGCTACAACAGCAAGTTTGTCTAAACTGAACTGCTATTAACTAACTTCCTTTAACTCAAACTTCAACTTTACTAACTCTATTGAGTGACTTATTTGACACTCACCAAAATAGCTAGGTCTAGCATGTGAGTTTACTAACAAAACATCTTTTTCACACCACCTTCTCTTCTCTTCTCACCCATCTAGCACAGAAACAACCCAACACAGATATTACCTGAGTTGAATCTTTGTTAACTAAACCTTCTTACCAGTTCATATTTTAAATTTTGTCAATTCACTGAGTGATTTAGAAATCATTCAAAATTCTATAAAGCAAAAGGGTTAGGACTCCTACACAGAGAGAGGCTTTACAGAGAATGAACAGGGGGGCTCGGGCTAAAATGGCTGATGGTCGTCGACGGCGGTGGAGCTGCGGCGAGGCGGTGGTGAAGGCTAAAATGGGTTGCCTGACATACAAGGGTGCTAGGGGTGGTCACAGGGTGACCGGAGAGGCATAGTGGTGGCCTCACGATGGTGAGCGGCGGCCAGCCATGGGGGTGAAAAGGTGCCGGCGGCGTGGAGCAGAGTTGGGGCAAAAAGGAGGGAGCATGGGCACCAGTGGGTCATGGGAAACTCACCGGTGTGCTTGGGTGAGGCGGGGAGTGGCCGAAGTGGTCCAACGACGTGTGCCGACGGCGACGCGGGAAGAGCCAACGGCGGCGGCGACCTGGGGAGAACGGGAGAGCAGGTGAGTGATAGCGTGAGGGAGAGGGAGTCTAGGGAATGCTCACAGAGGAAGGAATTGAGCTGGGGCTCGTTGGAGGAGACGCGGTGGTGGTGGAGGCAATTTTGCCGGACTTGGAGAAAAAGGGGTCCGCGCGGCTCCTCGGTTGAGAATTCCCCAAATTGATGGAAGGGAAAGCCTCCTGGGGAGCTAGGATGCACCGTGACGCAGACGTGGGTGGTCGAAACTCGTCGGAGCGGCCGGAGAGCTTGGAGGCGCCGCGGCCAAGCCGAAATGGCATTCAGAGCTTGGAGCTCTGGTTGATTTGAGGAAGAGAAATGGAGGAGGAGGCAGGGGACTGATGAGAGGGAGGTCAAGCGCTCAACGCTAGGCTTAAATGGGGGCGAGAAGCTCGGGGTTCCTCGCGAGAACTCGAGCTTCCCCTCTTCACGACAGTGGCAGCCTTCATGGGATATCTTGGTGATGACGGAGAGCGGAGCGACAGCGTTACAAGGCGTAGCTTGGGGACTGGTCAACGAGGGCAAGCTCACACAAGGCCACAAGACAAACGGCGCAGCAGAGTCGCGGTGATCGCGTGGCGCCTGGCCGCCGGCCGTGGGCCCGGCGGTCGATGGCACAAATGAAAGGGTGAGTGCGGCTAGTGGGTTGGGTCGGACCGGTTAGCTCGGGTCAGAACAGTGACTGGTCCGGTCGGCTGAACAGTGCTAAGCCTGAGGTTTAAAATTCCAGATTTGACCGAGGTTTTTAAAATAGAAATAAAATTCTATAAATTCTGAAATAATTCAGAGGTGTTCCTGGGACATCCTAGTGTTCATAAAAATTATTACACATTACTTTTAAATAATTATTTGCTTAGTTTTAAATTCAAACCTGGAAAAGGTTATTGATTTGAGTTTGAATTTTCTTTGGGTCAATTTAAGTTCCAAAAATTTGGGAAATTTAGATTTATTCATGATAAATATTATAGTATTTAAATAAATTGTTTCTAGAGGATAATCATAAGTTTTTGTTCTTGCTTTCTTTTGGAGTTAAATTTTGAATTAGGGTTTCAACTTTGTTTGAGATTTTCCAATTGCAACAATTGATGCAAATGTTTCCAAAATATCATGCATGTTCAAAAGTTTTAAATTCTCCTCGTTTTTATACATTTAAAATACAAACCCAAGTGCAATACATGATGCAAAAGATTTAAAAATACTGTGCATGTTAAAGATATGCATACTAATTATCATTTATTAATTTGGGGATGTTACATATAAACCCTGACCTAAGTCATCCAAACTCATCCCTTGACTCAAACTCTCCAAAACAAAACCCTGGCTGAAGCACCTTTGCCAAGCCGATCTGACCGGACGGCCTACAAACAGCTCCAAAAGTCCGACAAATTTGCAAATGAATTTTTCAACCTTTCCAAAATGTAATGGTTCATCACAACATAATCCAGGACCCTCTCACATGGTCCTTCAATCTCCCCCTTGATGAACCCATTGGCAATTTCTAAAAAATACAATTTAGAGGTGGTTTTAGACAATAGAGAGGAAAATGCAAATAGAGCTCCAAATGGTCAAGAGAGGAATGCAAAGATCTGAAAGTGACCTATTGAGGGAGAGGTGAATTGAAGATACTAAAAATAGCTGGAATTTCATAAAAAGCTTTAAGTTCACCAAATGAGTCGAGAAATTTCACTCTAGGTCCATATGAAATAACAATTGTTCTATTTGACCTTAGTCATTGTGAGAAAAAAAATCAAAAGATCAAGAGAATTACAGCAAAGCATTAAAGCTCCAATTTTAGCAAGATTTTACAAAAAAAAAACTCCAAATCATGCTTTAGAACAACATTTTCACCAATCTTTCTCCCCTTTTGACAATGGAGTCATCAAGATGTATGGAAGAAGATAGAGTATGAATACAATGGAGTGGTTGCATTTTATTTATTTTGAGCATAAGGAGCCGTGAAAATTATCCAAAGTGACTCTACAAGTATTACACTAAGCCATATTATGTGAAGTAGCTATTTTAGATCATGGCAAATCATATATAGCAAAGCCATGTTAATAAACTAAATGGAACCAAGAAACTACAATTGAGTCAATTTAGAGTGCTACAAGTTCAATGTTGAATCATTTTGTTCAAGCACTTGGAATTAAGCATATTTAGCACATTTATCACTTGCTGAAATTTATTTTTGGTTTTATCTTAGCAAAGCAAGTACTGGACTAGGAGCCATTCACAATTGCCTCCTAAGCTTCAACTATTTTTCACATTTTTTGTTTTCTTAGCCATGTGCTAGATCTCAAGCTGTGCTATGACCATCCCAAGCAATAAGTGGTCTAGGTCATCCAAAACTTCCCTTGCGTTCATGCCTAGTGCAACGGCAAGCCATCTCATGAGAAAGAATTGGTGAGATCAGTTTTTTTTTTTTTGCACAGAAGAGATTATTTTTCATTTTCTTGACTTAGTTCAAGAACAAAAAGCTAATACAAACTCATGCTTCAACAAGGAACTAGCATTGCTCAATCTAAAGCTCAATTTAGGTTCAAGACTCAACTTAACCTATTTGACATGGCATGAATCATAAGAGGATCACTAGAGCAAAACAAGTCACAAGATCCAACAAGTCCTGATTTAATTCAAGTTTCTCACATTTAATAGAGCAAGCATGGCAAAAGCTAAGCTACACATACAAGGACATGATAAATCTAGCAAACTAGCACAAGACATAGCAAAATGTAAAGCAAGATATCATGCCACACAAGGATAATAGTCAAAGCTCCATGTACTTATATTACAATGCAAGTTGCTGATTTTAAAATGCAATATGCTACAATGGATGCAAAAGATAACACCCCCTCAAAATAGGCCAAAAGGACTAATAGCCCCCAACTCTCCCCGTAAAGAAGCAAAATGAGAAGAATCAAGAGCCTTAGTGAAAATATCTGCAACCTGCTGTTCGGACTCTACAAAGTGAAGCACACTATCGCCCTTCTCTACATGGTCTCTAAGGAAATGATATCTAATGTCAATGTGCTTGGTCCTAGAGTATTGCACTGAGTTTTTGGGAATGTTTATGGCACTAGTGTTGTCACAGAAAAGAGTAACACTATCTAAGGACAACCGATAGTCTCGTAGAGTAGACAAGATCCACAAAACCTGAGAGCAACTACTAGCTACAGCTAGATACTCTGCCTCGGTAGTGGACTATGCAACAGAGGATTGCCTCCTAGATGATCAAGAGACAAGAGATGTGCCTAAGAAGTAACAAGTACCAGAAGTACTCTTCCTATCCACTCTACACCCCGCAAAATCAGCATAAGAAAAAACCCGAATGGAGAGAGCAGAATCAGAAGAATACCAGAGTCCAAAGTCAAGAGTGTCCTGAAGGTACTTGAAGATGTGATGCACTGCTTGATGACATGAGGCATGAGGGGAAGTTTGAAATCTAGCGCATAGACACACAACAAACTGTATTTCTGGCCTCAACGCCGTGAGGTAGAGGAGGGAGCCGATCATGCTGCGGTACTCCTTCTGGTCCACAGGCTTTCCATCCTCATCAGGATCCAGCATGGTAGAAGTGGTAATGCGAGTAGACATAGGCTTGCTGCTTCCTATGTCGAAGCGACGAAGAAGGTCCTTTGCGTACTTGCTTTGATGAATGAAGGTCCCTTCTTTTAGTTGCTTGACTTAAAGACCAAGGAAGAAAGTCAGCTCGCCCATCATACTCATTTTGAATTCCCTACTCATAGAATCTAAAAATTTGGACACCAAAGCATAAGAAGAACCACTGAATATGATGTCATCCACATAAATCTAAACAAGTAAGAATTCACTGCCATGTCTGAGAGTGAATAAGGTTTTATCCACCATTCCCATTTTAAAATCACTCTTAAGCCTATCATATCAAGCTCTAGGGGTTTGCTTCAATCCATACAAGGTTTTTGAGAGCTTACACACATGGTTTGGGAACATGAGATTTTCAAAACCAGGGGGTTGCTTGACATAGACCTCTTCTTCTATGAAACCATTAAGGAAAACACTCTTGACATCCATTTGAAAAGGCTTAAAGCCCTTAGACGCCACGAATGCTAGCAATATGCGAATGTCTTCTAATCTAGCTACATGAGCAAGTGTCTCTTCAAAGTCTAAGCCCTCTACCTGATAATAACCTTGAGCTACAAGCCTAGCCTTGTTGCGCAATACCAACCCATCCTCACTTTGTTTATTCTTGAAAATCCATTTTGTTCCAATTATATTGTGATCAGGTGGAGGTTCAACTAAGGTCGAGACTTGGTTTCTTTCAAAATTTTCAAGCACTTCATGCATGGCATGACCCAAGAGGAATCAGATAAAGCATGGGTAACATCTCGGGGTTCAAAAGACGCAACAAAAGCAGAATGTGCATGAGAATCTAGAGAGATAAACCTGGAGCGAGTAACTCGCTCATAGAGATCCCCAATCATCTACTCTAGAGGGTGTCATCACTGAATATGAAGAGGAGGTCCTGATGCAGACGTGGCCTCTACCTCATGGGCTGTGGAGGTAGGAGCAGAGCCACTCGAAGCGCTGGTGAAGGTGGGAGGAGGCTGCTCTATTGAAGCTGAAGAAGTAGAAGCAGGCTCTCCAACAAACTCAGGAGTGACTAGAGGATGGATTGGATCCTTATCCTCTATGTCAGAGTCATCATCGACGAAGATACTCTCTCGATCACCGTGACCCTATGTACCTGCACCATCGGGTCTAGTACCAGGACTAGCCTCATCAAAAGTGACTTCACAAGTCTCAACAATTTTGTTAGTATCCAAATTAAATACACGATAGCCACGAGAATGAGCAGGATATCTAAGGAAAATACCATCATAACATCTAGATTCAAATTTATCCAAGTTGTCATATTTAAGAATGAAGCACTTACAACCAAATATCTTGAAAGGAGAGACTCTAGGCCTATGACTAAATCTAAGCTCAAAGGAAGTCTTGCTTATGACTGATCTCAAGAAAACCCTATTGAACACATAGCAAGCAGTAGAGATCGTCTCAGCCCAAAACCTCCTAGCTATACTATGCTCATCTAGCATGGTCCTAGCCATCTCTACAAGGGTTATATTCTTTATTTCTGCAACTCCATTCTAGTGGGGAACTCTAGGTGAGAAAAACTGGTGCTCTAACCCTCTCTCAGTGCATAAAGTGGCAAAGAATGAGTCCTTGAATTCTGTGTCATTGTCACTCCTAATGGCTGTCAAGGCTCCTAGAAGGTCAACTACTAATCTAAGGATCAACTCTCTAAAGCAACCAAAGGCCTCATTCTTAGACACCAGAAAATACACCCAAGATTACCTACAGTAGTCGTCCACAATGACAAGCACATACCACTTCTCTCCTACAGACTGGACTCTAGAAGGGCCAACTATGTCTAAGTGCAAGAACTGTCCAGGCCCATCAGTCATCACTAAAGTAAGAGGTAGATGAGAAGTAGAGACCATCTTACCATGTCTACAGGGTGTGCACACTAGGTCTCTAACACTCTTAAACCTAGGCTAACCTCTAATCATGTTCTTGCTACTGATTCTAGTCAAATGGTCGAAGCCTATATGTCCAAGCCTGCGATGCCACAACACTAAGTCAATAAAGTCAGAAGCCACAAGACACCTAGGGCTAGAGGTAGAAGAGATACTAAATCAGCACTAAAGATCCTCTCAAACCAAGAGATCCCAAAGACATATTCACCCGAGGAGTCTAGAACTCTACACTCACCACTCTTGAACCTCACTTCTAGACCCTCATCAAGAAGTTGGGAGACAGATAGCAAATTATACCTCAACTTACTTACCAAAGCGACATCCTTAAGTATGAAGTTGTTGTTGACGCGCACTGTGCCCTTGGCTGTCATGGTCCCGGTAGAAGCATCCCCAAATGTGATATCAACTCGTTGTTGTATGTACATGTGAGGGAGGAGAACCATCTAGAATCTCCGGTCATGTGTTGAGAACACCCGGAGTCAACAAGCCACATGTCCTCCTTCCTCGCACGCCAGACCTACAGGGTGTAAGTAGGAAACATATGTGCCTTAGTACATGGGTTAGTGATAAAAGACTTGGAAATCTAGTACTAAGCCACACGATGCCTAGAAACAGCAGTAGAAGCAGCAATAAAATAGTTAGAAAGATAATCATGAGAATGCACACGTGAAACACTTAGACCTCTCCAAATCAACCTACCAAAAGGCCGGCACTCCCCCTGTCTAGATGCTACTCATGGTCCATCCTCACGATATCCTAACCCAACACGCTGCCAAGAGCCACCAAAGGAGTCAAAGAAGTCATCTACAAACCTAGGCCTATGTTTAGTAGGAAAGACATGATGCCTGGCTCTAGAGACAGTCGCAGGTGAAAGAACTCCTCTAATGGACCTCAAGGCGCACACTTTCTCCTTCCTCTCACCCTTGGCTCTACAGAAGCAAAACTTAACTATGTGGTCATCCTTCTTGCAGAAGATGCAATGGTACTTGACCATTTTGAGGGGTCTGACCTGCTGAAATAGAAACACCTGACTTGCTAGAAGGGGTTTGGGCAAAACCTACATATCTAAAAACTGACTTAGATGGCTCAGGGGGTTTTACCTCAAACCTACCACTCTCAACAACTCTCACAACCTTATGTGGGTGGTTCTTGGAATACTCTAGGGAATTAAATCCTAAGCCGCTCTTCTTCACACTCACCTTAGATTGGTCAAGGATCATGTTAAGGTTCTTCTTCCCACTAGAAAATCTCTCAAGGGTCTTTTTGAGGTAGTCATTTTCTTTGGCTAGGTTCTCACATGTGGTACACTCACTTGTCTTGGTTGCCCTAGCATATCTCTCTTTATGGACAACTACCTCAAGCTTTAAAGCCTCACAAGACACACAAGGTGAATTTCTAATCTTAGCCAACTGCTCCTCATACTTGACTCTAAAAGCCTCATGCAGCTCATCTAAATCAGCCCCAATTTCAGCACAAAATACACAAGAAATGGAATCAATTACTTTCTTAGATGCAGTCATGGCCATGTATTTTTCAATTTTAGATTTCTCCTCTAGAGTCTTGTTAAGAGCATCATTATCAATTGTGAGTTTAGAACACTTTTCACAAGAAGCAATCTTAGAATGAAGAACCATTTTAGTCATTTCCTTTATTTTAATCTTACTATCCTCACAATGAGAGCAAGTATGATCAGGATTAAATTTCAGCAATTCTTTAGTAGCACTATCCAATTTCAATTCAAGCAAAGCACAACTTGAGCAAGATGATGGAATAACATCTACAAGAGTCACATCTAAAGCAATAGCATCCAGGCAAACACGATTATGACTAGATTTGAGAGATTCCAGTTCATCTAGGGCATCTTTAAGTTGGTTTACAACTGAGGAATGAGCGGATTTTAGATTTGCCAATTCATCATGCAAGCAAGAGCAAGAATCACAATGATCAGCAGGATTAATGAATTTGAGCCTAACCACTTCTAGGTTTAAGTTGTTAATCATGATATCCTGTCTCCTAATCATTTTAGCTTGCTTTTTTAGATTTCATTCAGTAGAAACCAAAGCATGTTTCATCTCTTTGGGGGAGAGGCATACCTCGTCGAGATCGCTGTAGGGCTCGTTGTCATCGGAGGATTCGATGTCGTAGCTATCCTTAGCCATGAAGCACATGCTGGGGAAGTCTTGGACCTTATTCTTGCTGTGGGAGTCATCCTCGTCGTCCTCCGTCTCCGAGTTCGCATCGCTCATATCGATGTTCTCAAGAGCGGTAAGGACCCGGTTGACGAACTTCTGGTAGTTGGGCTTCTTGCCCTTCACGTCTCGAGCTTGAGGATGCCTCTGGAAGTCTATCTCCTCTTTGCCCTTCAGCTTGGGGCACTTAGCCCGAATGTGGTTTGGCTCACCACACTGAAAGCAAGTAACATGTCCACCTCTCCTCTTGTTCCTCACTTTGTTGTAGTCTCTCATGAATTTTGTGGATAGGAGGGCTAAGTCATCCTTGTGTAGCCTCTCTAGTTGCTCAGCGCTTAAGGAGTGCATGACGGACATTGAAAATCCAGATAAGCCAAAATCCAAAGAATCAAAAGAGCTATTCTGAGAAGGGTCAACCACTAGAGCCATCGATCCTGTCTTAGGGATACACGAGATGAAGTCAATCTCATGCGTCTTCAATCTCGAGTAGAGCTTATCCATGGTAAGCTCACTCATGATAGTGTTGTTATTGATGGAAGTGATCTTCATCTCCCAAACTCTCACATCAAGTGCATCCAAGAGCTGGCGTGCATTCTCAGACTCAGAAAACACAAGGCCAACAACACGTAAGTCATGAATGATCTTGGAAAATCTTCTCCACAACTCATCCAAAGATTCACCGGGCGTTTGCTCGATCTTTGAGTATTATTTCTTAAGTTGGTTCTATCTCACTTCGTTGATCGCAATAGACCCTTCACGGTAGTCAGCGAGGGTCTTCCAGATCTCGTGAGCGGGCCTCAAGTGAGCAACACGCTCAAACTCAGATCGACTAAGCCCTTGAATCAAGAAATTTCAAGCCTTGTTGAGTGCCTCTACATCGGGTGTGATCACATCGTCATTGGCCGGCACTACATAAGGATTTTTGACCTTAAGCCAAATTGAGTGCCCTTGAGCCTCGACGTAGGCATGCATGCGAGCCTTCCAATAAGAAAAATCGATTCCATCGAACATGAGTGGCTTGGTAGAATACTTGTCTGATGCCATGGCTCCTAAGACTGGATAAACTCTACGAAAAGAGCTAACCAGACTCTGATTCCACTTGTAGGACCAGTATGGCAATAGAGGAGGGGGAGGGGGTGAATTGTGTATTCAAATTTTCCCCCATGTATTCACTAATTCTTCACTTCAGAAGCTATGAAGACCAAGAACCAAAAAATATGAAAATCGCTATGCTACAGTAATTTCATATCATTAACAGTGTAAAAAACAACGCTATTTTATATATAAAAAAATCCATGAAACTTTTGATCTGTAGATCCAAAAGACTTGAAAATTGAACCAATGCTGGATCATGACCTTAAGAACCTATCCCAACCAAAAATCTTAAAAGAACTTAAGAGAATTAGGATATTTTGGTTTGTGAAGCTCTGCTGCACCAAAACTGGATCAAAACCTAAAATTGAGCTAACTCTCAAACCAAAACTCCAAATCACTTGAAATTTGGTATGCACCTTGTATAGGATGTCAGAAATCTATTCCAATCAACGATCAATAAAATCGTTGCCAAAGTTCTGACCTTTTTTCGTTTAAAGGAAGGTTGCACCAAAACCGGGCAAAAACCAAAGACGGTGAATATGACTTGCTCGAGGGTGGATGATGGTCAAGATAGCTCTAGATGTGTTCCCACATATCACAACAAGCAAAAACACCAAAGAAATCAATAGAAAAATAGCTGGATCAAGAAATCACCCGGAAGGCCAAAAAGAGAAAAAAACTAGGTTTCTTCATGAACTTGCCATGAAAGTGCCTAGATGGGTGGAGATTGATTTCCAGAGGTTATCTCTATCTGTTACATGCCCTTGGCACAACAAGATCAAGAAGGGGAGAGAGAGGAGGAAAAACCAACCAAATCAAGAGCAAAGCAATCAACACAAGAGAGATTCATGGAGATGAACAAATATTGATGTATTACTACTTGAGGATGAAGGTTTTACAGCCACTCCACTTGGAGAACAGGAGATCACACTACAACACTCAACTTCTCTCAAACCCTAACCCTAGAAGTCATGGACAGTTAGTCTCAAGAGAGGATGGTTGGATGGCTTACCACAAGTCTCCATCCCAACCCCTTAAATAGATAGGCTAGCAAGCCACATCCAACCCTTAGTGTATACTATCCACTTAGCACAATGGGGGAAACCCGATAACCCCACACACACAGGTTTTAACTCACACTCTACTCTTGTGCACGCTTTTCAAAACACATAAGCCCAAATTCGCTAAGTCCTTAGCTTTGATCCAACTTGATTATACCAGCTTCTCTATGACCTAAATGGCCTTCCCAAGCGCTGCGGTTTTCTTCCGAAGCAGTTTCCGGTATTTGGAGTCAAACTACCAAAATACCCTTCATTGACCCGATCTTCTCCATCCATCGCAAGCAATCGCCATGCTTTCCACGTGTAGATGCACCACTGGCTTGTCACGCATCGGCAATTCTCTCCAGTTCGGGTTCCATCGGACCATGCCTCACTTGGACCAACCAAGCCATATGGTGCAATCCCGCCGTTCGAACTTTCCTTAAACATTTTCCACCTTTCTCGTGCCATGTTTGAGCTCACCACCTCACCCGGCATCCTCGATCGTTCTAGGCCTCGGCTTCTCCATGAGCGTAGCCCCGATCCTTGCCGTTGATCGTGGTTAACTCTAAGCGACCCTGCACATCCAAAGACAAAGAAATCATTTCTGGGCACAAGTTCTTCACAACTTGACCCACGCTAGCAGTAACATATTCTATGCAACCTATAAACCCTGACCTAAGTAACCCAAACTCATCCCGTGACTCAAACTCTCAGAAACAAAACCCTGGCTGAAGCACTTCTGCCAAGTCGATCTGACCAGACAGCCTGCAAACAGCTCCAAAAGTCCGACAAATCTGCAAATCAATTTTCCAACCTTCCCAAAATGCAATGGTTCATCACAACGTAATCCAGGACCCTCTCACATGGTCCTTCACACCTCAATTTCACTGAATCAAATGTCGTAAAACCAACCAACGTCATTTACCTTTTGAGAGACAATGTGTCACAAGCAGTTAGCATGATCGCAGACAAGCCATCTTTTGGTGTGTTTGGCACGAGCATGAGTACCCATCATCATCGATGTGGCGACTATGCCCCCTCGCCCTGATAAGTAGCCTGTCGAATCTCCAAAAGCTAGCGATGTGATGCAATCTGGTTGCTGCTCGTTACTGATGTGATGCCAACAAGGTTCAAGAAAGCGCTAGGTTCTAGGCGGACGGTGGCCCAGGCACCTTGCGCCTAAGCGGACTAGGCGACACCTATGCGGTGACTAGACGGCGTCCAGGCGGCCGGCTTGGCTACGGTCCAGATAAGCCCAAAACAGGAATAATACGATGAATTGAGCAAGCATCAAGCACCAAATTGAGCAAGATAGAAGGAAAATTACCTGATGAAGCAAGACATGGACAATTTGATGTAGTCATGTATATTATCTCCCCTCCAAGAGCATGATGTAAACATGTATGTAATCAAATAATGATGTTCACCTGCATATTTAATCAATGATGAGTTATTTTGCTATTGTATGAGAATGAATGCATGAATGATTGATGAATGAATGAAAGTATGAAACACATACAGCCACCCATCATCAATCATATGTATCAACAGCCCATGGTTCACCAAGTTTCCACTAATAAGTAATAATAGACCACACAATTAAACCGAGCACCAGATATAATCAACAACCCATGGTACATGTCTAATGAAGTGTTCTCAGAAAAGAGAAAACACTAAGCTAGCTTGATTTATCTCTTAAGTGACAAGCAAATCAGTAGGTACATCATTAACAATGGAACAAGCAAATTACAGATCTGGTCTCGATCTGGACATAATTTACCACACCTTCCATATTTCCAACTTTATAAAACATGAGTTAAAGAAAAAACTTGCTGCCAAATAGAATGAAAAGCTTCTTGTTCAATGAACCATGTGAAGGTCCTCAGAGATAGTCAATTAGGGGATACTTCTTAACAGCGAAAATTGAGAGCAAAAACTGATTTCCAGATCATAGGTAGCCAAAATATGCAAGACATCCATGTAAACAGACAAGACAACACTTCTAAATTCAGCACAACCATTCAAAGCATGTGCTCCCAAGAGTTGTCACACACTCACACACCTAAGTCACACATTCAGTAGATAAATCATCAAAATTATGAATTGCACTTGCACACGACATACCATTACAGATTTCAGGACACAAATTAGGACAAAAAAATTATGAATTATGAATTGTCACACACTCAGACAATCTACTTGCTCTCTGCTCATCAAAAGTATGAATTGTCACACACTCAGAGGAAACAAATTCAGGACACAAATCAGAGCAGAGCACCATCACAGCAGAGCAGCACCATCACATTCACAGCAGAGCACATCACAGTCGCAACACATAGCAGCCAACAGCGTTGGGGGCAGAGAAGCAGAGCAACAGAGGAGGGGGAGCTACGATGCCAAGGGGAGTAGAGAGCAAGTAGATCAGCGGCAACAGGGAGGCGACGGGAAGAGAGGGGGGAGGTGACACGAGGGTGGAGTAGAGAAGGGAAGGGAGCATCGGAGGGGAGGGCGGTGGCGCGGGAGAAGAGAGGGGAGAGGGGAAGGCGGCGGCGCGAGAGGGGGAACCAAAGAGGAGTGAGAGCAGAGAGGGGAGGTTGGCGGCACGAGAGCAGAGGGGAGCGGCGTAGATGGTGGGACGACCATGTTTCAGAGGCGGTGACGTCAATTCGGCGGCGGAGATCGCTAGGTGAGCTCGATTCGGCGGCGGCGAGGTCGAATCAGCAGCTCAAGATGGCCGAAACCGGGGGTGAAGTCGATTCGACGGCGAGGGAGGCGCGGGAGCCCAAACCCTAGCACGTCACAACTATTGGATGGGATCGGGGCATCAGGCGTAGACCTTCACAGCTTCACCTTCTTAGCTCCCGCCTCGGCGCCTGCCTCACGCCACCTCGCCTGGAGCCATCGCACGCCACTGAGGATCGGCTTTGACCGCCGAGCCGGTCCAAGGCGGCACTACCGCCTAGCCCAACGCCTTGGGCAAAATCGCCACGGCAGACACTACTACAGAAAAGGCCTTCACAGACGGTTCAAAAACACCATCACAGACGGCATTTTTCATGAGCCGCTCGAGTCTATGGGTCAAGAATGACATGAGGTCATCATGCATTTATTTTTGAACCGCTCGTGATGCATACTTTCACAAACAGCTATTAACTCGTAACCGCTCAGGATAATTATCTATCACGCACGGTTCTAACACCAACCGCTCGTGATAACTTTCTATCACGCACGGTTCTAAACACGAACCGCCTGTGATAACTAGCTATCACTGCATTTCTTCTTGCTTAGAACCGTCTGTGATATATAAATAAAACCTCCAAGCAATGGCTACTTGTGCCTTTAAAACCGGCTTCATATATATATTATATATATCGTTTGTAGTCTCACCACTTTTGGGGGGTCGTGAGGGAGGATGACACAGTTGCCATGGGTAACCTTATCGAGCTCCTACAAATTCAAGAAGTAAGGCTGCAAGGGAAAGCCCGTGGACATACAATTACCTGGATGTCATTGATAGGTAATTGGACATGACATCGTGAAGGTTGGTTGTTGATGTCATGTCCAATTATCTATCGACGACATCCGTAATTGTATGTCCACTGCTTTCCCTTGCAATTGCATTTCTTGAACTTGCAGTGCTCGATGAGATTGCCTCGTGGCACTGCCTCATCCTCTTCACCACTCCACCAAAAGGGTCGGGACTACAATGATTTTATATATATATATATATATATATATATATATATATATATATATATATATATATATATATATATATATATATATATATATATATATATATATATATATATATATATATATATATATATATATATATATATATATATATATAGCTTTTAAAGGCACAAGCAACTACTACTTGGAGGTTTTATAGAGAAGAGATGAGGAATAGAATGGTAGGACGATTCGCACTGGGACACAAATCAAAAGTTAATTGCACCAAGCCCCATCCGAACCACATCGATCCCATGTAAGCTAACCAAGCACAAAGAACCGATCAATTACCTCAAGACTCCATCAAAGAGCATTAACCAAACCCACCATTTTGCCCCATTCATTTTTGTCAATCAACCTACAACATGAACTAAGCAAGATGCATGTAATTAATGCACATACACCAATAGCCCTCGCCTTTACATCACAGAGCAAGGGACTATTAATATGAACTAATTATCAATTCAATTTTAGCATAAGACTATTAACATCATTGAGCGCTTCAACAGCCTAGCAAGGTGCCACTAGCCAACAAGCATCTGCATGATCATTTCATTCATTTATATTTATGATTTCTCTACTTCTCTCTACATGTATGTATTACACATTTACACTTCTCTCGCAATGATGCACTTCTCATCATGTATGTATGTATTACACATTTAGCATCTAGGCTCGCCAATGGCCATCATCATCACCATCAACCAACAACTAGACAACATCAAGAAGACAAGAAGGGACTTACGCGTTAGTGGGAGAGCCAGAGTGGTTGGAGGCGCGATGGAGGTCCGAGAAGCGAACGAGCCAACCAAGTAGAGGGAGGAGAAGCCGGAGCTGCGGCGAGGGGGAGGAGTCGGCCGACGGCCAGCAATGAGGGGGATCTGGAGTTTGATTCGAGGTGCGGAGTCAAGCGGCGGGGATGAGGAGCTTTGGTTCACATGAATACCAACAACACAAACTCGGTGATAGATCTGTTTTACCTCGACATCGCCATGAGAGGTAACTGGTCGCAGACGCGGGGGAGAGGAGGAAGAGGGAGAGGCGTGCGGCGTCATCAGAGTTAGGCACAACTGTGACACCTCGCAAAAGACACTCTTATCGCATTTAATGTGTTGTGCAAAGGAACTGTGGTGTCACAAACTGGTGACGGAAGAATGCATGGCAAATCGCGACAAGGTCACTTTCGGGTGGGGAGGGGAATGACGAGAGTAAGGGCGCCCGGGGAGTGACGAAGTTAGAGCGCAAACCCTAGCGGGCTCCTACTAATAAAGAGACTTATCACGGTCGGTTTATTATGGAACCGCTGCGATACTTATCACGACGGTTCCAATGGAACCGCCCGTGATATGGTCTCATATAATGATTTGTTCATTATTAAAACCGCTCGTGAAGTATCACAGACGGTTGTTTGTTGAAACCGTTTATGATATTTAGTAATATCACGAGCGGTTCTTGTTGTAACCGCTCGTGATAGTTCATGACGGTTTTCAACATGAATCGCCTCGTGATATTACTTCTTCACGACGGTTTTAGCGCAACCAAGAATACGCATACCTCTAAACCAAAACCGTCTATGATTGCATGTAATACAGACGGTTTTGGTCAACCGTCTGTGATGAGGCATCCAGTATTAGCCTTTTTGTAGTAGTGAGAGCTACGCCTCGCGTGTAGTCGGCGCCCAGAACCGACTTTTAGAACCTTGGATGCCGATGGATCATCGAATGGGATGTAGATCCTTGGAGTTGAGTTGAGCTGGGGTGAACAAAACTTGATCGAGGTTCATCATCTGATTGATCGATTGGCCGATCGAAAGCGCCACCGTATCTTGTACTACTCGTGAAAAGCGAGGCATTAACGTCGGTCGTTGGGCATGGGCGCGCAGCGGCAGCGACACTCATGGGAGGATCTAAGTAAGGCTTGGGGGTGCAAAGGACATCAGATCCTATTTTATTTTATATTAGCAAAGCCTCTGTGTACATAGGTGTGCATCTCGAATATAAGCTCGGTGACCCCACACACATTTGATGATACTAGTCATCAACCCGTGCATCCGAACAGGCTACGTGGTTTCAACAATATTATGTTATTGATATTTTGGTTTTTAGTACCGGACCAATATGCTCCAAGCATGCGATCCGGAGTTCTATTTCTAGTACAAATTCTGAATTAAAAACTATTCACACCATATGGATGGTTATGATTTTTTCTTTTTCTCTGATTAACGTGGGAATTTATAGCATTTTTCTTTTGAATTTTAAAATTTCATCTATTAATTGTGCATGCTGTCCAACGTTTTCTACAAAATATATACATGAAAATGTCCTGCTTGGTTCATGCTATTTTCAGTTTATATATATGGTCTAGTCCGATTCAGCCTTAAGGATTGACGACATTGTATTAGAGTCCAACTCTTTCATCCTACCATATAATGATACGTGGCAATACCAAATAGTAGCTTTGCACCATCATAGAAAATTGGATGGTGGAGTCCTCATTTGATACGTATGTGCGTAAGGCATTGGTAAAACGTACGCAAGTTGGAGTTTGATCCGACTGTTAGAACTGTAAATCCAAGCCGTAGGTTGTACCATATGATAAATTGGATGGTTAGGATTTCCTCTTTTTCTCTGATTAATGTGGGAATTTCTAGCCTTTTATCTTTTTCTTCGATTAACGTGGGAATTTCTAGCCTTTTTACCTCTTAGGATTAATATGGGGACTTCTAGGAGAGCCTCCAATTAGTATAGATATAGGTAGATGTATCGAAACATCCGATTTTTTTTTTTTTAGATCCATCACTGGCGACACCTACGTGGTATGCTACGTGGACGTGCGGGCAAAGCGACCGGATGCGCGCGGCCGAGATCAGATGAGATGCCATTGCCATCGAAACTAGAGAGTGAAGCAAGCCCTTTCCGCGAGATGCCGTTGCGTGCTGGGCGCAGCTTTTCTCGCGAGTGCATCCCTCGTTTTCGTTTATCAGTGTAGGAAAGCAAAGAGCAAAGGAGACCGGGCGAGAAAGATTGCTTTTGAGTCAGCGAAATCTGCGGAGCAAACCGGGAAGATCGAGAATTCTATTGGGAAAAGCCACTCCAACTTCGTTGATCGAATAATAATAGAGGGAGAATCGATCCATATGACCATATGGTTGCATGAATGTTAGCTATCGGTCGAGCATGCAGGTACGTAGGCTTTACTAGTACTGTACTCCATATGTAAAAACTGAAAAAGGAAACTACTAGCAAAAACATATTGAGCGCCACCAAAACGCAAGAAGATCAGAGAGGAAGGCCAACGAACACTGCTTTTTCGAAGTAATTTTTATCTGACTTTTCTTACAGTCTGACAGAAGCGTGTCTTCCGAGGAAAGAAAAAGATAGTACGGTTTTTTTTTTCTTGTTTCTAACTCGTTTGCAAGCTAGAACTAGGAAGTGCATCGGTCTGTGAGCACTATATGCAAAAAGAGCGTGGCCATAGCTGGCAACTGGGGATCTGCTCCTATGGCAGTGGAAATTGACCTATCCTCAGCATCTTCAAATGGGAAAGAGAGCCTGCAATCATTGTATGCCATGCTTCATCTATCGTGTTCGGTGTCTGAGCAAGCTGATGAGGCTGAGCTGCTAACAATGCAGAAGAGACGGCAGAGAGAAATATATTTACGCCCTCCGTTCTTTTTTAGTTTGATTGTTTACTTTTTATACATTTACATTAAGATATACTAATAAAATTATAATACTATAAAAGTATTTTTAACAATAAATCTAACAGTATAGTTTTTATATAATTAATCTAGATAATTTTAAACCAATAAGTCAAACTTTAAAATGTTTGCCGACACGGATTCTAAAACTTCCAATGAAAAAGATCTCAGGGAGTATGCAGTAGGATTACGTATAGCCTTCTTCCCTTTTCTCTAATGGCAGCTTTCCCGTTCCACTACGTAACAGCAAAAGTTGTGTGAAGAAAATTATAAGGATTTTGCTTATGAGTTTATGACATTTAATGGTTTCTGACATGAGATGTTATTCGAAGTCCAGTTAATACTTTCATGAATTTTCAGAGGCTATAACAAGCCAATTAAAGTGGCTTTCTGAATTTTCCTTTTTGTGGGGGTTGCTATAATAAGCCAATTAATTCGGGTATTTATCAGAGGCTGTCGCTATACGAAAGATGTTTTCAGATACGCGTGTAATTGCATCGTGTGATAAAACAGCTGCATGATCATTGCATGCAGAATCTGATTTGAAATGTTTGCAACGCATACCGCACATATAAATTACTATATCCCTTAGATTGTCTGTGCTAGTTGATACTTGACAGTGACCAATTTGGCCTGATTTTCAAAACTGAAAGATGGGATTAAGTTTTCCAATTGCAATATGAAGAGTACTTCTGCATGCTGCCTTTAATTGACTCCAATTTTACTATGATGGATTATTGTGTGTAAATGACAGATGTATGCGAATATGCAATATATCCTTGAACTTGCAAACAAATTCAGAAGAATATTGAGGGTGACATGCAAACAAGGAAGTCCCTAGCCTAGAAACAAGCAGAAACAAACACCGACGAGCTACTGCTCTAGCCACTGCCAAGTTAGTAGGATGTTGATATGTTATTGTCTCAGCCTCTTTCATGCAATTGTCAGAAGTACGGTATGACATACATGCAATTTCAGAAGATTCAGAGTCTGGTGAGCAAAAAGATACCCCCAAACAGTGAAAGGTAAAGAAAGAGGAAAGGTATGAAGTAAAGATACCACTCACTTCCAATAATAGAGGCATAGGAGAGCAGATCCCCCCTTGTTCCTGCCTGCTCCCTATCATTATCAGCATGGAGCCATGGAGACAGCAGAAGCAAACAGCATAACACTTGCCCTCCTAACTGCTACAGTATTCAATTCTTTCTTAATTCAGCCACCATTTTTTTATTTAACTCCCTTTTGCTGGTTTCTTCCTGCCCCTGCAAAAAATTGGGTGCCTTTATGGAATCAGGATCTAGGGACAACCTTCAAATTGGCTAAAGGTTGGAATCTTCCTTAGAATAATCATATAAGAAACATTAAAAGATCCCATTGGGGATTGGGGTGGGGGGCCGGGGAACCATCAAGATCAGGTCAGATCAGATCAGATCATCGTCACCACAATACCACAGCTTGTCCATGCCGAGAATAAAGGGGAGGAAAATAGCAATAGCAACTAATGCAACAGTAACAGCTGTCTGGTTCCAATGGAACGTACTCTTAATTAAGCCTTAGTTATACATGCATGAATATAACAGCTAATGAGAAATTTGATCACCCAAACTCCTACATGAAATGACATACAACTGATCACCAGATTAATGAAGTGTGTTAATAGAAAGCTCACACCTCATGCGCAAAATGCATCAATTCATCAGTCTCTTCTCATCACTTCACTTCCTTGCTCCTCCTCGCCATGCCGCCGCTGCCCTGCCGGCGCGAGGAACCCCATAAACCCGCCACCGCCGCCGCCTCCAACCAGATGGCCGAATCTGACCTGCCCAGACATCGGTGATGGCTGGTGGATTGCGGCGAGGGGGTCTAGCCAAGTGCGAGCCGACGCCCAGACGCCACTGGACTGAAGGGGTTCCCCATGAGAGAAGAGCTGGCTCTGGTCTAGCCCTTGCCGCGGCGGCATGCTGAACATGTAGCTGTCGCCATTGCCGCCGCCGCGGCCCTCTCCCGCGCTGTTCTCCGAGGCATGCCACGACGGCATTCTCTGGCTGTGGTCCGGCCAACCTGGAACTCCTGCACTAGAGATCATACCGTGATGGTTCGAAGATACATGGCTGAAGATCTGGTGCTGGTTGGACTGGAGGGTGAGGCATAGCTCCTGCGGCTGGCTGCTGGTTGTGCGCGACAGGAGGTCCGGCGGGGAGCCCCGGTACTCGTCGTGGGCGGCGGTGGCGCCGCTGGCCGTGGACGAGGAGGGAAACAAGGACTTGACGTTATCGGAGGCTTGGTCCGCGCCGAGAGAATGTGGAAGGAAGGAGCCGGCCACGCCGGTCATGGCGCCGCCGGGGTTGCCGAACCCGTAGGACGTCGAGGTCACCTGCTCGGACGGCTCGGCGGCCTCGGGATCCGCCGCGGGCGGCACCTCAGGCCTGTCGGGGAGCTCGTCGATGGCGGCCTTGGCGTTGCGGATGAGCCAGTCGACGGCCTTGCTGGGGCGGTCGTAGCCAAGGCGGTCCTGCACGTCGTAGAACCGGATGGCGGTGTGCGCGGCGAGGCGGACGCGGCGGTCGCGCAGCCCGCGCACCGTGCACACCTTGCTGTGCCGGTCCTTGCGACCGGCAGCCGACCGCACGATGCGCCCGCTCCCGAATGCCGTGGCCAGGGCGTCCACGGGCGTCGACTCGCCGCTGCTGCCGCCATCGGCGCCGGCCCCTCCCCTCGCCTGCTGCCTCCAGTGGTGGTGGAGGTAGCTGAACCCTTGCTGGTGATAGATCTGGAGCTGCTCCTGCGCCTGCGCCCTCTCCTTCTCCTGGAGCAGGTAGTGCAGCGTGCTAGTGGTGGCGGTAGGGTTGCTCCAAGGGTCTAAGCCCTTGGACAACTGGTTCTTGTCCTCCTCCAGCTTGAGCTACCTCACTTGCACTCCCCACAATAACCGGAAAGAAAGGGGAGGGAGCTAGGAATCGCAGTAAATAAAAAAAAAAACAAGGACCTAAATACTATTCCTGCATGCGATTGCCATATCTTGGCCTGCGCCTAGCTCAGCTCGCCATCTTGAGGAAAAAGATTTAATGGCCATGGGAACCCCACAGCTCCATCGGCAGAACCACACCGGCTTAATAGCTATAGCAAGCGCTGGTGTAGCCAGCCGGCCGGCCTCTCTTTTGTGAAAGTGACACGCAAAAGAGGGCAGATCTTATCTCGGCAATCTAGCTCTCAGCTAGCTAGCTAAGCTTACACTGAGATATTGGGAGATGGGGGAAAAAGAAGATCTAGGGGAAAAAAAGAGATGACGACCTCTGCCAAAGGTGCGATAATTATTATACTAGCAGTATTTCTTACCTACACCTTGAGAAGGACATGTGGTGTATGTATTGAGCTCGCGGGGGCCGGGGGCTATAGATTGCTAGGATGATCCAGGGAGAGGGGCGCGCGGACAGACTCACAGGGCAGAAGTCAGGGTGTAGGACAGAATCTTTGGTGGGATCACGTCGCTCTCTGCTTCAATTTTCCTGATTTTAATTGCTTGGGAGAAGCCACATTAAATTCTTCCTCTCACTCTTTCTGGAGAAGACTGTTCCACTCCAATTCCAATAGGCAATAGGAGAGGCCCACGCATAATATCATCCGCTGATTGTGTACTACTCCGTTATGTCTATTCTATTGCAAAGTTGTGCACAACTGTGATGGGGAATACTAGTGTACTGATTGTCATGCATCCAGATTTTTTCGTAGCGCAAGTTGGATTTCATCTTCGATAAGTACCCCTTATACGTACTCTGTATACAGAGGATCGGATGCACCATGTAGTACGGTAGAATCGTAAATCTTAAGGTAAGCAAATGCTTCTCCTAAGTCCTACCAGATGCAACATCTAGGAAGAGAGAAACAAAAGAATTCTCCAAAACAAGTTAGCGACCATAGCAAAGGAGGCCATTTGAAAAAAGGAGAAAGGCCTTCCACGTGTAGTAATTTGCCATGTCCCCTTTTCAACAGCCTTTTCTTCAAGTGTAATCTAGCCTAGGGACTTTCCGTCGAGCTGACCTTGACCGGTTTGTAATAACCTCTTACTCTATTCTTTAAATTTTTTCACGTGTAATTTAGCTTAGGGACTTTCCGCTGAGCCGGTTTTGACCGGCTTGTGATAACCTCTTACTCTCTCCCTTAAATGAATACGCAGAGCTTCTGTCTCCTTTTCAAAAAAAAAGAAAGAAAGAAAGAAAAGAAACTCTACCTTTTAAAAAAATTACTTTTGTTTGCATGCAAATTGATCTTTAGGTTTGACCTGCACAATAATTAAGTACACTGAAGCTGTATATTTCACCAAATACATGCATGCCGTTAGCAAATATGATGTTGTAGCAGATAAACGTATGTAAATTTTAATTCAGTCTGCTTCGTGTAATTTTGTCATGAAGAATATCTCAATTCACAACCACAAAGTTGAACAAAATAAATTTATTTATGTTTCTTTGAATGTATGATTGCTTTAATCTAAATTATACCTAGACCAAAACTTCAAATGTATAATTTCTTTATTATACAATCTAAATAATAAAATGACGTGTGCTTTCCTAGATGTAGTAGCTAGTTACACCAAAAAATTATTTTAACATCCGCCTAAAATATATTTTAAATTATTACACACTAAGCAATAAGCATAGGACTGCATGCATCCTACATGTTAGAAGAGGCATGTACCATCGCTTACATTTCTAATTGAAGCGCTCAATTCATTTGGCAAATAAGTTTCATGATGAACTAATTAACGAGGTGCAGGTCTGGGCATCTCCAGGCTCCAGCCCATTGTGTCTTCCACAGTTCCACCTCATCTCGCCTTAGACACAACCTAAGGCAAAACCACTCCATTGCATTATCTCTTAACTTGCCTCATAAACATTTAATTTTTGCATGGTGGAAAGTATGGATACTTATCTAACGCATAAGTCCATGTCCTTTAATTGCCCTTTGTTTCGTCTTTCGCGTGAGACACCACCGCCCCACCCTAGCCAGAATTAATCTAACATGGCAAGGATTAATACATGGCTGAGGTGTAGCACTGGAAATGCCCTCATGCATGTTAAGTAATTCGAAGAAATTCTTGATCTAAGTACCCTTTTTTCACAACACTATAAATTGCATGAGAAAAAAATATCTACATGTACATTTACATGTCCATAACAAATGACCAAATTTTATCACCCGAAAGAGATATTATACAACTGGCATCACAGCACATCTCGATTCAGATTATTTGTAATAACTATATACTGGTAAGTGGTTCCACATAGTTGACAAATGATTATAGAAAAATTGAGAAATGTTATAATTTTCAATGTTTTGACTTGTCCAACTAATCAGCTTTTACCATATACAGTCCTTACTACTCCATGTACGAAGCTCTCTGGAGTGGAGGATATACCCTCCTTTTCCACCGTTGTACCAACCAAATGTAGCACCCGATCGACCGCACCATCACACGGGCATAGTCATTTTCCTTTCCCATTAACTACTGCAACAAGTAGGCTGCAGCATGCAAGCTGCTAGGTGCTAGATCCATCAACTCTTGCTCGCATGCACTCAATGCATACGCACCAATAATTTGGACCAGACAATTGGTTTTATTGGTTCGTCCTCTCGTGTTGGGTCACCTCCTGGCTCATTTAGTTGGTTTAGGTTCAGTGGCATGATTGCTAAACTAGGTTAATCTCTCCTTACCAAAAAAATTCTGTCCCATGAAGTTTCGGATAGATTTCTCTCCTTTCTCCTTATTTATCAATAGTAGAGTGATCATGCGTTGCGATAGAACCACAAAAAAGAGTGATACATATCGCAGACGGGATCCTAAACCGCATAATAAATATCAAATTTCTTTCACACACATATAAACATAAACATTAACTCCGCCTATTGTATCACCTACTACTACTACTTGGAAATTAAAATTTTGAGCTCACAAATTGTTTATCTTTGGAAGTTGAAGTTGATGCTGACTTCCCTCCTCGATGCGCTGCCCATCTCAAGCCATTGTCAGCCGGCAAGGAAGAGGGCTACACGTCAACGGCCACCTTCTTCCACCCTGAACCCAAGCCGCGACTTAGTTCTCACCACCATTGGCCTCTGCAGCCCTCGCTAGGCACATCGCGGTGAGGAGGTTGGAGGCCAGGGGGGAGGCAATGGTGGCGTCGCAGTGGTAAGCGAGGAGGAGGCGGCGATGCTTGCTCGGCCGGCGTGGAGCAAGAGGTCGTGGCGGCGCAGGGGAGGATTAGGATGAAGAGGATATGGTGCAGTGAACTCCAGATGATGGCGCAGCAATGGAAGGACACATTCGTCTCTGCCTCTTCCTTGCGCGCCGTCACTGCCTCCCCTCCCTTCCCTGACGTCGGTACTTCGTGTCCAAGGTACTGCCGCCTCCTCTCCTCCCGTCCCTCCTGATGCCTTCTCCCGTCCCTCTCGGTGCCTTCTCCCGTCCCCGACTCTGCCTTATCGTGCCGTCACCTCCCCTCCCTTCTACCTGGCGAGCCGCGGTGCGAGGAGACAGGCGCAAGATGGAAAGGAGTGGGATGGCGATTGATTTCAGTGTGTGCGTGCGAAGAAGAAGTAGGGAAGCGGCGGTTTGGGCGGTTGAGGAAGAAGTGGGGGCATGGACATGCTCGCAAGTCACGGGGGAGGAAGGGGTGGGAAGATTTCCCACTGCGTGGGTAAGCCCCTTCTTTTCTTAGTAGTGATAAAAGGGCATGAAAAGGGAGTATTCCTGAGGTGTCTATGTCGGAAGATTTCATGGGCCATCCAATTGCGCGTGGTTTGTTGGTGGCCGTCTGATCGGATCTACTAAGAACTTTAACGCCATCCTCTCCTAATCCTCCCTCCTCGAACCATGCGTTGTGCTCTCATTCATCTTCCCCTCCCTCTCCATCTGCTCCCTCATCTCCCACTCCGTCACTGCCACCTCCCCGTTATGCCCTCCTCCTCCCATCCCCATACCTTTGCCTCCCCCGCTAACCCTCTCCACCGGCGGCCACATCCTTCCTCCTCCCGCCCCTCTGACCCCTCGTCCCTGCGTGCTTGCTGGCTGCTGGAGGTCGGCCCAACCCACGAGCCTTGCCCCTTCCTCTCTACTCTTGTGCTCTCTCCACCTCAAGCGTCCTCCTCCCCATCGCCCCCTTTGTCCCGGTGTGGTGTTAGGATCAAGGGTGAAGCAACGGCGGTGAGATAGGGGCAGACGGAGAGAGGTACAGAATGGCTGATGGTGGGAAGCAATGGAGAGCGGCAAGGGAAGCAAGGCTACCGGTGACGATTGTTGTTGCTCCTCTACCTCAGCTTTTGTGCCAGTGGTCGACATTCAGTGAGGTTAGTGCAGCCTGCTGTCTCACTGCTGAGTATACTATCTTCTCCTCACTAACTGATATGCCCTCCTCATCCTGCTCCTCCTCCTCCTGTCCATCCCTCTACGTCCCCTACTGCCCCTCTTCACCGGCGGCAGCATCGTTCCTCTTCTCGCCCTCTGATCCCTCGCCCTCGTGAGCTTGCCGGCCACCGGAGGTCGGCCTGGCCCACGTGCCCTGCCCCTTCATCTATCATCCCGTGCTCCTCCTCTCCCCTGCTCTCTCCACCTCGCTCGCCGTCCTCCCCATCATAGCTTCATGCTGGTGCAGGTGTTGGGATCGGGGGTGGAATGGCGACAGTGGAGAGATAGGGGTAGGCGGAGAAAGGCCGGGGCTGGCCGACGACGGAAGCAATGGAGAATGGGGAGGGAGAATTGAGGCAACAGGTGACGAGCTGTCGGTGCGAGACTGCGACGCAACAAGGGAAGGACGCCTTCGTCTCTGCCTCATCATCGTGCGCTACCTCTGCCTCTCCTTCCTTGCCCGGCGCCGTAGCTTCTCCACTAAGCTACCGCCGCCTCTCCTCCCTTCCCTACCTGTGCCTTTTCCCATCCCCGATGCCGCCTTACCACACTGCCACCTCCCCTCTCTGCTACCTAGCAAGTCGCAGCGTGAGGGGATAGATTGCGAAATGGGAAGGAGTGGAACAACAACAAATTTCGGTGTGTGCATGCAAAGAAGAAGTGGGCGGCGGTGGTTTGGGTGATTGCAGAAGAAGTGGAGGCATGGACCCCTTTTTTATTAGTGGAGAGGGACAAAGGTAGGAGGGCGTAGAGAGAACAGACCACCATCAACTCATATTTTTAAGTAGTAGAGATATACTAGAGAAGAGCAACAAAGTAGTATATCATTATTTTTTACCTCCAACCTAGACTAATAGTTCCTTGATAACGGGCTTGATGCTAGTGGTACTGAAGGACATGTGGTGGTTGCTAGTGATATACAACCTACGGCTAATTTTATAGAAAACTCCGACATATTGAAGTTCAACAAATTGTATTTTGGAATTCACGCATCCCTATAGGAGAAAAATGCCCCAATTCATACTTGAATAGCTCATTGCTTAAAAATAAAGGGTCTGTCTTGGCATATGTTAAATGGACTACGAATACCCTCTCTGTCGGACCACAGGCTTTGAATATTCGAAGCCTTCATGTGTGTACCGTACTAGTTCCATGATTAGTGGCAGTACACACATCCACAATATTGATAATCACATCCATACATCCATACATATAGAATAAAACAAATTATGGTACATAACTTAAGATATTACATTATTTACAACACAAGGGCCGACTGGCCAAATAAAAACTTAAGTATCAGAAGTAAGAAAAATAATAGTGGAAGCAAAAGGTGTAATAAGTCCAAAATTCCAGTGGCATGCCCATCCGAGCCCCCAGGCAATCGACTAGAGACAAGTCCTAGAAAGACCCATCACTGAACCCACTGGTTCCGGATGTGAAGAAAGTGTCGTCCGGCGTAGGCTCATCTTCTAAATCTGAATAACAATTTAAGCAAGATTGAGTACATTTTGTACTCAGCAAGACTTGTAGTGTATCGCAAAATTTGTATACATGCAAGGCTAACACACTACTACAGAAAAAGGTCATCACAAACGATTCAAAAACGTCATCACAGGCAGTTTCGTGAGCCGTCTAAGTTTATGGGTCAGTAATGACATGAGGTCATCATAGACGGTTTTCGAACCATCTGTGATGCTAGACTATCACTGCATTTGTTATTAACTCGTAACAAGATATGATAGCCGACTATCACGCATTTATTTGTAGATGAAACCGTCAGTGATAGTGATGTATCACGCACGGTTTGTAGATGAAACTGCCTATGATAGTCGATGTATCACGCATTTATTTGTCCTAAGGAACCGCCTATGATGATCTCTTCTCTATAAAATCTCCTAGCAAAGGGTCGCTATGCCTTTAAAAGCCTAAATATATATATATATATATATATATATATATATATATATATATATATATATATATATATATATATATATATATATATATATATATATATATATATATATATAGCTCTTTTGGGCATTCATCCTAAATGTGCAGTGATCCACTACTACTTTATTGAACCTAACACACTGGAGTGTGTGATTTGCTTCATGCCAATCCTCCAAGTTCTTGTAGAATCCTCCTAAACCACGGCCCTAGAAGTAATAGTAGTAGAACTGAACTTAAAGTTATTAATTACAAGCATGTAATTGTCTTTAAACCTAACAAGAACACCAAGCAACTTGACTTCTAGTTTATATGTAAGGATGGCCTCACCGTAGAACTTGACATCAAGGAATGGTTGGTTGCTCATACATGATGCCACTTCCCAGTCGGAATACCTACGCGTCCAAGCCACTTTCTGAACATAGCGATGTCTAATTACCAATCGACGATATCCAGGTAATGAACGCCCATGATTGGCGTACTCATGCCTAATCCTACAGCCGTCACTGCAGAAGACAACGTAGTCGTCCCACCCTTCCGTCATGCCGCAGCCGCTGCTCGTGCACCGGTGGCCGTCCTTCAACAGCGCCAACACCCGGCCCTACGGCCCGGCCATCTTCTTCCACGTCATCTCCGGATCACAGACGCAGCGAGCCTCCAAAGACCACCGCACTCCGGTTGGTTCTCTTGGTCGTTTTGCACCGCCACCAAATTTTTGCCTCGACTGGCCGATGTAGTGCTTTAACGTCGTCGCCTTTGCCACCGTAGAAGAGGAGGTCGAGCACGAGGTCGTGACCTTGTGGCCGGCGATGGACGCTCGGTCGAGGCACACGAGGCCACGCTGCATGTCCTGGTGCGCGAAGACGAGCGCGAGGCAAATGATGAAGCAGGCCTCCGGGTTACCGATGTCGGCCAGGTGGTTGACGACGGCGAGATAGCGCTCGTTGTCTAGCCACTTCATCACCTTCTCCCGCTCCAACGCCACGCGCATTCCCACAGCGCGCTCCTTGGACGCATTGTACATGGCCTTGCAACTTCATAAGAGAAAATTAAAAGGCCAAATTAAGAGCGTTGTTACTAGTCAAATTAGTAACATGTATATGCATGCATGGATTGGTTGCAGCCACAAATAGTAGTACGTATTTTTGTAGGTATATAAATACGTACGTGGCTCGTAGGTTGCAGAGGTTAGCCATGTGGACGACGACATTGTGAGGAAGAGCGACGGCGATCGCTGACCTCCTCGCCTTGGTCCTCACCGTCATGCTCCGCGTGCTCACCATGGCGTACATATTCAATACCGTGCGTTCTCACCATGGCTCGCAATGATCATTCTTATAAAACATCGAAGAGACGCATCGTAACGTCGGCGCACGAGACGAAGAGACACATCATAACGTCGGCGTGAGATGAAGAGACACATCGCGCGAGAGCCGACGCATTGAACATATCACAGACGGTTACAACCACAAACCGTCTGTGTTATACATAATTATTATAAACGGTTCATGTTAAAAACCGTTTGTGAATTATGACAAACGGTTATTATTAAAAACCGTCTGTGATAATTACGTATCACAGACGGTTCTATCCATCGCTAGTAACACAGACAGTCGCGATTGTAAAACTATCTGTGATAATTACAACACTGACGGTTTCTAGGGAACCATTTGTGATGAGGTGTCCAGTATAGCCTCTTTTGTAGTAGTGACAAGAGATGAGGCTCTATGCTATAAGTTGTTTTCAGCATTAAGCAAATTTTGTTTGCAATATCAATACGTAGTATTTTACAATGGAAATTTAAAGAGCAGTTAAATAGATAAAGGACAACAAGTAAATAATTGAATGTAACATCCCAAATCTTGGGCTTGTGTTTCAAATGTATAAAAATGTGAACTTTTAAAAACTTTTGATGCATTTTATTGTTATAAGATTTATCTGGATTTTCATCCAACGTTTTATTGGATTTTAAAACCTAAACATCAAATATGGAAACACAAACCTAATGGATAAATAAAACAAAGTGAAATAAAAGTGACAATCGAAATCCAACATATACTGAATATAAAATGAGGAAGTATTTAAAATACACTTTGAAACTATCCTCAAGTCAAATAACAATAACAGAAACTTAAAATATTTTTTTGAGAAAAATGTAGTGCAAACAAAACCGTGGAAAATTTACACAATAATCTTCACTGTATTCTTAGCCTCCGCAAAAAAAAATTCATCATTTGTGGAGCTTGGCAACTATGTCTGATAATATTATAAACCCTCAGCCATTTTCTAGAAAATCCTAAAAACCGAAATCCCCTCCCCCTCACTAACATGCGGACCCCACCTGTAGGCCTTCATCTTCACGCTGCGTGGCGTCCAACGCCCGCCTGAAGCGTGTCTGTGTGGCGCCTGCCACCAAATAGTGCCACCAACTCGCCTGGTTTTGGACCAACATACTGTTTTTTCCCAGATCTCACTTACCGATCGCATCCCCTATTTACTCGGTGCCCACTCCTGCCCCTGCCTGGCCTTTCCCGTCACCACACCAAGTGCTTCACCGCCGTTGCTCACGAGCGCTCATCCTCGCGTTTCTCCACCCATCGGCTATAAGTAGCCATCTAAGCCCTCTTCATCCTCTTCTTTACTTCCTCGAGCTACCCCTCTCCTCCCTTTTCCCTTTGCACCAAGAGACCAACAACGAGAGCAAGTTCCCTCTTTGGGCCGCCGCACCACCATCACGCCGTCGCTGTCGCCCCGGAGGGTTTTTCTCCTCGACATCCCTGTCACCTTGTGTTCCAGGATCCGAGGATCATATCCCCCCGATTAATTTTACCTTTCTTTCTCAGGATCGTGCCGGCACCGTGGTCTTCTCCATCTCTAGCCAGAACTGCCCCTTTCCTCCGCCACACTGCCTCCGGTGAGCCATTTGCAATTCACTTCTCTTTGAGCATCTACTTGATCCCCTCGAGCTTTCCGAATCTGGTCATCCTCCCCACGTTGGCCACCTCACCGCCACCTCAAGACATCGCTGTCAGCTTGACTCCGATCATCCCCATCGTCCCTCTCAACTCCAGTACACTCCTAGTAGTCCCTAGTCACTTATGCAAGCGTTAGTTGGCTTGAAGCATCATCGGGTTGCTAAGTGGCATGTTAGCCGTAGCATCACTACCGCTAGAACCCATCGCGTCACCACATCGGACCACCGTGGACCTCACCGCCGGCACCGGTAGGTGTGCAAACGTAAGGGGGTTCCATTTTGAGCACTCACCCGTGCCACCGTGGATCGCACCGTCGTCGACAAGCGAGACGACAGAGCACTCGAGCGCTCTCTGTTTTGTCCGAATCGGATACACACTGTTCACACATCATTAATTAAGTGAATCTCTATCATTAGGGTTAAGTAATCATTAGCTGTCGGACTATTGTCGCTACGTTTCACTGACGTGCGACCCCGATGCAAGTTAATGGAGTTCATTTAAAACCAAATCTCCTATGAGTTAATGACTCGTGGGTCCCACCATAGTAACTACACAGTGTGCACCCATGGACTGAGCGCGTGGACCTTTGGTCCACGCACTATTCTTGTGAACCGAGCCTATGACACGTAGGACCCACATGTAAGTATAAGTATTTTCTTTAGAAAAATAAATAGAAAAGAAAAGAAAATCCCTTGGACCCACCTGTCATACACTGAGCTTTTCAGTTGAAAAAATAAATCAAAAGGAAAAAGAAAAGGATGCGGGTCTCACCTGTCAGAGAGATATTCTCCCTCCCTTTTCTTTTTCTAGGAATTTCCAAACCGAGCCAATTTCATCCTTAAAAACTTTTGCTACAAACTCCAAATTGAATGATTTTTTTCCCTAAATTCATATAAAATTATAATATACCTGAATATGCAAAATATTTTGATTTGGTTACTGTTTAATATATTTTGCATTATTTAATTGATTTCCTGCTCTTTTGAATTAGACATTGATTATTCGAGCGATATTTTCGACGACCAATCGTCCTCATATTCAGAACAATAAGGGCAAGGCAAGCACCTCTTTTTATCATGTTGATCCCAGTATTTTACCTATTGTACTTTGTTTTGTAAAATCTAGAGTGCATGCGTGTATGTTTTGAATAAAAATGCGAAATTTGGGAAATCGGTAGTGATAAATCCTATTTGCTGAATATGTCACCTTGAAATATTGGTTCCTTACTATTGTAGCCATTAGAGTATGGGTTAGACAATATATAATGTCATTTGGGATTTTTGAGTGCGTTTATCGCACAGTTGCTAAATAGAACGATAGATTTTTCGTAAAAGTATTAAAAGGATAATATGATAAATGAATTTTTGGGAGTTTTATGAAAAATGCCCAGAGGGGTCACCTTTGTTATTTTGTGTGAAAATAAAATGAAAAACCTAGTTTTCGATATGAGCGAGTTATATTATTATGAGAAGAGTGAGGGGGTACCTCAGTAGTATCTAGGGGAGATTCTTGCCCGGGTCAATTAAGGACTGAACTCCAGCAACTCCACTCTCAGCCTAAGCGTACAACCATTGTGCCGAACTGGGATGACCATAGCTAATTAAGTCGTTGAAAACTAGCCTTGCATGTTGGTGGGCCGTAAAGTGCAGACATGATCGGTTAGGCATGTTCGAAGGGGCTCCCTTCTCCGAGGCGTTGGGATAAAGCCTTCCGACACAACTGTGAATGCCTCACTTGACAGAGGGTATCCAGGTAAGTGGGGATAAACATTCGCTAGGCTAGTGCAAGGTTAGGACTAGATGATGTAAAGGCTTCATTGCGTGCTCTAGACTGCTTACCTGCGTTAGTGAGCGGTGGCATCGACGAATGCCGAATAAACTAGAGAAGTCACATGATCATGGGTAAAGTTCTACACCTCTATAGAGTGTAAATCTATTTAAATAGCCGTACTCACGGTCATGAGCGTGCTTAAATTATCGATTTAATGGGTATAGTCATGATTTTCATAAAAAACGTTTCTTGTTGGAAAATGAGGGAATGGGTTTTGATTTATATTTGAGTAGTTTTCCATGTCTATGGCTGAGTTTAGTTTGTGGCTCGTAACCGAGAAGGGTTACAAGTTGTTGTTGTCTTTATTCTTCTATGCCTCACAACCGACATATTTCTTTTGTGCTCATAACCGAGAAGGGTTATGAGTTGTTGTGATTTTCATTTAGTTCTTTACTTACTGTCCCGTACTTATTTAACTTCCCTTTCAAATTCCGTTACAAATTACTACTTATGAATATTGCAAATAAAAATGGCTTTAAGCAAAATAACTTGTAGAGTAGAGCCTCATCCTTTGAAAGCCTTGCATCTATATAATTTTTGCGATACACTACAAGTCTTGCTGAGTACACATTGTATTTAATCTTGCTAATATTGTTGTTCAGATTTCGAAGATGAGCCGACGCCTGACAATTCGTTCTTTGCACCCGGAACTGGAGGGTTCGGTGACGGGTGTACCTAGGCCTTGTTCCTTGTCGGTTGCCTGCGGGATTGGATGGGCATGTTGTTGGAATTTTGCTATATTTGTGACTTCTTCTACTGCTACGTTTACTCTGATAACTGCTTTTATTTGGTCGATCGGCCGTTGTTGTAATAACTTGTAATCGCTTAAGTTAAGTATCCTTTTCTTTACTTTTATATGTGTATGTATGGATGTGATTGCCAAATGTTGTGAATATGTGTACTAGCCACTAATCATGCGACTAGTACGGTATACACATAGGGTCATCGGGTATTCCACGTTCGGGGGTCCGATAGCGCCTGGTATCAGAGCCATACTGATTGTAGGACAAGCCTAGATAGAATGGCCGTTAGATTAGGACTTCTAATTAAAAATGGAACCTAATATAATCATATGGATGGTTCTGAAAATTTATAAATTTTGCTAATCTCATCCCCCTTAGCATTCTCCTCTTACCTAAAATCATTCTTTTAATCATCTGTTCTCATCTTATTCGAAACAGCTCTAATTTTGAGAGATGGGATGCTCTCTGAAAACAAAAGTTTTTAATCACTTTTAGGACTTTAAAACAGAGCCAAAATAATTTCAAAAAGTATTTAAAACATCCCTCCCAAAGTCTTCTGAAGAATCCTTCTCCGAATTGCTAAGGATATCACTCTAAATATCTCTTTTCCCAAAAATTTCAGAACATATACTTGCTGAAATTTATGTGATGTAATATCCTTTAAACCTCTCCTACATTCATTTGGAGTTAAATTCAATGATGTTATAAAGGTCTACTTATATATAAAGACCAAGGTCATGGGCATGCAGATCGGGTTGTCATGGATTCGGTGTCTTTGTTCACGATGAACAAGAACGCATGAACAGTAATTACCCCACAATTATTAGGAAAGCATTATTATTTAGGAATGTATCTATTAGGTGTTCGATATTATCTATTAATTAGGCAAGTTATTATTGGATCGGATTGTTAGAGATAGGTTTCCTTAGAGATTATTTCTTAAGGGTCAAGTCGGGTCATCCCTATAAAAGGGGTAACATGTATCCATTATCAATCAAGCAAGAAAGATGAATTAATCTAGTCTCCCTCCTAAGGTTCTATCATCCTAGTCTATAGTCTAATCTCTCATCCCATCAAGCCGACGCTGCCCGGCCTTCTTCCTGGTGGTGTTTACCTTGTTATGAACTAAGGTTCATTACAATAACCTGATCTTGAAACTTAGTGATTAGCTAAATAAACTAGAGAATGGGTAAAACTTATGCTGAAATTCCTGCCTTGTCTAGTATCATTTCTTATTTATGTCTTATATTACATGTTCACTAAACCTTCCTTGTTCTCAATTGTAGAATGAACTTAGGTATAATACTGCTATAACCTGGATACAAGTTGCTACTTATGTTGGTTTAGTTGCCTCTTTTTGTAATGTAAAGGTATCAGGTATGTGTGCCATGTAAAATTTTACCTATAGGTTGAAATTCATGTGTGCTGCCCCTAAAGTTTAAAAAAAACATACATATTTTCAGTTTAGACAGGTTAAATTAGTTGGGATGATAATACTTGCCGACCCACTTTTGTGCTTATTCCCCCTCATCTTGCGCGCGTTTGTTTACACTACACTTTCTTTGATCAGGATGCCAGTAACGCACTCTGTCCGCCAGCTCATGGTGACAGGAGCCACCTCTAGATCACAACAACCGGGAGTGCGAGGATCCAACACCCTCTTAACCCAATCCGCAGCATCCTTCTACGTCAACGCTAGCTGAGCAACCTCAACCTGCGTCCACTGAAGAACCTGAAGTTCTACCGTCACCGCCCACCATGGCACAAGTGCTCGCCATGATCGAGCAAGGGCGACAAACCAACACTCTCCTACTCCAATAGTTGGTGCAGAACACTGCCGCCCTCGGTACTGCTGCCGGAGGGAACGGAGCTACTGCAAACCAACCATCGTCCAAGATGGGCGAGTTCATGCGAACTCGGCCACCAACCTTCGATTCAGTAGTTGATCCTCTCAACGCCGACGCCGCCTGGCCTTCTTCCTGGCGGTGTTTACCCTGTTATGAACTAAGGTTCATTACAATAACCTGATCTTGAGCCTTAGGGATTAGCTAAATAAACTAGAGAATGGGTAAAACTTGTGCTGAAATTCTTGCCTTGTCTAGTATCATTTCTTATTTATGTCTCATATTACATGTTCACTAAACCTTCCTTGTTCTCAAATTGTAGAATGAACTTAGGTATAATACTGCTATAACCTGGATACAAGTTGCTACTTATGTTGGTTTAGTTGCCTCTTTTGTAATGTAAAGGTATCGGGCATGAGTGCCATGTAAAATTTTACCTTTAGGTTGAAATTCATGTGTGCTGCCCCTAAAGTTTAAAAAACCATACATATTTTCAGTTTAGATAGGTTAAATTAGTTGGGATGATGATACTTGCTGACCCACTTTTGTGCTTATTCCCCCTCGTCTTGCACGCGTTTGTTTACACTGCACTTTCTTTGATCAGGATGCCGGTAACGTGCTCTGTCCGCCAGCTCATGGCGACAGGAGCCACCTTCGGATCACAACAACCGGGAGCGTGAGGATCCAACACCCTTGTAACCCAATCTGAAGCATCCTTCTACGTCAATGCTAGCTGAGCAACCTCAGCCTGCGTCCACTGAAGAACCTAAAGTTCTACCATCACCGCCCACCATGGCACAAGTGCTCGCCATAATCGAGCAAGGGAAACAAACCAACACTCTCCTACTCCAACAGTTGGTGCAGAACACCACCGCCCTCTGCACTACTGCCGGAGGGAATGGAGCTACTACAAACCAACCATCGTCCAAGATGGGTGAGTTCATGCGAACTCAGCCACCAACCTTCAATTCAGTAGTTGATCCTCTCGACGCCGATGAATGGCTCCGTACCATCGAGAGTAAGTTGGTCATTGCCCAGTGCAATGACGAGGAGAAGGTGTTGTACGCATCATACCAGCTGCAAGGCACATCAGCTACCTGATGGGAGAATCATCAAGTCATCCTTCCAAAAGGCTAGACTCTCACCAGGACGCTTTCAAGGAGGCATTCCATAATGCCCGTATCCCCTCCAGCATTATGGACATCAAGAAGCGGGAATTCTATGAACTCCGGCAAGGAAACCCGACCATGATGGAGTCCCTGCATAGCTTCAACTATCTCGCTCACTACGCTGCGTCCGAGATACCTAATGAAGCAAGAAATATTGCCCTATTCTAGGAGTGCCTTAATGACGAGATGAAGTGGTCGCTCGCTGCCCATGACATCCCCAACTTACAAACCTTGATCAATAAGGCGATTCGGGTCGAAGATAGCACTCGGGCAGTTGTTGAGAGCTACAAGCGCAAGTGGCTTGTGCAGAAATCAGCAAGCAGTGGCACGCCCTGACCCCACGTTAGGCAACCATCAAACGTGCATTCTTCCGCACCGCCACCTCCGAGATTCCAAACTCAAGGTCCTTGTCCTCAACAGGCCGCGGTTCAGCAATACAACCGTGGAGGATAGCCGTCCGGTACTCAAAACCGGGCAGCAGACATCACCTACTACGGCCGCGGAGAGCGCTGACACTTCACGAATGTGTGCCCAAAGAGGAAGTTTTCAGTGCCTTAACCTCAACCTCTTGGTGTCCAACAGCGACCCTACGTCCTCGCTCGATGTCAAGGAGGGCAGAAAGCCCCCAAGCCGATGCAAAGCTTCGGACATGGCCGTCTAAACCATACGACCGCTGAGGAGGCTGACACATCGCATGATGTGGTGACGGGTACGATTCTCGTTCACTCTGTACCCGCATTGGCATTATTCAATTCTGGAGCTTCTCACTCATTCATATCAAAGAAATTTGCCCTACAACAAGACATAAAGACTACACACCTAGACACTAATATGGTAGTCTACTCCCCTGGAGTAGTTATGCGAACAAAACTTGGTTGTTTCGCAGTCCAGATGGAAATAAATGGGTTAGAATTCGAGGCAAATTTCATTATGATAGATACCTTGGGATAGATATAATACTTGGGATGGATTGGCCAGCCAAACATCAGGGAGTAATCGATTGTGCTAAAAGAGTCGTCTCTCTTATCAACTCTGACGAAGGGCGCGTCGTCTTTACCTCCACATATGCCACTCCATTGCAGCAGCCCACGCTCAACCCCATCTCAATCCCAGAGATTAGTTAGGTACCTGTAGTATGTGAGTATCCCAACGTATTTTCGGATGAGCTGCTGGGAATGCCGCCGGATCGTGACATGGAGTTCGTCATCGATCTACTACCAGGAGCAACACCTATGTCCAAATGACCTTATCGAATAGCATCCGATGAGTTGGTTGAATTGAAGCAACAACTCAAAGAGTAGCTAGACAAGAGATTCATCCGTCCTAGCTCATCTCCATGGGGAAGCCCTGTGCTGTTTGTACAGAAAAAGGACAACAGTTTGCAGATGTGCGTCGACTATCGTTCTTTAAATGAAGTTACCATCAAGAACAAATATCCTCTCCCAAGGATTGATGATTTGTTTGGTCAAATGAATAGTGCCTGTGTCTTCTTTTCTAAGATTGATATGGAACTGGGATATTTTCAACTCAAGATCAGACCAGAAGACATCCCGAAGTCTGTATTTACCACCCGTTACGGTTTGTATGAGTACACTGTAACGTCTTTTGGACTGACCAATGCTTATGCAAATTTCATGAACCTTATGAACAAGATTTTCAAGGAGTACTTGACTAGTTCGTGGTGGTCTTCGTCGATGGAATTCTTATCTACTCCAAGAATGCAGATGAACATGAACAACACTAGCGAATGGTAGTCGACAAGCTGCGTGAGCATCAGTTGTATGCAAAATTCAGCAAGTGCGAATTTTGGCTAAAGGAAGTCAAATTCTTAGGCCATGTCTTATCTGAAGGAGGTGTGGCTGTAGACCCGAGCAAAGTACAAGATGTCTTAGCTTGGAAACAGCCCCACACTGTTCCAGAAGTCCGAAGTTTCATTGGTTTGGCTAGATATTGTTGTCGGTTCATCAAGAACTTCTCCAAGATTGCAAGATCAATAACACAACTTCTAAAGAAGGAGAAGAAGTTTGAATGGTCAGCATCATGCGACAAAAGCTTTCACGAGTTGAGGAAAAGACTCACAACAACCCCAGTGCTTACTTTGCTCGATATACACAAAGACTTCACTGTGTATTGTGATGCATCTCGCCACGGCCTCGGTTGTGTACTGATGCAAGAAGGCAAAGTAGTGGCCTATGCCTCACGACAGTTGTGGCCTCATGAAGCTAACTCTCCAACTCATGACCTATAATTAGCATCTGTGGTTCATGCTCTCAAGATCTAGAGGCATTACCTCATCGACAATCGGTGTGAGATCTACTCTGATCACAAAAGCCTGAAGTACTTCTTCACACAGCTAGATTTGAACCTAAGGCAACGAAGATGGTTTGAACTGATCAAAGATTATGACCTTGTCATTTAATACCACCCTGGTAAAGCTAATGTTGTAGCCAATGCCCTCAACCGGAAACTTCACTGCATGAACGCGTCAATTGAAGCAAATCAACCAGCGCTGCATAAAGAGTTCCAGAAGCTCAACTTAGAAGTGGTTAGTGAAGGTTATGTTGCTGCTCTAGTACTGCAACCAACTCTCGAATCACAGATTCAGACTGTTCAGCTCAAAGACCCAATTATTACCGACATCAAGCGCGACTTGTAGGATGGCAGGAAATCAAAATTCACTGAGAACCCAAATGGAGTGTTTATGCATGGACGGAAAATATATGTCCTGATAATCACGATGTCAAGGACCTAATCCTCAAAGAAGCACATAATTCACTAGTCTCCATCCAACCTGGAAGTACCAAGATGTATCGGGACCTCCGGAAGTAGTTCTGGTGGCCCGATATGAAGCGGGACATCGCTGTGCATGTTGCCATATGCAACGTGTGCCAACATGTTAAGGCAGAACACCAGTGACCAGTGGGATTACTTCAGCCTCTGAAGGTTACCAAGTGGAAATGAGATGGAATCAGCATGGATTTCATAACTGGACTGCCAAAGACCAAAAATGGACATGATTCCATGTGGGTTATTGTCGATCGTCTAACCAAGGTGGCCCATTTCATTCCGGTTAGCACCACCTATCGTGGAGACAAACTTATACAGCTCTACATGAACCATATCATCCGTCTGCATGGTGTACCAAAAAATAATAACCTCTCATCGAGGCCCTCAGTTCACCTCAAGATTTTGGGATAGTATACATGAACTGTTGGGTATCGAGCTATTCTTTAGCACGACATTTCACCCACAAACGGGAGGTCACACAGAGATGACTAATCAAATCCTGGAAGACATGTTACGAGATTGCGTGCTGTCATATAGGATGAATTGGGAGAAATGTTTGGCGTTTGCCAAGTTCTCCTACAACAACAGCTTCCAGTCAAGTCTTCAGATGTCACCTTTTGAAGCACTCTATGGGAGAAAGTGCAGAACACCCCTGTTTTGGTCCGAAGTTGGTGAAAGGCAATTCTTTGGAACGACCATCATCCAAGAAGCGCAAGATCAAGTTGACGCGATAAAGAGGCACTTAAAGGAAGCACAGTCACAACAAAAGAGCTATACAGATCGCCGTCATCGTGAGCTAAGTTTCGAAGTAAATGATTACGTTTATCTTAAGGTCTCACCGCTGCGAGGCATCTGTAGTTTCCAAGTCCATGGGAAATTGGCACCCCGGTATATCGGTCCATATCGAATCCTCGCAAGGAAAGGCGAAGTGGCATATCAACTGGAATTGCCACCACAACTCTCAGATGTACACAACATCTTCCACAAATCACAGCTCAAGAAGTGTCTTCGAGCCCCAACCGAACTCACTCAGTTGGAGAACATTGATCTCCAACCAAATCTGACCTATCGGGAACACCCGATCCGAATCCTAGACGAAGCCATGAGACATACCCGTAATTGTGTCATCAAGATGTTGAGAATTCAATGGAGCAACCACACTGAAGACAAAGCTACATGGAAATGCGAAGACCGCCTTAGAGCCAAATTTCCCAACTTCTTTACTGAGTCCTCTGAATCTCGGGGACGAGATTCTTTGTAAGGGGGTAGGTATGTGACATCCCAAATCTTGGGCTTGTGTTTCAAATGTATAAAAATGTGAACTTTTAAAAACTTTTGATTCATTTAATTGTTATTTGATTTATCTGGATTTTCATCCAAGGTTTTATTGGATTTTAAAACCTAAACATCAAATATGGAAACACAAACCTAATGGATAAATAAAACAAAGTGAAATAAAAGTGACAATCAAAATCCAAACTTATCATAAATATACTGAATATAAAATGAGAAAGTATTTAAAATACATTTTGAAACTATCCTTAAGTCAAATAACAATAATCAAAATTTAAAATAATTTTTGAGAAAAATGTATTGTAAACAAAACCCTAGAAAATTTACACAATAATTTTCAGTGTATTCTCAGGCTCCCCAAAAAAATTCATCATTTTTAGAGCTCGGAATCTATGTCTAATAATTTTCTAAAACCCTGAGCCATTTTATGGAAAACCCTAAAAACATAAATCCCCTCTGCCTCACTAACCTGCGGCCCCACCCGCAGGCCTTATTCTCCACACGGCGTGGCGTCAAACGCTAGCTCGCTCGAGCGTGCGCCGTGGCCGCTCCACCTGCGGCAGCGCGCCACCAACTCTGCCCCGGTTTTGGACCAGCGTCGGTGGTCTTCCCCGCGCCTCACCTACCGGTCGTATCCCCTATTTACTCAGCGCCCACTTTTGCCACACTAAGCGCTTAGCCATCGCCACCTACGGGTGCTGCTCCTCACGTTTCTCTGCCCATCGGCTATAAGTAGCCATCCAAGCCCTCTACATCCTCTTCTTTACTTCCCCGAGCTACCCCTCTCCTCCCTTTTCCCTTTGCAGCAATAGACCAGCGACGAGAGCAAGTTCCCTCTTCGGGCCGCCACACTACCATCACGCCGTCGCCGCCTCGGAGGGTTTTTCTCCTCGACATCCCCGTCACCTTGTGTTCCAGGATCCTTTACAAAATAAATGAAAAAGAAAAGAAAATCCCTTAGACCCACCTGTCATACACTGAGCTTTTCAATTGGAAAAATAAATCAAAAAGAAAAATAAAAGGCTGCGAGTCTCACCTGTCAGAGAGAGATTCTCTCTCCCTTTTCTTTTTCTAGGAATTTCCAAACCGAGCCAATTTCAATCCTTAATAACTTTTACTGCAAAACTCCAAATTGAATGATTTTTGTCTCCAAATTCATATAAAATCATAATATACCTGAATATACAAAAATATTTGGATTTGGTTACTTTTTAATATATTTTACATTATTGAATTTATTTCTTGCTCTTTTGAATTAGACGTTGATTATTCGAGCGATATTTTCGATGACCAACCGTCCTCATATTAGAACAACAAGGGAAAGGCAAGCACCTCATTTGATCATGTTGATCCCAGTATTTTACCTATTGTACTTTGTTTTGTAAAATCTATTATGCATGCGTGTATGTTTTGAATAAAAATGCTGAATTTGGGAAATCAGTAGTGGTAATCCTATTTGCTGCATACGTCACCTTGAAATATTGATTCCTTGCTGTTGCAGCCATTAGAGTATGGGTTAGACAATATATAATGTCATTTGGGATTTTTGAGTGCGTTTATCGCATAATTGCTAAATAAAACGATAGATTTTCCATAAAAATATTAAAAGGACAATATGATAAATGAAATTTTGGGAGTTTTATGAAAAATATCTAGAGGGGTCACCTCTTTTATTTTGTGTGAAAATAAAATAAAAAACCTAGTTTTTGACACAGGCAAGTTGTATTACTCTGAGAAGAGTGAGGGGGTACCTCACAAGTAGCTAGGGGAGTTTCTCGCCCAGGTCAATTAAGGACTGAACACCAGCAACTCCAATCTAAGCCTAAGCATAAACCATTGTGCCGACTAGGATGGCCTTAGCTAATTAAGTCGTTGAAAACTAGCCTTGCATGTTGGTGGGCCATAGAGTGCAGACATGACCGGTTAGGCATGTTCAAAGGGGCTCCTTTCTCTGAGGCGTTGGGATAAAGCCTTTCAACACAACCGCGAATGCCTCACTTGATGGAGGGTATCCGGGTAAGTGAGGATAAACATTCACTGGGCTAGTGCAAGGTTAGGACTAGATGATGTAAAGACTTCGTCGTGTGCTCTAGACTGCTTACCTACAGTAGTGAGCGGTGGCATCGACAGATGCCAAATAAACTATAGAAGTTGTGTGATAATGGGTAAAGTTGTACACCTCTGCAAAGTGTAAATATATTTAAATAGCCATGCTCACGGTCATAAGCATGCTTAAATTTTTTATTTAATGGGTATAGTCTTGATTTTCATAAAAAAATGTTTCTTGTTGAAAAATGAGGGAATGGGTTTTGATTTCTTTTTGAGTTGTTTGCCATGTCTATGGTTGAGTTTAGTTTGTGGCTCATGACCAAGAAGGGTTACGAGTTGTTGTTGTCTTTATTCTTTTGTTCCTCGCAACCGAGGAGGGTTGTGAGTGTTTGTCATATTTCTTTTGTGCTCATAACCGAGTAGGGTTATGAGTTGTTATTTTCATTTAGTTCTTTACTTACTGTCATGTCCTTATTTAACAACTCTTTCAAATTCCGTTGCAAATCACTACTTATGAATATTGCAAATAAAAATGGCTTTAAGTAAAATAACTTGTAGAGTAGAGCCTCATCCTTTGAAAGCCTTGCATCTTTATAATTTTTGTGATACACTACAAGTCTTGTTGAGTACGCATTATACGCAATCTTGCTAATATTGCTATTCAGAGTTCGAAGATGAGCCGACGCCCCTGACGATACGTTCTTCGCACTCGGAACCGAAGGGTTCGGTGACGGGACTACCTAGGTCTTGTTCCTTGTCGGTTGCCTGCGGGATTGGATGGACATGCCGCTGGAATTTTGCTATCTTTGTGACTTCTTCCGCTGCTACGTTTACTCTGATGACTACTTTTATTTGGTCGGTCGGCCGTTGTTGTAATAACTTGTAAGCACTTAAGTTAAATACCCTTTTCTTTACTTATATGTGTGTATGTATGGATGTTATTGCCAAATGTTGTGAATGTGTGTACTCGCCACTGATCATGGGACTAGTACGGTATACACATAGGGTCTTCAGGCATTCCACGCCCGGAGGTCTGATAATGAATAAATAACAACTCGCAACCCTCCTCGGCTGCAAGCAATATTTTATTTTGAGCCATAGACATGGCACTCAACTCAAATATAAACCAACAAACCATTTCCCACATTTTCTAGCTAAATTATTTTTGTGAAAACCAGGACCATACCCATTATGGCTGCACTAAGCACGCTGATGATCGCGAGCATGGCTATTTAAATAGACTTACATTCTGTAGAGGTGTACAACTTTACCCACTAAACACGAATTCTCTAGTTTGTTTGGCATCCATCAATACCACCTCTCACTACCTTCAGTAAGCAGTCTAGAGTACGTGTTGAAGCCTTTACATCGCTTAGTCCTAACCTTGCACTAGCCCAACGAATGAACACCCCCACTTCACTCGGGTACACCCTCGTCTCAGTGAGGCATTCATCGTTGTATCAGCAAGCTTTGTGCCCGACACCATGGTGAAGGGAGTCCCTTTGAACGTGCCTACACCGGTCATGCCCGCACTACTACGGCCTCCCACTACTATAAAAAGGCTAACACTGGATACCTCATCACAGACGGTAGACCAAAATCGTCTGTATTACATGTAATCATAGACGGTTCATATTGAAAATCGTCTGTGTTACTAGTTGCGCTAAAAATCATCTATGAAGAGGTAATATCACAGACGGTTCTGAACACGAACCGTCTGTAATAATTGTACATCATAGACGGTTTTTAATTATAACCGTCTGTGATAATATTGCTTCAGCTCGGTGCGTTTCTTCGTCGCTTGATGAGTTTCTTCATCGTCGTCGCCACCGATGCGTCTCTTCGTTGCATCAATGCCGCTTTGGCTCCCCAATGCGTCTCTTCGTCTCATGCGCCGAATTTATTCTTTTTTTATAAAAAGGATCATCCGCCATCGAAGATGATCATCCCCACATATAACTCTATACTTCTAAAGAAGAAATATGGCTCCCACTCGGCCTATTTCCTTGTCGCCGGCTTTGATTGCCTACTTGGCCATACTGTACGAGCGCCTCTTCGGTCGTACGTTGGCGGATGTTGCGGAAGAACACTGTTTCAATGGTGTCTTCACTCCTCTGTCCAAGGATTTGCCAGAGTAGGTGACGGCCACCTTCCGCCATCTTGACATCCTCCACCGCCGCGTCTTCCGGGTGATCTTGCACTTCTGGCGAGTTTACCGCGTCATCGATGTGGTCCTTCACAATGATGTTGCACGTCTTCAGGAGGCTTGCCATCACTTGGACTGCTTAATCGAGGTGGTGGGCGACCGAGTCGACCATGTCGAGACCCCTCAAGCAAGGGAAGAGAGCCTATGGGTTCAATTCTTCTTGATTCAATAGTTCGAGGGTCTTCAGGAGACACTCGAATGAGCGATCGAGGTCCATCGCTGAGTCGACACATTTCAGCTTCGCTGTTCACGATGATCGAGAACCGTCCGATCTTTCGCCATGCCGCCACGAAGTTTTGAAGACGGAGATAGCAGCCTACCTCCGTCACTAGAAAATTTTTGTTTATTTAGGTTTCTATTTTTTTAATCTTTGTAAGAAGCGACTGGCCACACTGTTTGGCCATATATATGTAAATTCCAAAATAAAAAAAAATCTAATTTGAAGGTGGAGTTACTATATATTATATGTTGAACTATATATCAGAGACGGATTAGTGGAACAAATTAATTAATTATATCCGATGTGTGACATGTATCATAGTTAAAGCAAATTTTCAATAGTATTTAAATGACAAAATTGACATATAAACATGTAATTTCTTAATGTCATGTAAATGTATACATGATAATATGTTGAAAACATAGAACTTGAGAACAACCATATCACAGACGATTCCACAATAGAACCGTCCGTGATATGTCTCATATCGCAGCGTAATAGAACCGTCATGATATGAGACATATCACTTGACGGTTCTATTGTGGAACCGTTTGTGATATCTCTTTATTAGTAGGAGCTCGCTATGGTTTGCATCCTAACTCGTCACTCCCCAATGCCCTTACTCTCGTCCATTCCCCTCCCCACTCGAGTACCCCTGTAACACCCTGGTTTTCTGAGTCTTTTTGGGAATTTCAAAATAAAAAGAACCATTTGGTTCTGATGAGAGTTCAAAGCTTAACTTGAGATTTTAAAAAGAGCTTTAAATGACTAACTCCAACTTCAACTAATTCGAAGTCTGGTTTTGTTGGAGCTTGTCGGTGTTCTCTGGAGTACTCTGATGCTCGAGACCTCCTTTGCTTCCATCTTGAACGTCAGGACCTCCCTCGGGTTCATCCTGGCCGTCGAGACCTCCTTTGCTTCCACCTTGACCATCAGGACCTCCCTCGGGTTCATTCTGGTCGTCGAGACCGCCTTTGCTTCCACCTTGACCGACAGGACCTCCCTCGGGTTCATCCTAGCCGTCGAGACCTCCTTTGCTTTCCTTTTGACCATTGAGACCTCCTTTGATCTCATCTTAGCCGTCAAGACCTCCCCTTGTTTCATCTCCTCCGTTGGATCTTCCTTTTCGTTTGATCTCTTTTTTTCCTTCATGTGGTCTGATCCAGCGCCCACGCCTTTCCCTTCTTGAGGAGCGTCCGATTGAGCTTGGGCAGTCCGATGGAGATAAACGTTCGGGTGGTCCGAACATTCCTATCACCTTGGTCCACCCGATCAAGATCGGACGGCTCTACTTCGTCGCGCCTTTTTCCTTGTCCTTTGGACCTCCTCGTCCTCTGGACAATTATTTATTAATTGGTGTGTATTTTATTCCAAAACAAGACCAAATGAGTCAAAAACTACTACAACACCTTTTCACCTGTGTTGGGACCCAAAATATGCAATTCTGGACCCTCTGTGTATACTACACTAGTCCAGGATCACGCTAGTGCACACAGTGGCAACATAAGTGAAATATCATTTCTTTATACAAAGATAACTAATAAATAGGCAAATAACAATAAACATCAGAGTAAAGACCTTAAGGTCAAAGCTTACAATTAATACTTCAGAGAGCAAATAGCTCAGTGAAGCTGTAGCGAAACGAAAGAGAATAACTTCAGTAAAGCCTATCCATATGCCCACAGGCAATCGACTGGGATGCGCAACCTAGTTCTCCATGATCCTTGAAGTAGACCTTGTTGACTGATGATTCCTCCACTTCTGTTGCATGTTTTACAACACGCATGTGTACACAACCGTACTCGCAAGCATACCACAGAATGTAAATTATAGATGCAGGCTTATTCCAAAGGAATGGCTTCTGTGGTCCTTTTGCAGAAATGCGACATTTGCAATTGAATACAAATAATAGATTGAAAGCATAAGTAAAACAAATAACTGTAATAATTTTAGCAGCTTGTTTTGACAAAAACACATATCCTAAATAAGTTATTCACACACCGCATAAGTTATCTCACACAACCTGTCCTTCCCATGTTTTATGAAGATCTACCCTCGTGTGAAATCCCGAGCATGTCCATGATCATGACGCGCTATTCAATAGATTGATTAACACTCGCAGAGGTTGTACATTTTACCCACAAGATGCAATCAACTTGTACGGAGCTAATCACAACAAAACCTTTCAGAAACTTCATCTCAATATTGACACTCCCGGTATACTTAGCCGCCATAGACGCACACCGTTGGACAGGGAAACGGTGAACCGCCCCGTGATGCGACTACTTGGTAGTACACACCTCCACCCAATCCGACACAGCTAACCTACAACCCAAGTAATCAATGTCAAGAATCCATAACTTACTAAATTAGGCCTGTCCCATACCAGGCATGTGGTTGTACGAAAGGCCCAGTTCAATGGTGCACAAGGTTAAGTCCTTAATTGACCGAGGCAAGACTTCCAAATTCTAACCTATCATTCCCGCTAACACAGATCCACCATAAAAGCACACAGACCACTTGCCCCCGTCCAAAACCTTTTCCCACCCTGTTGGTTAAGTGCAACACATGCCATCAACGAGTAATGACACATAGTACACACAATTTTATCAAATGGTTCCATAGTCACTTAGTTAAGTTTATAATTGCGACTTACATGAAATGATGACTCGTAGCATGGCTGTCGAACCCGGGAGCGAAAGATCCCAAACCCTCTGTGTTCATACACCAGTCCAGGATTTCTGGTGTACACAGTTACAAAAATGATAACATAAACATATCTCGCATTGCATTAATAGTAAATCAGAGTTTATTACAAAAGAGGCTTACAAGCCAACAATAAAGAACACAGCGGAAGACGAAGAAAGTTTAGTAGAGTCCAGTTAATCTACCACAAGCAATCGACTGGGGTAGCGGCCTAGTCGTCGAGATCCACACCGATGGTGAAGTTCTTCTCCTCTGAAATTTGTTTGCACAAGGCAAGTATGAGCACAACCACTGTGCTCGCAAGTTACACCCACAAATAATGTAATGACATGCATACATATGGTAAACAAGGGATATTGGCGGTTTATTTGCATAAAGCAAAGATTTTAAGTTTAAATAACCATATTAATTTCCAAGGCCATTTTTATACTATATCTAAAATCAGATTTTTAAACAACAATTTTATAGTATGGATAACCTCCATATTTGAATGGTGAAGGATACCCTCCTATCACAATGGTTAACCGCCTAAATTTTCCTACAGACTAACCATCCTGAAAACATCTGTTGAAATCACTTTTAAAACCAAAAACAAGTCTAACTCAAAGTGGCCTTGCTAGCATGTCCATGATCATGACGCTGCTATTCAATAGTTTTACTCGCAGAGGTTGTACACTTTACCCACATGACATGATTCCTCTAGTTTGTTCGGCATCCGCCAACGCCACCTCTCACCGCCAAGGTAAGAAGTCTAGAGTTCATGACAAGGCCTTTACAATGCATCCTTCCACCACAGTCCGGCCTCGCTAAGGTTTCGCCCCTTTGGACTAACCATCCGCAGTTCAGGCCCCTCTTGCGCCAAAGGGAATAAAATAGTCATGAAAGACAAAGCTATGAAAGACCACCCACGCATGCATGTGATAAATGCGATAGAACTCCACAAATTAATCACCAGATCCCACGCCCATTCTCGAGACATGTGGTTGTACGGTGAGGCATAGCAAGGTGCTGCTCAAAGACCGGTCCTTAATTGACTTGGGCGTCTTTCAAAATCAAACCACGGGTTTTAATCCTAACCAGATTAAACCTGCATAAACTCGCACCCACCATTCATCCGTTTCGCCCAAGTCCAAACCATTTTTGATTTTATTTGCAAAAACCACCTTTATAAACTCTCTATGGTAAAACAATACCATAGATTTCATTTTAAACAAATTTGTAATGGTTTGGCTAAATCCTCCCAAAATCAAATCATCGTCTAAGCATTTGCTGAGCATGAATAATTTCTAAACCAATTTATCTATCGTGATAAAGGAATGACATTTCAATATTCAAAATTGGCAATACAATAACACTTGGAATAACTAAGCATTTAAACAGGGTATTAAAATAATTGACTAAAAATATGCATGCAATAATAATTTTAAAAACTGAATTAAATAACTTTAAAATACTGGGGGCAATATGGTCAAGGGTGAAACTTGCCTTCGTTGAAGTCTTGACTCTCTAAATCCTCCAAAGGATCTAACTCTCCGGAATTGTCGAAGTCTATACGCGAAAAGTACGACAAATTCAAATAAAACATAAATAAATAAATAAAACAAATTAAAATAATTCCAAATGAAATAATTTTATTTTATTTATCTATATAATAATTTTCTAAGATTTTAGCAATTTGAAACACCCAATTTGGAATTAGGGTTCAAAAGATATGAATTTTACAAATTTAAATCCTAAATTTGTAGTTTAAATCATTTCAAATTCAAACAGATAGTTTAAACTTACTCCAAATCAAATAACTATATTTTATTTAGCTAGATATTAATTTTATAAGATTTTATAATTTGGAATCACTTTATTTGGAGTTAGGAATGAAAAGATATGAATTTTACCAGTTTAAAACCTAAATCGCCATTAAACCTTTTTTTCGATTTATTTTCCTAAAGGAAAATCTAATTATTACGCAAGGCTGACGTCAGCGACTGATTTTTGGAATTTAAATGAATTAAAAGAAATTCCGACGTGTGGGACCCACATGTCTGGGTCTCACTACCATGTGGACCAAGTCCATGGGAAGAGTGGGCTAGGGTCAATGAGGTGGCGGTCGTGCACATGTGGCGTGCCACGCGGTGCGATTAGCGGCGTGGCCGAGGTAGCGCCATGGTGGCGATGCCACGTGGGATGTGGCCGGTGGTGGCTCGGGTGCAAGACGGCCGGCGAATCGGCGGCCGGCGAGGTCCCATGAGGGTGCCAAAAGCATGAGGGCGTCGCGGGGTGTTGGTGCTCACCGAGGTGCCGCAAGGGCGCGAGGCGATGGCGGCGATGAGGACGGCGGCGGCGTTCGGTGGAAAAGCGGCGGCGTTCGGTGGCGCTCCAAGAAGGCGAGGCGAGCACCGGGTGCGCGGTGGTGTGGCGAAGCGGATGGTGGCGGCGGCGAGGACACGGCGACGATGACGGCGGCGCTAGAGGCGGCGGAGTAGGTGGCGGCCGGCGGTGAAGAATCTTCGATTCCGCTGGCTTGAGAGAGAGAGAGTGAGCGTGGCGGCGAGTTGAGGAGCTCAAGCCGCACCCTGCACCCTTTATAGGGGCTGCATGAGGAGAGGAGGAGATCGTGGCGGGCGTCATGCCGCGGTTGTGGCGCTGCTAACTGCCATGTGAGAGAGGTCAAGGGGAAATGGGGCGGTGGAACGTGGGAAGCGAGTGCAAGACGCGCGGGAAAAATCGGGAAGAAAGTGGTGGTTGCGGAGCTTCTACGGCGCGGCAATGGCGGTTGGCCTGGTGCAGTTACGAGCGAAGAAGAAAGGGAGGTGGAAGGAGATAGCGGGGCCCGCGTGGAAGTGGGGCGAGGGCTACCAAAGGGCCGGAGTGAGAGGGAGAGAGGAGGCGCAGACGGGCCGGCTCGGGCCAAAAATGAGAAAGGTTGGGCCGGTTTCAACAGAATTCGGCCCACAAGGAAGGATAGGATTTTTATTAGTTTTCCAATTTCAGAAATTGAACTAATTGATTTATAATTTTAGAAAATAGAAAATAGAGTCCAAAAATTCTAGAAAAATTCATAGAAATTCCTATATTTATTTTGCACTTAATAAAATTATTTCCACTTTTAAATTGGCTTTTAATTTTGCAAATAAATTATTTTGGTTTTAAAATATTTAGGAAAAAGTTTTTAAAATTCGAAAATTTTAGAAATTAATTTTATTTTTATTTTCTTTTAACTTTAACATCAAATAAAACTTCAAAAACTTTAATAAATTTTGTTTTTGACTTTTAAAACTTCAGCAATTCAAATAAGGCAATCCAACTCTTCTGAATTTCAGAAAATCCAACAAAATCATAACTTTAATTAATTTAAAACTGGTAACAGAACTTTGGGCTGTTACAATGGCTAAGCAAACTAATCATATCTAACAAACCCACGTTGGTAATACAATACCACCAACTAAATAGACCAAACTAGGGTGACAAAAGATTATGGCACACAATTAGACAAGGAGGTCATAACAAACTCGATATTAACTAATCCCAAAAACATTGAAATAAATAATTAAAGTAAATGCAATAATTTGAATCAAAATATTTTGAAAACTGGGTTCAATATGATCAAAGGTATAACTTGCCTTGAAATAGGTCTAAGTACTGATCTTGCTCTTGAGGTGTTTCTTCTTCTTCAAATCTTCCCGAAGTATCGATGTCTACTCGCAAACGAAAGCAAATAAACAAAACAAATAAATAAAAGAGAAACATAAACTCTAAAAATTAAATAAAAATTTCAGATAAATAGATCTCGGATTTAGATGAATTTAGAAATTTGAATGGGCTCAAACGGAGTTCGGATGCAAAAGTTATGAGCTTGGGAAGTTGGAAATCTAAAGAAAACCCTAAAACTGGATTATTGAATTATCCCGAATTATTTTCCAATTGAAAATTCCGGGTTTATAACGTCATCAAGGAATTCGGCTGAAAAACAAATGAAAAGAAATTGAATTGGATGTGGGGCCCACTGTCATAGGGACGGTGCACCATGGATTGGGTGTATGGAGATTGATCGGGTTTTGGGTGATGGACCAGCCACGCACGCGCATGTAGCATTGACTTGGCACGCACGTGGATGACACATGGCAGAAAAGATGATGTGGCGGCTGACGTGGCTGGCTAGGTCAGCTTGGACGCCGGCGAGGGCTTCTGGACCGGCCAACAACGGCGAACGGCGGCGCTCTGGCAAGAGTGGATGGCACCAACGTGTAGCTAGCGCTATTGCGCACCTGATGAACCAACTCCGGGTGGTCAGGGACGTCTGCAGTGTCCGGCGACGAGCGGCAGAGAGAATACAGGCGTTGTCGGATGGAAGCTTCGACGAAGTTTCGGCGATGAGGAAGGGCTCTGGAGATGGCTCTGGTGACGGCGGTCCCGGTGGCGTGCTCCACGATGACGGATGGCGGTGGCGGAATTTGAAGAAATCAAGCTTTGGCCGAAAACCCTAAATTGACGATTGCGCTGCCTCTAGGGCTTTAGGAGGAGAACAAGATCGGGATTCAGGATCAGGAGGTCTGGCCGAAGCTTGGGGTCCCTTTTATAGGGTGCGGGAAGAACGGATTTGGAAACCCCCAAAGGAGTCCGAGATGAACACGAAAAGGAGAACCGGGATTCTTAGAGATAGAGACCGATTGGAGATAAGATTTGATCTGATTCGGTTGCGGGGAGAAAAGAGATAAAGATTGGCACGATTTCCCGATAGCTTCTAGATGGAAACACTCCGTTGTCGTACCGAGCTTGGAAATACAGCAATGGCGGACGTGGGCGGTCGTGGGCAGGACTCCACGAAGGGGAAGATGAGTCGGAGACGACGACGTGGTGGCGATGGGCCCACTGGTTAGCGAGGCACAGCGCGGACGCGTGTTAGGACCACAACATCTGACCGTCCAAGTGCGATCGAACGGCGATGGACGAAAGGCGCTATCAAGGCAGAGAATGGGCCGGAGTGGGCAAAGTAAGGAAATAGAGGATCGGGCGAAAGATTCGGCCCGATTACTATTTATGAGATTTTAATAGGTTTTCTTTTTTAGAAAATACCAGAAATTCAAATAAGCAATAAAAAATAGCAAATGAACTTGGAAAAATTCTAGAAACATCTAGAAAATATATCCAAGCACAAAAAATCCAAATAAAATAGTTTGACCCATGTTGATGTTGACTTTAATCATATTAAATTGTTTTTATGTACAAAGTCCATATTAAGCTTTTGAATTAAATTCAAATAAAACCAAATGGTGAATTTTCCCCTACTAACTATTCAAAAGATCTTTAAATCTCAGAAAATTGGGATGTTACAAACTGTCTCTCACCATTCATTTCACCTTTCTCTGTTGGTCAAGTTCTCCTCCCTTGCGTCCCAGGTACGTCTTACCATTCGATTCCTGATCTCTTCTCTATAAAGTCTCCAAGCAGTGGTTGCTTGTGCCTTCAAAACCGGCTTCATATATATATATATATATTATTGTTCGTAGTCCCCAGCCACTTTCGGGGGGGGGGGGTCGTGAGGAGGATGCGATAGCAACCACGAGCAACCTCATCGAGCCTGCAAGTTCAAGAAGCATGGCTGCCAGGAGAGCACGTGGACTTCCAATTACCTGAATATCGTCGATAGTTAATTGGACTTGACATCAAGGAATGGTTGGTTGCTGATACATGAAGCTACTTCCCAATCGAGTACCGCACGCCCACGCCATATTCGGAAAGTGGTGTGGACGCAGTATCTCGATCGAAGTGGCTTCATGTATCAGCAACCAACCATTCCTTGATGTCAACTCCAATTACCTATCGATGACATCCAGGTAATTGTATGTCCACGAGCTCTCCTTGCAACCATACTTCTTGAACTTGTAGGCTCGATGAAGTTGTTCGTGGTCGCTGCCTCATCCTCACGACACCAAAGTGGTTGGGGACATGAACAATATGTATAATATATATATATATATATATATATATATATATATATATATATGAAGCCGGTTTTAAAGGCACAAGAAGCCACTACTTAAAGACTTTATAGATTATATATATCACAGACGGTTCTAAACACGAATCGTGTGTGATAGTCACCTATCACAGACGGTTCTAAACACGAACCGTCTATGATAGTCAAATATCACTGCATTTACGAGTTAATAATCGCTCAGTGATAGTATGCATCATGCATTTGTTCAAAACCATTTGTGATGACCTCATATCATTACTGACCCATAAACTCAAACGACTCACGAAACCGTCTGTGAAGACCTTTTTTGTAGTAGTGTCCCAACGTGCAAGGCTAGTTTTCAATGACCTAATTAGCTAATGCCGTCCCATACTGGCACATGTAGTTGTACGCTTAGGCTTAGATATGGCTTGCTGCCGTTTGGTCCTTAATTGACCCAAGTGAGGATCTCTCCCTATCTACTTGTGAGATACACCTCCCACACTTCTTAGAATATAATATAACTCGCCCGCGTCGTAAACTAAGTTTTTACTTTTTATTTTATACAAAATAACAGAGGTAAACCCCTATGGACCATTATTTCAAAAACTCTCAATTTCATGTTCATCGTGTCATTCTTTTAGCAAATTTTTGTAAAGATATAGCTTGACTAAGCACTTGTGCGATACTCACACTCATAGTTCCCAAATTGACATCATCTATTGTCTAAACCATAACCTAAGGGATACAACAGCAATGATATCAATATTTCATGGAGGTTCATGCGTCGAATAGGATTACAGCTACCATTATCCCCAAATCAAGCAATTTTAATCAAACATACATGCATGCATAATAGATTTTACAAAAAGAAGTACAATAATTAAAATAATAGGATCAAAATGATCAAAGGAGGTGCTTGCCTTGCTTTGGTTTCTCTGAATATGAGGGTGAAGTATTGTTCCAAAAGTCGTTCGGGCAACCGACATCTAAAAGAGTCGAAAGCAAATTAAATATAGCAAAATAATTCAACCAGCAACACAATCCAATTTTTTTTTTGTATATTTAGGTAGAGCATGATTTGAGATGAATTTATAAAAAATATTCATCTCATTTGGAGTTTGTATGCAAAAGTTATTAACATTTTAATTTGCTTCGGTTTGAAAATTTCCAGAAATTATAAAAGTGTCGACGTCGAAAGTGTATTTTGCGAAGTTTACACTTTCTAGCAGAGAAAGTGTATTCTTCTCTGAGTTCTACTGAGGGTTACGCTTTCTAATAGAGAAAGGGTATTTCCCTCTCGTTAAAAGCGGTTTTTCTCATTTTTCCTATTTTTATTAACTTACATGTGGGGCCTACTTCATATTTTTGTTTTATTGATTTTATTTATAAAACAGAGGTGGTCCCACATGCCATATACTCATTATTTTTAACTAATGATTAAATCAATTTTTGATTTTAATTAACCGATAGCCAGGGCCCACATGTCAGTCTCTCAGGTTTTAAAACACGTTTAAAACCGAGAATAGTGCGTGGTCCCACATGTCATTGACACATTTACTAAAAACGTTTAGAATTATATTTTTTTATTATCTTTTCATTCGGTCCCACATGTCATCGATTAGTTTCACTTAACTACTGTCAATTGCGTTAAGCTAATACTCAACCGAGTGGGTCCCACTAGTCAGAGAGAGAAAAAAAGAGAGGAGCTAGGTGCGCGCATGGCCGAGCACCATGGCGCGCTTGCCGACGGCGAACGGTGTGACGGCAAGGCTCGGGGATGGGCAAAATGGGTTCCTCTCCTGACGGTGATGCCACCGGGTGGTGGTGGAGGCCAGAGGCGGTGCTACGCTGGCGATAAGTGGCGGAGCTCGTCTGGTCCAAAGAGGATTTCGCGAATGGAGCCAATCGGTGGTGAAAGGTGGTGCGCATTGACTTCAGGAGGTTACTACGATGCTACACACAGTGGTTTGGGGACCAATGGTTATCGGAGCGGACACTACTACAAAAAGGCTAATACTGGATGTCTCATCATAGATGGTTGACCAAAACCATCAGTATTAAATACAATTACAAACGGTTTTGGTTTAGTGACCATCTGTGTTACTGGCTGCGCTAAAAACTGTCTGTGATGAGTTAATGATCACAGACGGTTTGTATTAAACACCGTTTGTGATAATTAACTCATCACAGACAGTTTGTATTAAAAACCGTGTGTGATATGTTTAATTCTTCGGCTCCCACGTGATGTGTCTCTTTGTCTCGCGCGCCGACGTTACGATGCGTCTCTTCGTCTTGCGCGCTGGTGTTACTCCTTGTTTTATAAGAATGATCGTCGCGCGTCATGGTGAGCACGCACGGTATTGAATATGTACGCCATGGTGAGCACACGGAGCATGATGGCGAGGACCAAGGCGAGGAGGTCGGCGATCGCCGTCGGTCTTCCTCACGATGTCATCGTCCACATCGTTGGCCTCATTGTAGCGAGCTCTCCTCAGCCCATGGCTAACCTCTGTAGCCTATGAGCAACGTACATATTCTGTTCTTTTGTTTTTGGTAGGTCTAAAATGAGTTAGTATTTTATTCTATTTTTGTTCATAGTCAGTTTGTGAAGATGACTGTAGCGTATCATCCTAGTTGTCGGAAAGCTTCAGGTGTTCGTTTCGGTTTCAGAGGCCGATAGAGAACCTAATTGTAATTCCTTTGAAAATCTATAAAAAGGAGAAAAACCAAAAAGTCATATCAGACTAATACAGCGCAAAATAATCTCGTGTTGATTTCGTTTTGTGTCCAATATCCAGTTCTGAACTGAAGGAGAAAGTCTTGGTTGTGTTTGTTCTGTCTGAAATATCAACAAATTTAGTTTCAACAGAAACATCAATTCTGGTTCTTGTTTCAACAAACATGTCACTAATCTGACTAGCAACAACGACCTTAATTTGGCCTTTTAATTTTCTCTTATGGAGTAATTCTTGTATTAAGATTCTGTCGTCTTGAATTTTAGTTGCAAGGCCATGTACAACGCGTCCAAGGTAGCACACCGTGGGGAGGTTGTAGGACTAGGCATGAGTACACCAAGTTCTTTGCACACTACTTATAAAATTAGTGGTTTTAGCATAATTTTAGCATATATTCAAATATAATTCTTTACTAATATGTGAATGTGTCATATGTTTTGAATTTGCATTTATGTATGTATATTATCTATTTATCACAGACGGTTCTACTTTAGAACCGTCTATGATGTGTATTTATTACAAACGGTTCTACTTTAGAACCGTCTGTGATGTCCAACCCTATTTATATTCGGACTCTAGAGTTTGTCTGCACCCCCACACAAACAATTAAGTTTCACCTCTCCCGAGCCCGTCGCCACCGTCTCGACGTCGCCTCCTCCTCGTGCCCGGCGCACCTCCTCCCCCGAGCTCACCTCCTCCTCCCCGAGCACAAATCACTGCCTCCCGAGCCTGGTGCCCCTCCTCCCCCGAGCCCGGCGTGCTTCCTCCCTAAGCCCGCCTCCTCCCCTCCCCGAGCCCGTCACCGCCGTCCTCGACGCCGCCTCCTCCTCGAGACCGGCGTGGCTCCCAAGCACCACCAAGGTAAGCCAGCCACCCCCAGCCATCCCATTTTTTTATATCACCTAGCTTATGTGTTGTGCTATTGGATATATTCAATCTATGTGATTTGTATGTGACTAGCACTAGGAGATATTACAAAGTGATTTTTTGTGGGCTCGCTGAATTGCTCTGTGATGAATTGATGTCATAAATGCAATTGGATGTGATATTGTGTATATATTGTTCCTTGAGCTGTTAGATTACCTGCTATTATCTATCGTTTCGAGCATGCAATTTATACATTATGATATACTTGATGTCTTGTAGAAGTTTCAGTCTTCTAGTCTATTTTTCTGTGATTATTTACAATCTCTGATCTACATCACAGTTGATAGTACCTTGATAGATTTTGTTCCTGTGTATAGCAAAGTTAATTTTGGATGATTTGCTTCATGAACTAGCTTGAATAGATTAGCAAGTTTTATTTTGAGCTCAAGGCCTAATCTATAAAGTGTCATATTCAATTTGTGATTACATTTGGCATGAGTACTGTGATGGCCAAGTTTTAATCTTGTGCAACTAGCCTTCTGAGAGCAATAATCAATCTTCTAAATCTTAGATTTATGCTGATTTTTATTATGCACATATTGTGTGTGTTGAGCATATAATTCCTTTTAAATGACTTGAAGGATTCACATGCTTATATGTCAATTATGTCATTAATTGGTGTTGGAAACATGCTTTATTCATAATTAATTTTGCAATGCAAAAGAATATCACACAAGGCAAAATTTGCTATTCCATTCCAAAATAAGACCAAATGAGTCAAAATCTACTACAACACCTCTTCACCCGCCTCTCGCGATTTATTTTACCTTTGTCTGTGTAACCATGTTCATGTCGGTCAAGTTCTCCTCCCTTGCGTCCCAGGTACGTCCTGCCATTCCATTCCTGAACTCTTCTCTATAAAATCTCCAAGCAGTAGCTGCATGTGCCTTTAAAATCGGCTATATATGTGTATATACATATGTGTGTGTGTACATATATATATATATATATATGTATATGTATGTGTGTGTGTATGTATATATATGTATGTATATATGTATATATATATATATATATATGTATGTATATATGTATGTATGTATGTATGTGTGTGTGTGTGTGTATATATATATATATGTATGTATGTATGTATGTATGTGTATATATATATGTATGTATGTGTATGTATATATATATTTATGTGTATATATATATGTATGTGTGTGTGTGTGTATATATATATGTATGTATATATATGTATGTGTGTGTGTGTGTCTATATATATATACACACACACACATATGTACATATGTATGTGTGTGTGTGTGTATAGGGAGTTCGTAGTCCCTTGTTAGCTAACTCGAGGCCTAAATTCAGCAAGCTAGCTAGCTCGCTCCTCGAGCGTTCATCCTAAACATGCCGGAGAAACCACGACCTACTTCATCGAACCTAACATACTGGAGTGTGTGATTTGCTTCATGCCAATCCTCCAAGAATATACATTACCTGGATGTCGTCGATAGGTAATTGGACGTCGCTATGTTCAGAAAGTTGCTTGGTCTTCTTGTTAGGTTTAAAGATAATTACATGCTTGTAATTAATAACTTCAAATTCAATTCTACTGCTATTACTTCTGAGACTGTAGTTTAGGAGGATTCTACAAGCACTTGGAGGATTGGCACCACATGAAGCAAATCGCACACTCCAGTGTCAGGTTCGATGAAGTAGGTCGTGGTTCACCTACATGTTTAGGATGAACGCCCAAGGAGCGAGCTAACAAGGGACTACGAACTATATATATGAAGCCAGTTTAAAGGCACAAGCAGCCACTACTTGGAGATTTTATAAAGAAGAGAACATCACAGATGGTTCCTTAGGACAAACCGTCTGTGATACATCAGCTATCACAAACGGTTTCATCTACAAACCGTTTGTGATAGTCAACTATCACAAACGGTTCTGAGTTAATAACCGTCTGTGATAGTCTTCATCACAGATGGTTTGAAAACCGTCTGTGATGACCTCATATCATTACTGACCCACGAACTCAGACAGCTCACGCAACCATCTGTGATGACCTTTTCGACCCGTCTGTGATGACCTTTTCTGTAGTAGTGGGCGCCGACAACACTCCCCGCAGCGACGCCATGATCGGCCATGAGGAAGTCTACACGATCCTAACTAATCCTCCAATCTAAGGTGCGCAAAAGCTCTAAGCAACTACTAGAAGCTCACCAAGGTCCTTGACAGTGTCGGGGGATGACTGGAGTGGTTTGGCGATGTTGAGCAGCGGTGGTGCAAACATGGCTCACTGTGACGGCATGCTAAGGTGATGGAGATGCTACAAGGAGGTGCGCACTAGCTTACATGCACACTGAGAGTGGTAGGGATAGAAGGAATCGACCAGAGACTCACTGAGGTGGCAGCTAACTGGAAAAGAGTTGCAGCGGTCGAAAATGAGGAAGAAGGTCGATTCGGGGGATTCCCTGCATGTGGATCATCATCAACTGAGGGAGAAGTGTTAGTAAAGTATGTGACACGAAATGACGTTGTCAGGTGGGGTTCAGGCTCACCAAAATATCGAGACCACTAAGGTTCAGAACGGGGTGTGCGCCAGAGGGAAGAAGATGACGGCCCGTCCTTGCTATGGGGTTCCCGAAGCTATATTAAGCAAGGAAGGAGCATCAGTGAGGTAAGGGGTGCATTGTGACACGGTGGGCGAGGGAAAGGAAACTCACTAGAGAAGATGGCGTTGTGAAGTTCGCTCATCGGCGTCGAGGACGATGCACTTGTTCTCGGCGATTCAGAGAGCTAGAAGCTCGGAGAAAGCACGAGATGAAACGAGGGGCGAGCTAGAGAAATGGTGACGCGCTTGGGGGATTAAAGAGTAGCGAGTAGCGCGTGAGATGATCGTCGAGAAGATACGGCTGTGGCGAGAAACTTGCACTCTCGCTTCGACGTCTCCACCAACGTGAGGGTTGAGCGCCATTAAGGGGATGGTTAGCATGGGCGGAGCCAGGTGGAGGTGACGAAGGTAGGTGAGGCGTGAAAACGGTGGGAGGCGAGAAAAAAACCGCAAGCGAGAAGGCAAGGGCGCGTTGGCGCGCTCGCGAGCAAGGGCCAGGGCGAGGTAGAAGACAGGGTCTGACGAGTGGGGTTCACCCGTCAACGAGAGGGAGCAAGCGGGGTTGGCATGGGCTGGAGCCGGGCAAGCGAAAATGGGCCAGCTCAGTTTCAGCCCAAAGGTCCGGTTGGAATTCAAAAACAATTTTTGAATTTCCAAATCTGGCTGAGTATTTGCTGAATTTTTGTACTAAGCACACGGAGTCCAAAATTTACGAAAATTTCGTGAGGGTTCCTGACCTAATATAGTTTCTTATGTAAATTTTTAGGATTTTATATGCTTTGTGATTTTCCCAAAAATTCTTACAAGTTTCTGTTTTCATGTAAATGCATTGTTACCTTTGATGCAAATTCACAAAACATGCTCAAATAACTTTTCCCCTCATGTAAACATGCCCAAAATTTTTCTCGTACCTATTTTTATTCTATTTCCCGAAATTGGGATTTTTGGGATGTTACATTCTCTCTGCTGAAGGCATAGGATGATATGCTGGTTATTTAGAAATAACACTTGGATTCGTATCATTTATCCCCATTTTCTCCTTATGATCAATAAATAGGCAATGACATATTGAAAATCGCAACAATTGCCTATAATTGGTAATGGATGTACTGTTTTATCGAAATTGACATACATATTTGACGAGGAGATAATAATCCTCAATTAATTAAATTGTTTATCTGTAATTGTTATTATAGATAGCGATATCCTTATAATAGTCTTAAGTTTACCCCTTATCATTCATAAAGGAAAAAGCTTAAGATAGTTGGTCGTAAACCATCTAACAACCACCCTGTATGGTCGTGAGATGTTCTACGACCACCTGGTGATTATAAGCCTTTCTACGACCACCTCATGGTCGTAAACCTTTCTACGACTAGGCCAATTATGATTACCCTATAGTTAACAAAGTCTACAAACATGTGAGCCCGATTAATTAGGAAATCTTATACGTTGTGTTTAAGACACAACGCAGTTGGCATATGCTGTTATTCTCTAGGACAACTACATGCATTACACCTCTGTCTCTGACGATAACTGCCAGGCGACGTGTGATGTTATTTCCCTAACAGTAACCTCCATCAACGTATGCATTTCGTCAGGTGTTAAGGTGTCTCTTGGTCTGGAGTAACTGTTGCCCCATCATACGCTATATAAAGATTGAACGTCAGTGAACAAAGTAAGGAGGAAGGCAATTGGAGATAGGAGATAGAAGTCATTGCATCTTTGTTCCACAAATTCCTTCCAGCTTGTAAGCATAGTCAATACAACAACACATAGATAGGGCTGTTATTCTCTTAGGAGAAGACCTAAACATGTCTAAATCCCTGTGTCTTTCTCTGCGTTGTTCTAATTCTAGAAAACCCTCAAATATTCATTCGTAAGATCGATACTAGATTATCGACAATATTAATCACCCATCTGAACTTGCCACAGCAGCCAACAAGCAACCTACTCAACCAGCTTGTTACAGCAAACACTTGAAGCAAGCAGAATCTTGCTGCCATGAACATCCATAAGAAATTATCTCAACTTGCCCCCAACAACCAAGGCCAATTTCCGCACGCCTTTGACTCTACAACCACGCATAGCTAGTAATAACAACAACCAAGGCCAATTTTCGCACGCCTTTGACTCTACAACCACGCATAGCTAGTAATAACAACCAGGTCACCATCAATCCCTCCTAACCTGATACAAGGCGAAGCTACCAAGACCACCATCGCATGTGGGTCTCGATGGCTCTTAATTCCTAGGTCCATATCAATGGTTAGGCTCCCCAATGCTAGGCCACTTCCTGCATCATAAACAACAATATCAAAAGGTGTAGTTCTCACTCATGTGCCTTTGCTACATAAGATATCCAAAAATTGACGGCATGCAGCAAGGCAGTTCATGGTAAGCTTAACAATGTTGAATATATAAGCATTTTTTGAATTACTTTAATCTAGAAATATGCTAGATAAATTATGGAAATTACTCTAGCCATTTTCACAAAGCAGATAATCAAGAACACTACAGCCATACAAATTTCTAGAAGGACAGAAACTAGCATACATATCTCAGTGTTCAAGACTACAACAGATAATAAAGCTAACCAAGCAACAAGTGCGAGATAGCCATACCCAGATCCAATGAAAGAAGCAGCAGCAGCAGGAGTCTTGATGAGGTCGTCGTTCGTCATGGCGTAGTGTACGTCGTGGTAGTAGTCGTGCAGTTGATGTAGACGTAGCAGATAATCGGATGAAGAGGAAGCAACGAGCGATCACAAGAAATGCTCCCCAAAAACCTTATTCGCCCTCGCCAGTGCAAGCCTTCAAGGACGAAAGTTTCGAGGTTTGTTTCCCGCCGCGCCGTACACGCCGCCGCCGGATGGAGATCGCCAGAGACAACAACAAACAAAGAGAGTTCTCGCTTTAGTCTTTCGAGAGAGGAGAGGATTGGAGAAGAACCAAGATTGCTTTTTTTGATAGCCAAAACAAAGAGGCTAGAGGCTTTTAATTCACTAAGGAAATGGTCGCCATTGATTCGCCATCAACCAGTGTTAACCGCAATCATTACTCACTAGTAACTGAACCGTTACTACCAGCCATTCGTTAATGTCATTTACTATGAGTCGGTGCGTTTCGATTTTCGAATAGATAAAGAAAACGCGCCCGCACGACACACGCCGCACACGCCAAGACACACGCATCAAGACGGCACGGCCATGAGCGAAGCGCACACGCAGTATTGGCTCTCTCCAATTCCACAAGGGGGGCTACCACGTTTCACCTTATAAAATGGTGTAACTCCCCTTCATCCCTCCATGTGGGACTAAACGGTTTTAGCACGTGCACATGGGTCTTTGAGATTTTCCATAAATTAATTAGAATTAAAATTGGGCCTAGCCCGTATTAATTCCAACAATCCCCCACCAGATCCCAAGGGCACATGTCAAATGCTTTGATCCACAGTATTGTTTTACTATACCAGTGTTTTGATGGAGACCGTTAAGGTTGAACATCCACCTAGAATGTAAACTACACTTATCCACAATCGCACAATGGACTAAGCCTTGAATTGGCGCTTTGTGTGAATAAGTTTCACTTAAGTCCTTAATCGATACCAGTGCCAGCATCCCCACGGGTTGGAGCATATAAGTCATACTCCTAGCCTATTCATGAGCTTCCTAAAAATTACCCTATTTCATAGACTGTGACTAGTAGTCGGGCTCATATAGGTGTGTTCTTTCAAGAATGCTCTGTAGGACAGCATCTTTGCTTAAACAAGCCACAAAACACATTAAGATAAAAAATAACCTGTCATACAAATTTAGGAGAGAATTGCATCTCCAATGGAGTGGGTCTATAAAGGTACTCTCCTCCTAGTTAACCAATAGCATTTTTCGCCAATCCTACTTCACGGGATCTCCGATCACATAGGATGGGTTATCACTATGGTATAACTCACGTGGGTCTCAAACCCATCTCCCTCGATGCATTGTCTATCACATTCCGTGATAAACCCTTTGTGAAGGATCGCCAAATTTTAGTCGCTTGGATATAATCCAAAGCTATTACTCGAGTTTCTCATTTTTCTGACAGACTTCAATCTTCTCTTCACATGTCTTGATGCCTTCAAATTATCCTTAGAATTGTTCACCTTGATGATCACAGTCTGATTGTCACAGTTCATCAGAATAGTCGGTACCGATTTTTCAACCACCGGCAAATCCATCAAGAGCTCACGAAGCCATTCGGCTTCAACAGTGGTAGTATCTAATGCTGTGAGTTCTGCTTCCATTGTTGACCTCGTTAAGATGGTCTGCTTGCAAGACTTCCATGAAATAGCGCCACCTCCAAGTATGAAGATATATCCACTTGTGGCCTTAATCTCATCAGCATCAGATATCCAGTTTGAATCGCTATAACCCTCTAGTACCCTAGGGTACCCGGTATAATGAATGCCATAGCTCATAGTACCCTTTAGATAGCGCATTACCCTCTCATGAGCATGCCAATGATCATCTCCCGGATTGGAAACAAAACGGCTTAGTTTGCTCACAACAAACGAGTTGTCAGGCCTGGTACCGCTAGCTAAATACATGAGTGAACCAATTATATGAGAATATCTCAATTGGTCTCTGGCTATTCTCCGATTCTTCCTAAGCAACATGCTAGGATTATAAGGTGTTAGAGAGGATTTGTAGTCGCTATAACCAAAACGACTCAGAACCTTTTCCACATAATAGGATTGCAACAATGTAATCCCACCATCATCACCTCTGAATAGCTTGATGTTTAAGATAACATCAGCTACTCCCAGATCTTTCATCTCAAAATTCTGAGACAAGAAATCCTTGACCTCCTTAATCACATTAAGGTTGGTCCCAAATATCAGTATGTCATCAACATACAGACATAGAATGACTCCCTCGCCCCCACCATGGCGATAATACACACATCTATCAACTTCATTCACAATAAAGCCTGCAGATGTTAAAGTTTTGTCGAACTTTTCATGCCACTGCTTAGGTGCTTTTTTAAGACCATACAAAGATTTCAACAACTTGCACACATTTCCTTCTTGACCATCTACTACAAATCCATCTGGCTGTTCCATGTAAATTTCCTCGTCCAACTCTCCATTTAGGAAAGCCGTCTTAACGTCCATCTGATGAACGAAAAGACCGTGTGAGGTAGCTAGAGATAGTAGTACTCGAATAGTGGTCAATCTAGCCATAGGTGAATAAGTATCAAAGAAATCTCCGCCTTCCTTTTGGGTATAACCCTTGGCCACAAGCCGTGCCTTGTACTTCTCGATAGTACCATCAGGCCTAAGCTTCTTTTTGAACATCCACTTACATCCTACAGGTTTACAACCATAAGGACGCTCGGTGATCTCCCAAGTTCCATTAGAGATAATGGAATCCATTTCACTACAGACTACTTCCTTCCAGTATTCTGTATTTGGAGAAGCATATGCTTTATAAATGGTACTTGGAGTATCATCCACAAGGTACACAATGAAATCAGTACCAAAAGACTTTGCAGTCTTTTGTCTTTTACTCTTCATCAGAGTTTCATTATCTTCCTCCTCAGGAATTTGCTCAAGGGTTTGCTCAAAATATTCCATTGGAATGGCAGGTTCATGAGTTGTATCAGGCTCCTAACTCGATAAACTAGGCATATCTTTTATTGGAAAAATATCTTCAAAGAATGTAGCATCTCTGGACTCTATAATTGTACTGACAAGTACGTCAGGTACTCCAGATTTCACCACTAGAAATCTATATTCAACACTATGGTGAGCATAGCCTAGAAAGACGCAATCCACGGTTTTTGGTCTAAGTTTACGCTTTTTTGGAATTGGCACATTGACTTTCGCGAAACAACCCCAAGTGCGTAAGTATGAAAGTGATAGTCTTTTCTTCTCCCATTGTTCATATGGGGTTATCTCTTTATTCTTTGTGGGAATCCTATTTAGGACAAGACATGAAGTCAATATAGCCTCCCCCTACCATGCTTTGGAAAGACCCACTGTGTCTAACATGGCGTTAACCAAATTAGTTAGAGTGCGGTTTTTCTTTCAAAGAACCCCGCTTGACTGGGTGAATAGGAGGCGCCCTCTCATGGATTATACCATGTTCCTCACAGAATAAATTGAACTCATTAGAAAAGTACTCGTCGCCACAATCAGACCTAACCCTTTTGATTCTCCTTTCATGTTGGTTCTCAGCTTTTTCCTTATAGATTTTAAAGTAGTGAAAAGCTTATCTTTAGTTTTCAAAACATACACATAGCAGAACCTAGTGGAGTCATCAATCAAAGTCATGAAATATCTCTTACCACCTTTTGTTAACACACCATTCATCTCACACAGATCTGAATGTATGAGTTCTAATGGTGCCAAGTTTCTTACCTCTGCGGCCTTATGAGGCTTACGAGGCTGCTTTGATTGCACACGAACTTGACACTTAGAACCTTTGGCAAGGGTGAATTTTGAGATTAACTTTAAACTGGCTAACTGCGTCATGCAACCAAAATTTATGTGACAAAGTCGTGAATACCAAATAGTAGTCTCATTACCATTGCAAACATGGTTCACAACATTATCACACAAATCTGAAATAGATAGGTGGAACAAGCCTCCGCACACATAGCCTTTACCAACAAATTGTCCGCACTTGGACACTACAAATTTATTGGACTCAAATACCACTCTAAAGCCATCTCTACACAGAAGAGATCCGCTGACGAGATTCTTATTGATAGATGGCACATGATGCACGTTCTTCAGTTGCACAATCTTCCCCGAAGTAAACTTCAGATCGACCGTGCCAACACCATGAACAGTGTCATGTGACCTGTTCCCTATTAGAATGGCTAAATCCCGAGTGACCTGGTACGAAGAGAACAATAAAATATCAACACACACATGTATATTAGCACCAGTGTCTATCCACCAATAGGTATATTGACATACGGAAAGAATAGTAGGTAAATTACCATACCCTGATGTTCCCGTCTCAGTAGTACCAACAACAATATTAGCAGACTTAGAATTCTGCCCTTGCTGATTCTTCCCACCCTTGCGTTGGCTGCAATCCTTGGCCCAATGACCAGGTTCACCACACACAAAGCAAAGGTCATCCTTTGTGTTCTTCTTCTTCTTCTTGAAGCTAGTTGTTTGTGCAGTCTTGTTCTTGCCTTTGAACTTTTGAGCTTGGCCATTCTTCTTCTGCACCACATTAGCACTAGAATGTCCCTCATTACCTCTAGTGTGTGTATCTTTTGCCCTCGCCTTCTCTTCAACATCAAGAGACCCAATGAGATTTTCAATAGAAAACTCTTGTCTCTTGTGTTTCAGAGAAGTAGCAAAATTCCTCCAAGAAGGAGGAAGCTTAGCAATAATGCCTCCTGTGACAAACTTGTCCAGTAACACACACTTGAAGTGCTCAAGTTCTGTGGCCATGGATTGTATCTCATGAGCCTGTTCAACTACAGAACAGCTATCAACCATTCTATAGTCATGGTATTGCTCCATGAGATACAATTCATCGTCAGATCTCAAACCCCAAACTTGGCCTCGAGTGCATCACACATCTCTTTCCCAGTTTTAATCACCATGTATGCATCAACTAGCTTCTCACCAAGAACACTAATCACGACATCTTTAAAGAGGTTATCAGCAGCCTCGAACGCTTGCTCCTGTTCAGGAGTAAGTGTTCCTTCAGGCTTGCCATTTGCCACATGGAAAACGTTCATGGCAGTTAGCCAAAGCACCATCTTGGTGCGCCACCTCTTATAATTTGCACCATCAAACTCAGAGGGTTTAGCCAAAGCACCATCTTGGTGTGCCACCTCTTATAATTCGCACCATCAAACTCAGAGGGTTTGAGCGCAGCAGCAAAGCTAGTTGACGAAAAATGCCTAGAATAAGGTTTTTGGATTGTTGAATATATAAGCATTTTTCGAATTACTTTAATCCAGAAATATGCTAGATAAATCATGGAAATTACTCTAGCCATTTTCACAAAGCAGGTAATCAAGAATACTATAGCCATACGAATTTCTAGAAGGACAGAAACTAGCATACCTATCTCAGTGTTCAAGACTACAACATATAATAAAGCTAACCAAGCAACAAGTGCGAGATAGCCATACCCAGATCCAGTGGAAGAAGCAGCAGCAGCAGGAGTCTTGATGATGTCGTCATTCGTCATGGTGTAGTGGACATCGTGGTAGTAGTCGTGCAGTTGATGTAGACGTAGCAAATAATCGGATGAAGAGGAAGCAACGAGCAGTCGCGCGAACGCTCTCCAAAAACCTTATTCATCCTCGCTCGTGCAAGCCTTCAAGGACGAAAGTTCCGGAGGTTCGCTTCTCCCGGCAGGCTTGGCCGCACGCACGCCTCGCCGGATGGAGATTGCCGAGACAAAGAACAAACAAGAGAGTTCTGTCTTAGTCTTTCGTAGAGAGGAGAGGATTGGAGAAGAACCAGTACTCTGTTCTTTTTTATAGCCAAAAACAAAGAGGCCAGAGGCTTTTAATTCGCTAAGGAAACGGTCGCCATTGATTCGCCATCAACCAGTGTTAACCGCAGCCATTACTCACTAGTAACTGAACCGTTTCTACCAGCCGTTCGTTAATGTCATTTACTATGAGTCGGTGCGTTTTGATTTTTGAATAGATAAAGAAAAACGCGCTCGCACCCGACATGCCTATGCGTGCGCGCGCACACACACACACACACCGCTCGGCTTGGCTTGGCTCGGCTCGGCTCGCGAGCGAGTGCGCACGTGTATTGGCTCTCTCCAATTCCACAAGGGGGGCTACCACGTTCCACCTTATAAAATAGTGTAACTCCCCTTAATCCCTCCATGTGGGACTAAATAGTTTTAGCACGTGCACACGGGTCTTTGAGATTTTTCAGAAATTAATTAGAATTAAAATTGGGCCTAGCCCATATTAATTCCAACAAAGAATTGAGAACATGAACTTGTTTTCTAATCTATATTATTGTTACACTAACAACATATTTCTCATATCTTCTTAGCTAAAAGGGAAATGGCTTCCGGATTTTGAAAAGAATAGATGAGTCAAAATCTATAAATGATTCATGAAACTAAGATATTTCAGTGTTGATGAAATTGAAGATTTACAATAATGAACAACCAATCGAACGAATAAGAGATTTTACCCCATATATACCAACAAAGAAGAGTAACAAAACAAATTTGACAAGGAAAAGGTGGAAAAAAGAAATCCTCAAAATCAGTCAGATGTCATTACCTTCAGGCTTCAGGTGCTCGCGGTGTCGTCATCGGAGGAGACGACTCCCTTGATGCTTCGGTAACACATTGGTGCATGAGAAGATGCAATAGTTAGGGTTGGATGTATGGGGAGGCTACGTCATTGCCAATTCCTCCTTCCTTGGGCCCGACGTTGCTGTCTTCCCCAGCACTAACCACCCCGCTATTGTCGTTCTTCCTTGAGCGTCGTCGCCATTCCTCATGTGTGCGCCGCCACCGGCTTCTCTGCGTGCCCCCTTGCTGTCTCCCTTACCGCCTCGTGCCATCGCCACTTAGGTCATGGCGTCATGCCAGGCCAATGCACTGTCGCCACTTGGGTCTTCCTTATCGCTAAGCCGCGTAGGTGTCATCGCCATGTCCTTGACATTGATGTCTCAGTCGTGCGGGTCGCCGTCCTCATCGCCGAGCTAGGGTGCGACGGGGTGAGGACTGAGGGGGGGGGAGTGGAGGCCATGTGACAACACGTGGGGAGAGGAAGCAGCGGTGCGGCACCCGTGCAACGGCAGTGTCAGCGGGATGGAGGAGGCCGGTGGTGACGATGCTTGGTTGAGAGGGGAGAGAGAGAGGGAAGATAAGGAGACGTGGAGTAGGAAGGAGGGAGGAGAAGAATCATGGATGAGATCTGGGAGCAGTTGCGGTGAGTTGTGGAGGGATTTCTTTTTTCACGAGAGAGATAGCCCTACCTGTCGGCACAAAAGGTAGAAATGATTCATGCAAGGCAAAGCAGTGTGGGTGGGAGGACGGACGACCACCATCTCTAATTTTTAAGTATCAGAGATACTCCTCCATTCAGAAATATATAATATTTAGAAATCGTGCAATGAAACTTCCTTAAATTTGACTACTAATACATAAAAAAAATATTTGTATTGGTCATGTGAAAATGGTATCATTAGATTAGTCATGATTTTTTTTTCATAATATAATAATTTTATATTTTTTAGGAACATATTCATATAAAAAATAATGGTTAAAGTTGCATGTTGAAAATCATGTCAATGTCTAAAAAGTCATATATTCTTGAAGGAAGTATCAATCATCGTTCGGACAAACTCGTCCGAACAAACTCTTCTTATTAGAACCCGGCCTAGCTTACCCGTCCGTTGCTGGACATCAATGCAAGTAGTTAGGGCATGTACAATGGTACATACAGCTGCTGTCTATAGCAACTCTCTATGTCACCTGTAGACAGCATTATAGACAGCTCATATAATATATTGTCTTTTCACTTGTCTTTACAGATGACACAATATTTTAATGCTTTCATGGACCTAAGACATTTCGTCCTTAGTTCTGGTGATACAGTCTGCTACAGGATTGTAGACAACACATTTCTTTCTCTTTATTCTCTTTCATCCACATCAGCTTAAATCCTATGCGGTAGAGACTATAGATAGCTGATGTAAACCCATTGTACATGACCTTAGGCTTATGTCCACAGACCAAGGCCAGTCCTTGTTTGCATGCATGGACAAATGTATATGTATATGCATGAATGTTACAAAGTGATTCATCAAGTATGTACGGTTTGACAGAGAATGGGTTTTAATTGCTTGGTGATGATGATTCAATAATTCTTCAAATTAATTATCTGTAATATTTATTATGGATAATGGTATTCGTAATGGCCTCGAAGATACCTCTGGTCGTTAGTATCTATAATGACTAGGGAAGATTACGATTACCTTATGGTCGTAAGGTTTGCTACGATCAGATTTACTTACGACCACCCTATGGTCGATGAAACCCACAGATATATGGACATCGACTAGAGACTCTATACACTATGCTCATCCACGTGTGGTAGTTAATACACGCATAGTTTATCCCTGACATAACCGCACGTAGTTCTCTGTCTCTGGCATAACCGTATGACGAATGTGCAGAAGGATGTCTCTCTGACAACAACCGTAACCAACGTGCGCATTCAAGCAACCGTCAATGTGCCTTCTGGTACACAACAACTATCACCCCTTCATACGCTTTATAAGGGCGATGCCGGTGGACAAAAAAAGAGGTTCAAGACATACAGAAGCCATTAGACTTAGTCTCGATGGCTTGTTTCACTTTATAAACTCATTCGATATAAGAACACAGGAGTATGGTTATTATTCTTTCCGGAGAAGGTCTGAATCTATCTAAAAAATCCTCTGTCTCTTCTTGCACGATCTCAAATGTCGTGTCACCGGCTTTTATTTCATAAGATCGATAGTAAATCATCGACAGTTTCATGATTAATTTGAAACGATTGTTAACATAATTGCATCATAGCTAGGTTCCTGATCGAGGTCCTTCTGCTTAAATAAGTTTGCATGAATCATCCTAACTTACCAATCCAATCATAAGTCCTTCGCAACAAAATCTTGTCGCCTCCATAGTGTACTATTAGAGTATGCGGTGCTTCTTGGGCCTGTGTCACGAAGCAGACATTGGAAATTGCTGTTGAATGGTCTCTGTCTTCTCCGTGCGAGCTATCAGTAAACATAATCTGAGTCGATGCATGAGCATGCATGCCGAAGCTAGCAATCGTCAAAGGAGAGTGAAATGCATGCAACTTAGAGAGACATGGACCTTGCATACATATATTGTTACCCTTTCAGGGATGAACAAATTAATGTATGTGCATGTGTGTCTCCAATGAGAGAAACGCTTTTAATCGGTTTCTTCCCGACCAACAATTACACCTCTCCATGGTCAATAATAACCCTCACTTAGCCCTTTGTCTCCATCTCTGTGTCCGTACAAGTAGTCGCCATAGCTGTAAATGCTGATCGCATGACTCCCGAGCACAAGCAGATCGATGCCTCCCTTTCATCATTTCGACCTACATACTAATCTGTACATGCCTACAGAATGGATGGTAATATGCTCGAGAGATTAATACCACCGAGGTCGCCTTCTCGTTCGGTTTCTTTTACTTGCTACAAGTAGTAACAACCTCTGTGGTCATTACTATATGTGCTGATGGCCTGATGCATGCATGTTTCACCTTCACCATGGTCATGGCCCATGGGTAAGTGCGTACTAGCAAATAGTAACAATTAACCTTTTTGCAGGGTAAAACTATAACGAGGCAGGAACCAACAATAAGCCGAGACGACGACGTCGTTCGTCGTGTTCGGTTATGGACAGGGCCGGCTCTTGGGGGAGGGGCAGGCAGGCGATCGCCGGGGCCTATGGAGTTGGTGGGCCCAAGATCATATAGGTAATTAGTACATATAGTTATTGTTGATAATGCAATTGCTTCATTGACTAGTCGATTTGAGCAGCTAAAGAAATTTGAGAAAATATTTGGTTTCTTATTCAACTCGTAAAATCTGAAATCCTTGGATGATAATGATCTACGAAAGTGCTGCACTACTTTTGTAGAATCTTTTCTCATGAAAACAAGTCCGATGTTGATTTGGATGATTTTTCTCTGAACTAAAAGTGTTATGAGCATCTTTGCCGAAGAATTGATGTCGTGAGCTGAGATTCTTCGCTTTGTTAAAGTCAGCAGATTGCTATCCAAATGCCTCCGTTGCATATCGAATTCTCTTAACTATTCCAAAGGATGAGTATCACCTAAAGAAGTTTCTCCAAATTGAAACTTTTGAAAAATTATTTGAGGTCAACTATGTCACAGAAAGATTGAATGGCTTAGCTATGTGCACCATTGAGAAGGATATTTTGGACGACATTAATCTCGACATCGTTCTTGAAGATTTTGCATCAAGAAATGCCCATAGACGGTTTTTACAAGGCAATCAAGCATTACATTTTATTTGAGGTAATTATAATGGTTTCTATTTTTAGTGTTTTATTACACTATAGTTATGTTCCATTAACTAAACGCAGCTTCGCAGTAATTTGTTATTCGTATTATATATATACTTTAATATTTATATTAAAAACTAGTTCAACGGGCCTTATCTTCTTGCTTGCCCTTGAAATTATAGAGTCGGCGCTGGTTATGGAGTAGCTAGCGTCGCTGGCCGGCCGCCTCCGCCGCTTTCTTTTCAGCCTTTTCCTGCTCTCCGACTGTCCCGTCGGGCGGGGCCCCAAGGCCGCTAGTTGCTGGCACAGCGCGCGCGCTCCCTGCCCTGCCGGCCCGTGGCTAGCCATCACCACCAACCCAGCAAATCGCTCTAGCTAGCTCCCCCATCGATCGCACGCCTCATGTCACGCGTCACGCGCCGCTGTACTACGTGCGCTGCGTTTGCCCGATCGCTTGGCATGCAGCAGCCTCGCCCGGGGGCCCGGGGGCTAGCGCGGCCGAGAAAAAAGACACATGCATGTGTCCAATTATATTATTGAGAGAGAGAGAGAGCGCTCGACGCGCGCGCGCAGACAAGCGCAGAGGCACGAGCTAGGCCGCGACAATTCGGCAGAAGGAGGTGGCGACGGGTGAGCGCGACGGGCGGCGGGGCGGGCTCGGGCCCACGCCACGCCACGCCAACGGCGCGATGTTTGGCCTCGCGCGGGGGTGCGATTTGAAGGCAGCCAGGGAGCGAGAGCCCTCACGCGCACGAGAGCATCTTCAATACTGACAGTTCTTCTGCATCAACAAAATCCTAGGTAGAAGATTGAAAGATATGAGAGAGAAGAGAAATCGTCTCTTCCTCAACAACCATCTCTACACATGAACCAAGACAAAACAACCAGTACATGTAAGAGAGGGGTGAAGGATTGAGAATATTATAAGTTTGACATGAATATTAGTGACAACTTGTTAAAGACAGTTTATTGGAAGTGTTATCTCTAAATCTATCTTTTGATGACGTATAATTGACATAGCAAAATTAAAGATGATACTATTTGAGATATCCTGAGGCGATCGATTGACACCGAGAACGACATCGGGGCCGCGCTGCCCCCACCCGGCCGGGTAGGAGTGTTTTTGATCCAAACGCGAATTTATGGATCTGGCGCGCCTGGCCCCACCGCGCGCGCGGTTTTGAAACTTTATAGCGACGCATGAGCGAGTGAATGATCGACCGATCGATCGACGCGCTCGCGGCCAGGCCAGCCACCGTCGTCGTCGTGCGCAGGCGCAGGCGCAGCGCAAACGGATAATAATGGGCGGATAGTCGAGCGGCACTGCTGCCGCGCGCTGCGTAGATAAAGTTGTTGGGGGGCGTGTTGTGTTGGTGGAATGGTGGTGGTGGATGGATCTCGGTTCGTACGTATGTCTGGGGGAGTTTCCCCATGCAGCCACCACCATATCATGGGAGGCCAACAAGACGCAACAGGGGCGGCTGACCTGTAGTAGTAACCTCACAACCCCATCGCGACGCGCGCGCGATCTGTGCCAGCTGCCAATATATATGGAGCTCAAGCCTCACCAGTGGAATGTCAAACTGGCCTAGTTGCACCGCGTGGAAGTAAAACATTAACAGTAAATGTGGCATTCCAAACACACTTCTATATTTATGTTTGTAAGACGATAACTATTTGATAGCATCTTTTTTTTATATAGTTACAGAAGAAAAATTATCTCTGACTAACTAGATTCTACGTCGTAGCACGGTACTCTAGTGAGGTTCGAAAGAGATGGTTATATCCTTCTGATGAATGCTTTGGATAAAATACTAGCAAAGAATATTCCACACTGTGTGGTGGCCATGCCTGACAAATGCAGGCAGTTCATTTCTTTCAGGTAAATGTAGGCAGTTCATGAGCGGGGGCCAATAAATAAATTCAAAATAGAGTCCTAGAGGCGACACCATCGAACTTACCTAGACGCACTACATTTTACGATGAGTGTGAAATAGTGGCGCCATGTATTTTGCAACACTTGGCCTACCTCGTATCTAATGCAAATGGAATTAATACAGTTTTGCGAGAAGCCCCTATAACAACAGTTTAATTACACATGTGAAAAAACTCACTGCTCCAGAATTTGTATAGTACATTTTTTGGAGCTCCACAAGTTGTGTGCAGTGCACTATACTTTGACAGTTTGACCCCGAGACAAATCAATTTTCTGGCTCTAGAATTGAAGCAGGAAGGTACCTACATCTTTTTGTTGCTGACAAACTCAAGGCAAAAGTAGCTGCCTAATCTCGAAAGTGATTCTAGTTTATCAGGGATTACAAAAATACTGTGATTTAGTCCAGATAAAAGAAACAAGAAACCGGGCTCTAATCCCCTCGACGAAACATTCCGAAGAGGCAAAGGCATGAAAGGTGGTCGGCCCACGATTCACCAGGGGTTAGGGTGATGGGCTAGCTAGGCAGTAGGACAAAATGCTCTCTGGTATTATGGGCTAGATGTAGGCTTGTAGACCATGGACCAAAACGCCTAACGTCCGGTTGCGATGTTTCTGACGGCTGTAACGGGCTACGTCTTGTGGGGGGTGGACCGTCAGTTCCGGGCCTAATCGATGCCGCACGCCCAACACGTAGCATATCTCTGGTGCGCGATCCGGGATATTTTTTAAAAATAATACATGTTAAGAAAGAATTACATAAATAAATAGTTGATTTTTTTATAAAACTAGATGTCTGTCGCCTATAGAATTGGACTTTGTCACCAATTCAATTGACGATAAAGACTAAATCCTTACATTGCTATTGTCTGGAGGCAGCTTGGGTCTAATTTTTGTAAAAAATTAACTATTTATTCCTATAATTCTTTTTTTTAAATGTATTATTTTTTTAAAAAAAAATCCGCGATCCGGCGTAGAAGCCTCAAAAGGAGGTGTCGCCACTAGGGGTGGATAACGAGCCAGCTCGGTTCGGCTCGTTAAGCTAACGAGCAAAATACCAGGCACGGCTCGACTCGTTAAAAAGCTCGAACTCGATTCGTTAAGCTCGTTAGGCTTGTTAAGAAAGTCAAAAGATCATAACTTGAAGCTCGTTAGGCTCGCTAAAAAGGAAAATCAGCCTAATAAATTTTTTAGAAAGTCAGAGATCACAGCTTGGAGTTTGTGCCTCTCTGGACCGTCTAAGGGTTGCTGGGTTGGACTGGCTTGGTACTACTGCTCCACTATGTTAGTTTTTTGAACGAGCTAAACAAGATTAGCGAACAACTCGCGAGCCAACTCGAACTCGATTCGTTAAGAAAACGAGCTAAATTACCGACTCAACTCAATTCGTTAAGGAACCGAGTTCGAACCAAATCGAACCAAACCTTTAACAAACCGAACTGACTTGTGAGTTTCAAGATTTTTTTCCCACCCTTAGTCGCCACTACAAATTCCCAAACCCCGTGAAAATTCTCGACACAGTTCTTTTTAAAAAATCCGAAGCTTCCACTCCATTTTATTCCCCCGAACCCGAAGCAGCAGAAGCAGGTGAGCTCGTCGGTGACTACCCGCCGCCACCTCCGCCTTCTGCTCCTCCTCTCCGGTACCCTTCTATGAGCGGTTGCCGCCGCCGCCACCGTCACTGGGAAGCGGCTCGAAGCACCTCGCGTCACCTCGGCTGCCCTCTTGGACTGCGCGCCTCTCGGCGACGACGCGACCACCGAGGTGAGCGCTTCGTCCGTCTCACGGTTTCGGATCCTCGCACGCGTGGCTCGTTGCTTCCGCGGTACGCTGCATTGTCGGGTTTGTCCGCGCGATCTCTAGGTGTTTTGGTCGATGCTGTGGTTTTGCGGCGCTGGTTCCGTGGTTCGGCTCGGCGCTCGGTTTCCCCGCTGCTGCGGTCGGTTGGGATCCGGATTTGGCGCTGGAGTTTTGTGTTTTGGTGCGAAAATGGGCTGTTGCGGCGGTTTGGAGCGCACGTCTAGGGTTGTAGTGCCTCCGATCAGTTGGGGAGAAGCGTGTGTTGCTGCGAATTGGACTGGTTCCTGCTCATGGTTTCGTGTCCCGTTCGGTGCTTCCGTTGTTAATTTAGGGCAGTTTCTGTTCGTCGATGCAATGCTCAACACTATTGCGTGGATTTTGAGAGGGTTTAGTGCAGGATGTGTCTGGACTCTAAGCCACCCGTTCCGCGTGTGCGCGCGCGCGCGTGTTGTGAAATTGGAAGTTTCGGTGTGCACGTGATCTAATGTTTCATTTGTTTTGATTATGGTGTGTAGCAACTAGCAAGCAGTGACAAAATTGTGGTAATTTTCTGGGTGTTAATATTTAGCTGTTAGCTTCAGCGTTGCAATAGGATTTTTGTTATGTGGAGGAGCTAGAGCTCGAATATAATTCACACTTTATTTTTTGCATGATGCTGTTTGACGATGCATTCTCTGTTCTCGAATATTGGCTGTCATGGGATACTATTATGAGCAGTAGAAAATTCCATTGAAGTAATGTAGTTTTTTACATGTTTATATGGTAATTTTGGGGAAACTAATTGCTAGTTATTTTTTCGATTGGGCACAGTGGTTTCCTATCGGAGGAATTTATAAATTCTTTGGATAATGTGGTGTCTCCCATGTTTCATTAATGTAACGTTGGGAGCTGAATACTTAGTTCAATGTAAACTGAATACTTAGTTGTTGGCTATAACTTCTGAAGGACATTTGGTGTGCTCCAGGTCTTCATCTTTTAGAAGCAGGGCTCTTCAATTTCTCACTCCTTATTTTTGTAGGGGTTCTCACGGTTTAAATGGCATCTTAAATATTCTCAATTATGTAGTGTGTAGCCGATAAACAAACTATGATTCTGTACAGACTTGTATTCCAGACTTCATTTGATGGTAGGTCTATTGTCAAAATAGAGCCTCACTTCTTCCAAATTTTGTCTCCAGATGTTAATTATCCTGTCGATAAAAAAAGCTGTGTTTTGATTGTCATATTCAAAGTTGTCTTGTATTTTCACTGTCTAACACTGTTGGCAATTGAACTACCAGACAGTTCAGTATTTCACTGCAACCATTTATTGATATCTAGTACAAGACTACGAGTCAAGATTGTCGGTCGAGTTCTAACTAGTTTAAGCATATGGTCTTCTTGCTTACTAGATTTCCCGGTCAATCTATAACTTCGAAGAAATCAGTGGTATGCTCATGATGGCATGTGCTCACACTATTTCTTGCCGTTGAGTGGGTCGCCTGATTGCCCTGCTCCCCATCCTTGCTGTTTTCTGCATCTTTGATTAGGTCATGCCCATCCAAATTTGGGCATTAAGTTCTTTGCTTGGCAAGGTTCCCTATTGTGTCTTACTACTTAGGTTGTTGGGTGGGTGGGGTGGGGTGGGGGGAGCTAGTTTCTCCCTCTGTTGTCCTGCTGATACTTTTTATTGCTTAAATCTAGGTAGTATTACCTGAATAGAGAGGGAGGTTGGATAATCCAAAATTCGATATAACTACATAAACTCTTCCACCTTTTGCTATTCGATTTTTTGTGACTCTACATGCTCCATGGTTCACACGTGCTTTGTTAGGTATTGACCGGTGAGTCTCCCTTGTACTATGTTTCTTTGGTGGTTCCTAATGTATTTCCCATTTCCTGTTGCATGTAGTCCAAGTTTGTTGGCACTATGGATGAATCATGAAAAAGAGCCGCCACTACTACAAATGCTAAAAATATAAGTTCATCCCTTGGTACATGTCTTGTCTTAGTTATTGATACTCGATCATCTGGGAACCTTGTTTCTTTGTATGAATATTTCTGATTGAAACTGCTTTTGAGTCATGTTCATTGTACTTGCCTCCTACTTATCAGCAGGAAACTAAACTAAACATATGGTACTTAACTGTGTTTGTAATTTTGTGCGGTAGACTTAGGAAATGTTTCTTCCTTTTTCATTGTAATAATTTGACCTGATGTATGCTGGTTGTTTGTTGTCAGATGATGACTTTGGTAATGATTTTCATTCATCTTGGAAGTTACCAAATCAGGAAAAGACACAATTGACTTCGATGTCGAGTCAGTTGCAAAGAGTAGCAAGGAGTTTAGCTTTGAAAACCTGTGAGTATTATGCTTGAAAATTTCCATAACATATGATGCAATCAAGTGGTCATTGTCTACTATCTACCATTATGGTGCTGCTGACAGTCTGTTTCTTTGACTAGGGATGATTTTGGGCTTGATGGAGCCTTTGACAAATTATCATAATTTAAAATGGGCATGCCTGATCTAGATTTCTCTAGTCCTCTCAAGAAAGTGAAGCACAACAGTTCAAATGGCAAACGATCTTTCTGAAGGGAAAAAAGAAACTGAAAAGGACAGCTTCTCCTTCTTTGATTTTAGAGAGTAAGTTTCACTGACTCCTGAAAATTCGTAAGTGCTCATCCCATAAAACTTCATGCATTTAGAATTTATTTTGTTTGCTTAAAGGCTGGGCAAGTTCAATCTTGACGCAAAGTTGGGAATTGAGGAAAATGGTATGAGTAGATTTACAGAAAAAGCTGACCCCATGTTTTCAGAGGGTAACAAGGATCCACAAAGAGGTCTTTCAGGCAAGGGCACTGATATTACTGAAGGTAATAAGAGTAAGGAACAAACACAAACACAAACACAGGATGCTTGCACTTTGGGGCCTACTCATTTGACAATGTTGTGGCAACTGTTGGGGTACGGGTCTAAAGACCGAGGGTAGGGCACTCACTCTTGAATGGTTGGTCATGCCACCGCCAAGGCTCTGAGGCTTAGATGAAGAGGAGGAAGAGATACTAAGAACTTTATTTATTCATTGCTTGATTAGTAATGTATACATGCTATCCCTTTTATAGGGACAACCTGATTTGACATCTAAGAAATAATCTATAAAGAAACCTACCAATGCAATATAATCTTTCTAACTATTAAAAATAATCTTCATAATAAATAAGATCATATCCTTGATAATAACTTGATAGATAAGGAATCCCAAAATACCCTACCTAATCAATTATTCTTTGTTCTAAGAAACCAATCAACAAGGCAAGGAAAATAACGGCGCTACAGTACCAGCGGGCACTGCTCACACACAGCTACAGTCAACGGGTTCTGTTTACGCGCCGCTCCAGCGCCCCGCGTCTTGCCCCGTAACATGTAGGAGACTGTAAAGAATGCCAATCGTCTACCTCAAAATTAATGCTGCTGATTCATCTGACGGAGTGCATGCATTTTTTCAGCGTTAATCCTGCAAGAATGGAACAAAATAAAGTAGACGTGGTGTGGAATGACAGGCATGGAGAGCACTCTAATGAGTCACACCCAACAAAAGCAGCTGTTAACAAATCTGCTCAGAATTTTCCTTGCAACGCTGTATCTGGTGAAGATCCAACACATTCAACAGAGACAGCAGCACCTGTGAACAGTAAAGAAGCTCCTGCAGTGGACCTTAGTAAAGTTAATATATCATGGGATAATAATGACAATGGGCAGTCAGTTAGTTCACAATCCAGGAACACCAGCTCTGTGAATCCCTACATCTCAAGAAGTTTTGTGGGTCACTCAGATTCCCAAAGTGACCAGAATGAGGTTGTGGAGGAAAGTGCATCTCTTAATGAAGTCAGTCATGGTACCCAATGTTGTAGAGACACTTCAATGATGCTTCTAAAGAAAACATCATGTGGGACAGAGAATGTTGAGGAAGGGGCTTAATGTCCAAAGAATCTCTCTTCATCAACGCAGAGGTTTGTCTGTCATCAGTTTCTTCCTCAACAAAATAAAACCTTCAACCTAGTGTTGACCAACTGTTCATTTTGGCAAGATATAGTCTATCTTAAATCAGATATCAATAACGTAGGATTAAGTGCATAGCTTGCCATGCTGCTGCTGGCGCACATATATCATTACACAAGGGCACAATGCAGGACAATGGAAACTTTACTTGTTTGTGAGCTAAGTTGTAGTTTTCTGCAGTGATTTCTTAACGGTTGACACTATTGTGATACATTTGATGCAGGGAAATCAGAAATGCCAAACCTGCATTGGTGAATGAAACAGGAAGCTTTTCTCTTCTGTCCAAGTCTGCAAATGTGAAAGCAAGCAGGCCTCCCCAGCTAACTCCAGACACAACCTTAAATCAATTAACTGGTGCCAATAACATGATAAAAAACAAAAAATACACATCCTACAGACTTGAAAAGGTGGTAGACAGATTGACCGGCTAGAATATACTCATAAATTGCTAATACTATCAAATAATGAATGTGCTTTTGTAAACGCAGGGGACACAAGCATGCACAACCTGAAAAATCTAAAATTGCTTCGGCAAAAACATACAGCAAGCCTGCATTTCATGGGCTGTCGACCACCTCCATGAATGCCAAACTTGGGAAACTATCACCCTTCAAATCTTGCAACATTATGAATGTGTTGGGTTAATTATTCTGCAGGTATTTACGTGGGTATGCCAAAACTGCTGTATTTTCTTTGCAATTCTGAGCTGTACATGCTATGATGTTAACATGGATGACATAATTCCATAAGCACTTTTAAGTTCCATCTGGTATAAACGTGCCTGATATTTTGAACGGACAGAAAACCCTTCTAAAGTTTCAGTGTTATTGGTTTGGCTCTTAACTAGCTTTTATTGGAAATGATGTGGAGCTTTATAGTTTATTGGAAATATGAGTCTTTATACATGGAAAGTGTAAATACCTGAAGTATTTTAAATATATCTTTCATGACGATGGTTACAGAGGTGGAATTGATGCATTGAATAGAACGCATGCGCATCACATCCATTTTTGCTTGTTTTCCAGTTTCCACTATGGCAGAATGCTCTTCGTTGCAGTATTTTATCCTTTTGAACTTTCCACAGGTGGCTAATAAGTTTTTTGCTATACAACATTTTGTACAATCATAGTATATTTTATGAGGTAGCAATGTACTCCTTCCGTTTACTTGACGTCCTATAATCCATGCCGTCAAGACTGCCAATAGGTTTAAAATTATCAAGATTGGCCATATGAAAATTATATAATTAGATTTTGTTAGATATGTCTCTTGTATATAGGGTGTTCTTTGCATACTTACTTACACCTATAACATGTATATTTTGGCCTTTAGCCCACTGGAATAGATGAAGGGTTTGGTATCAGAGCCATGGCTCTCTCACCAACCCTAACCCTAGCCACCCACTGCCGTCGCCCTTAGGCCGCCGCCGCCACCTAAGCGCTGCTGCCTTTCGTATCTCCTCAACGAACTCGCACCCTTTGGATCGGCTGTTGCTCCTCTGCTCCACTCCCGAATCTGAGCCACTGCCTCTCGGTGGCTCCCCTGCCCGAATCCACGCCGTCGCCGCCTCTTGGTGGCAACCCTGTCCCGGATCCGCGCCGCCGCCTCTCAGTGACTCAGGCCGACACCGCCTCCTCTACTCCTAGTGGCACCTTTGCTCTGCCCGGCGCCGCCCCTCTACTTCGGATCCTCAGCCCGGCTACACGCGGCCGCCTCCTTTGCTCCGCCCGACCTCCCCGAGTGCCCATCGCCGCCTCTGCTCTACTTGGCGTCGCCTCTTGTGCTCCGCCCGCCCATCCCACTGCTGCCGCCGCCCTCTCGGGCTCCCTCTCTTGACGCTGACCACTGATGGCTACAGCCGGTGGCTCCTTCGCCATCCCCCCCTGCGCGCGCGTTCGGTTTGATAGGACGAACTTCCTGTTGGAAAGTTGGAAATATGCTCTAGAGGCAATCATAGAGATGATTATATTTCATTATGTTCATAACATTGGATAATATGTTATCTTGTTCCTCGAATAATATCGTTAATATTTATTATCAAGTATGTGACTTGATTGTGAAACTCTATATTTCTGCGATGATTATTCTTAAACGTTCCCTGGTCGGAAACATATGAATAAACTAGTATATGTATTGGTTGATGACTATGTTTCACAAGTCATGGATATGGAGATATCAAACTAATAATATGGACACATGTTAGAGAACATGGTGTTGGATAAGACCTCACCTTGAGACACTATTGAGATTGTTATCATTCTATGTGTTGTTAGTTGGTCTCAAGCAATGATGATGTATAATCCTTAGACCTGAGATCAGCATGGTTTTCTACATGTGTAATAGTACTCTTAGGAGTTGCCAAACGTTACTCCGTAACTGGGTAGTTATAAAGGTAGCTTTCGGGTATACTATGAAATATGCGGAGGAATGTGATTGGTCGGATATGAGATTTGCCCCTCCTAACAGAACAGGAGAGATGTCTCTGACCCTCTCGTTGTGGTCGGATAAAGTAAGTGCATGACCATGTCACTAGTGGTCGAAGTGTTCGACCACGTGAAGTTATCCGACACTCGATCGAGAAAGTATTGAACAGTCTATGGATGACACAACATCTCACCTGGAGTTCAATCAGATATCGTGAGGCAAAGGGAGAATACATGAGTAGGTTGCTTAGTTTGATCAGTTACGGGCTGGTCGTATGGAGTTACGAGCTGGTCGTATACTAGTCGAACATAATCACAGAGTGGTCGTAACCTGGTCGTAAGGAGTTACGAACTGGTCGTAACCAAATACGAACTGGTCGTATAGAGATAGGATCTAGTTGTAAGTGATGAGGACCTGGTCGTAGATCATATTGCATTAAGGTTTGTCCGATATAATTTGTGTGTATTCGGGAATCGCTATGTTCTGCTAGGAACCGCTAACGACTCGTGGTTGAAAAGGGTTTCCGAGTCACAACCGATTACGCATAAACCTAACGGATCACACATTTAACGGGTTGGAACAAACCAGTACGGATACGATTCGTCAAACGTGTTCGGATAGGATTCATCACGAGCACTATATAAGGAGATGCTTGAGGCTGTGGCGAGAGATGAGTTGCTCCACCGAAACCCTAGCCGCCATCTTCCTGAGAGCTCTGTTGTGCGATTTGGTGCTAGCACACTGGCGTACGGTTGTTCCTTCCCTAGACGTGTGGATACCGTAGAGGCGCTACTGCGGTTGCTGTTGCGCTTGAGGACGATTCACGATCTTCATAAGGAACTGCAGAGGTTGCTAGAGGAGACGATTGACTCGCGAGGACGCTGGCCGATCGACTACGACCACTACATCGACGCGCTCTATGTTGGACCAGGCTGCTCCAACTCTTCTTCCGCTGCTCTGCGTGTCTGGTGGTAACGATCTGTGATCTTCTACTTGCATGGCTTCCTGATTTACGTGGTAGAATTTTTTGAATTGTTAGCTACCGTAGCCTACCCGTATCCCTACACTTCCGAGAGTGGGCTGGTCACCTGAGGATTCAACTCAACAGCTAGTGCCTCTGGGGTCACCTCACTAGCTACCAACCCTCTCCGTCTCGCTCTACGCCGCTTGTTCTGACTGCTCTTCCTGCTGGTTCTCGAGTCTAAGCTTTAGTGAAGAAATTTGCAACTTGAAGCTATGAGGGAATATACTTGAGAGCGATGGTCGACTGCTAACAATGAGATCGTATGAAGAATGCATCAACACCAATGTGTTTTGTCAGCTCATGCTTGACTGGATCACTGGCAATTTGAATGGCACTCGTATTATCACAAAAGAGGGGTAGGATTGTCACAAGGGACACCAAGATCAATCAAGAGCCATTGAAGCCAAATGATCTCTGATGTTGTAACAACAAGTGCTTGAAGCTCAGCCTTTGCACTAGAGCGTGACAACGCAGTCTGCTTCTTGGACTTCCAGGCAATAAGCGAAGTACCAAGAGAGATACAATAGCCAGTGATAGATCGGCGATCAGCAGGATCCCTCGCCCAAGTGGAGTCAGAGTAAGCGTGGAGCTAGAGCTGACTCGAACTGGTTTAGAACAGACGTCTGGACGTAGTTCCTCTCAAGTATCTCAACACATGAAGAACATGACCATAATGAACTGAGGTGGGAGCACTAACAAATTAGCTGAGCACATGAACAACATGAGCAATGTCTGGCCTGGTGACAGTATGGTTATCAAGTCGTCTACTAGTCGACAAGTCACCGGAGGATGACCGACTTGAGGCGTTGACTCAACTTGCGCCGGCAAGTCGGGCGACTGGTCGACTAGTCGTCGACTTGCCGGTCGACTAGTCGACCAGTCGGAAACAAGTTGGGCGACTGGGACGTGGGCCGGGCTGTCAGGGATTCATGGGCAGTGGCTAAGCAAAAAGGCAAGAGGGGGGAGTGAGCGCAGTCGGGCCTAACCTCACGAGCTCGGAGAGGGCCGCAGCCGCACAGCTCCCAGATCCGGTGCGCCGCGCCGCTGGCCAGCTCCCACCTCCTCCGCTGGCCTTCGGTCCTTCCTCCGCAACTGCGCAGCTCCTAGATCCGGTCTTCGCCGCGCCGTAGAGCTCTAGATCTGGGCTCCGAAGCCAGCTCCCACCGCGCCGCCGCCGGCCTTTGTCCTCACCCCTCGGAGGCAGCTCCCACCGCCCGCCACGCCTCCATCCTCCGTCTTGCTTTGGCCAGCCCGCCCGCTCCGTCGCCCATCGCTCAGTTATGCTCCTCTCCTGTAGTCCTCTACTCCTCTTTCTCTCCTCTGTTCCGCTGGAGTAAGGGAGGGAGGTCAGGGAGAGGGAGGGAGCTCGGTGGCCGACGCACTGGGGGAAGAGAGGGAAGTAAGGGAGGGAGCTCGGTGGCCGGCACACTGGGGGAAGGGAGGGAGGTAAGGGAGGGACCGAGGGAGTTCGGTGGATTTGGGGCCGATGTGCACTAGCTAGTCACTGATGTACAGAGTCAGAATATATACATGTGTACATACATATCACTGTCATATGAACAGTACCTGTCGACTAGTCGACTAGTCGGCAAGTCAGTCACTACGAGAGTAGTGTCGACTTGCCGACTTAATAACCTTGGGTGACAGTGAGATAGATAAGGCTCCCAACAAGCTGACGATAGCGGAAAGGATCTGTCAAAGGTACATAGTCTGTAGGTCGAAGCTACAAGTGAAGCTCCATGGGTGTGGCAGCAGTACGAGTATTAGTTATCCCAAAGCGAGCAAGCAGATCCTGAACATAGCGATGTTGATAGAGATAGTAGCCATCACCGTTAGAATGAACCTCAATTCCTAGAAAATAGCTTAATGGTCCCAAATCGGACATCACAAATTGTTCACTCAATTTCTTCTTGACAAAAGCTATGTAGTCCATGTCATCTCCTGTGATCAGCATATCATCTATGTACAGAAGAAGCAAAGTACGACCTCGCTGAGAAGTGTGAATAAACAAGGCAGGGTCATGCTCACTCGGAGTGAAACCAGTAGCTCGAATCATAGAACTGAAACGCTCGAACCAAGCACGAGGAGCCTGCTTGAGACCATATAGAGCACGCCTAAGGTGACAAACATAGCCTGTAGGAGCCTCAACACTTGGGGGTAGCTGCATATAGACCTCATGTAGATCACCATGAAGAAAAGCATTCTTGACATCCATCTGAGATATAGTCCATGTGCGTATTGCTGCAACTGCAATAAGAGTATGGACTGTGGTCATCTGAGCAACTGGAGCAAAAGTCTTATCATAATCTCGACCATACGCCTGCTGAAAACCTCTTGCAACAAGACGAGCTTTGTATCGCCCTACTAACCCATTTGACATATTCTTTATTTTGTACACCCACTTGCAAGTGATAGGAACAGCTCCAGATGGTAGCGGAACAAGATCCCAAGTGCCTATACACTCTAATGCTGTGAGCTCCTCTGTTATAGCCAACTGCCACTCAGGTACACTACAGCCTCTTGATAGGTACTCAGCTCAGCTACTGCACTTGTACGAGAAAAACCCCATCTCTCTAGTGCTTGAATAGAAGAACGATCACGTAGAACATATCGTGATGTAGTAGAACGATCGTCAGAGTCAATGGTACTAGCCGGAGGATCAAGTGGAGGAGAGGAGTAGTGAGGATCAGAAGGAACTCTCTGTCGGCGACTATAGTGGAAGGGAAAAGTGGAAGTGTCAGAAACTGGTGGAGCTGGTAGAGAAGGCACACTAGAAGGTGAAACTGGTGGAGAGGATGTATCTGGAGAAGGCAAGTCTGATGAAGGAATGGGAGGTAGATACAAAAAGGAAGTGAAATCTGTGGAAGGAGAAGTGGGATGTGTAGAAGAATGATGAAAGAAAGGTCGTCCGTCATCAAAAGTCACATCACGAGTGGTGCGAATGCGACGTGCTGAGGGATTATAGCAACGATAGCCCTTATGCTCAGGATTATAACCCAGAAAAACTCACTCAACTGACTGAGGGTTTAGTTTTGTGCGCTCACGAGGTGTTAGAAGAACATAGCAGACAAAACCAAAAACACGAAGATGAGCATAGTGAGCAGGTGCTCTATATAAGACCTCACCAGGACATTTGCCCTGAAGCTTGGAAGAGGGTTGACGATTAATAAGATAGACTGCTGTAGATACCGCTTCCCCCCAAAAGTGGAGGGGACAAAGGAGGAAATGAGAAGAGTAGAAGCAGTCACGATGATGTGATGGTGTTTGCGCTCAGCAACACCATTCTAAGCATAAGCACTAGGACACGAGAGCTGAGGAAGAGTACCCTCAGAAGAAAGGAACTGACGAAAGGCTGAGGAAAGATACTCTCCTCCAAAGTCAGAACGGAAAACACGAATGGAAGAAGAAAATTGTGTATGAACCATCTTAGCAAAATACTGATAAATGGAAATCAACTGAGAGCGATGTTTCATAAAATAGATCCAAGTATATCGAGGGTGATCATCAACAAATATGACATAATAACTATGATCACCCTTCGAAACAAAAGGAGATGTACCCCATACATCTGAATGCACCAAATCAAAAGGATCAGAAGATTGAGAGGTACTCCCCAGCTTACAACCAATACAATGAAAACTAGACTCAATAGTGACATGACCTAAGGAACCCCGGTGAACTAGAGTGGTGAGGCGAGCTCTACAAAGATGACCAAGTTGATGATGCCACTTGCTGAAGGAAGACCCAACAGGAGACTGAGATGATGACAGAGTAGAAGACACTAAGGCCTTCGATGTACTGGTGGAAGGAAGATGTAAGGTGTCCAAGACATAGAGACTTGGAGCGCCTCTACGGCGATGGCCGAGACCAATTACTCTTCTACTCTGACGATCCTGAATGAAGCAAGAAGAATCATCAAATCCAATGAAACAATTCATATCAGTGAGTTGACCAATAGAAAGAAGATTCATAGATAGCTGAGGAACAAAATACACATCAGGAACAGAGAAGCGAGATGTAGAGAGAATGCCCCGATGGGTAATAGAGCAAGGTGTACCATCAGCAGTGTGGACATATGTAGCATCAGTCATGGGCCTACGAGCAACAAGCTGAGAGCTGTCAGATGTGACATGAAAAGATGTGGATATCAGGGGGATATGCCCATGATCTTAGGATGATGAAACAATTGGCAATGTGGTTTTTGGTTTGAAGTTTCATGTGTTTTCGATAAAGTTTCAGATCTGTCAGGTCAGCGGCGGTCTGACTGGCTTTTGTGCTGAATGTTGATATAAGTGGTGAGTTGATTTTGGGATAGGTCATATCCATATTTGTTAATGTATATGTGTTGCATATTGCATGTTTTGGCTAACGTGGGTCAAGTTGTGAAGAACTTGTTCCGGATTCGTGTTTGCTTGTCTATTCTTTGTCGGGTGGCTTGCGAGTCAATGACGGTCAGCGGCGAGGAGGATCGGGACTAAGCTTGGAGAGCTGAGGTCCAGAACGATCATGGATGCTGTGAGGTCAAGTGACTCAAGCATGGCGCAGAATAGACATGGATGACCGAACGGGCGGTTCGGTGTGACTGGTTGGATCAAGCGGCGCGGGAGTCGTTGCAAGTGCTCAGTGGTGCCGGTGGGATCCGGACGGGAGAGACTTGACGACATGGAGCCGTTGATCAACATACACGTGGTGAAGCAGGCGATTGCTTCAACTGGAATGGACTCGGTCTTTTAGAAAGGATCGAGAAGGGGTATTTTGGTAATTTTACCAAATACCGCCTTGGTGACCTTTTGACTAAGCCGCAGCGCGGGTCAGCGCATGGTGAAGCGGTTTAGATCAATCGACGATGAAGACGGCGCTTTGAGATGCGTGCATGTGTGTTCCGTTGATGTTGGGCCTTAACGGAAGCCCATTAGGGTAATTCTTCTAGAAGGTTTTCTAGGGTTAGAGATTTCCCTATAAAAGGAACAGTAGAAGGGAGTGATTGTGCTGCTGAAAAAAAAATTGGGGGCTGCCTTTGGGAAAAATCTGGAGCAGTGGCGGCGCCCCCTACCAAAAAAAAATTTAGCGGAGCTCGGCGGCGGCCTGGAGTCCAAAGAAAATTAGGAGCTTTTGAGCGGCGCTTGTAGAGAGTGTGGCGTCGCCCCGCAGAAATCTTGCGCCGGTAGAGCCCTGTTGAATTTATGCGGCTTGTGCGTTACTGTTTGATTTGATTGCTCAAAGGGTGTGCAGGCTCTGTGATAGAGTTCCTTGTCCTTTTGGTTCTTGCGACACTGTGCACCCGTAGAAACTAGAAACCGAAAATAGGATCTTGACAGTAGCTGCTGTTTTTTTTAATCTATTCTTGATCCGATCCAGGGTTCGGTTCCTGCCTCTGCGTGTATTGTTCTGGACCTCATTTGCTGATAGAAACCGAGTTCGAAAGATCGAGCTTTGTCTTGAGCTCTGCTTGGATTGTCCCATTGATTTGGGATTCCCTGTTTTGAGATTTTATTTTATTTGGGCTGTAGTCCTCTGTGTTTGACTTCGGCGCTGCTCTTTGGTGCGTCCGGTTCCCTGATGGCGAAATCTGAAGTCCTGTGCGGCAGCTGCTCGTTGATGCATGAAAGCTTTGTATGCTGGCGACCGAGTTCCTTGTTTTAATTGAAAGGAGTTTTGAGTTTTATTTATTTGCTTGGTGGCTTTGGTCGCTTATGGCGCCTTACTCTGGAAAAATCAAAGGCGCTGTGGCAAAAAAACCGATCTGATGGCGGCGCTGGGCGCCGGGGCTTGGCAATGGGCGCTCTGTCCTCTTCGTAATATGGCGCCCAGTTTGTTTAGTTTATTTTTTGTCCGCTCGGCTGCATGGTGTTTCTGATGGATTGTCCGCTCGGCTACTCAGAGAAATGAAATCACTGTGCTGCACCCTGTTCTTAGCTTATCTTTTCTGCTGCTTGTCGGCTCAGCGGTGTGAGATTTTTGTCCAGTGATTGCTGTGTTTATAGCAGGTTCTGTCGGCTCTAGTTGATCTCCAGTGGTGATCGCCGATTTATTTTCTTGCGTGTCCTTTGCATCGATTGAGCTGGTTTTTGGGAATGCCCGATTTGAGTTTAGTTTCATTCATTGCTTGGCTGCCCCATGTTGCGACCGATTCCTTTGCATTGAGTTGAGGTTTTTTAATTGTTGAGCACTTTCTTTGTTTTGGATTACTTTATTGCCGTGAGTGCCTCCATTGATGCGAGTTAAGCATTCGGTTGAGTCCCAATAATTCTTTGTTCATGCTTTGTTTATTCTTATTTGCTATCAATTGGTCCGACTGAATTTGTGCTCAAGAACAGAGGTCGGCTGCGGCTGCGTATTTTGTCGGACGAAGAAATTTGCTTGATGATCTTTGTGCATGCGGCGGCAGCTGAGCATGCTTTGCTCTGTAGACAAGAGATGTAGCAGTTTGCTTATTGCTAGTAGCAGAAGCTTTTGGCATTGACATGTTGATGTGCTTGATGCAGCTTTTAGTTGATTAGGCTTTTGTTTCGGGGTTTTGATCGGATTCAACACAGGTCATCCGCTGTGCCTATATACAGATCTTTATAGCTTTTATAGCTATTGGAGTGAAAGTGGTGTTGAGTTCGATCGAGGTGAAAAATAGAGAAAGCGTCTATTCACCCCCCCCCTCTAGTCGCATTTCCGGTCCTACAAAAGAGGCATCTGAGTCCAGAACCCAAGGATGAGCAGCGCTAGAAGCAGAAGGTGCAATTGATGTCATAGCGCATAATCGATTGAAGTCACAGTAGATGTGGATCTTGCGCGATGGGATCGCTCTAGTAAGTGCTCCGGAAGGCTCAGTAGGTGCTCCACGACGGCGGTCAGATGGTTGTCTAGCACGATAAGCAATAAGCTGATCTGGATGTAACTTGAAACATTTGTCAACATGATGACCAGTCTTCTTGCAATGGGAATAAACCAACACTCTTGTGGATGTCGCTCTGGTAGATCTAGACCGCTGTGAGAGACTCAGGACAGCATGTGGTAAGGATCTTGAGACAGACATAAGGGAATGAAGACGAGTCTCCTCTGCAATCAAACTAGAGAGCACCATAGTCAAAGTCGGTGGAATCGGATAGTTGAGCAACTGATTACGAACAGGCTCAAACTCCGATCGAAGCCCCATCACAAACTGATACATGAGCGTCTGCTGAGCATACTCATCTTTGGCAGCACAAGACTGACAGGCAATAGCAGCCTTCGGTGTCATAAACTCTAGAGAACCAGTGATATGAGTGAAAGCACTGTAATACTCCTCCACTGACTGATCCGGCTGCTGTTGAAGACTATGAATGTTCTTGAGCAATGTGAAGCGAAGAGCACCACTGGACTGAACACATCTCTTCTTAAAGTATGTTCACATCTGCTTGGCGGAAGTATGATACTCAAGACTCATCCGCAGTGAAACATCAACACTCAGCACAATGTCGGGCATAACACGATCACCTTTTTTCTGCCAAGCCTTTAATACCTCAACATCAACCGTCTTCGGATCAGGAGGATCATCAGTCAAATGAGAGGCCAAACCATAACCCCTGAGAGTAGTTTTGACTGAGAATGCCTATGCCTGGTAGGTCAACCCATTGAGCTTGATGTCCGTGAACACAAGAGATGAACTTCCCCCAAACGGATCTAGCCATACCACACAACAGTACAAATCACAGTAGCAACAGAGCAACAGTAGCAGATCAGCAGTATCAATCATAGTAGCAATAGAGCAACAGTAGTAGTACTAATCACAGCAATACAGTAGCAGGTTAGCAGTACGTATCACAGTACAGAGCAACACAATACTAAACAGGTACCATGGCTTGTGCACAGAGGAGATACTAGAGGAGGACCACCGGGCGGAGGACTCACGGGCGGCGTGGATCCAGAGGAGGACCACCGGGCTAGAGCCGAGGCTGACTGTAGATCCAGGCGGCGCGCTGTAGACGCCGAGATGAAGATAGGCGCGGCCGCTGGCGCTGATCTAGAGAGGACCGATGACAAACAATGGCCTCCAGGCGGAGCAAGAACAATGGGCGGTGGAGAACCCATAGGAGCCCAAGAGGAAGGTGAGGCGTGGGCATTGAGCTCGATCCGGATCCAGTGCAAATCAAGGCATCGAGCGCAAGATCCGGGCGGAGGACAGTGTGAAGACGAGGCGTCGGGCGGCGCAGAGGTAGCAGAGGAGGCGGCGTGCGCGAGGACGAGCTCATGCGCCGTTGGGCTAGCTGGGAGTAAGGAGGCGGCGCGGATCCGGTCGTCTCCTGCGACGACGGCGCTGATCCGGGACCAAGGAGGAGGAGGCAGCGTAGATCCGGGAGTAGGGGCCCCGAGGCGAGGCGAGGCAGAGCCGACGGCGACAGCCCGAGGCTAGGACGATGCCGGATCTGGTCGGGTGACGCGGTGGCCGGCTTGGAGCAAAGGACCGACTTGACCAGGATGGCAAGCTCGGGGATGTCCTGCTCAGGCCCTCCGGCCCGAGCGAAAGCTCCCTGCTGGTAGAAGCCAGCGGCGGTGGAGTGGAGCTAGGGGCTAGGGTTAGGGTTGAATGGCTCTGATACCATGTTAGAAAGATAAGACTATGGTTTGTTATTCACTGCTCTGCATCTTATTCATTAATGGAGGGGATATATATATAGACATAGATACATGGGCCTCATGGGCTACAAGGGCCATATGAGCCAAGAGAGAGAGAGAGATAGAATGTAGAATATACAATACTATTAACACCAACCACCTGCTCTTCTCCTGCGTGCCTAAGCCTCACTGCTCTGCTTCGTGTGCGAGCTCGGCCGCTGACACCGCCCCGAATCAGGCGTCGCTTGCCCCCTAGGGCCCTGGATCCGCCATGGTAATTGGGAGCTTCTAGTGCAGTGGATGGGTTGTTCTCTGGCCGACGCTACATGAGAGAAATTGGATGATTTTAGCAGTGTTATCCTTTATTTCAGCTCGAAGACAAGTTGTTTCGTGGAGACGGAGGTAATGTTGTGGATGCATTTGTTGGGAGGACATACCAGAGACGCAAGCGCAAGAGCAGCAAGGAGGATTTGGCAGGGGAGCCTTTGACTGGCGCCGTTGAATCCGAACCGGATTCGGTTCCTGTAGCCATCACGTAATCGACACGACCACTGTTGCCGGTCAGGCAGTAGCTTGATTTAGGGAAAGAGGTAAGGATAGTTAGGAAGAGATAAGTTAGTATCTCCTTAAGAGATTTGTTATGAATAGCGCTTGTATTACCAGGGGGCCAAAGGGCTTGAATATATATACAAAGTACAGGAGGTGAATATGCAAATAACTCCTCATAACAATGGGGAATAACACACTATACATATATCTCTAACACCCCCTCAAACTCATGGTGGATCAATAACATTGAGTTTGGAGAGGTAGAAGCCGTGTTGTGCTCGAGTCTGGGCCTTCGTGAAGAAATCCGCTATCTGAAGCTCCGAAGGCACATACTGAAGAGCAATCACCTGATCATGCACACAAGACCTCATGAAGGAAGCATCAACACCAATATGCTTAGTGAGCTCATGCTTCATAGGGTCACAGGCAATACTGATAGCACTTGTACTGTCTGACAAGAGAGGAGTCGGTGTAATGACAGAAACACCAAAATCCTCAAGTAACCACCGTAGCCAAGTAATCTCTGCTGTCAAGAGAGTCACCATAACTCGACCTCTGCACTCGAATAGGACAACTGCAATCTGTTTCTTAAATCTTCAAGCAATGAGAGAACCACCAAGAAAAACATAGTAAGCAGAGATAGACCGGCGATTAGAGGGATCGCTGGCCCAAGTAGCATCCAAATAAGCCTGAAGCTGTAACGAGTTGGAGTGTGGAAAGAAGAGACGGCGAGAGATAGTCCCACGAAGGTATCGCGGAACTCGAAGAAGGTGGTCAGAGTGGACTGAGTGGGAGCAGAGACGAACGGACTCAAAATGTGGATTTGGATAAGTGATATCCTGGACGAGTAATGACAAGGTAGACAAGACTCCCAACAAGATGGCGATGGCGAGTCGGATCGGAAAGAGGCTCGCCATCGAGGTCGGAGGTGAACATTGAGCTCCATGGGAGTCTCAACGAGACGTTGATCGATGAGAGAGGCGCGATCAAGAAGATCCTGAATATACTTCTCTTGGGACATAAAGAAACCATCTGGAGTGGAAGTAACCTCAATCCCAAGGAAGTAACGAAGAGCACCAAGATCCGACATAAGGAATTGCTCACTAAGACGAGCCTTGACAAAGGCAATGTACTCAGAATCATCCCCAGTAATGATCATATCATCAACATACAGAAGAAGAAGAGTCCAACCACGAGACGAAGTGTGGACAAAGAGTGCAGGACCATGATCACTAGCTGAAAAGCCAGCAGCAGTGACCATAGAGGAGTAGCGCTCAAACCATGCATGAAGGGCTTACTTAAGGCCATAGAGGGAGCGACGAAGGCGACAGACCATGCCCTCAGGAACAGAATACCCAGGTGGCGGATGCATGTAGACATCCTCACACAACTCACCATTAAGAAAGGCATTCTTGATATCAAGCTGAGAAACAGACTAGTGGCGAATAGACGCCACCGAAAGAAGAGTGTGGACAGTGGTCATGTGGGCCACAGGAGCAAAAATCTCGTCGTAATCACGACCATGCTCTTGCTGAAAGCTACGAGCAACAAGATGCGCCTTATAGCGCTCAAGAGAGCCATCAGAGTGAGTCTTAATCTTATAGACCCACTTACACGTGATGGGACGAGAGTGAGATGGAAAAGGAACAAGATCCCAAGTACCAATACGCTCGAGGGCAGCAATCTCCTCGGCCATGGCATGCTGCCACTCAGGGTGAGTAACAGCATCTCGGTAGGAGATAGGCTCATGAGTAGCTGCACCAGCAAAACCAAAACGGGCAGGGGGCCGAATCGACTGGCGATCGCGGAGTCCGTAGCGAGGAGAAGATGACCCATCAGGGGAAGATGGATCATCAGGAGAAGATGGAACATCAGGAGAAGATGGCACATCTGGAAGATACTCAATACGAGGTCGATAAGTGTAGAAGAGAGGGGAAAAAGGTGCTGTAGTGGGAGGAGCCTGGGGAGCCACAGGAGACGAAGCAGGCGGCGGCAATGGCGAAGAGGCCACAGGAGGAATATGTGGAGATTCAGTGGGACGGGTGGATGAGGGCAAGACAGATATAGGTGTATCTGGAAAGGTAAAAAAAAACAGAGACTCCACAGAGGAAGCCGAAGGAGTGGCAGGACGTGGGTAGAAGGGACGAGACTTTTCGAAAGTCACATCCCGAGAAATCCGCATCCGTCGACCAACAGGATCCCAGCACCGATAGACTTTGTGCTCGGCATTGTATCCCAGAAAGACACACTCAAACAGACTGAGCAGTCAGTTTGGTGCGTTCTCGAGGGGCGAGGAGAACGTAGCAAACACAGCCAAACAGACGAAGGGCAGAGTAGTCAGGAAGAAGACCACAGAGACGCTCAACAGGGATCGCACCCTAAAGAGCAGAAGAGGGCTGGATGTTGACGAGATAGGTGGCAGTGGAAACAACCTCGGCCCAAAAGTGCGGTGGAATAGAGGCGGCAATCATTAGTGCACGAGCCGTCTCAAGGAGGTGACGCGCTTGCTTGTAGCAGCGACACCATTCTGAGCATGAGCACTAGGACAAGAGAATCGAAGCGAGAGTGCCCCTCGCCAAAGGAAGCTACGCAGGTAACGAGAGAGGTACTTGCCAGCAGAGTCAGCACGAAAGACACGAATAGGAGTGGACAACTGTGTGCGAACCATAGTGGCAAATCGTTTATAGATAGACAAGGCCTCACTACGAGAATACATGAAATATATCCAAGTGTGGCGAGAGAAATCATCTATAAATATGATATAATATCGATGACCCCCTTTCGAAACGAAGGGAGCCGGACCCCAAACATCTGAATGAACAAAATCAAATGGACGCTGAGACACTGACTCACTATGAGGATAAGGAAGCTCAATCTATTTACCTAACTTACAGCTCTGACAATCTAAAGACCGTCTCACGAGATGCAGACCCGAAGGCCACGATTTAACTAAAGGCGATAGAGCGAGATCCACAGATGACCAAGGCGGTGATGCCCTTCTTTGAAAGAGTTGGTAGATGGAGTGGCAGAAGCGGAGAGACTTGCGGCTACGGTGGCAGCAGAAGGAAGGTGAAGCCAGTCAAGCTCCCAGAGACATTGTGAGTCAAGGCGTCGAGGGCTAGAACCAACCAGAGCTCTCGTGTGGCGGTTCTGAACACAACAAGAGTCAGAGTCGAGAATGACCTGACAACCAAGGTCAGTAATCTGCTTAGCAGAAAGAAGCTGCATGGTAAGGCGATGAACATAAGCAACGGAAGGAACATGAAAAGATGAGTTGCTAAGAGGTCCTCGACCAGAGACAGAAAGAGAGGTACCATTAGCAGTAAGAATACTAATAGGAGAATCAAGAGGTGTAATGAAAGACAGAGTGGAAGAATCAGAAGTCATGTGAAAAGATGCTCCAGAATCAAGAATCCACGGGGAGGTACCTGACTGTGTAGGGGTGGTTTCAGCGATGCAGAAGAGTCGATGGCGAACCCGCAAAACACTGCCGAGGAGAACACAGGCGGCAAGCGGCGTCAAGTCAGCTATCTCCGGCTCAGTGAGAGAAACTACTGAAGGAGTCGATGCAGAAGCACCAGTGCTAGTGCTAGTAAAGAACGGTGTGAAAGATGCTGCTGCTTCTTATAGCACTAGGACTCAATGTGGCCGACCTTGTCGCAGTAGGAGCAGTGAGGATGGCCATCACCAGATGGAGGGCGGCCACCACCACCTGTGGCAGCCGCTAGAGGAGGCAGTGTGCTGAAGCGTGGAGCAGTCGGTGTAGCAGATGGATGAGCGGCGAGCACAGAGGGGAGTGGCATTAGACCAGCACCACTCAAACGAGTCTCCTCTGCGCGTATCTCGGTAAGAGCCTCCAGGAGAGTGACACGAGGGTGGCGTGCAAGGAGCTGGGCACGCCTCTGCTCAAATTCAGGACGAAGGCGAGTAAGGAAATCGTAGACACTGAAACTCTAGGTCAGCATGTACAGCCCGGCGGCCGCGGACGAAGCGGCGGCCAAGCGGTGCGGAGAGAGTCCACCGCGCTAGACGATGAGAGCTCTGGCGTAAAAGCGTCAACAGTAGCATCACCCTGCTGAAGAGAGTGCTCCTGGCGGACCACGGACGGGTAGAGGGCATCACCAGAGGGCTCGTGGTGCTGACAAAGGTGAGTCCACATCTGGAAAGCCGAAGGGAGTCCCACAACCTCAGAAGAGAACTAAGGCTGGACACTGGCGATGAAGACAACAGAGCGTCGTTGTCATACCACTGAGTGTAGGCAGTTAGTCGATCCTTGTAGGAATCTAGAGCCTCTTGGTAGGCGGAGGCAGCCTCATCATCGATAAAGCGGCGGCCTTAGCGGCGACCTTGTTGGTTTGTCGAAGCGGCCTTGACAGCGTAAACTCCGTCGGAGGAGTAGGGCAAGACGGGTAGGTGACATCGCCAGAGAGGACGCCCCAGAGACGAAGACCACATATGTGGATGCGCATGTGAGACATGAAGTCGGTGTAATTAACACCATCGAAGATCACCGGACAGCGAGGGAGGGAAACGGTGCCCGACGACATTGTACCCTTTTTTTTACTCAAGGGCCGGCTGAGTTAAAACTTGGCCCAACATGAGCCGAATGCTCTCACGATAAGCGCCGCAGGGGAACTAGGGTTCCCCGGCAACGACTTCGCATAGCGGCGGCGGTGGGTGGGTGGAAGCGACCCGTCGGCGGCGGTGGGTGGAAACAACCGGCGGCGGCGGCGGGTGGAAGCGACCTCGGCGGCGGCCCCGGCGGCAGCGGCGGTGGGTGGAGCGACCCGGCGATGACCGTGGCGGCGAACCCCAGAGACCGGCGGCGGTGGTGCGTCTGGAGACAAGCGGTGGCAACCCGAGCGCCAGCGGTGGCGCGACAGGCCGACTCAAGCCGAGGCGGAGGCGGCGTGGAAGCCGCTGGGTGCATGGCTCTCCCGCAGGCGGTGTTGATACCCACACGGCGCACGCGGAGGCGGCGTGGAAGCCAAGGATTCGATTGGGAGACGTCAAGATGACGACAAGGCAGCGACCTCCAGACAAGAGGTGACGCCGTCGGATCCGAGAGGCGGCGGCGGGGCGACGGGAAAAACCTAGGTAGGCTTTGATACCATGTTGTGAATAGCGCTGGTATCACCAGGAGGCCAAAGGACTAGAATACATATACAAAGTACAGGAGGTGAATATGCAAATAACCCCTCATAACAATGGGGAATAACACACTATACATATATCTCTAACAAGATTGAGTTGGATATTGAGTTAGAGATTGAATTAGAGTTTGAGTCATTTCCTTCCCGAATTCGTTGTGCTGTTCTGATTTCGGAAATACCGAAATCCCTTGCGCCTAGGCTATAAAGGCAGCATATGTAATTGAGAGAAGGCAATCAAGAAATAAACTTAGCTTCGCTTATTCATCTAGTCGGCAGTCAGAGCCTCGGTCGGCCAGGAATCCATCCCGCCGAGCTCGAGGGCGACATCGCCTCTGCCGGTTATCCTTCACCTTCCTCATCTCCCACGCCACATCACTTATCCACCTTTTTAGTTGATATAGCTTTAGAACTTTACAGTTGGATTTTGGAAAACTTCAGGAGGAGTTTCTCTCAAATTTATCAAATTATGTTTTACTTTCCTAATATTCTATTCTTCTGCAAAGTAATAAATGACATTGTCACAAAAGGTTCAGGGTGGATCTTCCTATCCAGCATCAGTAATGTTTTGGTTTCATAAAGATAGATGAATAGCGCAAGACCTGACTAGAATGGTTTATTTCCTTTTTGGATGGTGCACTAATCACTAAATTTGTCTTTGAAGCAATTGATATTTGTGTCTTTTTGCTCTGTCTGAACTGTTTTCTTTAGCGTGATGCTTATATACACGTGTTGACACGTAGAGGGATCTAAATTAACAGTTACCACTTGCAATGATATGTGAAATTTTCTGTGTTTTCATGTCTTACTGTGCAGATATGCATTTTATTGAAAAGGAAACATGCAGAAGCTAAGGAACTAGCAGTCCAGGCTATCGTTAACGACAATATGATTCTGATGTTAATCCACCCAATGTTTGAGGAGAAAATATCCTATTCCTACTGTTAACTAATTCACATGTTACCACTGTGCAAGAACAGGATGAAAAGAGTATGGCTATAAAATGCAAAATATTTTTTTCAAGTGCTTCTTCTCAATGTTCAAGAAGGCGCTAGGTGCTATTCGGACAGTTGCCCGACACATAGCGTCTATGCGGCCGCTAGTGCAGAGCAAAAACATTCACAAATGATACTATTGTTAATGGGCTTAAAACCCAATCCATTGGCCCATCTCAACCAACCGGCCGGCCAGGCCCAACCCGAGCCACGCACGCTCTCTCAGTTTCGGCTAACCTTACCTTATCCTCACGACCTCACTTCACTCTCTCTCTCTCTCAGCCGCCCCCTCTCGCTCTTGCTCTCCCTCTCCGGACTGACCGCCGCTATCTATACCATAGGGGGGGGGGTAGCTGAGGGGGCGCGAGGGGGAGCAGGCGAGGTGAAGGCGGACGGCGGTGAAGACAGGCGACGGTGATAGGGAAGGCCAAATTGAGCGGTGGGGAGCTCGATTCGGTGTCAGCGGAGGCTGATTCGGCGCCAGCGACAATACAGGAGCAGAGGTGCGAGTCGAAAAAACCCTAGCTCCACACACGCTTGCTTTTATACACCCCTCCCTCTCAGAATTTTTTTTCCTTTCGTCGCCTTGGACCGCCTCCCCTGCCTCGGGGGCCGCCCAGCACCGCCGCGCCTTGGACCGCTTCGGCCATCTTGGAGCGTCTAGGCACCTGACTAGGGCCGTAGTCGCGGCGGCCAGCTGGCGTCGCTTAGGCAGGCATTTAGACCGATTTCGTGAACACTGTTTCTTTTTATCCTGAAAAACTGCCAAGTAACTAATAGCATCTTTTTCTAAAAAGTAATTGAAAAAAAAACTAGAGAAGGCACAACAGAAATTTTCTTGGTCTAATTTTGAGATTTGGGAAAAGCCCCACATCGTTACATGATTGCTTCTAGGCTGCCCGCTGATCCTAGAAGTCAATAACTTTTTTTGTGATTGAGCAAACAAAAGTTAGATCTGTGGACTTTTAGCCCCATACAAGTTTTGTCAAGGCTAGCATATGTTATGAGGATATATTCTGCGATCGTGCTGCTAAGTAGCATACTTCTATATCTAACTGTGTTCTTTTAGTTTAGCATTTTAGGATCAGTCCATAAAGAGCATTATGTTATTTAGTAGAGTTGTGGGATCCAAATTGAATTTTAAGGTAGTGCCACAAAATGACGTTTGCTTACTTGTCTGTGTTGGACAGCATTTGAATGTGCCTTGCATTGAGTGCACCCCTATCAGATTACTTTATCTTCTTGTTTAGGCTTGAAAAAGTTTATATTGATTGGCTGGACAACCCTGTGGTTTCTATTAGCTGTATCAACAAACTTTTTATCGATTGAATCATCAATATTATCTTTACTGGAGTCTCTTTTGTCCTACTCCTATCCGCTACGACTAAAAATGATCACCAGTTTTCAATGGTTTCATCGAACAAAAGCCCTATCTCTGAAGTTCTTCAAGTTGCTGCTGGTATCTGCACCCACGAGCCCCTCCTGCGCCGCTCGCCACTCCGGCGGCAGCGGCCTCGTCCAAAAGCCTCCCTCCCCTCAGCGTCTCTCCAACCCAGCGCCGCTTGCAGCTTCGACGACGGCGCAGCCGCTCTCAATGGGCTCTTCCTCCCCTAGCCTAGATTTCAAAGCTGCGGTCGTCAGAAAGAAATCCGAGAAGGAACGTCGGTGGATCGAATCCACCCTCTCCAGCCCAAACTTGGTGGAATCCCGACGCCGTGGGTCGCCGATGAGGTTGTCATCCCCAAGCCCGGTCGCTAGGGGGCTTCGGCCGCTGAGCCCTCTGAAGGCTCCTGGCCTTTTGACTACTCAAGATAGAAGCAAGGGAGTCCTTTTCCTTGACGATGGGTTGCCTCCTCCGACGTCAGCTGCCAATCCTGCTCGGTCGTCAGAGGCGGGCATCTGGCAAGAAGTTCGCTGGCACCGCTCCTGGCGACGGAGGACCCCACCTCCTCGCGCGCAAACACTCGTGTCATGTTCGGTCCCGCGCGACCTTGTAGGCTTGTGTTTCAACTGCTTCGCCGATGATCATGTTGCAGAAATCCGACGCGCTGTTTCCGTTGCAAGGTGGGACACGTCTACTCGCTGCAAAAAAGCAGCAAGCCGCACCGCAACGCGGCCACCACTTGTCGCAGACCTATGGAATGTTCTTCTGTCGTGCCTGAGGGTCGTCGCCAAATCGGCATTGCGTCGTTCGCCATCGGTAGCCTTCGGCAGTACCAGACGCTCATCTCCACCTCAGCGCCGCTGAATTGCATCTCAAGCCCCTTGCCTCCCAACGGCGGCTCCTTTGCCTCCAGTCACCGAAGCTCGTACCACCCATCGAGGTGGCAAGGGTTTCCTTCCACCACTTTTTGGAGATGTGGACGACGAGTTCCCCCAGGGAATCCCTTCAACCGTCCAGACATGGAAACTTGTGTTGTTCCTCTATCTCTGGCAATGCGCGACATGGAGTGTTGCTTAGAGTGCGCGCTAATTGTCTGCGTGGGGGGAACGAGGCCGGAAGTCTCAGCTCAAGAGGCCGCACGGGCCTTCCAGGTCGAGAGGGGTTTGCAGCTTGATAGCTTCTCAGTGCATCCCTACTTTCCGAAAAATTTCTTGGTTGTCTTCGACAGCCACTCAAGCAAGGACTGAATGCTTCAGGCCGGCCACATCAGGATGTAGTTTTCTCCTCTGGGTTCGTCAATGGTCGCGGCTATCCCAGGCAGTAAGCCTTCCTCTTCATTTTCGAGTGAAATTAAGCCTAGAGGGGCTACCTTTGCATGCCTGGAGCCTGGCTGCGGTGTCGGCGATTCTATCTCCCTCGTGCTGGATAGAAGCTTTCGACGAATTGTCGACGTCCTATGCAGATCTTTCGGCTGGTAGGTTGGTCCTTAAACCCCAACTTGATTCCAAAAGAAAAAGCTGCGGTCCTTGCCGAACCGGACATCCTGCCGGACAGTTCTATCTTGGAACATGGAAAATAGGTTTTGAGAAGCCGTCTGGGTCCAGGGAGTTGCGGGAAGCACTACACTACAACATCATAATCCATATTCATGACATCGAGGATTTCTCGTGTTCGACCGAGCAACTGCTCTCCTTTGCTCCTTCAAGCGATGACTCGGGCCATGGCGACCTCCCTCACGACGGCTTCGAAGGTTTGGGACCGCGTCATCACTGCCTCTGCACAAAGCAGGGTGTCGTGGACGGAGTAGATTGGCTCGCCGGAGGTCGGGAAGAAAGCTCCCACGGAAGATGTCTCGGGAGCATTTCTGCTCCCTCTTGGAAACTCCCCCCGATGTCTGCAGTGGGTCCTAAGCAGTGGCGGACCCAGAATTTTTAGAATGGGTGTTCGGACTTCAGAACTAGGTTATCCAGATATGCCGATACCAATACGCTGATACCGTGAGATGTCATTTCCCAATAGTGATCGGTAGATGTGATGTCTTCTTTTTCAAAAAAAAAAAAAACTTGTGCCTGGTTTTGGTCGTTGTTGTTTTCTCAGTTTTTTCTGTTCCAGGTTATAGCAGCTAGATTGCTAAAACTTATTTTCTTCCTCTAATAGTGATCGATAGAGCTCATGCCTTCTTTTTCAATTTTTTTTGACAAATGCATACCTTGCTAATCCTACTCTTTTTTGCTTTTTTCCCCATCAGTAAGAACCCCATCTAAGAATGTTCATTCTATAGAGCAAAAATTAGCATATAAACATAGGTAACAAGGGCCCAACTATCTGTTCATTGCCCAAGGCAAATATTGTATTTTTGTACAACATCCATTGGAAAGAACCAATAAAGAGAGGAATAAGCTTAGACTCCAGAAAGAACCGGAGCTAGAGCGGAGCAGAGCCAGGGAAAAGAATTGGAGCGCGCAGAACACACTTACTGCTCCATTCTGCCGCCACGCTCCCTCCGACCACGCGTTGCTCCTTGGTGTCGTCCCTCCTCCCCTCTCTGTTTGTCGCGCTACCACCCACTTACTCGTGTCGCATTTACTTGTCCGCACAGTGAGTCAAGACGCTTCATCCTAAGCCGCCTTATGCTCGCTTGTTTATCCACGTCGTAGCATCGTGTCCACCGACAGTCGCTCGCCTTCATAGCCCACGTCTCCGCTCGTTCGTCACTTGGAGGCCGAAGAGAATAGAGGTTAGGGTTTGGTGGGCCAAAGTAGGAAGGAAAATGAGCCTAATGTGTTACATAGGGAGTACAATTTAAATTCATTTGCGGACACAAATATATAGTTTTGAACTAACTAATAACATATACATCTAATATACCTATTATATATCAGATATTTTGAAGAAAAAATGAGTGTTTGGCTGAACACCCATGACCTCAAGAGGATCCGCCCATGGTCCTAAGGCAGTTAGGTTTTCTGTTCCCTCAAGCCATACTTTGCGCGATAAAGCTGTCACGACGCGAGCCTGGCCTTGCTTCCGTAGGGCGGTCGCTTCAAAAGATACAAAACCTACCCGCCACTTGTCGTTTTTGGTAACTCGGCGTGTCGTTTGGGTGGCCGCTAAGGAAAATCAAGGTTTAAATGCTGCAGCAACTCCTTTCAGCCCGGTCAGAGTGCAGCCCTGCCCTGGTATGGAGCCGTCGCTGTCGGATCCATCGCTCGATGCAACCGCCCATGCTTGTGCGTTCAAACACATCGTGGTTTCCGCCGGGGAGGTAGCAAGGTCGCACGCCACGCCTGATGGTCCTAATCACATGCCATACAAGGCCCGCTCAGCCCAAAGACCATGAGCGGAAAGGTCGTTCTCATTGGAACCGACCACTTTTCCTCGGAGCCCATGCATACCATGCAACCAAATGACGACTCTCGTAGCACCTCGACATTGCAATCTGCAGTAGGCCAACAAGACCAAGACAGCTCGCAGAACACACAACCAACAGTCGAGACTCGAGACTGGTAGCACCTCAATGCCTCCCTTACCAGCAGGCCAGCAAGGCCAAGGCGGATTGCCCCTTCCTGATTGACAATCCACGCCAAGTTCTTGCAAGTTGATAATTTACTCTCGCCGGGTTAAAAGCGCCTTGCAGCAGCCCCTGCTACCTCTACCGGATGTACATTGCTCAAGCCTCAAACAACCTGCTGTTTTCACGCCTAGACGCAGCAAACACCTAGCAGCTTTGTGCCAGAAGAACGTCCCAGCGGCTGACCGCATTCAACTGCTGCTAGCAGCCAAGTTGGGACTCGACAAGGGAAGTGGGTCGGAGCATCGAGCGGTCTTACAAACCGTGTTCGACAACCAGCTTTCACACGAGCATATCGTGGCGCTGGCAGCTCTGTTTAAAATCCCGGTCCCGGAATCCTTGCCATTAGGGTGCGATGTTTTGGCTGAGACCATCTTGTCTCCTGTAGCCCTCGTAGCTTCCTAAGCTTTGCTACACAGGACACCGGTCGCTTCACCAATTCCATGAACGAACATAATATAAACTTCATCAGCTGGAATGTAAGGGGACTAAATATGCGAGCCAAGAGGAATGTAATCAGAGACACTGTGATCGCTTCGCAATCTTCGGTCGCATGTATTTAAGAAACAAAACTAAGTGTAATTGATGCCCCTATTGTATTAGAAACCCTCGGGCATTGCTTCGATGGGTTTTTTTTTTAATCTTCTGTCGTCCTAGTCTAGAGGAGGTATCCTGTTAGCTTGGAATTCAAGTAGAGTTGCTTGTTCTACTCCGAGCATAAGAAACCACTCTTTAAAAGCAAAGGTCGTTCTGCCTTGTGGTTCGTGTACTTGGCTCTCGGTTGTTTATGGTCCCTCGGAAGACGTCGACAAACCAATGTTTCTTCAAGAGATCTGTGATATCCAGAGTTCCATTTCTGGTCCTTAGATGATTCTCGGAGATTTCAATCTCATCCTGCAAGCCAGCAATAAGAACAACTCCCGCTTAAACAGAAGACTAATGGGTTCATTTCACCGGGTGATTGATGACCTAGAGCTTAAAGAAATTCACCTAAATGGCAGAGCCTTCACTTGGACAAACGCCAGGGAAAGGCCGACGCTAGAGAGAATTGATAGTGTGTTCGTCTCTACAGATTGGGAGATGCTATTTCCAGACTGCTCTCTTCGGCTTTCCTCATGGGACCAAAGAAATGTTTTCGTTTCGAGTCCTTTTGGACAAAGGTAGATGGTTTCCAAGAGGCGGTCACGGCGACATGAGAATGCGACGATCTGATTGCCGACCCTCTTCGTCGTCTAAACACTCTACTCTCAGTCACAGGTCGCTCCCTCCAAAGCTGGAGCCAATGTTGTTGTGGGAGCATTCGGCAACAAATAGGGCTGGCAAAAGAGCTGATTGATCGCCTAGATTTGGCCGAAGAAAAGAGAATGCTATCTTTATGGGACCGATGGTTTAGGATGGAACTCAAAAGGAAGCTTCTCGGTCTATGCTCCTTTGAAAGAACCATCGCTCGTTAGAGGTCGCACATCAGGTGGGTGAGGGAAGGGGACGCGAATACACGTTTCTTTCACTTTGATGCAAATCACAGAAGGCTCCGGAACTACATTGCCTGCTTAAAGGTTGATGACTCTTTGGTTATCACTCAGAAAGGGTTGGAAGAAGCTTTTCATGACCACTTTGTAAAAGTATTTGGGAAGCCGACACACCGTGCACACTCTCTGGACCTGGACTTCCTAAACTTGCAAGCCCTTGACCTGCGGGATCTAGAATATGATTTCTCAGAGCAGGAAGTCAGGGAGGCCATCATGAGTTTGCCACCTGAAAAAGCGTCGGGTCCGAACGGCTTCACTAGCCTTTTTTATCAGCATTATTGGGGAATCTTAAAGCCAGACATCATGGCAACCTTCCATGCCCTGGGTCGTCTAGTGGGAGCAAACTTCCATGTGCTAAACCGGGCTTTGTTAACCCTCTTGCCGAAGAAGCAAACAGCGCAGGAACCTAGAGATTACAGGCCTATCAGTCTACTTCACAGCTTCGCCAAAATTTTCTCCAAAGTCTTAGCCAGAAGGCTTGCGCCGAAGCTTGCAAATCTTGTGGCTTCAAACCAATCTGCATTCACTAAAGCTCACTCCATACAAGATAACTTCCTCCTGGTCAGGCAATCAGCTCGATTTCTTCATCAACAAAAAAAACCCAACTCTCCTATTGAAGTTAGACATTGCTCAAGCATTCAACTCAGTATCCTGGCCCTTTCTGATGGAGATTTTACGGCATAGAGGCTTTGGGTCGAGGTGGTGTGCATGGCTAAGCATTATGCTCAGATCGTCATCCACCAGAGTGTTAGTGAATGGACAACCGGGTCAATTAGTGTGGCACGGTCGCGACCTTCGTCAAGGAGATCCCTTATCACCTTTGTTGTTCATCATCGCAATGGACGTTCTCAACAGTCTCATACTTAAGGCAGATAATGCTGGCTTATTGCAACCGATCGGCGGGCGCCAAGGACTCCCACAACGCTTATCCTTATACGCAAATGATGCGGTTCTGTTCCTAACTCCAGTCAGTTCAGATCTACTCGCCACCAATGAAATCCTTCAACTCTTTGGTGAGGCATCAGGACTGCGAACAAATATGGCAAAGAGCTCCTTCATGCCAATTTGCTGCAACCACCAGGAAATTCAGCTTATCACTGACAGTCTGCATTGTACCACTGTTGCATTCCCTTGCAAATACCTTGTCCTACCCCTCACTTTGCAAAAACTGTCCCATGCAGATTTCCAACTGCTCATTGACAAGGTCGCTAACCGTCTTCAAGCGTGGTAGGCTAGTTGCCTCTCTCAAGGTGGACGTCTTGTGATGGTGTAGGCAGTGTTGTCCGCCATGCCGGTGTACACTTTTATGGCTCTCGACCCTCCGCTCTCGGTCATCAAAGAAATTGATAAGAGACGTTGAGCATTTCTCTGGAAAAGAATCGCAGAATGTGGTGGGTGGGCATTGTTTAGTGGCATGGTTTGCAGTTTGTCGCCCTCTTCATCTTGGGGGGCTAGGCATACCGAACTTGACCATCCTTGGTTGGGCTCTTCGCATGCAATGGCAATGGTTGCAGCGATGTTGGTCGGCTAGGCCTTGGGGGGAGACTTCACACTCAATATAATAGAATGGAGGAAAACATGTTCCATTCTTCATTTTCGGTCAGAGTAGGGAACGGTGAGAATTGCTTGTTTTGGGAGGACCGATGGTTGGACGGTCGATCCATTCTTTGCCTTGCACCTTCCATTGCCACCTTGGTGAAGCTATCAATTAGGAGAAGCTGATCGGTTGCCCAGGCTCTTGCAAATGATGCCTGGATCCTGGACATTTCGAGACAGCCACAACCTCATAGCTTTTCGGAATTTCTGTGGCTATGGGATATATTGCAACCGATACAGTTAGTGTAGGGAGAGGTCGACTCGGTTCTTTGACGTTGGGAAAGTGCGGGTTGCTACTCCTCCAAGTCGGCCTACCGAGCTTTCTTCTCGGGCTCCATCAGGTTCCATTGCTCTCAGGCCATTTGGAGAGCCAAGGCTCCACTAAAATGCAAAATCTTCATTTGGTTAGTGATCTGTCGACGCTGTTGGATGGCTGATCGCCTCCAACGTCGAGGACTGCCAAACCAAGGGGTTTGCGTTTTCTGCGGGCATGTGCAGGAGACCATCGATGACCTCTTAGTTGGTTGCACAATGACGGCACAGGTTTGGGCATGTTTCTTAATCCAGGTCAGATTGCATTATGCAGTTCCTGTGGGTCAGCCCTCTCTCTAAGATCATTGGATTGTCGTCAGAAAATACGTTCCTAAGCATTGTAGGAAAGATTTGGATTCGTGCATAATTCTCGTCTGTTGGATGATCTGGAAGGAGTGCATCCAAAGGATTTTCAATAACACAACCACATCTATTGACCAGCTACTTCTTTGCTTCCTTAACGAGTGACGCATTTGGCTCATGGGGTCGGCTTCGATTCGGGAAACGAACACGTAGGAGTAGTAGTTTTCTCGTTTTTCTTCAGTTTGTTGTTGGAGGAACTTTAATCTCCTGGTTGTGTTTCTTTGAGTTTTTGAGTTTAGAGTTTCTCAAACCCTCTGCTACTGTATTGGTCATTCCTGTTTTTTCATCTTAATGAAATGATGTGCAAAACTTTCGCGCTTCCTTAAAAAAAATGATCACCATTAGTGGTTAGTAGTGGCATGCATTCCTAAAAAAAGGCTCAAAAGTAGGTTATTTGTCCTTTCAGCACTTGTGTTGATTCAATGCTTTCGATTGTAGATCCAAGGATGCATAGCTTTTGATAAATTTTATGCATGCACTACCTTGGGAATTACATATTTTTATAGGCAGTTCTGTTCTTTGTTAGTACAAGTAAAGCATTTCCGTATTCTAGCATTTATTTTCATAACTGAAGTTTTCTCCATTCTCATCTTTCATAGTTAGCTTCTAATAACCCAGTGCCTTTATGTTGTGGCTAGGGGTGGGCGTAGATCAGGTCAGTTCGACTCGGACCTACCCTGTGCAGCCCACGTCTCTGGTCATGGATAATGGTTCGATCCATTGGCTCAAGGATCAAATGACCCAGTGGTTCATTGGTTCTTATGGATTGCACCGTTGAAACAAAGAAACGAAACACCGACCCAAAATCTTTTCAGCTCAAGAACATAGATGATTAACACGCTATAACACAAACTTGGTTGAAACAAAGAAGCCAACTCCACAGCAAAATCGCACATCATGCTACCGTTGCAATTGAAACGGAAATGCTATTTTCATACCAAGAAACCTGGTTACTTTCATATGCTATACTACCTCCAATATAATACATCTCGTGTTAATTCACCACCAACCCAAAATCCTTTCAGCTCAAGAACATAGGACACCTAATAAATGACAGCAACCACCTCACTATTCTTCTCAGTAATAACGTCGAACAGATGGTGTGCAAGTGCAAGCGCGGTACATCTTGGAACAGGAAGCAGTACGTCCGTACCAAAGATGATGGCGACCAGATTGAGTAGAACGACGCTCCTGGCTTTCCTAGGCACCCAGGATATCACCTTCTGCCACACAGCGCGGGCCCTCTGTCTTGTCGTCAGACCTGTTCACGGGCGGCCTGGCCCGAGCCCGACCATGTTTGGGCCAGGCTTGGGACTGCAAGTCCGGCCCGGCCCAAAATTCCAAAAAACAATTAAAAAATGGAAATATATTATTTTAATCATGAAAACGAATTAAATAATACTTTTTAATTCCGAAAAAGATTAAAATAATACGAAATTCAACTTTTTGGGCCGGGTTGGGCTCGGGCCTGTTGATTTTTTGCCAGGCTTTTCAAGTTCGGCCCGAAGCCCGGCCTGGCCTGATATTTGAAGAGCTCTACTTGTCGTCCACCGGGGCGGCGGTTCCTAGGGATCGAGGGTGGAGGACTCACGCATCCCGGGCGGCACTGCCTTCCACCTCCCGCTCTCATCCGAGACTTTCTTTGACGTCGATCGCTTCGCGGGAGGAAGTAGGGAATCCGCTGCGGGGGGATTGGATTGAGAAGATGAAGGCATGGGGAGAGAGCATTGTGGGAGTGCATTGGGGAATATGTGGAGCAGCGGCGAGAGAAGGGTCGCCCCGTGCGAGCCATTGGAGCAACAGGTTAATGGGTCTTTTTGCCCCAATTTGTTTATGGGTCGCACCTTTGGCCCATTTGCTAGAAATTTAGGTGCGGATAGGTTATCCAATGGATCGGGCTGAACCATTCCCACCCCTAGTTGTGGCAGAGCATTGATGCGGGACTACTGTGGTGAGAAGATGCTTCAGCCAAGAGGAACACAGGTAGTGTAAATGTGATGAAAGAACATAGGATCCATCATACACGTAATCTTGAGGTGATCTTCAAAGCCTCTTTGGCTGAAATAGCACGTTTTTGAGTTGCAATAGAAAATCTAGGCCCTACAAACGAAATGACAAAAATGGCACTCCTACCGCACGATTTCGCCGTGGAAGCCATGTGTCACGCGCCTAGATCATGGCAGGCGACCTACCGCGCATCCAGACCACGGCAGGAATATGCGTAGGCCTCCTGCCGCGCTGGCATGCCGTCTTGCCATGGTCTGGGTGCATGGCAGCTGGCCTACCGCTGTTTGGGTCCATGGCATGTAGCTTCCGTGGCAAAATTGCGCGGTAATGATGCCATTTTTGTTATTTCGTTCACGGGGGGCTAATTTGCTATTTTGTTTGAAAAAGAGGCTAAATGAGCTAAAAACTCATCTCCGAACACTACTCTGAATAGCAAACTTTGTTACATGATTTGCTGCTATGGAGGCGTTTTGCTTACGTAGGTTAGCTGTTGTGAAGTGTGCGTACTTTCCTATTCACCTGATAATTTTGGGGAGTACGATGGAATTAGTAGTTGGATTGATTCCAGGGTAATAGGCCTTAGGACTCAAAACGAACACAATTCAAGAGGACATATGCACATACTGTAGTTTAGTTCAGTTGTTTATTGTGGATGTTGTTCCCGCAGCTCATCTTAATTGGGTGGCTGAGTTTTGTGACCTTGTGGACTCACCGACTAGATGCGCACTATGTTGATCTCTGGTGCCATCTGCATGTGGTTCATCCAATGTTGAATGCAACTGAAAAAACTACTGTGGCATTGGATTAATGCAAAAGGGTAAAGATTACAAGAATAATGAGCGTGCAACAATTATGGTGGTTGACTAGACGTCCCATTCCATCTTAAGCCTTGATTTGTAGGGTTAAAAGCCGGTAAATTTCGGTGCTTCTACCTTTCGGTAAATTTGGGCATTCTACCTTTCAGTAGGCTGGTGTTGTTGGTTATCTAGTTGCAGCACACTAGAACAGTGGGTCTGTGTCAGCAAAACTTCTAGTTTTACACACTAAATGTTTCTTTGTTTTGGTTAACCAGTAACTTAGAGCAGCTGAACTAGAGGGGCAATGATATCTGGGATTCACCTCTACTATACGGCAATGAGTGAACTAGTGCACAACTGCACACTGCTTTAGCTGTCCAAGGCTGAAAGCAATTGTGATGCTCTCTCTCTGCTTAAATGGGTGATATAACGTAAAAGCGGTTGTGCTTTACATCTAGCTTGTTGATCCAGTCACTCAGCTAATAAGGTAGGGCCCGAAGTAGACGAAGTTGGTGTTTGCGGAGTAATAATCCATGAAGTGAAACACTGCTGATTATGCTGGAATTAAAAGAAGTTTGCGGACTATTTACGGCTGGACACGTGACACACACTAATACTTTGTTTGAATAAGGGCAGGAGCTTTTCAAAAGAAGAGAATATAACACCGACCCCCGGAGGGGGAAGCACTAACACCAGGGAAGGGGGCCCTAAATCTGGAGCTCCTATGAAGACACCTACTACACCAACAAGGCCAACACCTTGTGGAGCAACGACAGAACATGACCCTCACCCAACAAGCAAAAAGCGAAGACTAGAGTTGGCAATCAACAAGGAGCTGCACAAAACTGGAAAAGAAAAAACTGTGATCTTGCAAGGGCTTGAAGTGCAGCCGTCAGAACCAAGGTGCACACCATGACAGCATCCATGCCACGGCACCACCAGCCACAACAAGAGCAGCAAGCACAAACCACTAGAGGACTGTCGGCAGACCGCTTCGAAAAGAAGAGAACAAGAGGACCCCTAGGATGAAGCTGACAGCTCCTGAGTCCACCCTCGTCCTCGGAGCCCACCAACGGGCACACTAATACTACCAAATATGGTAAACAAGTGTAACGCCAATAGAATGTTCGGCTAAAGCTATCCCATAACCTTACACTTATGTTGATGTGGACGATTTATACTTTGTGGATCGATCGAAAGGTATCCCGAGCTGCAATCCTGCGTGACCTTTCATATCCCAGTCCTACTGGTTCAAGTGCTCAGTGGTCCCTTCCTTAGCTTCATTGTGGTCGCTGACACCTTTCCTACTTGGTCTCGTCCAACGTTGGACTTCCTCCCATTCGGCGGATCAACGCCAAAAGCCCACCACGTTAGCTCTCAGGGCTGAAAATTTCCATGTTAATCGGTGTAAAAAGATAAAGATCTACACCGTCGATCACGATAAGTCCAGATTATAACGGTTTAGATTAAAAGAAAGAGATCATATCAAGTACAATAAAACTGAAATTTAAAATAAAAAATAAAATAAAATCAGCAATTTGATTTACGTACAATCAAGTAAAATCCTAAAAATTTAAAATTAGCAATTAAAAATGGCAATTAGATTTATATACAAAATCCAATAGAAAAACAGAATTAAAAATAAAACAAAATTACCAACTTCATTTCGATCTGAATTCAAACAATTATAATTCGAATAAAAATTAAACAATAATTGCCAATTATATTTGTATACAAAATACTACCAAAAATAGCAGAAATTCAGAGTAAAAAATAAAATTAGCAATTTGATTTCAATACAAATTCTAATGTAAAATCCCTAAATAACGGTAATTTGGAATAAAAAAATAAAAATATCAATTGGATTAGTATACTAATTCCAAGCAAAATTCGGAATAAAAATTAATTTTTTTTGCAATTTTATTTCCATACGATTTGAAACAAAAAGCCCTAAATAATTAACATTCAAAATAAATTAAATAAATTTATTAATTTGATTTATATACTAATTCCAAAAAAATAACTAAAATGTTAAAATAAAAAATAAAAGTTATAATGAGGAAAACACGAATGGTGTAGGACACAAAACAATCCAAAGTCGTTAAGCTCTCAATGGCTAGAAATTCCCACATTAATCAGAGGAAAATGATAAATATATACATACTATTGATCGTGGTGAGTTCAAACTATAATGGTCTAGATTAAAGGAGTCCGTGTCAAGTATAATACAACTGAAATTCTAAATAAAAATATATTAGCAATTTGATTTTCATAAAATTCCTAAGTAAAATCTCTACACAATTATAATTCGAATAGAACTTAAAGACAAAATGGTGATTAGAATTGTATTCAAAACCCAACAAAAAAGTAAGCAAAATTCGGAATAAAAATAAAATAAAATTACCAATTTGATTTCTATACAAATTCAAAGGTAAAAATACTTAAATAATTATAATTTGGAATAAAAATTAAAGAAAATTAGCAATTGGATTTGTATCGTTTTCCAAGAAAAAATAAATGAAATTGGAAATAAAAAATAAAATAAGATTAGCAATTTGATTTTCATACTAATTCCAAAGTAAAAATCCTAAATAACTAAAATTTGGAAAATATTAAATAAAATTAGCAATTTAATTTGTATACTGAACTCCAATAAATAAACTAAAATTTTGAATAAAAAGACAAGTTATGACGAGGATAGCATGAATGGTGTCGGAGAAGACAACAAAATAGTCCAATGGTATTGATCTATCCTATAAGAAGACATTGACCCATGGGAAATCGAAGAGCCGAGGCAGCAATGACAGAGATAAGGATAATGTTGTGCTGCTCACCTTAGCCGTTCAACAAGGACAATGTTTGTGTTGCTCGCTAGAGCCATTGAAGAGAAAAATCTAGTGTTGAAGGAGCCAATTGTCGTGTTGACAAGTGGTGAGTGCCAGTGTTGTTGAAGAAGTTAGTGGCCATAGAGGCTCGGAGATGGGTAAGCCCTGACAGAGAGGAGATGAAGATTTGCATTGGAGACGAGCTATGTACGATATGGGACCATTCGATAGTTAGGAGCTTGTCATCATTGGTGAGGGGCACAATGTCATCGGCGATGGCGAGAAGAGACTCCATATCGTTAGATAGCGACTAAAGCAGACATATCGGTATCAGTGAAGATGGGAGATCGCCGCAGTTAATGAGGAAGCCACAACGTTGATTTAGCCAACGTCAAAGAAGAGGATGGACCGACACGAGAAAAGATGACATCGAGCATGTATAATTCATGCATGTGTATGTACATGCATGCATGCATCTGTATGAATATAAACACGGGCGTACTGATGTAGAGAAGCAAAAAGCTTGTAGTAGAGATGGTGCAGGCATAGGGAATAGGCTTGGGGTCACCGGAGAGAGTGTGATAGGTATTCCCGGCAGGGATCGACGACGGTTGCATACGTATGCTTGTTTATGTTGCAACGATTAGCATTAAGCAATAATTGAGGAGAAGTAAAAGATAACTATGTGTTAAAGTATTACATTGGGAGGGGTAACAGCTGAGAGAGATCGATCAAGATTTGGACTTACTACTCAAAAAAGATGTGATGGCGAGAATAGATAGAAGATACACGACTCGGCGGGGTATCCAGCGTGAGGGAAGATAAGTTCAAGGTAGGTCGCCTATGGTGTATCGGTGTATGTGTGATCAAGGTACTCTAATTCCATGTAAACTAATAAGATAATTTACCACACACATAATCAACATTTTGCTTGAGATTAAATAGATGTACATGTGCACGCACACAATTTAGAAAAAAAGTAACTAATAGAGTCAGAATAGGGGCATGCAGCTACATGATCTATGTATGATACAGAGTTGGTACGTTGGTAAGAGCCCCAACAACTTATTATGCTCAATGATTTCCTTCCATCAAAGCTCATACTTAAATTATGTTTCTCAGGTTGTATTTTCCTTCAAGCTTCTATTGACATTTTCAATGTTTAGGATATCTCAAAAATCTAAATAACATACAAGATATATAAATATATTCTCAATCATCTGTACAAACTTCAAAACAAATCTAGTTGTGCAAATACACGGACCATCTTGCTAGTTCAGACGAATTAAGAGGATATACCTAAAACAAATCTAGTTGTGCAAATATACGGATCATCTTGCTAGTTTAGACAAATTAAGAGGATATACCTATCCAGTCAAAAGTTGGAGTTGCTCAGTTCGATCGTGTCTATTCATCTACCTAAAAGTGAACTAAAGCACATGCTGAAATGACAAACATAAACCTCGGTTGTGAGGGGCAGAGCTAGGATTAGAACATAGGGGGGCGATAGCTAGAGGAGAGACATAAATTTGTTATCGTCCAATTTAAGCTACTTATGAAAGGGAAAATTGAGGATTTGTCACTCCTAAGTTTCTTGATTTAGGATTTGCCACCTTTAAGCTTCTTCTTGATAATTTGCCACTCCTAAGCACCAAATACCTGTGATTTGACACCCGAGCATATTCCAATACTTTTTATTTTTATTTTGCACCAAAGCAACTGTGAAAAGACGCATTTACCCCTCCCTATTCAAGAAGAAACTTAAATGTGGCAAATCCTAAATCAAAGTGCTTTAGAGTAGCAAATCTTCAATTTCCCCTTATAAAAAATAGAAGTTTTCTCAGGAGAAAACATTTTATATAAAAAATAATAGAAAATAAATAATGATCATGATGGATGAAGACTTGAGCTTGGTGGAGTTTGGTGCACATGCACACTTCACTGGGCCATGGAAGCCAGAAACGAGGAAAAAGTGCTTGATCAAACTCTAAACACGCAAGGAGATGAAATATCATGCACTTGTACAGTACAAATTAGACTCAATACTAGCTTGAAAATTTGGGAACAAAATAGAATCTAGGTGCTACATAGAATTTTTATTATTAATTAACCTTTTTTGAATTTTATTTTAAAGTTAACCCCCGGCGCACTTTATTTCCAATTCTGACCCCTTTGGTCATGTCACTGCCCGTGGCGTGACAAAACAACACTGTCACGCCAGTCCATTTCTGGTCAAACTTTTGTTACGCCACTGGAAGTGGCGTGACAGTGTTATTTGGTCACGCCACAACTAGTGGCCTAACAAAAAGTGCTATTTTGGAAACTTATCGTGGCACGTGACAGTGTTATTTTGTCACGCCACCCCCCATAACATGACCAAAGGGGTCAGAATTAGAAATAAAGTGCGCCGGGGTTAACTTTAAAATAAAATTAAAAAAGGTTAATTAATAAAAAAAAGTTCTTCTACATAAGATGAGTTCACGTGCCACAAATTAACTCATAGACTTTTTAGTTTCATCATAACTGCTACTTAATCACATAAATTGAATTAGTAAGGGCTTAGTTCTAGTAAAATTTCAACACTCCTATGTCCTAATGAAAGGTAGTAGAAAATCATGAGGGGTCCAGACCCATCCCAACTGCCTTGTCTCTGCCCCTGTTGGTTGCGTCTAGGCAGCTGGTGATATCTGATTGCGTGGGAAGGCGCACAAGAGGCCATGCCGGTTGCGCCTTGCTCTACGTATCGCCGAGTATAGTAGGAATACACTTTGGCCGCCCCTAATAGATCGAGAAGAAGATGGTCTGGGGTGATCTCTCTCTGATGTGAGAGTGAAGCAACTCGAGTGGTTGAAGCGTATATATGTTGCCTAGGAATTTAAAGATTTTTTTTATTAATTAACCTTTTTTGAATTTTATTTTAAAGTTAACCTCCGGCGCACTTTATTTCCAATTCTGACCCCTTTGGTCATACCACCACCCATGGCGTGACAAAATAACACTATCACGCTAGCCCATTTCTGGTCAAACTCTTGTCACGCCACTTGAAGGGGCGTGACAGTGTTATTTGGTCACGCCACAACCATATGTTGCCTAGGAATTTAAAGATTTTTTTATTAATTAACCTTTTTTTGAATTTTATTTTAAAGTTAACCTTCGGCGCACTTTATTTTTAATTCTGACCCCTTTGGTCACGCCACCACCCGTGGCGTGAAAAAATAACACTGTCACGCTAGCCCATTTCTGGTCAAACTCTTGTCACGCCACTGAAAGGGGCGTGACAGTGTTATTTGGTCACACCACAACCAGTGGTGTGACAAAAAGTGCTATTTTAGGGACTTATTCTGGCGCGTGACAGTGCTGTTTTGTCACGCCACCACCCGTGGCATGACCAAAGGGGTTAGAATTGGAAATAAAGTGCATCGGGGGTTAACTTTAAAATAAAATTCAAAAAAGGTTAATTAATAAAAAAAGTTCGAATTTAAATGGGTGCACGCGCTCTGCAGAGGCTTAGTGGCTGGGCGCCCAAAGGAGGCAAAGTTTATATACTTTTGCCTTTTGTTTCTTTAAGTCAGCCTGCTCGACGCAACTGTTGTCTAACCAATCACGTCCACATAATAGACATAGGCCCTAGTTTTGAGAGTTTTAAGAGCATGTACAATGGTCTTATGTCAGGCGTCTGTAGTCGCTGTCATGTAGGATTTTTGCTGACGTGGATGAAAGAGAATGAAGAGAGAGAAAGATGCTATCTATAATCCTGTAGTCGATTGTATCACGAGAAACAAGAAAAGTATTAAAAGATTGTGTGTACTATAAAGACAACTAAAAAGACACCAGCTGTCTGTACCATTGTATGAGCTGTCTTTAGTGCTGTCTATAGGTGACATGGAGAGTTGCTATAGGCAGCAGCGGTCTGTACCATTGTACATGCCCTAAGCCGGTTTCGGCTTTATAAAAACCGGAAACACCCCCAAACAGCACGGCTTCGAAGCAACTTATTGATTAAACCAAAGCCAAAGCGAATGAAAAGGTCGAAGCAAGTCCCGACCAACTTATTGGGTTTTTTGCGGAAGGGGTACACGTATTTGCCACTAGAAGTTCATCACATTTGCCCACCAAATACCACCGATTAAAAGGTCCTCATCCATTCGATCCCTAGCCCTGCCACCTAAACTCGGCACCCCCCCATCCATTTGCTCCCTCTCCCCACCCTGTTCGCCCCTGAGTTGCGCCACTACCTGCAACCTCTGTCCCTGCATCCCGAAGCCCCCTACCTGCTGCTCCATCTCGCAAATTGTGGCGCCGCCCGAAGCTCCGTCCCTGTCGCTGCCCCTAGCTCCGACTTCCAAATTGCGGCGCCACCCGAAGCCCCTCCCCGACACCCAAGACCAAGCCGTCACTCCCAACTCACGCCGCCACCGCCCGAAGCACCCTTCCAAGGTACATCACCCTCCATCATGTTGTACACATCCATTTGTTGGCTTATGTGTTGTAAATGCTATCTTCTTCTTTGGTGTTGCTTAGTTGTGTGGAACAACCTAATGATTGTAGTTTATAATACATAATTAGAAGATGCGTCAGTTACTAAGTTTTTGTATGGTGCTTAAACATGTGGTTATGTGTTGGTTGTGTTCGTTTCAGTCTAGTGATAAGTTAGTAAACATTATGCAATGACTTTACATAGTGGAAAATTTCTCTGCATGTGTAATTAGCGAGTTAATTTCTATGCAACTGTACAATCTCAAATTTTGTCTCGGTAGATGGTGCTTAAAGTCTGAATTTGAATACTAAAGAATCTCCAAATTCAAAATACTAACAATAAAGTGTGACTTATGCACTAGATGGACATAGTTGTTAGGAACCCTATTGCAATGTGGGATTGTTTGGTCAACGAAGCATTTTGTGCGATATGCGTCGATGAGGTTATGACTGGAAATAGGCCAACTCAACATTGGAATGCCAAGGGATACAAAAAAAACTAGCTGAAAAATTCCTTGCAAAGACAGAAAGACTGTGCGATAAGAAGCAATTCAAAAATCATTGTTACGTTTTGAAGACCAAGTTCTCAATATGGAAAGATTTGAAGCATGCAACTACCGGTCTAGGATGGAATGTTGTGAAGAGAACAATTGTGGCTAACGATGATTGGTGGGTTCAATAAATAAATGTAGGACCTTGACAAAGTTTTAAATTATCGTACATTTCAACATAACATTTTGCTTATATAAATTGTCTTTTTTTTTCCAGGGAAATTCGAAGTATTGCCAATTTAAGAAAACATCACTTGAGAACATAGAGCATCTTGAAGTCATGTTTCGGAATATTAATGTGGCATCTCAATCTTTTATTATCCCTGGCATACAAGCTAAAGTCACAGATGTACTTGATGGTTTAGATGATGATGATGATGTGGCTGTTCTCAAGAGGGCAAGTAAGGCTGCTGAGAAGGAACCAAAGGACCCTGCGAAGCGAAAGGCTACTAGTGTTGGTCGCAGCCCAAAGAAGAACAAGAGGAACTCTATGGTCAGGGAAGTGAAGCATTTAGTGGACCATATGACTAGTAGCAATTTTGTGACATCTCAAAGGTGTGATCAAGTTGATGATGTGATCATAGAGCACATGCGGATGGCTGTCCAATCTGGAGTAGAGGAAGGGAGTGTTGAACATTTTATTGCATTAAAATTCTTCATAAAACCTAAATATCGAGCGGTGTTTTGGTCCATAGAGACTAATCATGGAAGGGTTACTTGGCTCAAGAGGATGTATGAAGACCGAAAAAAGAACTAGAAGCCTTTTTTATGCTCTTTTCATCAATCTTTTATGTAATTACTCTATTTGCGTTCGTTATGTGAGATTGAACTATTATTTATGTGTGAACTAAGTTCATGTATGTCTATGTTTCAACAAGAATAATTTGTGCCTGTCATCATGTTATGTTTAGGCCAACCTTTTCAACTATATTATGTTTCATATGTGTGCCCTGTTTTTCATATCTACCTTTTCAACATGTGCTCTTATTATTGTCATTTATGTCCCCTTTTTTTGTCAATGTTCATATATGAGTTTATCAAGTGATAGTGAGAGTATATCAAAGAGCACACCAACTGAGAGTGATTCTAGTGTGGATGATATTCATGTTGACCAGGGGAACAACAAGAGGAAATCAAGGCGTATCCACGCTGAACAAGAGAACAAAAGAGGAAACAATGCATCTCCAAGCTACAACAGTTGCTGCTCTTATAGGTATGCACTACAGTGATACATACCTAGACAAGAAAAGGAGGGAACTACCAAGAGTGACTGGGTATCAATGGGTTATAGATCAACTAAGTAATAATAGAGATTGTTACATAATCTTTCAAATGAATAGCCATGTATTTTTAAAGTTGCATGAAACTTTGGTGCAAAAATATGGCTTGAACTTGACAAGAGAGATGAATTATGTAGAAGCTATAGGTATGTTCTAGTGGACATGTGGTGACCCTCAATCATTTAGCCAAGTAGAGAACCGCTTTAAGCAGTCAACTGAAACAATTTTTAGGAAGTTCACTAAAGTATTGGAGTGCATTTAACTCTTAGGTAAAGACATCATAAAACCAAAAGATCCCAATTTAGTACCGTTCATCCAAGACTTGAAGATCATCGTTTTGCACCTCACTTCAATAATTGCATTGGTGCAATAGATGGTACACATATAGCTGTCATTATGCCTAAGGCAGACCAGATTACCCACATCGGCCTCCATGGTTGTGCTACTTAGAATGTGATGGCTGTCTGTGACTTCGACGTGAGGTTCACATTCGCTGTAGCTGGATGGCCTAGAGCTATACATGATTCTCGCGTATTCAACTATACTCTCTCCAAGTATTCAGAATGTTTTCCACATCCTCCTTAAGGTAATTCTTGTCTTTTATGTGAACAAATTTTTTTGCCATCCGCTCATTCAATGTTTGACATTTAATTCTTATGTGTAGGAAAATATTATCTTGTCGGCGCGGGATAACCTAATCGAAGGGGATATCTAGATCCATTAAAAGGGCAAAAGTACCATGTCCCGGAATGACAACAGGGTCGAGCTCCAAGTGGGAAGGAGTGGTCCAATTTTTTTTCACTCTTCTCTTCGTAATGTAATTGAACGATCCTTTGGTGTGTTGAAGATGAAATGATGAATTTTGTTGAAATTACCAAGTTTTAAAATAAAGAAGTAGAAGAAGATCATAATGGCACGTATGACGCTTCATAACTTTATTCGAGAAAGCGCCTTAGATGATTGTCTTTTTCGGAGGTGCAATGAGGATGAGGATTACTACTACAAAAGAGGCAATACTGGACGTCTCATCACAGACAATTCTCCAGAAACCGTCAGTGTTGTAATTATCACAGACGGTTTTACAATCACGACTGTCTATGTTACTATCGATGTGTAGAACCGTCTGAGATACGTAATGATCACAAATAGTTTTTAATAAGAACTGTCTGTGATAATTCCCAGACGGTTCTTAACAAGAACCGTCTGTGATTATTGTAGACTTCACAGACGGTTTTTAAATATAACTGTCTGTGATAATTTAATTTTGTATCACAAACGGTTTGTGATTGGAAGTGTCTGTGATATGTTCAATGCTGCTTCAGCTCCCGCACGATGCGTCTCGCATGCCGACGTTATGATGCTTCCATATCTAGCAGTAATTAAGCGAGTTCTTGATATATTGATACATATGCAACTAGCTAGTACTGTTGTGCACCATGGTGAGCATGCGGAGCATGATGGCGAGGACCAAGGCGAGGAGGTCGGCGATCGCCGTCACTCTTCCTCACGATGTCATCGTCCACATCGTCGGCCTTGTGGCCACGAGCTCTCCTCATCCCATGGCAGACCTCTTTAGCCTACGAGCCACGTACGTATTTATATAACTACAAAAATACGTTTGTTTGTGGTGACAACCAATCCATGCATGTATATACATGTTACTAATCTGACTAGCAACAACGCCCTTAATTTGGCCTTTTAATTTTCTCTTATGGAGTCACAAGGCCATGTATAAGGCGTCCAAGGAGTGCGCCATGGGGATGAGCGTGGCGCTGGAGCGGGAGAAGGCGATGAAGTGGCTGGACAACGAGCGCTACCTCGCCATCATCAACCACCGGGCCGGCGTCGGCAACCCAGAGACCTACTTCATCGTCAGCCTCATGCTCGTCTTCGCGCACTAGGACTGTTGGGCCACGGGGTAGGCCACGATAGCTACAAATCAAAAATTTCTACCACGCAAACCAGGAAGCCAAGCAAGTAGAAAATCACAGATCGTTACCACCAAACGCACAGAGCAGCAGAAGAAGGGTTGGAGCAGCTTGGTCCAACGTAGAGCGCGTCGATGTAGTGGTCGTAGTTGATCGTCTAGCGTCCTCACGAGTCGATCGTCTCCTCCAGCAACGTCTGTAGTTCCTTGTGAAAATCGCGGATCATCCTCAAGCGCAACAGTTGCAGTAGCGCCTCTACAGTATCCACGCGTCCAGGGAAGAAACAACCATGCGCAGGTGTGCTAGCACCAAGTCGCACGGTAGAGCTCTCAGGAAGATGGTGGCTAGGGTTTCGGTGGTGATTCACGCGTACCTCCCAACAGTCTCATGCATCTCCTTATATAGTGCTTGTGATGGATCCTATCCGAACACGTTTGTCGAATCATATTCGTACTGGTTTGTTCCAAACTGTTAAGTGTGTGACCCTATAGGTTCATGCGTAATCGGTTGTGACTCGAAAACCCTTTTTGATCACGAGTCGTGGCGGCTCCTAGCAGAACATAACGATTCCCGAATACACACAAATTATATCGGACGAACCTTAATGCAATATGATCTACGACTGTGTCCTCATCACTTACGACCAGTCCTATCTCTATATGACCGATTCAGTATTTGGTCACGACGATTCGTAATTCCTTAGACCAAATTACGACCACCACAGTGACTACGTTCGATCGATCTACGACCAGCGTATCTCCATATGACCAATCAGAATCGTCGAACTAAGCACCTACTCATGTATACTCCCTTTGCCTCACGATGTCCGGTTGAACTCCGTGAGATATTGTGTCATCCATGGACTGTTCAATACTTTCTCGATCGAGTGTCGGATTACTTCACGTGGTCTAACACTTCGACTACTAGTGGCATGGCCATGCACTTTCTTTATCCAATCACAACGAGGGGCCCAGAGACATCTCTCCTGTTATGTTAGGAGGGCAAATCCATATCCGCCAATCACATTCCTCTGCATGTTTCATAGTATACCGAAAGCTACCTTTATAACTACCCGATTCTGATTAGCGCGTTTGCAACCCCTAAGAGTGCTATTACATATGTAGGAAACCATGCTGATCTCAGGTCTAAGGATTATACATCAACATTGCTTGAGACCAACTAACGACATATAGAATCATAACAATCTCAATTGTGTCTCAAGGTGGGTCTAATCCAACATCATGTTCTCTAACATGTGTCCATATTATTGGTTCGATATCTCCATATCCATGACCCATGAAACATAGTCATCAACCAATACATATGCTAGTCTATTCATATGTGTCCTCATATGTTTCCGACTAGGGATCATATAAGAATAATTATCGCAGAAATATAGAGTTTCACAATCAAGTCACATACTTGATAATCAATATTAACAATATTATTCTTGGAACAAGATAACATTTTATCCAATATTATGAACATAAGGAAATATAATCATCTCTATGATTGCCTCTAGGGCATATTTCCAACAAGGACATGTAGCGTGGCCTCGAGTGCCTCGACCGGGCGGCCATCACCGGCCACAAGGCCGTGGCCTACGTGCTCGGCCTCCTCCTCTACATGGCCGGTGAGGCGCACGGCGTTGGGAAGCACTACATTAGCCAAGTCGAGGGCGAGCCGGCCTACGGCGGGTGCGAGACGACCAAGAGGACCAACTGGGAGTGCAGGTGGTGCTAGAGGCTCGCTACGGACGCGGTCCGGGAGGTGACGTGGAAGAAGATGGCCAGGCCGTAGGGCTAGGTGTTGGCGCTGCCAAAGGACAACCACCGGTGCATGAGCACTGGCTGCGGCATGACAAAAGGGTGGGGCGACTATGTCGTCTTCTGCAGCGACGATTGTACGATTAGGCATGAGTACGCCAAGTTCCTCGCATAGGTGTTGAACTACTTGTCATAAAATTAGTGGTTTTAGCATAGTTTAGCAAATATTCAGATATAATTCCTTGCCATTTTTGTCAATATTCTTCACTAAATAAATATGACAACTGCAAATCAAACTTTGATCTCAAACTAGTGCTTTACTAATATGTGAATGTGTCATATGTTCTGAATTTGCATTATGTATATGAGAATGTATATTATCACATACGGTTATTTATTAGAACCGTCTGTGATTTATATTTATCACAGATGGTTCTACTTTAGAACCGTCTGTGATGTTCAACCCTATTTATATTTAGACTCTAAGGTTTGCTCGCGCCCCGACTCAAACGATTTTCTCCTCCCTCGAGCTCGTCGCCACCGTCCTCGATGCTGCCTCCTCCTTGAGCTCGGTGTGCCTCCTCCCCCGAGCTGTCGCCACCTCCACAAGCACAAGCCGTCGCCTCTCCAAATCCGGCGCCCCTTCTCCCCCAAGCCCGGCACACCTCCTCCTTGAGACCATTGTAGCCGTCCTCGACGCCATCTCCTCCTCGAGCCCAGACGCACCTCCTCCCCTGAGCCTGCTGCCTCTTCCTCAAGCATGAGCCGTCGCCTCCCCAAACCCAACGCCCCTTCTCCCCAAGCCCGGGGTGCCTCCTCCCTGAGCCTACCTCCTTCCCTCCCCCGAGCACGCGTCGCCTCCTCCTCGAGCGTGGTGCGCCTCCTCCCCTGAGCGCCTCCCAAGCACCACCAAGGTAAGCCGGCCACCCCCTGGCCATCCCATTTTTTCATATCACCTTGCCTATGTGTTGTGCTATTGGATACATTCAATCTGTGTGATTTGTATGTGCCTAGCACTGGGAGATATTGCAAAGTGATTTTTTGTGGGCTCGGTGAATTGCTCTATGATGAATTGATGTCACAAATGCAATTGGATGTGTTATTATGTATAGATTGTGCCTTGAGCTGTTAGATTACCTGCTATCATCTATTGTTTTGAGCAATTTACACATTCTGATATACTTGCTGTCCTTTGAGCTTTTTCAGTCAACTAATACTTAGAAGTTTCAGTCTTCCAGTTTGTTTTTCTGTGATTATTTACAACCACTGATCTACATCATAGTTGATAGTATCTTGATAGATTTTGTTCCTGTGTGTAGCAAAGTTAATTTGGGATGATTTGCTTGAACTAGTCTAAATAGATTAGCAAGTTTTATTTTGAGCTCAAGGCCTAATCTATAAAGTGTCATATTCAATTTGTGATTATATTTGGCATGAGTGCTGTGATGGCCAAGTTTAAATCTTGTGCAAACTAGCCTTCTGAGAGCAATAATCAATCTTCTAAATCTTAGTTTTATGCCGATTTTTATTGTGCTCATATTGTGTGTGTTGAGCATATTATTCCTTTTAAATGACTTGAAGGATTCACATGCTTATATGTCAATTATGCCATTTAATTGGTTCTGGAAATATGCTTTATTCATAATTGATTTTGCAATACAAAAGAATATCACAGACGGTTCCTTTGGATAAACCGTCTGTGATACATCAGCGATCACCGACGGTTTCAAATAAGTGTGTATACCCATACACATAGAGAATCTTATGGTAATATGTTTATGCGTATCAGAACTTCTATTTCTTGTAAAGATGTCGTTCGCTCATTCTCTGTCATCGTCGCCTCACGCGTCTAATGCGCCGTCCTCTGAAAAATCCAAGCACGATAGAAGAGGAATATCGAAAAGGTCCGAGGGCCGATTTACCATCACTGACACTTATGATAATGGTAGGATGCTGCTGTGCATCCGAAGTGTAGTAGGGGATATATGTCGCCTGGCTAGTCTACCGTAGTGTTATTATTGTAATTTTGGACACAAGAAGGTAAAATTTGCTATTCCATTCCAAAACAAGACCAAATGAGTCAAAAACTACTACAACAACTCTTCACCTGCCTCTCGCCATTCATTTCATCTTTGTTTGTGTAACCGTGTTCATACCGGTCAAGTTCTCCCCCTTGCGTCCTAGGGTTCTACCATTCCATTCTTGATCTCTTCTCTATAAAATTTTCAAGCAGTGGCTGCTTGTGCCTTTAAAACCAACTTCATATATATATATATATATATATATATATATATATATATATATATATATATACTCCGTGTGTAGTTACTCCTATTTCAGTATCTCACAATGTAAGGAGTATCTTGCAACCGAGAGTATGTATGTGTAGTATCTGAGTATATAAGACCACCTAGGTGGTATTCACACCTTTTCAGAGTGGTATGTACAATTTTTAGACATACTCCTTTTATGTGACATACTCCTTTTTATGTGCGAATATGAAGGTATTTACAAAATATGCTAAAAACTCTAGACTCTCTTGCAATTTTTCCATGTGGTTCACATTGGAGTATCTTATAATTAGTATATGAGTATACCCAAAGTGATAAAGGAGTATGTCAAGTTCTTTTAGGTGGTATATCAAAAGTGGGAGTAACTACACAGGGAGTAGAAAGTATTTTTCCTATATATATATATATATATATATATATATATATATATATATATATATATATATATATATATATATATATATATATATATATATGGTTCATTCTAAATGTGCGGGTGAACCACGGCCTACTTCATCGAACTCGACACATTTGGAGTGTGTGATTTGCTTCATGCCACAAAGACCCAAGTTTAGAAGGATTCTACAAGCACTTGGAGAATTGGTATGAAGCAAATCACATGCTCCAGTGTGTCAGGTTTGATGAAGTAGGTCGTGGTTCACCTACACGTTTAGTATGAACGCCCAAGGAGCGAGATAGCTAGCTGAATTTAGGCCTCGAGTTAGCTAACAAGGGACTACGAACTATATATGTATGTATGTATGTATGTATGAAGACGGTTTTAAAGGCACAAGCAGCCACTGCTTAGAGATTTTATAGAGAAAAGATCAGGAATGGAATGGTAGGACCCTGGGATGCAAGGGAGGAGAACTTGACCGGCATGAACACGGTTACACAAACAAATATGAAATGAATGGTGAGAGACAGGTGAAGAGGTGTTGTAGTAGTTTTTTACTCATTTGGTCTTGTCACAGACGGTTCCTTAGGACAAATCGTCTGTGATACATCAGCTATCTATAAACCGTCTGTGATAGTCAACTATCATAGACGGTTCTGAGTTAATAACCGTATGTGATAGTCTGCATTACTGACGGTTTTGTGATGACCTCATGTCATTACTGACCTATAAACTCAGATGGCTCATGAAACCGTCTGTGATGACCTTTTCTGCACTAGTGATTACAAGCCATGAGCTGCTCAACGAGCATCATCTTCACGGCTTGGTGAAAACGACATGTCAGTGGATGATGGGGACGTATGTGCTCTTCATGATTTCATTGCCGATTCTTTGATGCTAATAGAGAGTAGGAATGGGTTTTGTTATGCGACCTTTTGTTGGTAGTGTTCGACTTTTGGATATGATAGTGGATGTTGCACATAGTGTTCCCCTAGACGTCCACCTAGGCCGCCTAGGTGCTAGGCGCAGCCCTCCCGCCTAGCCGATTTATCTTGCCTAGGCCTGTCAAGGCGACGATTAGGCGCTAGGTGCTGGTCTGCCGCCCAACTAGCGTCTAGCGTCTAGGTGAACACTGGATGCACCTTTAGTGGCTAGCATTGCTTTGTATAAATAAAATGGGCATGTGACCTCCTAAATATGATATTTTACATTGCAAATTGTTGCCCAATTGTTTATAACTTAGTAAAATTAAGTCGTTTAATCAATATGTCTGCAAAAAGAATAAAAAAGAACTATATTTACACTAAATTAGCATATAAATATGCCTCTAGAACCCTCAAGATATTTAAATTATGACATTTCATCATTCATCCGTAGCTGCAATAGCCAGCCTGCCTAACAAAATGACATACTGTCAAATGACCTATCAGAAAAACCACAACCATCAGCAATAGCTGTTTTCCAGCTTAGAAAGCCAAAAACAACTTTTCAGGAAAGCTGTAACTCCCCCAAACAGGATCATATATTATCACATTGGTTTCAAAAAGGTGTAGGAGCGCAGTAAACCTTACGTGGACGCCATAACGTCTAGGCCTATATAAGACGATAGGTTTTGTAGCTCCAGAACCCATTACCTTCAGTCTGCATTGTATGATCTTTCGTTGGTAAAGCACCTATTTGCATGTGCGAGCAGCTGCACGAAAGATAGGGCATATACTGTCGCTGCAGCTCACAGCCTCTGATCAAGTGTTAAGCTCCAGCCTCTGAAGCAAGCGATGGCACGCACCAACCTGGGGCTCCTTTTCTGCGTCATCTTTCTGCTTTCTGCTGTCGTGCACTCCGACTCGGCTCGGGTTTTGAAAGAACGGCCGGAGACGCTGCCGGCCGGCCGCGCGGACATGTCCGACGTGAAGGTTCCCGGCGAGGGGCAGACGGACGGGAACGGCAGCGCGGTCAGCACGGCGGCGTACGATTCCAAGCGCTTGAGCCCCGGAGGACCAGATCCTCAGCATCATTAGGTGATCGTTAACGTAATGTTAACGAGAGTAGCATTCTTATGGTCCATTTCGTTCTGTGTTAGTTGTTCCTGCATGTTTTACAGCTTTTTTCTCTCTGTTTCTTTGTCGGGATCGCTTTCGTACTATAAATATATACCAAAACCACAATATATATTGGACCATATATAGACGTTTCAAATGAATACTTTTAATTTGCTGTCAAACTAACCTCTGCAATGTTAACAAAGCTTGCTTTCTCAACGATGGCTAGCTTTGTCCATGCATGCTATTGCTTACTTTTGTAGGAAGCGCGCGCGAAAAGAGACCAATAATGACTACTACTTTAATTAATTTTTCAGTACAATATCTCTACTCAGGAAAGCATAAGCTTAATAAGCTTAATTAATTAGTGACCACTAGTGCATGCATGCGGTAGTAGCTAGTACAAATTTGTACAATATCTCTACTCAGGAAAGCATAAGCTTAATAATCTTAATTAATTAGTGACCACTAGTGCATGAATGCAGTACTAGCTAGTACAAATTAAGCAGCAAAATCATTTTGGTGACCATTAATATACGCTTTCTCCGCGCAGCCTTAAGTTCACCACATATACTTAATTAATTTGTGCAAGGAACAATTAATTTACGAACCTTACTCTTAATTAAGAAACAAAGAAAAAAAGAAGACCAATGCAGGCATATTAGTAGTCTCTTGCATATATACTCTCTCCGGTCACAAATATATGTTGTTTTGGATATTAACATGGTTCCCAAAACGCAACTTTGACAACTAATTTCTAGTGTAACTAGGAGGATGGCCTACGTATTTGCGCATCTAGATATGTTTCAAAGTTTATAATACCAAATGATATAACTTGGATGTTTGAGAATATATTTACTTATCTTGTAGGCTATGTTTGACGAATTTTTGGACGCAAAATTTATGAAATATAAAATAAAATAAAGAAGCAGTTGCTCACATGTAAGTCAATATATCTACATGTACACGTGACACAAGTGCAGCCTGCTGCGTGCAAAATGTCTTGAAGCAAGACCGACATGCGGGCCCCATGCGCCATCAAATATTTTTGCTTCGCATAACATATCCAATATTGGACTCTTTTGTTGGATCCTTTGTAAGGAGCACAACAGTTCAAATGAATGGCAAATCAGACGATATATGAGGGAAGATAAGTTTAAGGGAGAAATAGCATGTATAAAACAAGTGCAGCCTACGGTCAAAATGTCTTGAAGCAAGACCAACGTGGGCCTGTGCATCATCAAATATTTTTGCTACGCATAACATATCCAATATTGAACTTCTTTGGTTGGATTCTTCACAAATCCAACGCACTGTTTAAAAGATATGGTCTTTGGGAGATCAGAGATTGAGCAGTATAAAGGATGTATTTTACTTGATCACCATGTCAGCATCACCGTTTTTGGCAGATACGACGCTTTTTCTTCGCGTATTTGCAGATCTAACCACGGCGGCTGTCGACGCACGGCCACCATACGCCAACGCCGGAGAGCACGACACCTGGCGTTGGCTCACGGCCAACACGTCGCCCACCGACGCATGCCCGCCACCCCCCCCCCCCACACCTCAGCCGCTGGCGCATGGTGGCCATGCGCTAGCCCCCTTGGCGCATGCCCACCATGCGCCAGCCAAAGCAGCCCCAATTAGTATAGGTTAGGTTAATTAGTGCATAGGTTAGTTAGGTTAGTTAATTAGTTAATTAGTGCATAGGTTAGTTAGGTTAGTTAATTAGTTAGGTTAGTTAGTTTTAGGCTGAAATTTGGAGGAATTTTAAAATATAGCAAATAAGTCTAAAAAATTATGAAATATTTTGTGGAGCCTTCCGACACCATGTACTTGCTTGTGTAAATTTTTCATAATTTTATTTGTTCATAATTGTTATCGCTATTTCGTATAAGTGTCCTGTTTGTATGAATCAATAAATGTAGAAAATGAGCTCAAAAAATTATGAATTTTATTTTGAAGGGTCCTTATGCAGTGGACTTGATTATGTAATGTTTCAGCAATTTTATATGTGTTCTGGTATTGTCTCAAAAATTTAGGATTTAGATCACGAAAATTTTGATTTTATTTTTCGGAAATTAGGGTTTCATGATTTCATGTGACTTGGAATGTATAAAAAAGCTACATTGCAACTCCATTGGAGATATCGATATATAATATGGCACTGGAGTACACACGTAATAACCAAAATACGCATACAAATATAGCAAAACAAAATATGAATACAAATATACCAAAACATAATCGCATAACATGGAATATACCAAAGTCTAGATAAGCTTGTGCATGAACCGGGATGAAGGAGGAGGGGTATTATCACATGTAACTCGATCAAATAGGATACTCTTTGTTTATTTATCGGTTTAATGTGGATGATATTCTTTAATATTGTATTGTATGACATGCTAGATAAGGTTGTACATGAACCAACTAAGGGAAATACGTGGCATGCAGATCATATAACGATATACCGTAACCTACGACTTGTGTGCATTTTGAAGGCTATGGTACATCGTTATATGATCTGTACGCCACACATTTCGCTCAGTTGGTTCATGCACAATCTTATGTAGCTTGTGGTACAATACAGATCATCCACGACAAACTGATAATTTGACAAAGAGTGTTCTATTTAACGATGTGTACAACTAGACCCCGCGGCACCATAGCGAGTGCCCCTTGTCTCAGGGCTGCCCACGGTGGCAGTGAGTGTAGAAGTTGTCCATGTCTTGCGATTTTATGATGTAAGTGGATCGTACAGTAAGAAATGTAACAAGGATGCAAATTGTATATAACTTACGTCTTCGATTTGGAGTGCGCCTGGTCAGCCTGATACGCTTCGACGTCAGCTGGTCTCGGTCGAAGGAGCCTTCCCCTTCCCCTTGTCGCCAGACTCTCCACGTCGGGCTAGTGTGTTGAAGTCATCCATATCCTGCGATTCCATGATGTAAGTGCACCGTATAGTGAAAAACATAACAAAGATGTCAATTCTTCATAACTCACGTCGTCGATATAGATTACACCCGGGCGACCGGATACGCTATGGCGGCCAGGCTCAGCCGCATGAGCCTCTCCCTTCGCCTTGTCGCGGGACTCTCCACGTTGGGCTGGTATGTCGAAGTTATCCATGTCCTGCGATGCTTTGATGTAAGTGCACCGTATAGTGAAAAACGTAACAAGGATGTAAATTCTTCATAACTCACGTCGTCGATATGGATTATGCCTGGGCGAGTACTGGGCTCCTTCGGTGCCTCCTCAACAGGGTCCGGTACGTAAGGTTTCCACTGCACGAAGGTCTCGGCCCGCATCGAGTAGTTAGCATGTACTTCTACTAGATGAATTCCCTGTCGTACATCTCCAGGTTATCGATCCACTGGAAGATGTGATAGCGCATCTCTGGCTGCCATTACGTGGGGATGAAGTTAAAAATTTAAGGAATTCAACGTAAGGAGAGGAAAATCGATGCGTGCGAAATAAATGCTTATGAGGTGGTGCCTGCACGTGTAGTACGCCCGGCCGGCGGTGTCTGGGGTGTGTGGACTGAATAATCTCCGCCAGCTCACCACACACACACTACGAGATCAAAAAATGTGGTGGTACTTGAGCATCTTTCATTGAAAAATCTGGGTATTGTAGATGTTTTCTCTTCTGTGCAAGCCACTTGCGCTTCTGCAACACCCTCGCATAGAAGTTTGTCGAAGAGTCTATAGCTGGGTATCGTAGAATTTTGTGCTATGCATAGCAAACAAGGCGGAAAACATTACATTACGACACTGAATGACGACCGGACGAGCTGGGTCTGTTGGAACAATCCTTCATTGAGTGCCAAGATGTCTTGCATATCCTACACTTGATTGTGCGTCTAATATTGATACATTGACTAGCATCCATGTCATTCTGGAAGCGCCACGTCTACCGTCGCCCCTTTTCTATTCTCTTCAAGTCCTTGTTGGGACCCCATTACACCATGTTCGGCCAAAGATCCTTGTAGTTCATTTCCAAGCCATACGAGTGAAACTCTTCACTCCATGTACCAAATAGGTGCTGCATGTCATAGTACTCGGAGATGTACGATGTAGACATCTGCCTTATTTGCACACACGCCTTGTATACATACGAGCATGGCTTATGGAGGAGCTTCGGCTTGTTGCAGGTGCATGTCACCACATCACCTAGGGTGCATGCCTATTTTCTTTCCCCCTAGCATGACTGTTGACATATTTTTGTCGAAGTCTGATCTCGTACTTCTGCCTGAGGCCGTCGATCACCCTGATGTCATGCATTCGGATCTTCTCCATCTTCCGGTCTATGTGCCTCTGCATATTCTCGAACCACTGCTTGCCTTCGTCAATTTGTCGCTTGGCTGCGGTGGCTATATTGACGAAATAACCAACAGTGCGAGTCCATATCTCCTGGACGATCGCGGTGATAGAGAGGCACCACACACCTTTGAGGACACTGTTGTATACCTCAGACATGTTGTTCGTCATAATCCCGTACCTCGCACTGTCTGTGTCATAGAGGAGGGACTGCGTGGCTATTAATCCACTTGGAGAAGCTTATGGCACTACTGGGTTACTCCCCCTCTGGAGTGGACTCCCTTGTATGCCTTGTGGTCCGGTGTTCGAGGTCTCTCCAAATGGACTCAAACTTTCGCCTCTGGTTTTGCAGACACAATGCCTTGAACATCTTCATGAGTTCCTAACTGCGGAACCGCGTGAACAAGTTAGATGCAAGATGCCTCATACACCACTTGGATTGCACGTCATCCCACTAGTGAGATGGATCCGTCCCACGCTGCATGGTGTTGATGACCGCTAACAACCCAGCATTGCAGTCTATGATTAGGAAGACGTTGGGCTGGTCTCCCACCACCGCCCTCTTCACGTTCTCCAAGAACACAGCCAGCTGGATGTGTTCTCGCTCTCCGCAATGCCAAATGCCATCGGGATAAGCTGGTCATTCGCATCGGAGGAGGGAGGAGGGACGGTGGGAAAGATGGCCACCGCGAAGTTTTTTAATTCTTCGCAGAATAGTCCGGGTGCGTGGCGGGTGTTGCGGGCGGGAGGGAGGGCCAGAGGGGAGCGAGTCGGGAGGGTGTTGTGAGAACAATTCTGAAAGAATAAAATTATGAAAAATTTACATAAATAAGTAAACGTTGTCGGGAGACTCCACAAAAAAATTTCTTAATTTTTTGGATTCATCCGCTATATTTTAAAATTATTCCAAATTTCAGCCTAAAACTAACTAACATAACTAACCTAACTAATTAACTAACCTAACTAACATATGCACTGATTAACCTAACCTATACTAATTGGGACTGGTTTGGCTGGCGCATGGTGGACATACGCCAAGGGGCTAGCGCATGGCCACCATGCGCCATAGCCGAGGTGGCGGGGTGGCGAGGCTAGCGGTGAGGTGGCGGGGTGGCGGGCACGTGATGTGGAGGACGCTACGGCGCCACGGTGGCCGTGCGCCAACGTCAGGTGCCGTGCTATCCGGCGTTGGCGCATGGTAGCCGTGTGCCAGTGGTGACAAATTTGCTAATACTTCACCGCCGTAGTTAGATCTGTAAATACGCGACGAAAAAAAGCTGCCAAAAAATCCACCATACGGTTGCTTCCTGGCCGATTCGGTGGGATGAGACCACATGCTAACTTCACAAGCACGTGTACCCAAGTGATAAATCAAATCTGTATTGGGCCTACAGTCATTGGAAGACTTTCCTTCCTGGGTAGCTTGACGAGTACATATAGCATTTTTTAGTAGAAAATCTTTTGTTACAACGACTATCCATGCATACTGCGGGAGACAGACGATTCTGCCTCTCCCCTCTGCCTATAAAAGGGAAATACACGCACGCACTGGAGGCAACGCACGGGCGACACGCTGAAGCGGGCGACGCCGGAACGCGACGCAAAACAGGCAACCAGAAGAAAATAAAATAATAGCCCGGGAGAGACGGAAGTCGAGGGGAAAGAAGACAAGCAGCAAAACGCTGCTATCTTCTCCTGCTGTCGCCAGCGCAACTCGACTCCGGCATCGACAACATGCAACAAATCGCAATATCCGTCTTTGATGGTGAGCAACAAGTTTTTGCTTCACGAGAATAAAAATCTCTATAGCATACGGTTTCTATTACAGATTACTTCCACATTGGGCTATATCTACCTTAAGTGCGACATAGACTCCCCATTGACGTGGGAATTGGCTACAGATCGAAACAATCATAGTTCAGGTTCTCCCAATATGATGGAACTGGCCATGGAATCTACGCGAGGATGATAGGCATTCTCCCAATATGACGGAACCAGCTACAAAAAGCTATATAAAGCGTAACGCGGCTTCCCCACTAGCAAAGAACCAATTATGGTTCCCTACAAATCCATACTTCAGCTACTGGAGGAGAATATCATATTCATATTTATTTTGCCCCTCGCACGGAGCAAGATTATTTAATGCTTCAAAGAAAGCATCGTCCAATGCATCATATGCACATCGCTAGCTGCAAGGCTAAGGCGCGCAATCCGCATAATTTACATACATCGACACCATGGCCGGATGAAGATAAGGAAAAAGGCCACCTTATCCTCTATAATATCATCCGTCTACAATCGACGAGGTTAGATGAAATTATGGCTCAGTGTCGACGAGTCAAGGTCACAACCCCATCGACACGTCCCAAACGGACGGGATTGGACACTCCGTTGCGGGGCACCGACGAGGCAAAGGCAATACACATATAATGTCCGATGAAGGTAGATGTACACATGACTGGGCACTGATGAGGCAACAATCATCCTCTTCATCGACATATCATGTTCGTGAACCGACACGACGATGGCGTATAGTGACCAGGCATTGGCGAAACAAAGGCACTCACATCCTCACCACCTACATCTACACCATCATGCATATGGGTGAGCAACACAAACACGATGACGCCCACAAACGTAACTTAATCGGAGGTATTTTGTAGGCGTGTCTTGTAGATGTAATTAACTGGACACCATGCAAAGGCATTGGGAATCGGCGAACTACGCAATCTCCAGTCAGATATACTCCTTAGGCATAAACACAAAAGACAAAGGATGAACTCCCGAGGGAGCATGTATTTTGTATATTCAATACATAATTGATGAAATACAACGTTCCCTTATTCCATCTTGTCCCTTTTGTTTTCACAAACAGGCTATTTAGATTTTAAGACATCATAAACATTAAAGATGATAATAGAAGCTTGAAGGAAAATACAACTTAAGAAATGTGATTGAAGTATGAGCTTTGATGGAAGAAAATCATTGATCATAATAAGTTGCTGGGGTTCTTAGAAACGTAACCACTCTCCATCATGCATGGATCAAGTTGCATTCCCTTATTCTTCCTCCATTAGTTACTCTTTCCCAAAAATATGTGCGTGCACATGTACATCTATTTAATCTAAAGCAATACGCTGATTATGTGTGCGGAAAAATATCTTATTAATTAGTTTACATGGTATTAGAGTATTTTTCTCACGCATACATCGATGCACCATGCGCGACCTTCCTTGAACTTATCTTCCCTCACACATTGTCTGCCCCCACCGAGATGCCACAACTTTTCTGCTTCAACCTCCAATAGCAAGCTCAATTCTTGATTGATCCCTCTCAGCTGCTACCCCATCCAATGCAATACTATATCACATAGTTATCTTCTACTCCTCTCCAATTATTACTTAGTGCTAACCATTATGACATCAACACGTATACACGTGCAACCATCGCCGTTCCCTGCCGAGGACACCCGTCACGCTCTCTCCAGTGGCCCTAAGACTATTCTCTAAAGTTGTGCCATCTCTACTCCGAGCTCTTTGCTCCTTTGCTTCTGTATGTCTGTGCTTCTATTAGTACAGATGCATATTTGTATATAGACATGCATGATATTATACATGCTCAATGTCCTCTTCCCCTGTGTCAGTCGCTCCTCTTCTTCGACGTTGGCCAATTCAACATCGTGGCTTCCTCATTAACCACAACAATCTCTCACCTTCACTGATGACAACATGTCTGCTTTAGTCATTGTCTAACGATACGAAGAATCTTCTCGCTATCGCCGGGGACACCATGCCCCTCGCCAGTGATGACATGCTCCTTGTTACCTGATGGCCCCATATCATCTATAGCTCGTCCTCAATGCAAAGCTTCATCTCCTCTCTTCATGGGCTTCCCCATCATCAAGCTACTTTGGTCATTGACTTCTTCAACAACGCCAACGCTCACCACTCGTCGTCACGACCCTTGGCTCCTTCAGCTCTGGCCTTTCTCTTCAATGGTTTCGGCTAGCATCATGACATTGTCCTCGTCCATATAGACATGCATGATATTATACATGCACAATGTCCTCTTCTCCTGTGTTAGTCAATCCTCTTCTTAGACGTTGGCCAACTCAACGTTGTAGCTTCCTCATTAACCACAGCAACCTCTCATCTTCATTGATACCAGCATGTCTGCATTAGTTGTTGTCTAACGATACAGACAATCTTCTCGCCATCACCAGGGATGTCGTGCCCCTCTCTAGCGATGACATGCTCCTAGCTACCTGATGGCCCCATATCTCACACACACACACACACACACACACACACACACACACACACACACACACACACACACGCTGCGCCTGAGCGTAGAATAAGTTATTCTACACTCAGGTTAACCCGCTGCGTGTGGACCGAGCCACCCCTATGGAGCACCAAACATGCCATTTTGGCCCACAAACCCACGACCCCCCACACATGACGTCACAGTCCAGTACGCGCTATGACGAGGTCGAACATAATTGTGATAGCAATTTTAATGCCGCACGTATCACCGTGTTTATTTTTTCCGTGATTGTTTCATACGCTCATGGCTGGATGTGCAGTAAACTACAAGTGGAGTCCAGTAAATCTTTGTGTACCAGAGCCATAAAGTCATGTGGAGGCTGTAGTAAATCTCTTTTAGCGATGCACTAAATCTTTTTTAATAAATGCACAGAGAGGTTTTATTTGCGATACTTATATCATTCTGTTACCCCTCGTCATCACCAATCTACCGGTAAAAACAATTCATGAATCGAAGCTTCCAATCAAAGGTTATTGCGAAAATAAGAAAAGAAACATTCGTGTACAAAACAAGGAATCGATTGTCTGCTAGTTAGTTGTCTACCTGTCTGTACTAATTGGCTAAGATGGCAATAAAGTCATGTGGATGTTGCAGTAAATCTTTTTGTAACAGAGCAGTAAAGTCATGTGGAGGTTGTAGTAATTTTTTTTATAACAGAGCAGTAAACTACAAGTGGAGTCCAGTAAATCTTTTTGTAACAAAGCAGTAAAGTCATGTGGAGGCGGTAGTAAATCTCTTTTAGCGATGCAGTAAATCTCTTTTAGTAAACGTATAGAGATGTTTTATTTGTGAGGCTTATATCATTCTGTTACCCTCGTCGTCACCAAGCTACCGGTAAAAACCGTTCATAAATCGAAGCTTCCAATCAAAAGTTATTGTGAAAACAAGAAAGAAAATATTCATGTACAAAATAAGGAACTGATTGATTGCTAGTTACTTGTTTGTACTAGTTGGGTAAGATGGTAGTAAAAGTTGTAGTAAATCTCTTTAGTGATGCAATAAATCTTTTTTAGTAAACACAATGAGAGGTTTTTATTTGCGAGACTTATATCATTCTATTACCCTCATCGTCACCAAGCTACCAGTGAAAACCATTCATGAATCGAAGCTTCCAATCAAAAGTTATTTGCGAAAACAAGAAAAGAAACATTCGTGTACAAACACAAGTAACCAATTATTTGCTAGTTGGTTGTCTATTTGTCTGTGCTAATTGGCTAAGATGGCAATAAAGTCATGTGGAGAATGTAGTAAATCTCTTTGTAGCAAAGCAGTAAAGTCATGTGGAGGTTGAAGTAAATGTTTTTTGTAACAGAGCAATAAACTAGTAACCAGTCGTGTCTACTTGTCTGTACTAGTTGACTAAGATGGTAGTAAAGTCATGTGGAGGCCGTAGTAAATCAAAAGTTACTAGGACCTCCATGACAGTAAAGCTACCGGTTGTGGTTTAACTGGAGAAAAACTGCGACCGATGACCTCAGCAGAACAATTTGCTTCAAGGACCGTTCATGAATAATACAACCCAAGATATTATTATGGCCTTGGAATCATGAATGCCAAGAGTGACCGATATTACTGTGGTCTTGGTGCTAGTTGTATCCAGCCTCGTTTAGTGCAGTTGGATAGAGTTTGTGCACTATACAGTCTGTAGCACATCTGGACAATGGTTAATCATCAGATAGATAGAGAGATGCTTGTAAAAGAAACGTTCGTGTACAAAACAAGAAACTGATTGTTTGCTAGTAGGTTGTCTACTTGTCTGTACTAGCTGGCAAAGAAGGCATAGAAGTCATGTGGAGGTTGCAGTAAATCTCTTTGTAATAGAGTAGTAAAGTTATGTGGAGGTTGAAGTAAATATTTTTGCAACAGAGCAATAAACCACCGGTGGAGTTCAGTAAATCTTTTGGTAACAGAGCAGTAAAGTCATGTGGATGCAATAGTAAATCTCTTTTAGTGATACAGTAAATCTTTTTTTAGTAAACACACAGATATGTTTTGTTTGCAATACTTATAACATTCTGTTACCCTCGTTGTCACCAACCTATCGGCAAAAACCGTTCATGAATCGGAGATTCCAATCAAAAGTTATTAGGAAAAAAAAAGGAACATTCGGGTACAAAACAAGGAGTTGATTGTTTGCTGGTTAGTTGTCTACTTGTCTGTACTAGTTGTTTAAGATGACAGTAAAGTCATGTGGAGGCCGTAGTAAATGTCTTTTAGCGATGTAGTAAATATTTTTTAGTAAACGCAAATAAAGGTTTTTATTTGCGCGTCAAATATCATTCTGCTACCCTCGTCATCACCATGCTACCGGTGAAAACCGTTTGTGAATCGGAGCTTCCAATCAAAAGTTATTGTGACAAAAAAAAAGAAACATTTGTATACAAAACAAGGAACTGATTGTTTGTTAGTTGGTAGTCTAGTTGTCTGTACTAGTTGCCATGACGGCAGCAAAGTCATGTGGAGGCGGTAGTAAATCTCTTTTAGTGATGCAGTAAATAATTTTCTGTAAACGCATAGAGGTGTTCTTATTTGCGAGACTTACATGATTTTGTTACCCTTGTTGTCACCAAGCTACCAGTGAAAACCATTCGTGAATTGGAGCTTCCAATCAAAAGTTATTACACCAACAAGAGAAAGACGCATTCACGTACAAAACAAGGATCTGCATGGGTTTACTGTCAGATTGGATGATACCGAGACTTTTTACCGCCGACTGTAACGTGCGCGCGTGTGTTTTTCTGCCGATCCCACGCGGAAAGCGCGCGAGCTGTCAAACCATGCTTAGCGCGTGGGGAGAGCATGGGTTGGCACGCCGCGTAGCGTGTCCCACACGTAGTATAGCTATTCAGCACGCGAGCGCTGAATAGCGCTATCGTGTGTGTGTGTGTGTGTGTGTCTATATATATATATATATATATCTGTGTGTGTGTGTGTGCGCACGCGAGCGTGTGTGTGTGTGTGTGTACATGTGTGTGTATACACACACACACACACACTATTCTGTATCCGAGCATAGAATAGTTATTCTACGACTAGCCGGCCCATCGCACGAGACCCAGGCCAAGTGTGATGTGTGGGCGCGCAACCATCATACGGTCGGCCCACCAACTACAGTCAGCGGGCCAGAAATGCCTGCACCTGCGTGGCACTCGATTTTGACTATAAATAATATGAGATGTGACAGTAATTCGTGAATCATTTTACTGCCTTTTTTCTGGCTCGCGGTTTTTTTTTTTGAGCTCATATGTTTGATGGTAAATATAACAGTAAGAAGTAAAGCTGTTATGCGTTTTACTACCTTCTCTTTTTGTGTATCCATTTTATCGCATGTTTTGAGGAATGTGATATTCCGAGCTCCTATGCCGCTTAGTAGAACATAACGACGTATGCAATAATCGGCTTCTGTTTTTACCATCGTTTTTTTGGCATCTTTTTTTTGGACAATAAAAAGTTTGTGTTAGGACACTTAGATGCATGTAAGGTATGTGCGTTAGGTTAGAACCCAAGATATTATTATGGCCTTGGAATCATGAATGCCAGGAGCGACCGATATTACTGTGGTCTTGGTGCTAGTTGTATCCAGCCTCGTTTAGTGCAGTTGGATAGAGTTTGTGCACTATACAATCTCAGAGCACATCCGACAATGGTTGATCATCGATAGATAGAAAGATGCTTGTAAAAAAACGCTCATGTACAAAACAAGAAACTAATTGTTTGCTAGTTGGTTGTCCACTTGTCTGTACTAGCTGGCAAAGAAGGCAATGAAGTCGTGTGGATGTTGCAGTAAATCTCTTTGTAATCGAGTAGTAAAGTCATGTGGAGATTGAAGTAAATATTTTTGCAATAGAGCAATAAACTACAGGTGGAGTTCAGTAAATCTTTTAGTAACAGAGCAGTAAAGTCATGTGGATGCGATAGTAAATCTCTTTTAGTGATACAGTAAATCTTTTTTTAGTAAACACACAGATATGTTTTGTTTGCAATACTTATAACATTCTGTTACCCTCGTTGTGACCAACCTATCGGCAAAAACCGTTCATGAATCGGAGATTCCAATCAAAAGTTATTAGGAAAACAAAAAAAAAGGAACATTCAGGTACAAAACAAGGAGTTGATTGTTTGCTAGTTAGTTGTCTACTTGTCTGTACTAGTTGTTTAAGATGACAGTAAAGTCAAGTGGAGGCCGTAGTAAATGTCTTTTAGCGATGTAGTAAATCTTTTTTAGTAAACGCAAATAAAGGTTTTTATTTGCGAGTCAAATATCATTCTGCTACCCTCGTCATCACCATGCTACCGGTGAAAACCGTTCGTGAATCGGAGCTTCCAATCAAAAGTTATTGTGAAAAAAAAGAAACATTTGTATACAAAACAAGGAACTGATTGTTTGTTAGTTAGTAGTCTAGTTGTCTGTACTAGTTGCCATGACGGCAGCAAAGTCATGTGGAGGCGGTAGTAAATCTCTTTTAGTGATGCAGTAAATAATTTTTAGTAAACGCATAGAGGTGTTCTTATTTGCGAGACTTACATGATTCTGTTACCCTTGTTGTCACCAAGCTACCGGTGAAAACCATTCGTGAATTGGAGCTTCCAATCAAAAGTTATTACACCAACAAGAGAAAGACGCATTCACGTACAAAACAAGGATCTGCGTCGGTTTACTGTCAGATTGGATGATACTGAGACTTTTTACCGCCGACTATAACGTGCGCGCGTGTGTTTTTCTGCCGATCCCACGCGGAAAGCGCCATGAAGCCAAACCATGCTTAGCGCGTGGGGAGAGCATGGGATGGCACGCCAGCAGCAGCGTGTCCCACACGTAGTATAGCTATTC